>CM054057.1:587212924-587877025 GCA_028641055.1 Alopecurus myosuroides | reverse complement strand
CATAGTTGTCCATGACCCGGGACACGGCTAAGATCGTAGTTTGTTGACTCTGCAGAGTTTGTGCACTTTCAACTTCAGACTCAAATCAGCCCAAACATCATATACACCCTGAGTGCATTAAGGAAAGGAGAAGATTGAGACGATATCTTTCGGAAGAAATTCCACCACCGTTTGGCTTACCCGTTCCACCTATAATTATGCTACATCTGCTTGTAAGCCTGGTGAGTTCATTCAACTTAGTTGATCAAGACAGAGCCCATATGACTAAAGGCTGCACTGGAAGCAATCTAAACTTGGGGAACATCATAATCACTTTGTTCCTGAGTGGCATTCCTCAAGCGAACAACTCAGGTATTACCCATGAGGATACACTCAACTCTTATCAACCATACAACCGAATCCACCCATATGGTTCACTGAGTTTATACTTATAATCCTTGCAGAACATCAAGTAAAACAATTTTTGTATCAAGGCTAAGCATCTACTAAGTACCAAGGATATAAAGGTAAGTTAAAAGATATGGCTACACACTACTAGGATTTTTCATAGCATAATAATAACATATCATGCATGCTACTCAAAATCAACTAATGCATATAGAAAATAATGGGTAGTTGAATGATGTGTTACTTACCTTGTTGATGTTGGTGAAGAAATCACACTCTCTTCACAAAAGATTGCTGCTCTTCGTACAATCTATACATTGAAAACACAATAACAAAATAAACAAACATTCTACCAAAAAAAAACATAAGTGAAGAAAACAAACAGAGCAATTATCATAACAAAGGGATTGTACCAAGTTGGCTAGGACAAGGTCAAGATTTGATTTTTGAAAGATTCATTCTATAGTGGTTTCAACACTTGTTAAGGGGGTTAATAGTACACTAATGATGTCTAGGTTGAGTTTGTAGTGATCAAACTTTATTGAAAACATATTTATCTAAGAAGTTCCAAGAGTTCACAAGGGTGATCTCACTATTTCCACTAAATTAACACATAACAATGTGGAACTCTTAATCATTTTACTCAAGACATTTGAGTGATCTAAGTTAGTCTTTCTATTTGGTTTAGGGTAGTTCTAGGTTCAACTAACTTTATAACAATGGATATAACAAGTTAAAGTCTTGGGATTTTCCATTTGGGTCAATGGTTGGACAAAAAAAACTTTCTAATCTTCAACTTATATGGACTGCTCCAAGTATTCACATGCTTGTCTTCTTGGAGATCATCTTCATGATTCTATTGTATTCTTTTCCTTGGATGGATTCTTCTCTTGATCTTGATAGATTTCTTCATAGCTTTCACTTCACCAATTGGTTTGGGTATGGGATGGTCACAAATACCACTAAATCAATTGGAAAAAAATAAGAAGAAAGATGGAAAGAGAGAGGGAGATGTTTTCTTCTGAATTTCTTCACACTTGTTCTTCTTTGAGTTTCTTCTAGTTGTTGTGAACTCCAATTCCCTTACTTCAAATTCTTTAATGATCTTATTTGTAGCTCTTCATGTTGTCACCAAGTTGAAGGTGGAGTTCCTTCTTGTGGTTGAGTCTTGACTTCCATTTTGTAATCTTGATAGATTCTTGAAGCAAGAATGGGGGAGTGGAGAAGTAGATAGAAAACTAAGGTTCACTACTTGGTACTATATGTGATTGACACATTCTAAGGACTTGTCTTGGCTCCAATTAGTCATAACATCAAAGAATAAATAATGGAAATAATTTCTAAGACATGGTGAAAATGGATGAATCACTATGTTGGGTTTTTGGTCAAAACACATGTACATGGTCCAAGGGTGTCCAAAATGGTTGGGCAAAGATGTATCTGGTTCAAGGCTACCACAAGGAGCACTTTTTCTTAAGGGAACATATTCTAATTATTTATAGAATTAATTCTATGTAAAAATACTCAAATAGACCACTTAATTTTAAATCCAAGTTTAACTTGTTCAAAAAAAATTTTAGGGGCAGAGGATATGAAAGTACACATCCTAAGGTTTCCAAAAATATTTTATTTGCAATTTTTGGATTTGTATAATTTGAAATATGCCAAAATTCATCAAACAAGCATATTTAAATTTGAACCAATTTAAGTTTGTCAAATTTGAATTTGAACAGTGCTTAAATATTCTAAAGATCCAGGGGATTTCAAAAAGTCCAAGTGTGCTAAATTTGGGCTTATGGATCAACAGTTATGATGATTCTAATATTGAGGGATGTTTCTGCAAAACTGCCAAATAAATTCTATTCGGGAATAACAGAAAAATAGCTGTGCACACGTGGCTGGATCCGATTCGATGAAGGTGTTGAATGTGTGTCTATGTTGCATGCTAACGGGGCAATGCTGACTGTGTAAGTGAACGGATCTCAATCCAACAAACCAGATCGCATACCCCTTCAAATCTAATATCGAGCGTCCGTGCAGATCCAACGATGGAGGAACTTAGGAGAGCTCACCGGGGTTTCCCGCCGGAAATGGAGACAGCGGCAGCGCTGCTCACGGGAGTTGCCGGCGGATGCGATCCAGGGGGCGGGTCTCCGGCTCAACGGAGGTGACGGCGGTGACCAGTGCGACGCGGGGAAGTCGATGGTGACGGGTGTTGCACCTTCTGCGGCTGCTGTCGACGGAGAGGAGCAGATGGAGGAGCTCGAGTGCCGGTGAGCCTCGGTTACGGACGACACCGTTGAATCACTGCGTAGAAATAGAAAAGTTTGGGTCAGGGAGGTGCGTCGGGGCATGGGGAGTCCAAAGGAACAGGAGGGAGTGGCCCTCGTTTGCGAACTTCGCCGGAAACGGGCCAAGACGGTGGCAGTAGTGCGAAGCTCCGGCGAGGAATAAACCGTAGCCTGGCGGCGCTCTTGGGCTGGTGTTGGGGAAAATGGGAGAGGGGATCGGGGGCCTTATATGGAGGGCAGAAGAGTAGGAAGGCGGTGGCCGGGGGCGGTGATTGCGTCGGCGAAAATCTTGGCCGGAAGTTTCGGTGGGAGGTTGAAGGAAGGTGGCGTCACGCTGATGTCCACGGTGGGGCCCGACTATAAGTGAGAGGAGGGTGTGGAGCACAGGCTGGGCCACTCTCTACATTTGTGGGCAGCTGGTGGGCTTCTGGTGGGTTTGGCCTGTTGCACGCACGGGGGATAGAGGGAAAATGACTGGGCTGGGCCGACTGCTCTCCTTTTTTTTCCTTTCATGTTTTCTTAAATACAACATAATTATTTATTTATAAATCCAAATAAGCTCAAATTTGTTTCTATGAATTTGGAAAAATAAAACCTTTCAAATGAAAACATATAAGTGTTGTTTCAACATACTTATATTAGTTCTATTTTCAAAAAATATGATTAAATGGTTAATGGTACCTTAATATTCTCCTTTTATAAAAATTCCATCATTTATATAATGTCAAATAATTTTAGAGACAAATATATTTTAAATCATTGTTTCCTTAGGTTATATATGCTCACTTTCACACAAGGAGAAATTTGTAAAAAAAACATTTTATGGTTTTTAATTTCATATAGTAGTTGATAGTTGACATAGTTAAATTTGGGTTTGCAAAATATTTTCACTAATCAAAAAAATTCGAGAAGGATTTATTATCAAATTGATATAAGATGAAAACAATATGGAAAACATCTTCTTTAGAAACTAGTTTATATTTTTAAGGTTTGCAATTAGGGAAAATAGTTTCTTTGGATAGTTATTTGTTTTAGGTTTTTAGAAAACAGAGGTATTTGGATTATCAACTCCAATAGCATTGGAAAAACAATTAATGTTTACTTTGTGTTTGAGTTGTATTTTGTTTTTGAAGGCTTGCTTTAATAGAGAACAAAAAGTTTTAAAAAAAATATTTTTGAACTTTCCAAAAATCAGGGATGTTACAGACTACCACCCTTAAAAGAAAACTCGTCCCGAGATGTGGGAAGGTTAGAAAGAAGGATCGGGTTAGGGTAATTGATGGCTCCCAAGTGCAGGAGATACATTGTAGTACTTTTCGAATTAGAAAGGTTGTCGAACCCACGAGGAGCAGAAGGAACTGGTAAGTAGAATAGCAAAGGAATAATAAAAGCAACAGGTGTTTTTGTGTTTTAATTGTGTAGTGCAAGTAAAGTAAAATGCGGAAAGTAAATTGCAGCAAGTAGTAGGTCTCAATGCGAGACAAAGCCCAATCCTCTAATGTGCAAGAGGACAAGCTCAAGTGTGTGTTTGTGTCTTATATGTGGAAAACGTTCCCGAGGGCTGCACGGATTTAGCTGGCATAGTGATTCATTGCATAACATGTTTGTATATCTTGTCTAGTTTTAATCTTCTTCGGACGGAGCCACAAATAGGAATAGCTAAATAAATAAACTATCATTCCTTATGATGGATCACGTGTTCAATTAAATGACAGCACGAGAATTATTAAGACATGATGTCCCACCATAGCCTTATGCTCTAAGGTCCCCGATACAAGTACCCTCATAATGCAATTCAACGACTCTGTCTCAAGTTCCTGTCACCTAAAGACATCATCACGTCACTACACTACGGTGTTCTCCTATGAGCCCATGTAGGTGAAGTGTTGTACAGTCGATGTTCGTACAACACCATCATAGAATCACATAAAAGATAAATACTAGACCAAATAACAACTCATCTCATGTAACAAATCATTGCCAATTCATCCTATGCCCTCAGGAACATGCGGGAACTAATCACAATGTGCAAACATGATCATGTATGGTGACATATGTGGTACAACACAATCTGAAACAATGGATCCACCACCAAATAATGACAAGTACTCAATCCCAAACATGCAACGGAGTACAATAACACGTATCTAGGGTGTAGCAATGATCAAACTATGAGGGGAACGGAGTGGATCACGGTGATGGTGATGGTGGAGATGCAGGTGCTGGTGAGGATGGTGATGGAGATGCCTCCTCCCACGCCAAGGAGGAGATGGGGATGAAGATGGGGATGATTTCCCCCTTCTCCGGAGCTCCGGAGCAGCAGGATCTGTCTCCCCCGCGGAGAGTTTCGAGATTTTCGCCGCCCTGGCGGCTCCGTCTCGTCTCGGGAAAATTAGGGTGTTTCTTTTCGGGGAAGACGGAGTCGTCAGCAAAAAGACCTCGGGGAGGAGGTGTTGTGGGCCCATTTGGGGGCCCCACACGCGGCCAGGGAATCTGGCCGCGTGGGCTACCCCCTTTTGGGCCTCCTGTCCCTCCTCCTTTGTGTCTTGTGCCCACGGCCTTTCTCCCGAAGAAAAACTGACAGGGTTTCTTTCCTTTCGCAATTTGGATACCTGTAGCTCCTGAAACATCAAAAACATGAAAACATGTGTTTTCTAACACACAGAAATTAAATACCAAAAATAGGGACTTTGTAGGAAAGTCCCATAAAATCATCTAAAACATGCAAAACAATGACATAACATTGATAAAACATCCCAATAATGCCTATATGGAGGGTATAAATGATGATATAAAATGCACGTATCAACTTCCCCAAGCTTAAACCTTTGCTCGTCCTCGAGTAAATAAAAACATAGATCATTACATGCATCAATGGACTTATGGTTGATAAATAAATAAATACGGCCATTGTATCATCATCATGTTCAGTTATAATGCAAGATGAATGAATAGAACTCATACACATAAGGATAACATATTCGAAGCTCTAGCAAACACCCCATACTTTTGAAAGAAAATAACCATTGTATGTTGGACAATCGAATTATACTCTTTAATTTGGAGAAAGATAAATGAGTAGAGGTAAAACATGATCAAGTCTCATTTAGTTTCCAAACTATTCAGCTTAAATTACTAATTGTAATGTGGCATCCATTGGGCTAAGACTCTCATTGCCCCTTTATCATTAGCATCTTAATTTATGAATGTTGAAGTAATGTGGTTGACAAGGTGTTGGTTGAATGTCTCATGCCCCGTGAGTGTGAAAACCTACTCCATGGTTACTCAACTTAAGATTCCTAATAAGCTTTGTACAATCATAATAAGTATTAATGACATCATAGAGAATTGAAAAGAGGTACCTCTTGCCCCATGACATAGAAACCAACCCATGTCACAATAACAAGATGAACAAACGGAGTAGACTCATCATCCTTTTATTATTTCATTCACTATATGCATAGCTTCTTATTTTATTGTAGGATGTGTTTGTAGAGTCCACTCTAGCTGTAAGTAAATTTCCACCATGATCAAGCATGGCTTGGGTTAGCGGCCCAATGCAATTTCTCTAGTCATATATACTTACTCATCAAAACTTACTATTCCTCTATTTCATTTTGGCATGGCAGGAGTCCAAAGACAAAAGCACATGACATCAACTAAATATAAAATTTCTTTGTGCAATGTTGAAAGCTTTTCACGTGATGCACGTGTTAGCCAACTCCCAACCAAAATCCTTGTCAAGCACAAAACTTTTAGCTCCCATTAATGGGTCATGTTTGTTAAGTGCAATAGAAATAAATGTGTGCATTCAAAAGTTCGTGAGAGTCTTATCCCAAATTCAGCCCATGCCAATTAATAACATAAGCATCTTAATTTAGAGCATAAATGAAACTATAACATGGTGAACATGCTCGGAATAGCCATTAAGCTAATAGATAGATAGTGGATTTATGTCATATTGAGATAATTCTACAATTGTCCAACACACTCAAGTTAATTAATTTCAAGGCAAGATGTGATTGAAACCTCTAAATATGCCATGCTCATTTGCATGAGTGTTACCCATAAATCCCCAAAACAAGGGAATCATGGATGACACCATACTTTATTATTCATTGATAAGCCATAAGACGGGGATGCATGATAATGCTCAATGATCTCACTCAAGCCTAAACGAAAACGATACTAGATAATAAAAGCAAGACACACCAAAACTAGATAGACATGATAAAGCTGATAAAAGACGAGGGATAGGTGAAACTCCCCCAAGCTTAGATGGTTGCGGTAATTTCTTCATTCTCCCTTCTTCTCTTACTCAGCCCACCACTCTTTCTTCTTCTTGTCGTAATCTTCCTTCCACTCTTCATGCTTCCATGGAAAAGGCCTTCCAGTATGGAAGGACATGGGTGGATCATTGTACCTAACAGTGGCAGCTTCTGCAATCTTCTTGAAACGTTCTTCATACTCACAGTTCTGGTTCTCCATGTCCCACATCAGAGCTTGGTACCTATCCATCTCTGATATGACACGCAGATACCTAGTCCCCAGGTCCTTGATCCTCTCCTCGTACTCCTCTATCTTCTTCTCCAGCTCCAGATTCATGAAGTGGTGGGCATCAAGGCTGCGTTCAACAATAGAGGTATACTGGAAAACTGTTTGTTCCAGAGCCTCCAGCCTCTCCTCCAGCGTGCCTTCGGTCTTGGGAGCCTTCACCTCCTCCATGAGCAACACACCATCCTTCAAGGTCGGGGTTTTCATGGGGGTCATCACGGAGTTGAGGTAATGGTTCACAATGCCTCCCTTGGGTGGATCTTCCCCCTAGGTTAGATCCGAAGCTTGACATGGCTAAACCCTGGCAGATAGAAACAGCAAAAATAAAGATCGCGCGAGAACTCTCGGTGCGGGATTAGATCGACAAAAGGGGGTATATATTGACGGGTTTTAGGGTAAGACGAAGTGTCAGAGTCGAAAACGAGACGGAACGGGACTCCGAGGTGGAAAAGGGGTACCTCCACACGGCCAAGGAATCTGGCCGCATGTGGGGTCCTCTTTTCCCCCTCGAGGTCCAATTCCTTCCAATTTTCTTGTCCCACATGTTAATTTCCATAAAAAATGAGTTCCGTAAGTTTTCAGGCAATTCTGAGAAACTTCCAAACACAATAATTGTAAATTATTGAATTTGGGTTTCTGAAACTGCAGGATCCCTTACAATTACCTCCTCTGGTGTCATTAACTTTATCTCCTCGATGGTTCCTATGAAGCTCTTTCCTGCAATATAATGTTTTAGGCGTTGTCCATTGACCACATGAGGTTTACCTTTCATATCACCGTGAAGACGGATGGCCCCCGAACGGTATACCTCGTGTACTACCAATGGACCCTGCCATTTTGAAGCTAATTTCCCTGCAGAAAACTTAAAATGAGAGTTGTACAATAGGACTTGATCAACTACTTTAAATTCCTTTCTTTTAATTTTCTTGTCATGCCAAATTTTAACTTTCTCTTTAAACAATTTTGCACTTTCATATGCTTCATTCCTCCATTCATCTAATGGATTTAGGTCAAGCAATCTCTTCTCCCCCGCTGTTTTTAAATCAAAATTTAATTTCTTAATAGCCCATCTAGCTTTATGTTCTAATTCAACGGGTAAATGACATGCTTTTCCATAAACCATTTTATAAGGAGACATACCCATAGGATTTTTATAAGCAGTTCTATAAGCACACAATGCATCATTAATTTTAAGTGGCCAATCAGATCTAGCTCTGTTTACTGTTTTCTCTAAAATAAGTTTAATTTCCCTATTACTTAATTCAACTTGTCCACTAGTTTGAGGATGATAGGGTGATGCAATTCTATGATTAACATTATATTTTTCCAATGTTTTCTAAGAACACCATGCATAAAATGAGATCCACCATCAGTAGAAAAAATCTAGGAACACCAAATCTAGGGAAACTAATTTCTTTAAGCATTTGCATGGCTGTGGCATGGTCTGCACTCTTAGTAGGAATTGCTTCTACCCATTTTGTAACATAATCAACAGCAACCAAAATGTGAGTATGGTTTGTACTAGATGCAGGAAATGGTCCCATAAAATCAAAACCCCACACATCAAATGGTTCAAGTGGTAATGTATAGTTCATAGGCATTTCATTCCTTCTACCAATGTTTCCTACTCTTTGACATTTATCACAAGTTTTAATATATTCAGCACAATCCTTGAATAGAGTAGGCCAATAAAAAACACATTGTAATACCTTTGCTGCAGTACGATCTCCTGCATGATGTCCTCCATAGGGACTGTCATGACAATCTCTTATAATAGCCTGTTATTCATGCTCAGGTACACAACGTCTAATAATGCCATCAACACTTTTCTTATACAAGAATGGATCATCCCAAAAATAATGTCTAAGGTCATAAAAGAATTTCTTTCTTTACTGGTAAGTAAACTGTGGTGGCATAACTTTCCCAACAATAAAATTTGCATAATTAGCAAACCAAGGAGATGCAACTTTAGCACTAGAAACACTAACAAGGGCAAGTTGTTCATTAGCAAAACTATCATTAATAGGAATAGGATCATCAGGTATATTTTCCATTCTAGAAAGATGATCAGCTACGGGATTATCTTCTCCTTTCCTATCTACTATGTGTAAATCAAATTCTTGCAACAAAAGTACCCATCTTATTAGCCTAGGCTTAGCATCTTTCTTATTCATCAAATATTTAATAGCAGAATGATCAGAGTGCACAGTGACTTTTGAATCAATTATGTAAGATCTAAATTTATCACATGCAAATATTACCGCTAAAAATTCTTTTTCAGTTGTAGCATAATTTCTTTGAGCACCATCTAGTGTCGAGACATCGTAGTAGTTTTCATAGACGGGGGTGCCATGAGACTACGGTAGAGACGTGGGGTAACGGGATAGCGTAGTAACACAGAACACGGGTTTTACCCAGGTTCGGTACGTCGCGACAATACGGCGTACCTACTCCTGCACTTCTCACTAATTGGGACTAAAGCCCGTTTATCAGGGTTACAATGTGAGGGTGTAGATCTAGCTTCTCGGCGAGGATGAGCTTCTCGGCGAGTTGTGTAGAGCTTGAACTTGTGTCTAACTTCACTTGTTTAATATATCTCCCGTCCGGCTTTATATAATAGCCGGATTAGGGCTTACAGAATAAGAAACCTAGAAGACTACGTTTAACTTGTAACTTGGAAAGCAAGGAATCCGTCTTCTCCTCCAAGCCAGATCACGCAGGCCGTGATCCGGGTTCTTCTAGAATCCGGCTTCTGCGCGTCGGACTACTGGGCCGCCCAATGGACCTAAGCCCATTACCATTTAGGCCACCCTGGCAGTCCGGCTCTTTGTCTACCATCTTCTATACCCCTATTCAGTATATATCCGACAGTAGCCCCCAGGAAGGATCAAAACTCTGATTCTCCGTCTTTCGTCAAATACATTTTGTCTGGGAAATCTTGATTCAGCAGTCTTGATTCTTTCTACTTTCCTTTTGAAGGAGATGGTAACATAAAACTCGGAACTATGAAAATCCGGCTTTTCTTCTCGCGATCCTTCGCGGAAAAGGAACTCATAACGTCAGCGTCTTAAACATGCTGACGCAAGCGTCGCTTGGTTCCACGCGGGAAAACCCCTCAGCGTATCTCTGATAGATTCTCACGGGAAACGAGGATATAGCCATCATTCCCCTGCCGTTTTATTTCCCGTAGTTTCCGGCGATCGACACGCGTCGAACATCCAACGGTCGAAAGAGCCGTTGGCACGTATCTAAACGATTTTCCGGCTATAAATAGCCATCATCGTCCTCATCAGAAACTTTCCTCACTCCCTCACTGCCCACACCATTGACGCGCACGCGAGCTCGAGAGCAAGTCCTTGTCCCAGGCGCACTTAGCATCCAAACGCACCGAAACGCGCCACCAAAAGATGGCCTCCTCGCCGTCGTCGCGGACCCGCGCCGCCATCGATGAGCTCGTCAGCGATCTGGATCCGCAGCCAGGATCGCCTAAGCACGCCGGCGGCAAGCCGGAGAATACTACGGCTTCCGCGGCGGGCGGAGAAAACTCTTCCGCCGCCGCGGTCGTTGCGACATCGAGCGCCGCAGCACCCCCTCCGTTCGTCCCAACGACGGCGAGGGTCAAGATCCATTCCCGTGGCGATGAGCGCTTTGCCACCGGAGCCAACAACGAAACAGAAATTGTCGGCAATTGGAGTCCGAGTAATACTTCTCTCGTCCTTCTTCGTCGGATGTCAAAGGAGGGATCCATAGTTAAGGGCAAATGGCGAATCTCGAAAGATGAACCCGAGCCCAAGCCAGAAGTCGGAGAACGCGTCATCCTTACCTCTCATGTTGCGAGAGGTATGGGTTTTCCCCCTTCCGCCTTTTTTCTAGACGTCCTTGACTTTTATGGCGTTGAACCACACAATATTTCTCCGAATTCCATCCTCTACTTAGCCAGTTTCCAAGCCCTTTGCGAAGGATATCTCGGGATAACACCTGACCTAAATTTCTGGCAATATTGCTTTGAGGTAAAGCATAACATCACAAATGGCATTTCGCCCATTTGCGGAACCGTATCTTTCATCCTCAGAAAATTTAGGGAGGAATGGTATCCAAAAATAGAAATGCCGGAACCTGACCAATCTTGGCTAGGTTCTTTCTTTTATCATCAAGACATTCCATTCCCAGGCAGGGCAACCGGGGTTCCTCCCTTTGTTAATTCTGCCGCTACTCCTCGCGAAAGTTGGACAGCCGCAGTAGGGGAAAATTTGCCAGAAAACCTGATGAAGATAAAGCGGCGCATCGCCAAACTTTCTTCCTCTCAACCTTCTTTGGTTGGAAAGGATACCGTTATGTGCTGGTTTGGACGCCGTATCCAACCTCTCTCTTTCCGTTCTCGACTTCTTTGCGAATACCAAGGGCCAGAAGATAGCATGAGAGGAACAGATAAGGCCTTTACCAGAAAGGATTTTATAGGAAGACTTCATGAACTGGTCGCCGTCAGTAGTCAGATTGAGGAAAGTCTGGCGATTTATCACGTGGAAAATCTGGTCCCTAAGGTATTTATCTTTCCTTGTTTCCACGTTTTTCTTCAGATTATCTTCTCTCTCCGCTTTTTAACATATTGTTAACTCCTTCCCAGTTTGATGAACTTGGAGAAAATGATCTTGCTTCCGACACTGAACTCAACAAATTACATGCCAAGTTTCACAACAATCGGAAGCGCAAAAGGCAATCAGCTACCAAAGAGGAATCTATTCCCAACCTGGACGATATCCGGATAAAAGAAGAACCATTTGACGAACTCGGATATATTCGTCCGGAGGCAAAGAAATTCTTTGTTCCTGCGCCTCTGATTCGCCCTTGGCCACAAAATGGATTAATTGTTCGCAATGATATCGCATTTTCGCCTCGTCAGGTTATACACGATGGCCTTCATCACGTTGGAATTCTCTTCGCGGAATATGCCAGAGAATTCAACGAGGTCTTGATCGATTTGCGAGAAATGAGCCAGGTAATACTTCTAGCCCCCAAGCATTAAGTTGAAATATGAATTCTTCTTAATGTTTCTTCATATGCCTGTTCAAACTTAAGCATCTGGCTTTCATTTCCATGTTTTAGCATTCCGCAGACGCCATAAACTTGGAAGTTTTTAAGAAGCTTAGTCTCAAGAGCAGAGAAGTAAAAACCCTTCAATCTGTTATTGAGTCTAAAAGCAACGAACTAGCGTCATCTCAGCGGCAACTATCAAAAGCCACCGGTATTTTATTTTGTGCCATTTGTTTTCTCTGGAGAGTTCTTCGAAATTGTTTTGTAAACTCAAATTAATTACTGTCCTCCAGCTGCTTTAAACAAAGCCAACAAATTAGCAGAAAACGCTGTCCATGCTTCTCAGCTTCGTGAGGAAAACTCAAACCTCCAAAAGGAACTTCTGAAAGCTCACGAAGACCTAGAAGCCAGTAATCTGGCCCTTGGGATTGCTCAATCCAAGGCCTCTTTACAGGCAGCGGAAGACAAATCTGTTATCAATGATTTGGAAAGTATGCTACTCCCGCGCATGAAAGAAGGCGACGAAATTGACAAGGTTCTTGGTAAGTTAACTTCTTTTTACCAATGTCTTCATGTCTTATTTCTTGTATCTTTCCATGTAACCTTTACTTTTGTCGACAAAGCAGGAAATTTTCCAGGAATTTCTCGGACTGAAAAGATCCGGGCCTTTGGGGAAGTGTGGAATTCAATCAGGAATGCAGGAATGCAGCTGATTAATAAATTCCTTCCCACAAGTACTGTATGCTTTTCGGAAGTCTACCGACTTCCGGGTGCCATCACAGAAGTAGCAGAGTCGAAAGAATCCATCCTTCGTTCTGCCGCACGAGGTGGTGCACGCATGGCACTTGGCCTTATGCGTCTACATTACCCTAATGCCAGATCTTGGCGCGTAGCATCCGGTATCCCTCAAGGATATACAGAAGCGCAACGAAATGCGATTTTTGATGAAGTTAAAGGGCATGCTTCCAAGATTGCCTCTATGGTCAACATTTCCATTACTTATCCGGAAGAAGAAGTGCCCGCAGCCCCGAGAATGATAGCAGTGATGAAGACTCGGATGCTTGAGGGAATACACTCGACCCGAATGATGGATGTGTATAAGAGCATTTTTACAATGCAATTCATATTGTAATGCTTCTATGTCGTTTGTCGAAACAAGAACTCCGCCTTTTGCAATTTCAAGTTTCTTGCAAAGTTTTTCCGGGTTTGACTGTTCCTTTATCTTCTAAGTAATCTGGCAACTGTGTTTTAACTGCTCTAGTGTTTAAAAATGGCTCAACTAGCAATATGTATCGTCATGTCGAGTAACTGGGGACGAACCAAACAGTTTTAAAACTCAAAACATGGATCATGCTAGAAGCATTTTTACTGACTAGTTTCAGTAACCCAACACATACACAATCAGATAAAATTTAGAGAAAACAAGGAACTGCTTTGAAACTTGGGCACGCAGGCACAATCCGAGTTTCCATTAACCTTTAACAGGCCGAATCATTCAGCTTTTAAACACCGAGCACGCAGGCACAATTCGGGTTAACATTGAGTATTTGTAAGATCATTGGGAAATAGATGAGGCGGAAATATTTTGTACTTATAATGAAATATGAATGACAACATGCCGACAACTTTATTTCATGGTCTCAAAGATGTTTACATAGAAATTGAACTAAGTATAGAAGGGACGTAATTGCTGGATACTCCAAGGCCTCTTTGTCTCTCCTAGTTCATCATCTATTTTTCTCTTTCTTTTGCGATTCGGCTTCTCGGGATCATCCTCCGTATCTCGAATGTCGACAAGATAGTATGATCCATTCTTCATGGCTTTACTGATGACAAATGGTCCTTCCCATACTGGGGCCAATTTGTGCTTCCTTTGCTGCACCAATCTCAGCACTAAGTCACCTTCTTTAAAAGAACGATGCCTGATTTTCCGACTATGATAACGTCGTAAACCTTGCTGGTAGATGGCAGATCTTTGAAGCACAAGTTCTCGTTCCTCTTCTAAGAGATCGACGGCATCCTGTCGTGCTTCTTCGGCATCCGAGTCGTCAAAATTCTGCACTCTTGGGCTATCATGGATCATGTCCGTTGGAAGAATAGCTTCCGCACCATAAACTAGGAAAAACGGGGTTTGCTCAGTTGACCTATTTGGCGTCGTTCGAATACTCCATAACACGGAAGGTAGCTCTTGGGCGTATTCCTTGCTGGATTGAACTGTTCATTCTTTCAACCTGTCCATTAGATTGCGGGTGTGCCACAGATGCAAGATCTAAGCGGATTCCCGTTTGTTGGCAGTATTTTGCCAACTCCCCAATGGAGAAATTTGTCCCGTTATCAGTTATTATGCTATGTGGGACGCCATACCTCATTACTAAATCAATAATGAAATTTCTGGCAGTTGCGCCATCCAGCTTTTTGATGGGTTTAGCCTCCACCCATTTTGTATACTTATCTACCGCTACGAGTAGATGTGTAAGTCCACCTCTTGCAGTTTTGAACGGTCCCATCATATCTAGCCCCCAGACCGCAAACGGCCATGTGATAGGGATAGTTTTAAGTGCTTGGGCCGGCAAATTGGTCTGCTTGGCGTAATATTGACATCCTTCGCATGTATTCACTATGCGTTCGGCGTCTGACTTGGCTGTTAGCCAGAAAAACCCCGCCCGGAATGCTTTTTTGACTATGCTTTTTGATTGAGCATGATGTCCGCAATCGCCGGCATGGATTTCTTCCAGTATTTCTCTTCCTTCTTCTGGTGAAATACACCGTTGAAAGATTCCGGAAGTACTGCGTTTATACAAGTGGTCGTTGATCACCACGTATCCTTTGCACCGACGCTGTATTTGCCTTTGCAAGACTTCGTCTGCTCCTTCCGGGTACTTCTGATTGACTAAGAAGTTTAAGTATGGAATTGTCCAATCCGGTTTAACGAGCATGACCTCGATTGTTTCAGATGCCAGAGGGTAATCAACGTCTCCACCTTTTATGGATGGTTCATACAAGTGCTGGACAAATACCCCTGGTGGTAAAGTTTTTACTCTCTTTGATCCCATGCGGGCTAACGCATCCGCATTCCAGTTTTCCTCCCTTTTTATGTGAAGGACTTCGAACCCGAAGAAACAGATGGCGAACTCATCCACCGTCCTCCGATATTCGGCCATTATAGGGCTTTTCGCGTCCCAGGTTTGGTTGAGCTGATGCTGTACCAAATCCGAGTCTCCATAGCATAAGATGCGTTTTACCCCTATTTCTTTTGCAATATGCAAGCCATGAAGCAGAGATTCGTATTCTGCCACGTTATTACTGGCGTTGAAGTGTATTTGTAGTACGTACTCCATTGTGTCTCCCTTGGGAGATTTTAGGACTACGCCAGCCCCAGCTTCCTTCATCTTGGATCCGTCAAAGTGCATGATCCAGTACTCGGATTCTGGCATCGGTGTTTTTTCCATTGCTTCTGTCCAGTCGGCGACGAAATCTGCCAAAACTTGGGATTTTATTGCCGTCTTTGGCTGGTACTTAATGTCGAAGGCTGCCAGCTCGATGCCCCATTTAGCTACTCGGCCGGTTGCCTCCGCATTGTTTATAATATCCCCTAGTGGTGCTTTACATACCACTGTTATGGAATGCCCTTGGAAGTAATGGCGCAGTTTTCTGGATGCAAAAAATACGCCATATGCCAGTTTCTGGTAGTGCGGATACCTTTGTTTGGATTCGGAAAAAACTTCGCTTATGTAATATATCGGATGTTGATCTGGTATGCTTTGTTCTTCTTTTGTCCGCTCCACAACGATTACCGCGCTAATAACCCGACTTGTAGCCGTAAGGTATAATAACATGGGTTCTTCGTCTTTTGGAGATGCCAAGATGGGAGCGTTCATCAAGGTTTCCTTCAACTGGGCCAACGCTGCATCTGCCTCTTCTGTCCATTCGAACTTGTTGGATTTCTTCAGCAGCTTGTAGAGTGGTAAGGCTTTATCCCCCAGCCGACTGATAAATCTGCTGACGGCTGCAGCGGAACCCGTCAATCTTTGGACATCTTTTACACATGTAGGTTTTGAGATGTTCAAGATTGCCTTGATCTTTTCCGGGTTAACTTCTATTCCTCTGTGGGAAACAATGAAACCCTGAAGTTTTCCTGAGGGAACCCCGAATACGCAATTAGATGGATTCAACTTCATCTTGTAAGTGCGCAAGTTTTCGAAAGTTTCTCGCAAATCCTCAAGGAGTGTATCTTTTTCCTTGGTTACGACAGCGATATCGTCCACGTAAACATGAACGTTTCTGCCAATTTGACTATGCAAACAGCGTTGCATGCAACGCTGGTAGGTTGCACCTGCGTTCTTCAGGCCAAAAGGCATGGTTATGTAATAGTACGTCCCATACGGGGTTATAAAAGAAGTCTTGATTTGATCTTCCTTTTTCATGCGTATTTGGTGGTACCCGGAGTATGCATCCAAGAAGCATAAAAGCTCGGAGCCTGCAGTGGCATCTATTATTTGATCGATTCGCGGTAATGCGAACCTATCTTTCGGACACAACTTGTTCAATCCTGTGTAATCTATACACATTCTAAGAGCAGTGGTGTCTTTCTTCGGTACTAGGACCGGGTTTGCGGACCAATCAGTATGAATTACTTCCTTGATGAAATCCGCTGCTAAAAGCCGGATAATTTCCTTGCAAATAGCCTTCCGTCTTCTTCCGTCAAAACGACGGAGACCTTGTTTGACGGGTTTTGATCCGGGAATAACCTTGAGTTGGTGCTCAGCAAGTTCCCTGGGTACGCCTGGCATGTCAGCTGGACACCAGGCAAAAATATCCCAGTTCTCACGGAGGAACTTGATGAGCTCGCCTTCCTATTTGTCGGTCATCCCAGTCCCTACGACGACAAATTTTGTCGGATCTTTGGGATCTAGGATTACCTGTCTTGTATTCTCGGACGCCTTGAAACTTGACTATCTGTTCTTCGTTTTTTTTCTGCCGGCTTCTTTCGGCCTACTCCTTGGAATCCTTCTTTCCTTCCTTTGCTATAACTCTCTAGGGCCTTTTCTTTCTCCAGCTCATTTGCCAGCTTGAAATCACCGGCTATGGTGATTACTCCTCCTTTGGGTCCTGGCATTTTCAGCTTGTTGTAGATATAACAGGATCTTGCCATGAATTTGGCGAAAGCTGGACGTCCGAGTATTGCGTGATACACGCTTTCGAACGGCACTACTTCGAAGGATACTTTTTCCTGGAAGTGATCTTTATCTCCGAAGGTGACATCTAGGGAAATTTCTCCTAGGGATCGTGCTTTCCTGCCAGGAACAATGCCATGGAAGCGTATATTGCTGTAGTTGAGCTGGGACTCGGAGATCTTCAAGTGCTTCAGTGTATCCAGGTACATTATATTAATGCTGGATCCTCCGTCCATCAGCACTCTTCTTAGCCTAGTATTTGAACAATAGGGCTTACAACAAGAGCTTGTGTGCCGGGTTCAGGGATATTTCCGGGATGATCAGACTGATCCCAGATTATCGGTGTGTTGGAGTACTTCAAGAATTTCGGAGTTGCCGGAACAACCGCGTTTATTTCTCGAAGTGTTTTTTTGCCACCTTTGCTGACGGGGTTGCTAAGAAAGTTAGCATTGCTTCTCCGTCAACTCTCGGAAATTTGGGTTCGCCCTTTCGCTGTTGTTCCTGGATTTTGTCATCAGTGTCCGATTCACTGTCTTCTTTTTCAGCTTCTGGCTTTTGTTTGGCAGGTTTCCTTTTGGAACCCTTCCCTTTATTTCCAGATCCTGCATTGCCTTTCATATGCTTGTTTAGCCGGCATTGCGCGTTTGTGTGGGTTGGTTTCCCAAATTGCGAGTGGTGGACGCAGGGTTCCGACTTAATTCTCTCCCATTCTTCGGGAGTGTAATTGATTGGATCTGGACTGCGGCCTTTCCACTTATTCACCTTTTCTCCTCCAAAGGCTATGTTGACCTCCTTGGGCTTTGTCGTTGACTCTGGAGTTCCTTTTTTGTCAGAACGAGGGGTTTTCTTGGCGAGTATTAGCGACTCAATATTGCCTCCTCTTGCTCTGATATCATCTTCGGCTGCAGCATGCTCATTAGCGGTTGTAAGCATAGATCCGAGATCTTTGTGCTGTTTAGAACCAACCATGAACGGTACAAGTCCGGGTTTTAGGCCATTGACGAAAGCATGCATTGCTTGTACGTCAGTTACTCCAGAGCAACTATTCTTCATTGCAGTCCATCTGGAGATGAAATCCACGTATGGTTCGTCCTCAAATTGGGTGCAACGGTTCAGCTGGTTGATGCTATTTGGGCGTTTGTATGTTCCCCGAAAATGCTGAGTGAATACTCTAGCCATATCATCCCAGCTGTCGACAGTTCTTGATGGTAAACCATTAATCCAATCTCTGTCTCCGTCTAGCAACATTAGGGGAAGAAACTTGACAGCTTCCAGGTCTGTCCCATTGTTGATTTGGACGGCTGTATAATAATCTGAGAGCCAGGTATCCGGGTTTGTACTGCCGGTATATTTTTGATAGGTTGGACCAACTTTGGCGAAGCCAGAATGCAGGGTTATCCTTCGGATCCTGTCAGTAAAACACTTAGGACCAAAGTATAGATCATCCTTTTCTGCTCTATCAATGTGTGCAGAATATCTCCCGGCTGAATGGACAGAAGGGGATCTGCTCCTTTCTTTTCCATTGTTGCGCGGACGCGCTTTTCCGAGGTTATCTCTATCTCTTCCGTCTTCACGTCCTTTAGGAGGAGTTCTGCTTCTATGCCTTTCCTTATCCTTAGGAGGTGTCCGGGATCTTTCACGTCTGTGAGGTATATCATATCTTCCAGCTTTTTCAGCTGGGTTTCTCGGAGGTGGCATTATTTTTCCGTCATTCCGGTGTTTGTCTTCCCGATCGTGTGGTTTATATCCATCTTTCGGGAGATCAGGTCCGATTCTAGACGTTGCGTCCCGGTTGTCTGGGTTTTTCCTGTCTTTTCTCGGATCCTCTTTTTTATCCGAATCTCGGGGTTCTTCCGGTCCAGGTGCTCCAGCAGCGCAAGTAGCTGTTTCGCAGAGGGCAGAATTATCATGCAGCCTCCCTGATCGTTCTTGGCCTCGCTGTTGCTGCTGTAATGCTTTTCCTAGGAAAGCATACACCCCTTGGAGTTTTTCCCCGTTGGAGTACAGATCGTTGTTTAGGATGGCGAACGCTGCTTCCGCGTTTTCCGCTGCGGTTTTGTATATTGGTTCGCCCATTGGCATCTTTGCCGTTTAACTGCTTTTGCCAAGATGGGTTATAGAACCTTTCTTTTGGCGGCAGTTCTTCCGGTTTTGCGATTCCGGGTAACCTAGTAGGTTTTAACGCGGATCTATGCTTTCTCTCGTACTCCTCTATTTCTTCCTTCATGACTTTGATGTCATTATGGGTTTGTTGGAGATGTTGCCGAGATCTAAGCAGATGTTGCTGTTGCCGTTGGAAAGCTTGTCTCCTGGCTTCCAGCATCTCAGGGGGTTCGTCTGGTCCCACTGGTGTTTGTAATAGCTCTTGCTCTTCCGGTTCCGTCATTGCGGAGCAATGGGACCCTGCCATTTTGAAGCTAATTTCCTGCAGAAAACTTAAAACGAGAGTTGTACAATAGGACTTGATCAACTACTTTAAATTCCTTTCTTTTAATTTTCTTGTCATGCCAAATTTTAACTTTCTCTTTAAACAATTTTGCACTTTCATATGCTTCATTCCTCCATTCATCTAATGGATTTAGGTCAAGCAATCTCTTCTCCCCCGCTGTTTTTAAATCAAAATTTAATTTCTTAATAGCCCATCTAGCTTTATGTTCTAATTCACGGGTAAATGACATGCTTTTCATAAACCATTTTATAAGGAGACATACCATAGGATTTTTATAAGCAGTTCTATAAGCACACAATGCATCATTAATTTTAAGTGGCCAATCAGATCTAGCTCTGTTTACTGTTTTCTCTAAAATAAGTTTAATTTCCTATTACTTAATTCAACTTGTCCACTAGTTTGAGGATGATAGGGTGATGCAATTCTATGATTAACATTATTTTTTCCAATGTTTTCTAAGAACACCATGCATAAAATGAGATCCACCATCAGTAATAAAAATCTAGGAACACCAAATCTAGGGAAACTAATTTCTTTAAGCATTTGCATGGCAGTGGCATGGTCTGCACTCTTAGTAGGAATTGCTTCTACCCATTTTGTAACATAATCAACAACACCAAAATGTGAGTATGTTTTGTACTAGATGCAGGAAATGGTCCCATAAAATCAAACCCCACACATCAATGGTTCAAGTGGTAATGTATAGTTCATAGGCATTTCATTCCTTCTACCAATGTTTCCTACTCTTTGACATTTGTCACAAGTTTTAATATATTCAGCACAATCCTTGAATAGAGTAGGCCAATAAAAAACACATTGTAATACCTTTGCTGCAGTACGATCTCCTGCATGATGTCCTCCATAGGGACTGTCATGACAATCTCTTATAATAGCCTGTTATTCATGCTCAGGTACACAACGTCTAATAATGCCATCAACACTTTTCTTATACAAGAATGGATCATCCCAAAAATAATGTCTAGGTCATAAAAGAATTTCTTTCTTTGCTGGTAAGTAAACTGTGGTGGCATAACTTTCCCAACAATAAAATTTGCATAATTAGCAAACCAAGGAGATGCAACTTTAGCACTAGAAACACTAACAAGGGCAAGTTGTTCATTAGCAAAACTATCATTAATAGGAATAGGATCATCAGGTATATTTTCCATTCTAGAAAGATGATCAGCTACGGGATTATCTTCTCGTTTCCTATCTACTATGTGTAAATCAAATTCTTGCAACAAAGTACCCATCTTATTAGCCGAGGCTTAGCATCTTTCTTATTCATCAATATTTAATAGCAGAATGATCAGAGTGCACAGTGACTTTTGAATCAATTATGTAAGATCTAAATTTATCACATGCAAATATTACCGCTAAAAATTCTTTTTCAGTTGTAGCGTAATTTCTTTGAGCACCATCTAGTGTTTTACTAGCATAGTAAATAACATTCAATTTCTTATCAACCCTTTGGCCTAAAACAGCTCCAACTGCATAATCACTAGCATCACACATAATTTCAAAGGGCAAGTTCCAATCAGGAGGTTGAATAATAGGTACAGTTATTAAGGCTTTCTTTAAAACATTAAAGGATTCTATGCAATCATCATTAAAAGAAAACGGAACATCCTTTTGCAAAAGATTGGTTAGAGGCTTTGATATTTTAGAGAAATCTTTAATGAACCTACGATAAAAACCTGCATGACCGAGAAAACTTCTTATACCTTTGATGTCTCTTGGATACGGTAATTTCTCAATAGCTTCAATTTTTGCTGGGTCAACTTCTATTCCTCTTCCAGAAATACGATGCCCAAGAACAATTCCCTCTGTTACCATAAAGTGACACTTCTCCCAATTAAGAACAAGGTGTTGGTCTTCACAACGCTGCAAAACTTTGTTAAGGTTGAACAAGCAATTATCGAAAGAAGTACCATACACCGAAAAATCATCCATAAAGACTTCCACTATCTTTTCAATATAATCAGCAAATATAGCATTCATGCATCTCTGAAAAGTAGCAGGCGCATTACATAAACCAAAAGGCATTCTCCTATAAGCAAATGTACCATATGGGCAAGTAAAAGTGGTCTTTTCCTGATCATCACTATGAACTGGAATTTGAGAGAAGCCTGAATACCCATCTAAATAACAAAAGTGAGAATGTTTAGATAATATCTCTAGCATTTGATCAATAAAGGGCAATGGATAATGGTCCTTACGAGTTGCTTTATTTAATTTTCTATAATCAATGCACATTCTATAACCAACAGCAGTACGTTGAGCAACAAGTTCATCATCTTTATTAGGAAACACAGTAATTCCACCTTTCTTAGGAACACAATGAACAGGACTAACACATTTACTGTCAGCTATAGGATAAATAATACCAGCCTCTATGAGTCGAATTACCTCCTTTCTTACCACTTCCTTCATTTTTGGATGTAGACGGCGTTGGAAATCAACAACAGGTTTAGCATCTTCTTCCAAATTAGTTTTATGCATACATAGAGCTGGACTTATGCCCTTAAGATCATCAAGAGAATAACCAATAGCCTTACGGTGGGCTTTAAGCACATCAACTAATTTCTCTTCTTCCTCAGCTGAAAGGTTAGCACTAATAATAACAGGATATATATTTTTCTTATCCAAGTTTGCATATTTCAGATTCTCAGGCAAAGGCTTTAATTCAAAACTAGGATCTCCTTTAGGAGGTGGGAGTACTCCTAGATTATCAGGTGGGATATGCAATTTTAATTGTGGAGGTTGCTGCCATAATATTTGTTCTAAAGCTTCTTTTTCGGCATCATTAAATGGCTCTTCCTGATTAAGCATATAACGTTCCACCACGTCTGATGAAGCTACAGCTATATGAGCAAGAGTTTCAATTATATCTTTAGATTTTGGTTCTTTCTTAGCAGGTTTATCAGCAAATTTAGAAAAAATAAATTCAAGTTTCTCTCCAGCACATTCAATAAACACCCTTTCTCTAGGCAACTCAATTTCAGCACCAACAGTATGTAAGAAAGGTCTACCAAATATAATAGGACAGAAAGAATCTTGTGGACAACCAAGCACAATAAAATCCGTAGGATATTTTATTTTCCCTACCAATACTTCAACATCTCTAACAATTTCAAAGGGACTAATATAATCTTTATTAGCAAGCTGAATGGTCATACCTGTTTCTTCCATGGTGATAGGATCAATATCAGGCTTAATTTCTTGATAGAGAGAATATGGAATGACACTAATGCTTGCTCCAACATCACATAAACCATGATAACAAGAAGTCCCAATAGAGCATGATATAATTGGCTTACCAACTTTGGATGAATTCCCTTTAATAACTTTGGTAGCATCTTCACATAAATAAACATCAACAGGATCTTCTTCATTTAATTGCTTAATAATAGAGACTTGGTTCTTGACTTCCACCTATTCTTTAGGTTGAGAACATCTCTTTCTACTTTTGTCAGCAACAACAATAAGCAAATTCTCTTTAACTTTTTCAGGATAGGGAGGTGGTTCAATATATTCTTCTATTACTACATATGATACCGGTGTTTCTTTAATAAATCTAGGGACAACAATAGAAGATTTAACAGGTTCAACATAATAATCAAAGCCACTTTTAGGAATTCGAATGTGCTCAGCAAATTTCTTAGCTATTTCAATTGCAACATATGGATCAAGACCAAAATCTTTAATAACATTCTTGAACAAAATAGAACTAGAGAAACTTTCTACACATAAATATCCATAATCAAAATAAGCTTCATTACCTTTTTCTACGTCCCAATATTCTTACGAAGGAGGTTTATAAATATTGCTTTAGCCTATCAGGTAGTCTCACATAAAAGTTTATAAATATAAGTTTATTTGTGAGATAATGACAAGGATTCTTACGAAGGAGGTCCTTAAGCCCCCCCCAAGCTTGAGTAAGACTCTCTCCAAGGTGTGGCCAAAAATTAAATATAAAGCAACGGTTCTCATAAGCCTCTTTAGGAGTAAAATATTTAAGAAAGAAAACCTTCATAAAAGTATCCCAATTATGTGTAATTTCTTCATCCAGGGACATATACCATTTTCGAGCATCACAAGTTAAGGACTGGTACAATAAATTGCATTTTACCTCCTCCTCAGAAATAGCCTTGAGCCTAATTAGCCCACATATATCCTCAATAGCCCGTATGTGATCACTTGCATCCTTTGTTCCATTCCCTGCAAAATACTCATTCCTAACAGCTTTAACAAATTCAAGGGGAATAATATAACCATCATCATGAGGTGCTTGTTCAACAACTTTAGGTTTAATAGCATAAGAACTCTCATATAAAGCAAGTTTCAGCGAAGCATCTCTCATAAAACCCATAATAATAACAGGATGCAACAGCAAGTAAAATTCAGCTTTCAAGTTTCCTTACCAAACTTCTTACCAATAGCGCTACGCTCCCCGGCAACGGCGCCAGAAAAGTGTCTTGATGGCTCCCAAGTGCAGGAGATCAATTGTAGTACTTTTCGAATTAGAAAGGTTGTCGAACCCACGAGGAGCAGAAGGAACCGGTAAGTAGAATAGCAAAGG
This sequence comes from Alopecurus myosuroides, assembly GCA_028641055.1. Classification (NCBI taxonomy): domain Eukaryota; kingdom Viridiplantae; phylum Streptophyta; class Magnoliopsida; order Poales; family Poaceae; genus Alopecurus; species Alopecurus myosuroides. The sequence goes on along the minus strand of CM054057.1, from coordinate 587,852,557 downwards.
AATAATAAAAGCAACAGGTGTTTTTGTGTTTTAATTGTGTAGTGCAAGTAAAGTAAAATGCGGAAAGTAAATTGCAGCAAGTAGTAGGTCTCAATGAGAGACAAAGCCCAATCCTCTAATGCGCAAGAGGACAAGCTCAAGTGTGTGTTTGTGTCTTATATGTGGAAAACGTTCCCGAGGGCTGCACGGATTTAGCTGGCATAGTGATTCATTGCATAACATGTTTGTATATCTTGTCTAGTTTTAATCTTCTTCGGACGGAGCCACAAATAGGAATAGCTAAATAAATAAACTATCACTCCTTATGATGGATCACGTGGCCAATTAAATGACAGCATGAGAATTATTAAGACATGATGTCCCACCATAGCCTTATGCTCTAAGGTCCCTGATACAAGTACCCTCATAATGCAATTCAACGACTCTGTCTAAAGTTCCTGTCACCTAAAGACATCATTACGTCACTACACTACGGTGTTATCCTATGAGCCCATGTAGGTGAAGTGTTGTACAGTCGATGTTCGTACAACACCATCATAGAATCACACAAAAGATAAATACTAGACCAAATAACAACTCATCTCATGTAACAAATCATTGCCAATTCATCCTATGCCCTTAGGAACATGCGGGAACTACTCACAACGTTCAAACATGATCATGTATGGTGACATATGTGGTACAACACAATCTGAAACAATGGATCCACCACCAAATAATGATGAGTACTCAATCCCAACATGCAACGGAGTACAATAACACGTATCTAGGGTGTAGCAATGATCAAACTATGAGGGGAACGGAGTGGATCATGGTGATGGTGATGGTGGAGATGCATGTGCTGGTGAGGATGGTGATGGAGATGCCTCCTCCCACGCCAAGGAGGAGATGGGGATGAAGATGGGGATGATTTCCCCTTCTCCGGAGCTCCGGAGCAGCAGGATCTGTCTCCCCCGCGGAGAGTTTCGAGAGTTTCGCCGCCCTGGCGGCTCTGTCTCGTCTCGGGAAAATTAGGGTGTTTCTTTTCGGGGAAGACGGAGTCGTCAGCAAAAAGACCTCGGGGAGGAGGTGCTGTGGGCCCATTTGGGGGCCCCACACGCGGCCAGGGAATCTGGCCGCGTGGGCTACCCCCTTTTGGGCCTCCTGGCCCTCCTCCTTTGTGGTTGTGCCCACGGCCTTTCTCCCGAAGAAAAACTGACAGGGTTTCTTTCCTTTCGCAATTTGGATACCTGTAGCTCCTGAAATATCAAAAACATGAAAACATGTGTTTTCTGACACCCAGAAATTAAATACCAAAAATAGGGACTTTGTAGGAAAGTCCCATAAAATCATCTAAAACATGCAAAACAATGACATAACATTGATAAAACATCCCAATAATGCATATATGGAGGGTATAAATGATGATATAAAATGCACGTATCAGTAACTATTGCAACGAGGTGGCTACCACCCTTAAAAGAAACTATTGTGGGTAGTCTATTCTCATCAGATTGCAGTTTAGCTTGATTTCATATTGGCTTGAGTAGAAATTTCCTTCGCGGTAGAGCTGTAGACCAACATAGGTATGTTGAACTACCTTTGACACTGAGGGGTCTCTTTTGGGTCAATCAAAAGACCAAGCTGGGTGGATTTCACAACAACATCTCATTAAAATGGGAACATATTTCTCAAAGATTCATTGTAGTTTATTACACTGGAAGAAACTTCTAAGGAACATTTATTTCCAAAATAAAACTTTGCCTAAGAATCCTTCTTGGAGAGATATTTCCTCATGCCTTATCATCCTTCCTTTAGAAAGTCATGTTTCCTTCCTTATCCTTTTGAGGGAAACCATTTGCATAGTGTCCTTTATCTCTGCATTTGAAACATGTCACTTGGCTGATGTCTCTATAGACAGGATTGGGGTTCTTATGAAAATTCTTCTTCTTCTTTGATGGTATTAAATTGTCCATCATATCTTCATACTGCTGTCCAGTATACTCAACTATGTTGGTTGAAAGTCTAGGCTGCTTGTTGGGACAATTCCTAGATAAATGTCCATCTTCTTCACAAGAATAACAATTCTTGGTGGTGTGTTTGGATGAATATGGATGTGGTATAGTCTTGGCTCTAGTATTCATCTTGACAAGGTCCATCTGAATAGGATCCAACTTGTGTTTTCCCTTCACTTCTGGTTTTCCTGAGTTCTCTTGGATTGCACTAAGCATTCCTGCTCTAGCTTGTTGTCCAACTTGTTGTACCCTGGGGTAAAGTGGACATTGTGTTGGAACATGTGTTGTTCCTTCACACAGAAAACAAGTAACTTGAGTGAAGTATCCTTCAGTAGAGTTGTTTGCATCACCATGGGGCCACTCATCAGGACATTCTTTGGAATAATGTCCTATCTCTCCACAAGATTTGTAGGCTTTGAGTGTTGACAACATTTCTTCTTATGTTTCCCGTTTATCTATAGTTACCAGGGGTTGATTGTTTTCACTATTGGCCATGTTTTGGGACATCATGTGCACTATCTGAGATTAGGCATCTAACACTTGCTGCATTCCTGGGGCTAACTCCTTATTGGGGTTGCTGGCTTGATTCTGGGTCATCAGTTGTATCACCTGAGTCTGAGCTTCTAGTAGTATCTGCATTGCTATTGACCTCTCAGGGTTGTTGGCATTCTGGTTAGGCATCTGTTTTGGGGTTTTAGAAAAGATGAGTAGAGATTAGAAAGATAGCTAAGGAAGGTTCCTATCCAAACATTGCAGATCAGGGTAACTCATCTTACAAACAACACATAACAAACATATAACAACTCAATCATCACACCAAACAACATGGTTTTTTTTTAAAAAAACTAATATTATCATACCACACTCATTGGTATGATCAATTCACTAATATGTTAACGTTGTTCTAACAAAGTAAATAGATTGGTGGTTTCATCTATATCTTTTTTAGTTATCTTTAGATTCTTCTCTCAATTTCTTGAGGTGTTCTTGATTGTTGTGAAGTCTAAGTTTTTCTTCAATAATTCTTGAGTGTAGGTCTTCATGTGGTGAAAATACTTCTTGCACTTCTTGGTATGATCCTCAACATTCCTGTCTTGAGGGTATTGAAGAGGTAGGTCATCTAGAAAATTTTGAAGGTGAATAATAGATGAGATGATATGAGAAGAATTAAGATGATTGTTTTGTTTCTAGAAGTTTGAACATAGAAAATTTTCAATGCTAGGGTCTTTTCCAAACTTAGGGTCTCGAATTCTATGGCAACACAATGCTCTGATATCATTTTCTAGCGTTCCCACATTTAAATAATGTATGAACATTTGTGTTAGTGTGGTAGACCCTGGATCAATTGCTAGCACCACAGTACAAAATGAAATATCATGCAAATGCATCAAATTCTATTACATCGCATGATCCAGTCTTTACAAAATAGGATTACAACTTGCATAGTCTTAGAAGACTAGCAGAAAACAAAGAAATACAGCGGAAAACATAGAACAACATTGAACCCATCTTCTTCATGTGCTAGAGGCAAAACATGTTGGCGATAGTCTCGAGATCCTAAACGAAGTCCTCAGTCATCTTCAGAATCATCTGCGGGATGGAATATTCAGCCACAAGGAGTCAATACAATTTAATGTATTGGCAAGTAACACTATGGTGGATATAAATGGCAAGACTAATACTACATGGTTATTTGGATGAGTGGAGTTTTGGCTAAGTTTGCATAAAGCTAGTTTTCTCCTATCTCTTCATAAATCAATCTTTTTGTTCAGCTAAGTTTGGGATTCACTGGTTAAACCCCAGTGATCATGTGACAGTACACGGTAAAACCCGGCATGTCTAGAGACATTTTAGGGTAAAACTCCGAAATGTCCCTACCTATGATTAAAAGTTTTATATTTAAAAAGGTGATGTGATTCTTCTGTCCATCCTTGTCCAGCTGCTCATAGTTGTCCATGACCGGCGACACGGCTAAGATCTTAGTTTGTTGACTCTGCAGAGTTTGTGCACTTTCACCTTCAGACTCAAATTTGCCCAAACATCCTATACACCCTGAGTGCATTAAAGAAAGGAGAAGATTGAGACAAGATCTTTCGGAAGAAATTCCACCACCGTTTGGCTTACCCGTTCCACCTATAATTATGCTACATCTGCTTGTAAGCCTGGTGAGTTCATTCAACTTAGTTGATCAAGACAGAGCTCATATGACTAAGGGCTGCACTGGAAGCAATCTAAACTTGGGGAACATCATAATCACTTTGTTCCTGTGTGGCATTCCTCAAGTGAACAACTCAGGTATTACCCCTGAGGAGACACTCAACTCTTATCAACCATACAACCAAATCAACCCAGATGGTTCAATGAGTTTATACTTATAATCCTTCCACAACATCAAGTAAAACATTTTTTGTAGCAAGGCTAAGCATCTACTAAGTACCAAGTATATAAACGTAAGTTAAAAGATATGGCTACACACTACTAGGATTTTTCATAGCATAATAATGACTTAGTAAAATTTCCAATCATGCATGCTACTCAAAATCAACTAATGCATATAGAAAATAATGGGTAGTTGAATGATGTGTTACTTTCCTTGTTGATGTTGGTGAAGAAATCACACTCTCTTCACAAAAGATCATTCCTCTCCGTACAATCCATACATTGAAAACACAATAAAAAATAAACAAAAATTCTACCAAACAAACACATAAGTGAAGAAAACAAACAGAGCAATTATCATAACAAAGGGATTGTACCAAGTTGGCTAGGACAAGGTAAAGATTTCATTTTTTGAAAGATTCATTCTATAGTGGTTTCAACACTTGTTAAGGGGGTTAATAGTACACTAAGGATGTCTAGGTTGCGTTTGTAGTGATCAAACTTTATTGGAAACATATTTTTCTAAGAAGTTCCAAGAGTTCACAAGGGTGATCTCACTATTTCAACTAAATTAAAACATAACAACATGGAACTCTTAGTCATTTTCTCAAGACATTTGAGAGATCTAAGTTAGTCTTTCTATTTGGTTTAGGGTAGTTCTAGGTTCAACTAACTTCATAACAATGGATATAACAAGTTAAAATCTTGGGATTTTCCATTTGGGTCAATGGTTGGACAAAAACAACTTTCTAATCTTCAACTTATATGGACTGCTCCAAGTCTTCACATGCTTGTCTTCTTGGAGATCATCTTCATGGTTCTATTTTATTATTTTCCTTGGATGGATTCTTCTCTTGATCTTGATAGATTTCTTCATAGCTTTCACTTCACCAATTGGTTTGGGTATGGGATGGGCACAAATACCACTAAATCAATTGGAAAGAAATAAGAAGAAAGATGGAAAGAGAGAGGGAGATGTTTTCTTCTAAATTTCTTCACACTTGTACTTCTTTGAGTTGCTTCTAGATGTTGTGAAGTCCAATTCCCTTACTTAAAATTCTTTAATGATCTTATTTGTAGCTCTTCATGTTGTCACCAAGTTGAAGGTGGTGTTCCTTCTTGTGGTTGAGTCTTGACTTCCATTTTGTAATCTTGATAGATTCTTGAAGCAATAATGGGGGACTGGAGAAGTAGATAGAAAACTAAGGTTCACTAGTTGGTACTATATGTGATTGACACATTCTAAGGACTTGGCTTGGCTCCAATTAGTCATAAAATCAAAGAATAAATAATGGAAATAATTTCTAAGACATGGTGAAAATGGATGAATCACTATGTTGGGTTTTTGGTCAAAACACATGTACATGGTCCAAGGGTATCCAAAATGGTTGGGCAAAGATGTATCTGGTTCAAGTCTACCAAAAGGAGCACTTTTGCTTAAGGGAACATATTCTAATTATTTATAGAATTAATTCTATTTCAAAAATACTCAAATATACCACTTAATTCTAAATCCAAATTTAACTTGTTCAAAAATTATTTTGGGACAGAGGATATGAAAGTACACATCCTAAGGTTTCCAAAAATATTTTATTTGCAATTTTTGGATTTGTATAATTTGAAATATGCCAAAATTCATCAAACAAGCATATTTAAATTTGGACCAATTTAATTTTGTCAAATTTGAATTTTGAAAAGTGCTTAATATTCTACAGATCCAGGGGATTTCAAAAGGTCTAAGTTTGCTAAATTTGGTCTTATGGATCAAAAGTTATGATGCTTCTAATATTGAGGGGTGTTTTTGAAAAACTGCCAAATAAATTCTATTCGGGAATAACAGAGAAATAGCTATACACACGTTGTTGGATCCGATTCTCGAAGGTGCTGACTGTGTCTATGTGGCATGTTGACGGGGCAATGCTGACTGTGTAAGTGAATCGATCTGGGTGGTTGGATCTCAATCCAACGAACCAGATCGCGTACCCGTCAGATCTAATCTCGAGCGTCCGTGCAGATCTATCGATGGAGGAACTTAGGAGAGCTCACCGGGGTATCCCGGCGGAGATGGAGACGGCGGCGGTGCTGCTCATGGGAGTTGCCGACGGCTGCAATCCAGGGGTGGCCAGTGCGACGCGGGGAAGTCGATGGTGACGGGTGTTGCACCTTCTGCGGCAACTGTTGACGGAGAGGAGCGGATGGAGGATCTCGGGTGCCGGCGAGCCTCGGTTACGGACGGCACCATTGAATCACTGCGTAGAAATAGAAAAGGTTGGTTCAGGGAGGTGCGTCGGGGCATGGGGAGTCCAAAGGGACAGGAGGGAGTGTCCCTCGTTTGCTTACTTCACCGGAAACGGGTCGAGACGGTGGCGGTAGTGCGGAGCTCCGGCGAGGAATAAACCTCAGCCTGGCGGTGCTCTTGGGCTGGTGTTTGGGGAAAACGGGGGAGGGGATCGGGGGCCTTATATGGAGGGCAGAAGAGGAGGAAGGCGGTGGCCGGGGGCGGTGATTGCGTCGGCAAAAATCTCGACCGGAAGTTTCAGCGGGAGGTTGAAGGAAGGTGGCGTCACGCGGATGTCCGCGGTGGGGCTCGACTAGAAGTGAGAGGAGGGTGTGGAGCACGGGCTGGGCCACTCTCTGCGTTTGCGGGCGCCTGGTGGGCATCTGGTGGGTTTGGCATGCTGCACGTGCGGGGGGTAGAGGGAAAATGACTGGGCTGGGACGACTGCTCTCCTTTTTCTTCTCTGTTTTTTCTTTTTTTCCTTTCATGTTTTCTTAAATAAAACATAATTATTTATTTATAAATCCAAATAAGCTCAAATTTGTTTCTATGAATTTGGAAAAATAAAACCTTTCAAATGAAAACATATATGTGTTGTTTCAACATACTTATATTAGTTCTATTTTCAAAAAATATGATTAAATGGTTAATGGTACCTTAATATTCTCCTTTTATCAAAATTCGATCATTTATATAATGTCAAATAATTTTAGAGACAAATATATTTTAAATCATTGTTTCCTTAGGTTATATATGCTCACTTTCACACAAGGAGAAATTTGTAAAAAAAAACATTTTATGGTTTTTAATTTGATATAGTAGTTGATAGTTGACATAGTTAAATTTGGGTTTGCAAAATATTTTCACTAATCAAAAAAAATCGAGAAGGAGTTATTATCAAATTTATATAAGATGAAAAAAATATGGAAAACATCTTCTTTAGAAACCAGTTTATATTTTTAAGGTTTGCAATTAGGTAAAATAGTTTCTGTGGATAGTTATTTATTTGAGGTTTTTAGAAAACAGAGGTATTTGGATTATCAACTCCAATAGCATTGGAAAAACAATTAATGTTTACTTTGTGTTTGAGTAGTATTTGGTTTTTGAAGGATTGCTTTAATAGAAAACAAAAAGTAATGTTTACTCAGGGATGTTACATGCTCCTTCTTGCGTAACTTGTATTTACATTATATATATATATACATTGAAAGTTGCTTACCCCTTTGCATGTGTTGGTTTTGTACCTTGCTTGTATTTTGTATATGTTGTGCTTACTACTTACTTATCCTTGAGTAATCTAGTATGTGTTTGTCGGTTCGCACAAGATGTATGTGTGAGTTTGCTTTGAGCTTTATTGCATCTTCTTTTATCTTATTTGTCTCTTTTGAGTTATTAATGGACTATCCCATTTTGGGAATGTAATATGCCTTTGGCACTTCACAATCATAAAACGTGTTTTCTTGAGGAATACCGCTTAGTGTTGATATTTCAGTATTATCTAGTCTCTATGTGGTATGTCATACTCATGAGAAATTAAAATTCTATAATGACCATTAATTATATCTTGTTGGTATTTGGTTGCCTGTTGCTAAGAAGATATGAATTATCACATTATGGGGGACTACTATTCTTTGTGCATATTACAAGCCTAAAGAATGTGAAAATTTGAGGTTTTGCCACCTAGAATTGATATTGTCAATTATCTTGTTCCTATGTGGCATGTGTGCTCAAACAAGTTCAATTTTATTAAAGGTTTTTATTTGCTCATCTTTTGGTATCTTGTTTGTGCGAGAGTTTCTTGGTGCGGTTTTCCTCAAATGTGCACGAGTATTTACCTTCTCGGAAACCGGTTGCTTCATGATATATTAATCGTGGCCTTGCATGATCATTAGACTATTGAAGCCACCAAGAATATCTTTTTAAGCATGATGTTTTCATTCCTATCCTTTTCGTAAGCTTTTGTTTTGTGAATATGATAATGAATATGTATGCAACATACCACCGAGTAATAACTCCTCTCCTTGTCCTTGACAAGTGATCATCTTATTTGTGGTATAGTGTATTGATCGTATTTACTTGGGCTATTACTTCTTTTTTTCATATTTCTTGCCAAGTAATTTCTTTGTGCTCACTCCCATTGTCTTCCTTGCCTTTTGAGAATCCCTTTGGTTTACTCATATTTGTTTAGTGTTCTAATTGGTAAAGCTAAAGCAAGGATCCCGCTTGTGTGCATATTTTATACAAATACAAAATTATAAGTAATGCACAAATCACGGGGGAGCTTTCTATATTATTTAGAACACTATTTTTCTTCATTTGTCTTAGATATTTCTCAAATTGGTATTTAATTCTGATTACGTGTCCATTTGGAAGAAAAACCTCTTTCGTCTTGGTACTTTGTGCCATCATGAAAAGTGTTGAGATTTGGTTTAGTTGTTGGAACCTTGCTCTTTATGGGAGTTGGTTATCTTCTCATTGATTTATTTTCAAACTGATTTATTTTGGATATTGGACTTGTTTTCATTAATGAATCTTTCTTTTGATATCTCTTTTGGGAGTTCAATATGTCATTTCTTGATTTGACTTTTACTTGGTTTCTTTCAAGTGTTAAATGGTTCTTTGTGTATCTCATTTTCACTTGATTTATTTTCTAATTGGTTTCTTATCAACCATGTGTTGATTTGGATCTTTGGTATGATTTGGACAACCTTTTGTGGTGTCACAATCTTGTGCACCCTCTTTTGTTTTCCTGGTGTTTTTGTCCACATCATATCTCTTTTGGTTCTTGAAAGTATTTGCATGCATATTTACTAATGCATTTGATATGGTATACTTTACTTTCTTTGATCCGATATATAGGGTAAACTCCGCCAAATCCAAAATCGGCGAAAATCTCAAATGCCGGAAGCTGGCCAATCTTCTCCTAGGTGGCGGTAGTCCCAGTGAAACCAACGGTAGTACCTCCCACCGGTACTCTCCAGCACATCTCCAGGGAGGCAACCTCCGGTGTCGGTACCGGTGGCACTACCGCCAATTCCACGCTCTGTTGGTACACGGAGGCCACCGGTAGTGCCGGTGGGAGGTAGTACCGCTGGTTACCACCGGTACCTCCGGCGTTTCTTTAGGCTTCTAGGGGTTGTCCACCACCGGTGCTGGTACCGCCAAACTAGCGCTCTGCTGGTACATCGCGGAGGCAACGATGGAGGCCACCGGTAGTATCGGTGGGCGGTGGTACCGATAATTCCATCGATACCTCCGGTGTTGCGGATTCTGGTGCGTAGGGAAAGAGCCCTTTGGGCTTCTGGACACTGACCACACCGGTAGTACTGGTGGTAACACCGGTACTACCGCTGGTGCGGGAAAGTGGGAAACGCTGTTTAGGGGAGGATTATCTATTTCACATATTTATGTGGATCTTATCCTAAGTATTGTAGTTTGTCTCACACTTTTGACCCAATAAGTTTGGGGAGAATTTTGTATTTAAATGTGTTTTAGGTACATTTGAGATGCGTTGAATGCTTGTCTCATTCTACAGGAAGGTGTCGTCACCATGTGCTTATCGGAGTCAAGATAGGATGATGCATCAAATATTATCTACTACAACATCACCATTTCCATCTCGATAACAAGTATCTACCTCATGCTACCTTATCTTGTTTTCAACCTCGTGTAGGTTGCATCTTGGCATGAAAATATTTTATTTGATCATTTCTTTTATTTCGTTGTGATACTTGTTGCTTCTATCAAAACATTGCAACTATCTCTTTTTCCCATATTGAAATTTGTGATTTTTTTTATTTTTTTGTATTGGATTTTTATTTATATCCCTCTAAAAATAAAATTGAGCTACGTGCTTGATACGTCTCCAATGTATCTATAATTTCTGATGCTCCCTGACCATATTTTCCCAATTGCTACTTGTTTTCTCTTATTTGTAGCATTTTTATATGTTTTCCGGGACTAAACTATTAACAAGATGCCAAGTGCAAGTTCCCTATTTTTTGCTGTTTTTGGTTTCAGAAAAGTTGTTTGCAAACATTCTCGAAATTGGACCCCACAAAGCCCGAAGTTCCTATTTTCCCCGGAAGCATCCAGAACACCGAAGAGGAGTCGAAGACGGGCAACAGGGGGCCACACCATAGGGTGGCGCGGGTCCCCCTAGCGTGCCACCTATGGATATGGGGCCCCTGTAGCTCCACCGCCTTTGCCCTTTCGCCTATTTAGCCCCCCGGATGGAAAACCCTAAGCACCTTTAAAAAATCCCCGAAAAGTTCCGCAGCCGCCATCACCGTCAACCCCAGATCACTGGGGTTCTAAAGCTGTTTCCGGCACCCTGCCGAGAGGAGATCATCACCAGAGGCTTCTACATCACCATGCCTGCCTCTGGAGTGATGCGTGAGTAGTTCATCCTTGGACTACGGGTTCGTAGCTGTAGATAGATGGTTGTCTTCTCCTCATATGCCTCCATGTTTAGATCTCATGAGCTGCCTATCATGATCGTATTGATCTTATGTAATTCTATACGCTGTGTTTGCTGGGATCCGATGAATATTGAACTCATGCCAAGTTGATTATAGTCTTTATTTGCATGTGCTATTTGTGATCTTGCATGCTTTCCGTTGCTAGTGGTAACTTTAGCCAAGTAGTTTCTAGTGACTCGAAGAGGGAGTATTTATGCTCGATAGTGGGTTCATGCCTCCTTTTCGCCTTGCTCGGGTGACAAAAACGTGAAGGGGGAGGATGTGATGTTGTCATTAGGGAGAAAACAGCAGTGAGAGTGCCCGCATGCATAATCATTGCTTACATTACACACTTTGTTTAATGCAATTATCTGTTTCTTGCAACTTAATACCTAAGGGGGTTTGGATGATAACCTGAGGGTGGATTATTAGTCATAGATCCATATGGATGTCGGTCTATGTATCTTGTTGTAATGCCCGCACTAAATATCATAGTAATCTTTATGTCATATTGTGCACTATGGTGCAACCTCTATTTGTCAATTGCCCAGCTGTAATTTGTTCACCCATCATGCTATCTTTTATGGAGAGACACCACTAGTGAAACTATGAACCCCGGTCCATTTTCCACACTGTCAAACAAACCACAACAATTTATTGCTTTCTTTACTTACTGCAAGCATACACTGTTTTCCACACTATATGTCTAATCTTTGTTTTCAGCAAGACCGGTGAGATTGAAAACCTCACTGTACCGTTGGGGCAAAGTATTTTGGTTGTGTTGTGTGCAGGTTCCACGTTGTTGCTGACACCGGTGAAGCGCCAGCACCACCGTCAGTGGCATCAACTTTCCGTAGGTCCTCTTTCTCCTACTGGATTTACAACCCTGGTTCTTAACTAAGGGCTAAACTCCTACCGATGTGCTCATCATACCCTCCTCTTGGGGTTCGCATCAAAGTGCATCAAGGATTTTTCTGGCGCCGTCGCCGGGGAGTAAGAAGTCTTCTTCAAGGGGAGTCTCTCACTCTCAACCTCTTTATTTTGTTTATTGTATTGTTTTTATTTTTTTGTTTTGCTTCTCTTTATCAAAATAACAAAAAAATTAGTTTACTTTATGGCATAAAAGGGAAACTCAAGTATTTTCAAGTGAAGCATTCACTTGGTATTTTTGCTTTATCATGCGTGCTATCAATGTTTGATGTGTTTGAAACTAGATCTTGTAGGCAAGGTGGGTTCACGGATGAACAACAAAAACAGTATAAGGAACACCGCTTGTCACAAAAAGGTATACACTTATGGGAGCAAATTAATAAATTGCATGACTATGCTAAAAACTTGTGCTCTACTTATAATTCTACTTATTGCTTTGATAAATATTGTTGCTGTAGGAGGTATAAACACATCCCTTTTCAATGTGAGTATAATGATAATGTTACCGTATCTTCTTATGTTAAGGGAAACTATGAATTATATGATGTGGAACAAATTGAAGAATTTATTGCTTGGAAGGGTGCATACGAAATTGCCTATTTACTTGAAAGTATTGATGATGCACCTTATAAATATGATATTTATGCTATACTTGAATATTGATTTGATAATTAGAAGGATTGTAATTACTAAATAATGGAATATCTTAATAAATGTTCTCAACCTAAGGAAGAGACTAATGCCTCGCAGGAACCTATGGAAGAAGAAACTGTTGAATCTGGAAGCTCATTGGATGAAAAAGAGGAGGAGAGTGATGATCAAGAGGAGGAAGAATGGAACCCATGTCTACCTCCCAATTATAGTAACTCTTTAAATCATACATTATTTGATGAAATTTATAATTGCTATACTTGTGACCTTGATACTACTATGAATGAAACTTGTGAGGATGATAGTGTTACTGTTATTTATGATAATCCATGCTACTTGGATAAATCTTATGATAATGCTTTTGATGATTGTCCTATGTCACTGATGTTATAAATCATAATGATGCTGAAAATAGGATTGCTATAATGTGTCCTATACCTTTTAAGAGTGACCAATCATCTTGTTTTGCTATTGCTAAAAGTGGTAAAAGAAGAGCTGATTTTAAATTTGATCCCACAGTTTTTGAGCTTGATATGAATTGTGTGCTTTTAGAGCATGACAAACATGCTTTATGTGATAATTATGTTGTTGAGTTTCTTCATGATGCTACTGAAAATTATTATGAGAGAGGAAAATATGGTTGTAGGAATTTTCATGTTACTAATACACTCTCTTTTTGTTGAAAGCTTTGAAGTTGCTCTTGTTCTACCTTCCCATCATTTCTAGTTTGAGCTTCTTTAATTTATTTCTTTACAAGATTCCTATGCATAGGAAGTAGGTTAGACTTAAATTTGTTTTATACTTTATTCTTGATGCTCTCTTTTTCTTAATTCATATTTCTTATGTGAGCATCTTTGCCCTTTTATGCCTAGCTGAAAGGCGTTAAAGAAAAGCGCTACCGGGAGACAACCCATTTTATTTCGTTGTTTTTAACACGTTTTCTTTTGTTTTCTTTGGTTTGCTTTGCACCTGGGTGTTGTCTATTTCCTTAGCAACCCTGCTGTATCTTTTCTTTTGAGTTTTTTTTTTTGAGCCAAGTAAAGCCTCTAGTGGAAAGTTGAGCCTATATTTCGGATTTCTGCGCAGGAAACAGATTTCTGCTGTCCACTGTTAATTCCATTAAAAATCACAGAAAAATTAAAATGATCTGAGATTTTTTGTGCTTAATAATGACTTATATACGCAACGTTTCTTAGAATACCACTGTTTGATTTTAGCAACAGAAGATTTTTGAAAAAATCGATCTTTACCTGCTGTTCTGCTTTGACAGATTTCTGCCATTTATCGCATTTGCATCTTAATCTCTTTCTTTTGGTGTTCTTTTGAGAAAAAGAGTTTTCAAATAAGTTGTGACAGTAGCTAATGTGTTTTTGAGTGTTAGACTTGTATTGAAACTGAACATGTGAATTTATTATTTCAATTGCACTAACATTGCTAATGAAGATTGTGAGAATTTTGATGTGAAGGAAGTTTTCAAGGGTCAAGAGAAGAGGATGATATGATGTGATAAAGAAGAGTGAAAATTCTAAGCTTGGGGATTCCCCGGTGGTACATCCAAGAAAATTCCAATAAGACTCAAGCGTATAAGCTTGGGGATACCCAAGGCATCCCCTTCTTCATCAACAAATTATCACGTCACTTCTAGTGAAACTATATTTTTATTCAGTCGCATCTTATGTGCTTTACTTGGAGCGTCTTTTATTTTTGTTTTCAGTTTGTTTTTGTTTTTTACTTTCAGTTTGTTTTTACTTTTTCAATAATCTTGGTTGGACCCCATCAATCTTTTATTGGAGAGTGACATGCTCTGCTTTTTCATGAGAATACATTGTATTCTTAATCTCTGTGTAGCTGCTGCATTTATTTAGCTCATGTTTTGCATGCATATCTTCATATAGCTGTTAGTTTTAGTAGTGTTATGTGAGTACTCTCATGTTTGCTTGCTGTATCCTAAAGAGTATTTTTTGTTAAAGCATGTTTTGTATGGTGCTTGTTGGGAGAAAGAAAACTGCTGCTTGAAGTCGAATTTATAACAGTACTAGTAGAAGCTTGTATATACTGTGGCTAGGACTTTTTCATGCCATGCTAAATGTTATTTCAGTTTTAAAGCCTTGTAGTTATTGAGTAGCATTATTAGCGTCAAATAGCTGAGAGTGTCTAATATGTATTGAAAGATTCATGAGTTGTTCTTGTCATAGTAAAGCATCAATATATGGTATTCTCTTTCGAATGTTTTATTTGGTTGACTTGGTGCATGCTCACAACATGTTTATGACTACCAGTCACGAATAGCCTCCACGACCACTTAGTTTTTGAACTTGTGATACTGCTTATGTTTTAATTAATGATGCTTATGTCGCTATGCATGATCATGACTCTTATGCTCTCTTGATTTGTCGCTCCCAGTCTTTTGCTAGCATCCACCTGTACTGAGTATGAGCTCTACTCGTGCATCCAAACTCCCTTAAACCAAAGTTTTTCCCATTGTGTCCACCATACCTACCTACATGTGGTATTTAACTGCCATTCCAAAGTAAATTGCTCATGTGTTACCTTTAAAACCTTCAAAATTACTCCTGCTTTATGTTCCTGTTTTTGCTCATGAGGACATAAATAGAGAATCTTTATCTCACTTGTTGATTGGATTTCACACCCTGGACTAGTGGCTTCATCCGCTTATCCAAATTATAGAAGAGATGGCAGCGGGGCGCCCAGCCCCAAATTATTGCAAACAAATTCTCTTCACTATTTTTGCCCCTGATTTATCAGTCAAAGTATAATTGTGTAAACAAAAGAGAAAGAGGGATGACCTTCTACACTAGTTGCGTCCTTCACCATGGGAGCCGCTCTTGTGAATCCAGTTGGCCTTTGACGTACTGTATTTTCTGTTTACCATTCGTTGACATTAGCATACATCTCCCAAAATATAGACACTCCCACGGTATGTGATTGTTGGCAGGCACCCGAGGATTCGGTTAGCCATGGTTTGTGAAAGATGGATGGGAGGAGTGTCAAACTTTTAATACCTCTGTTTAATAAAATAAAAGCTCTAGCACATGAGTGATCCCTGCCTCCCTCTGCGAAGGGCCTTTCTTTTACTTTTATGTTGAGTCTCCATCTTCTAACTTTATGCACAGTTGAGAGAGCGTTTTTGCCATTCTGAGTTCTATGTGCATTTGTCCCATAAGCATCAATAATTACTTCATGATGTGATATTATTTGTTCGTAGATTATTTGTTCTAGTCTTCCTCATGAACTTTGAAGGTGTCCTGGCATTTATGTTTTGCCCCACTCTTAAGGACTATCGAAATATCACTTTGCCATGCTTTATCTATACCTGAAACAAACATTTACCTTTCTTTGCATTATTATTCATTATCCTTTATTTGAGTTACTCTTCGTGATGCAAACTAATTGCTATGCTTTATTATTAATGTTTTATTTATCATGCATGTGTTTAAAGTTTTATGATCTCAGCGTGCATATGCTTTTACATTAGATTGATCGAGTTTATGTTAGTAGCATGTCACCTCAGAAATTATTGTTTTATCGTTTACCTACTCGAGGACAAGTAGGAACTAAGTTTGGGGATGCTTGATACGTCTCCAACGTATCTATAATTTTTGATGCTCCATGATCATATTTTGCCAATTGCTACTTGTTTTATCCCTTATTTATAGCATTTTTATACGTTTTCCGGGACTAACCTATTAACAAGACGCCAAGTGTCAGTTCCATGTTTTCTGTTGTTTTTTGTTTCAGAAAAGTTGTTCTGCAAACATTCTCGGAATTGGTCCCCACAAAGTCCGAAGTTCCTATTTTCCCCGGAAGCATCCAGAACACCGAAGAGGAGTTGAAGACGGGAAACAGGGGTGCCACACCATAGCGTGGCGCGGTCCCCCCCCCCCCGGGCCGCGCCACCTATGGGTGTGGGGCCCCTGGAGCTCCATCGCCTTTGCCCTTTCGCCTATTTAAGCCCCAGGATGGAAAACCCTAAGCACATGATCTGAAATCCCTGAAAAGTTCCACAGCCGCCGTCACCGTCAACCCTAGATCAGGGGGGTTCTGAAGCTATTTCCGGCACCCTGCCGGAGAGGAGATCATTACCGGAGGCTTCTACATCACCATGCCTGCCTCCGGAGTGATGCGTGAGTAGTTCATCCTTGGACTACGGGTTCGTATCTGTAGCTAGATGGTTGTCTTCTCCTCATATGCCTCCATGTTTAGATCTTGTGAGCTTCCTATCATGATCGAGATTGATCTTATGTAATTCTATATACTGTGTTTGCTGGAATCCGATGAATATTGAACTTATGCCAAGTTGATTATAGTCTTTGTTTGCATATGCTATTTGTGATCTTGCATGCTTTCCGTTGCTAGTGGTTACTCTGGCCAAGTAGTTTCTAGTGACTCCAAGAGGGAGTATTTATGCTCGATAGTGGGTTCATGCCTCCTTTTCCCTTGCTTGAGTACAGAAACGTGAAGGGGGAGGATGTGTTGTTGCCATTAGGGAGAAAACAGCGGTGAGAGTGCCCGCGTGCATAATCGTTACTTACATTACACAATTTGTTTAATGCAATTATATATTGCTTGCAACTTAATACCTAAGGGGGTTTGGATGATAACCTGAGGGTGGATTATTAGTCATAGATGCAGATGGATGTCGGTCTATGTATCTTGTTGTAACGCCCGCACTAAATATCATAGTAATCTTCATGTCATATTGTGCACTACGGTGCAACCTCTATTTGTCAATTTCCTAGCTGTAATTTGTTCACCCGGCATGCTATCTTTTATGGAGAGACACCACTAGTGAAACTATGAACCCCGGTCCATTTTCCACACTGTTAAACAAACCACAACAATTTCCTGCTTTCTTTACTTACTTCAAGCATACACTATTTTCCACACTATACGTCTAATCTTTGTTTTCAGCAAAACCGGTGAGATTGACAACCTCACTGTACCGTTGGGGCAAAGTATTTTGGTTGTGTTGTGCGCAGGTTTCACGTTGTTGCTGACACCGGTGAAGCGCCAGCACCACCGTCAGTGGCATCAACCTTCGAAGGTCCTCTTTCTCCTACTGGATTGATAACCCTGGTTCTTAACTAAGGGGAAAACTCCTACCGCTGTGCTCATCATACCCTCCTCTTGGGGTTCCCATCAAAGTGAATCAGTGCTCTATGTGTTATGCTTTCATTATAAAAAAAACGTATTGCTGTATTTATGACTTTCTCTTTGATATCATGTTCTTTTCTTTGGTAACTATTTTATGTGTACATGTTTCTTTGTGGATGTATATCATCATGATTCTTTTCTACTTAGAAACTTATACACATAACAGGAGTTACATTTTGATTTGGTATCCTCCCTTGGTGCTCAATCAATTTCTTTTCCCCAATTGCCTTGGTTTTCTTGTTTTCTATGATCTCTTGCACTTGTTTTATGTTTTATAGGATATTGGGGGAGTGATGATTCCATATTTGTGCACTTTGACTTTAAATGCAAAAATTCTATATAGTGCATGAACATTGGGGACCTTCTCCATTTTCATTGAAACACTCTTTTGCTAAAATCATAAAATCTTGTGTTCAATCGGGTTTTCGGATCGTTTTGATTGCTTGCCTCTCCTTGGGAAAAGTTTAGAGAGATATAATCTTATTTGCAATCTTTTTATCCTCAATTTATCTTGATATCACCCCATCTATTCTTCATTGAATATGCGTTCCGTTTCTCTCATACAATGAGAAATGCCTAAATATTGGGGGAGCTCTTACTATATTGGCCGTCTAAATTTTTTCGCCCATTTTGGCAATGGATGCCAATGGAGGAGAGATTTAGAGGGTTTAAGGGAATTTGGTTTTATGCTTTGGTTTCGTTCTTAAGCATTTACCTTCATGCTCTTGCATCCATGCTTGTTTGCTTTACATGTTTGCTTAAATCATTATATAAACCCCCGTAAAAGGGATTGTTATCAATTACCAAAATGGGGGATATTGAAAGTGCATGGTTCCCCCATGTGTGGTTTTGGTAATTAATGACAATCCTTATGGACTAATGTTTGCATTGAGACATTCTTATAGGTTTGTCCATTGGCACCACTTGAACTCCATGTGTTGGATTCAAGGTTGGATGCTATCAAGATCATCACTTATAATTTATATATATATATATATATATATATATATATCAGCAAGAAGAAGAATTTTCATGCTATTATTGACTATATTACAAGCATGTCTTGAAGAAGGATATTGTGTGAACATTCATGTTTACCTCCAAGACATCATCATCATGAATATAGAGAAGATACTTGGTTGTCAAGTAGGTGTGAAAAGCTTGCCACCCACATGGAGATTATGGTAAAGTGAAGATGGTCCTGTGACAAGCTCTCTCATATTAGCTTATGGGGGAGCAATTTACAAGTCTTCACGAGCGAAGCGCAATCGAGAAAGGTGGTCCAACTTGACGCGATTAAGATCATCATCATCTAGCTCAATTGGATTGCGCAAGGAAAAGGTATGAATTAGATAGGGTTTCTATTTTACCTGTCTCATTATGTTAGTTGGGACATCGGATTATAGGATAGATAACCGTTCTATCAAGAGGGGCTCTTGAATGTGTATCTTGATCGTATCTATCGTAGAGAGCTCAGACCTTTGCATACTTGGAATCATCCTTCTTGGTTCTTCTTTTTGTTTTCTCCATGTGTGTTTTTAGATCTTTTCATTTTCTTCATGTCAAGCTCAAGTTCATCAAAAATGGTTTTCGTATGAAAAACTTATCGCATTTTTTATGTTGGAGGTTTCTACCGGTTGTTCTTTATAGATAGGTCAAACCTTTCATCATTTGGTTTTATCTTCCCATTTTGCACTATTATGTTTCTCTGTATATTCTCTAGTGCTCTTCGTTGCAATTTCAACAAGCCCAAGAACATCGAAAACAGAGTCCGTATGCAAAAGTTATAATCGTTTTCATACAGGAGGTTCTACCAGTTTTCCCAGCAGCGGTAGTACCGGTGCCGGTACCGGCAAATACCCCTTCAGGATGTCAGTGGAGGTAGTACCGGTGAAACCACCAGCAGTACCGCTAACTGGGCCATTTTTTAGCCTGTTGGTGCTCCAAACTCACCCGGGGACAGAAGTACCGGTGGTTTCATCGGTAGTACCGCCCCTGTGCGTTTTTGCCCCCCAACGGTTGAATATTTGGGTGACTTGTTAAAGAGGCATTCTTCCCCAATGGTTCCCCAACTCTTTTGGTAAATTAGACCTCCATTGTTGACCTCCAAAAGCTTTCTATTTCTCAATCCCTCCAATGATTCTTGCTTCCACTTGAGGGAAAAGAGAGGAGATCTAGATCTACAACTCTACCAATCAATCCCTCCTCTTTGTGAGGGGAACCTATTAGATCTAGAACTTGAGGATTCATTTGTTGTTTTCCTTGTTCATCCTCCTTCCTCCCTCCATAGAATTAGTTGCTTTGGTGAGATTTGGGAGAGAAGTTCTTGACCACTTTGTGTGTTCTTGTCATTGCATTAGGTGCATCGGTTTGAGTTCCCCAGGGGATTCATGAAAGAGAAGTTTGTGAGATTGTTAATCTTGGGTGCTTGGTCACCGGAGAGATTGTTCCTCTTGGTTGTATTGAGCACCCTAGACAGTTAGTGCTTGGGGATTCCACCTTGTTGCAAGAAGCTTCGTTGAGAGCCTCCAATTAACTTGTGGAGATAGCCTCAACCTAGCTCGTTACTTATGCATTTACCTTTGTGATAGACATCGTGCTTGAAGTCATCTATCTTGCTATCACATAGTTGTATATGTTTCTTAGCATAAGTTGTTGATGCACATAGGTAAACCTAGCTTGTATAGGTTTTGTGCTTGACAAATTAAAAGCTAGTTTTATTCCGCATTTACTCAAGCCTAAACCGTAATTATTTTAAAGAGCCTATTCACCCCACCCACCCCCCTTCTAGGTGGCATCCTTGTACTTTCAGAGAGGTGTGTTCTTAAAGGTTAAAAAAAGATGTGTTCTTAACCTATGTGTCATCATATTTTATGTTGGCTTGGACTGATCATGTCTAACTTGTATATTTGTTGGTTTTAAGAAGATACGCTTGAAGTCTCACGAGGCTCATAATAATGAGAAGATGATGTACAACAGTGTTAGACACGAAGACTAGACTCCTCACTTTCATCAACCTAAAAACATCGGGGACTGAGAAATTTTCCACGAAACAGATAAAGAGGCACCGTCACCTCGAAATCCCAATCTAGGGCTTCTGGAGGCCTGCTCTGGCACCCTTCCGGAGAGGGTTATCATCACTGGAGGCCTCTACATGTCCATGATTGCCTCCGGACAGATGTGTGAGTAGTTTATCTCGGAACTACGGGTCCATACCAGTAACTAGATGGTGTTCTCTCCACTTTGTGTAACCATGTTTAGATCTTGTGAGCTGACGTACATGATCAAGATCACCGTTATGCAATTGCTACATAATGCGTTTGTTGTGATCCGATGAACCATGAGATTATGATTATTTTGTTCATATCATATTGAGATGCTTCGCTTATATCTTTAGAGAGTTTTGATCTTGTCTTGCAATACTCTCTGGTGTGTGATTTTCTTGGCCAAGTTATTGTATGTGATGACCCACAAGTATAGGGGATCTCAGCAGTCTTAGAGGGAAGTAAAAACCCAAATTTATTGATTTGACACAAGGGGAGCCAAAGAATATTTATAAAGCTTAACAATTGAGTTGTCAATTCAGCTGCACCTGAAAGTAGACTTGATCACAACAATTTATCAGTGGTAACAGTTTTATAGCAGCAGTAGTAGTAAAATAACAACAGGAATAAAATAGTAACAACAGTAGTAATCGCGGAAAATAGCAGGATGAAAAGCACCGTAGGCATAGAGGGAATGGATGAACGGGCGTTGCATGGATAACATAGGTCATGTAATAATCTAAACATGGCCCTTGCAGATAATAATAATAAAGCATCCAACTTCTAGGCAAACCATAGGCATGTGTTCCAATATAGTCATACGTGCTCGCAATGAGAAACTTGCACAAGGTCTTTTGTCCTACCAGCCCGTGGCAGCGGGGCCTCTAGGTAAACTACTGGTAATTAAGGTGCTCATTTTGATAAAGCACCGGAGCAAAGAATTAACACTCTGTGAACACACGTGATCCTCACATCACAACCATCCCCTCCGAATGTCCCAATTTCTGTCACTTTGGGGCCTCTGGTTCCGGACAATGACATGTGTAAACAACTTGCAGATATGATCCAGAAACATAATTATACTCATGAAATAATAACATGTTCAGATCTGAGATCATGGCACTCGGGCCCTAGTGATAAGCATTAAGCCTAACAAGTTGCAACAACGGTAGAAAACACTAACAATGGATACTATGCACTATGCCCTAACAATCTGGCATTATTACATGATCGATCTCATTGAATACGTTCCATGCCCCTGAGCCTACAGCGGTGTTTACTCATACATGGACGGGGGAAACATGGATGGTTGATGGAGAAGTGGTGGCGGTGTCGATGGCGATGATCTCCTTCGAATCCCCGTCCCGGCAGGGCGCCAGAACAGAAACTTCTGATCCCTGAATTGAGTATCGAGTTGGCGGAGGCGCTTTTTTGAGTTTATGTGGAATATGACGAACCCCCCCCCCTCGCTTGGTTTTTAGGTTACGGGGTGTAACAACCCAATTTTTGGAAGACAGGAAAAACTTGTTCTCAATAACCCAAAAATCAGGGCCAACAAAAACTTTTTAATATGTTCTACTAATGCTTGTGTTTCTTTTCTATTTGGTTGTTGTATGTGTTTGTGTTTGAGTTTGTTAACAACTAATCTTAAAAACAATGATCATAATTTTCTTAAAACACAAAACTTGTGATCAAGTCATGACAAGGATACTTGTCATCTTCTTCCATCACCCTGTTTTGGCAAAAACCTTTTTGAAAATGTTTTGATTTTAGGAGAAACCCAAAGGCCAAGTTTTGAGAAAACAAAAGGATAATTTCCAGAACTATATGAAGAGTATTTTGGAACAATCATCTCCAACCTGTTTTCAACCAATATGTTTTTGCAAGTATTTCAAAAACTCTTTATCACTTCCTTCTTTTGCAAAAACAATAAAAGGGGACTATGTTACCCCTGTGTTTTTACCTCAATTATATTCATTTGGAAGTAACAACTTCTGAGATGAACCTCTTTATAAAATACTCTTGTCATGGTATGTCTTGACCACTACCTAAAATTTAACACTTAAGAGAAACACCTGGACATTAAATTGAAGAACTTAGTTGTTGTGTGATCTTGTGTGACTTGTTAATTTATCTGCTTGTTGTATGATCTTATCTTGTGTTTGCTTGAAGTGTTTATTTCTGTTTGTTGGTTAATGTGTGTTGTTTAAATAAAATAAAACCTAGTTAAAACAAGATCAAGCATCTATATCATATTCCATCACATGTCCATATTATCCTCTGTTTTTCCTAAACCTCCAACTTTGGAGACATGCCTTTATGTCCAATTTTGTTATATTCACCAATGCACCATCATAAATCTCTTTGTCTATATCTATGCTATCTATCCAACTTGTTATCTTGGATATTGAAACCCTTTGTTATCATCTATCAAAGTCCTATTGAAGGCATTCCCAAAATAATGACCATATCACCTTTATCATGAAGCACTTTTTCCATGTTACTCCAAATCACTCCTTATTGTTTTCAGGCCCTATGAACCTACCCTTGTCATCTTCATGACCTATAAGTCACCTCCATATGGTCTATTTATTTTCCAAAGACCATTTAATTATTCTTCTCTCATGGTTTTTATCCTATTAAATAAACTCCTGTTTTCACCATCTTTCCACTTGGTGCCTCAAATATTTCCAAAGGAGTTGTTTATTAAAAATCACTTTTGAGATCAATATTATGTACTCTATCATCCCAACTCAAAAATATTGGTTTAAAAATAATTTTACTATTTATTATTTTCTATTTTCAAAAAGGCCAGAAATGAACTTTAAAATATTTTGTGAAGGAAAGTATTTCCTAAAATTTTGGAAAAATTACCCAACATGCATATGGTCATGTGGGACTTATTTGTAGAAAAACATTTGCAAGTTGTTTTGAAAATTTTGGAGAAAACATTTAAAAACAGTTTCTGCCATTTTTGTATTTCCAAAAATTTGTGAAAGAAATGTTTTTAGAAAACCTTGAGGCCACCACCCCTAGACTCCATTTTTGATTCTCCATCCAATGGACATGATTTTGCACTTGTGTTCTGTTCAAGAAATTAGAGAAAACC
Organism: Alopecurus myosuroides; assembly: GCA_028641055.1. Classification (NCBI taxonomy): domain Eukaryota; kingdom Viridiplantae; phylum Streptophyta; class Magnoliopsida; order Poales; family Poaceae; genus Alopecurus; species Alopecurus myosuroides. The sequence goes on along the minus strand of CM054057.1, from coordinate 587,828,537 downwards.
ATCAAAAGCCCTCTCTGGTCTTCCTGGACACTGTTGAGAGCATGCTTGCTCTGGTCCTCCCTCTCTCTCTCCCTTCCTCTATCCTACACCTGGGCATTGGATCTTAGTCCCCCAACCTCCTAGACATGGTCTACCCTCCCCATTCCTTCTCTCTCTCTATCTAACTCAACCAAACGCATATGGACAAGGGTGGTGATCACCCTCCCCTTCTCTGTCCACGTCCACAAAGCATCCCCGAAGGAAACCTCGCGCCAGCACACTCCTATAGCCTCCCGTGACTCCCTGGCAAAGCGCCTTCTCTTCCCCTTGTCTTCTTCTCCCTGCCCATGAGGTGTCCATGGCGCTCTGGACGCGCTCGCCACGTCCATCGCGTTCCAACACTTGGAGCTCATGCCCGAGCACCGCACCACCTCAACAAGCTCCGAAAGCTCTCCAGGAACTCACCCGTGAACCCCATTCATCTCCTCTCGCTCTCCTTCTCCCTTTAGCCCCTGTCGAACACCGGCGGGTACCGAGGCTCCTCGTCCATCCTCCACCACTCCAGACCTCCTTCTCCTCTCTAAATCCCTCCTTGAGGATTTGCTAAGCACGGAAACTCTCCAGGCATCCTCCTCCCTCCCCTATTCCGCTCGTGCCTGCCCGCTCTGAGCACCGCACGGACGTGCACGCCGTCATTCATGGCGCGGCCACTTGAAGCCTCGATTTCCCGGTCCAACTTGCCACCCCACTTCCCCTACTCCTCAATCGAGGATATACATCAAATTCCTCTCCCACGCCTCCAGGATCATCGGAATCGGGCACGGATTTCCGCCGGCGAGCACATCCTCGAGGCACCGCTACAGGACGTCTCTGACCTCACCGTTCACTCCCTCGTGTTCCCCTTGACCTCCTATTGCTCGTGCCCTCCTCAGCTTGTTATTCCTCTTATTACAGGGACGCCGCCGTGGTCGACCGAGTCACCTGCCGCCGGACCTCGTCGTGGTCCAACCTCCGGACTTCTCCAGGAAACACCGGCGTACCTGCCAAGTCCGCACCGTCGCGCTGAGCTCGGGGAACCATTTTCCGCACCCCGGATCATCTTTTGAACCTCATCGGAGTTCCTCGGCGACCACGGGCCGCCGCAACTGCCATTCGCCCCGCTCGGTTTTGGTCGTCGCCGGCAACTCCATCGCGAGCCGTCGGATTGAAATCCAACGGCAGCTTACCTCTTCGCCGCGTCATCAACGAACAGGCCCAGGCGCGGCCCATCTTCGTGTTCGAATCCTTCCCGCGCGGCAGAGCGCCTAGCAGGCCGGCCCAGTTGGCAGATCTGGCCTGCTCCTTCTCTGCAGGTTGCTTGTTTTTTTTTTCTGCAGATCCAGATCTGATACTTTACTTTAATTCGAAATGAAAATGTAAATGACCAAATATTGACAAACCAAAAATCACAGTTGTAGATCTACTAATTCCTAACCATCTCCAAGTTGCAGATATGCATTTTGTGGTATATTTTAGGAGAAATAAAATAAATGGCAGAGAGACTCATTAACACCATTTATTTAATAACTTGAGTTTTATGTATCCAAATCTTGCAAACTCAACTGTTCTGAGTAGCCCTTGATAATATCTATCTGTTGCAGTTGGCCTTGTGTTGACTTGAGTTGTTGTGTGAAAATGAAATGCATGTTAGTTTTTAGGCCAGAGAGCACTTCTGTGAATTGTTTAATTTTATTGGTGATGATTTCTGAAGTAAATCCAATTGTGTTGCTTTGCTAATGACTAGAAGCACCTAATGCTAGCTTTTCATGATGTTAGGAGTGACAGAATAGGATTGGTGCAATATTTAGTGTTTATCCTTTTTTCTGCATACTATTGCTATGCCTTTATTGAATTGTGTGTTATATTGTTCTTATTATAAAATTGATTCCTAGCATGTGTAGGTTATTTATACATGTTTAAAATATGTCTTAAATGTTTCACTAGTATGGTATGGTTTGTGTGTGAAAACCATGTTTGTTATAGTTTAAATCTCAATATGTTGTTTTCCTAGTAAAAATAGGTTAAAATTATGTTATTCTTGATATTGGTATGATGAATTGAATAAATGATTTATTATTGTTTTCCATAGCATAGCTACTGTTATCTTAACATATTAACTTGCTTGCATGCTTGAGTGAGCTCTAGATAATTTTGGGCATGTCATGCTAGTTTTAGGTGATTTCTGCCATAGTAGTTATTTGCATGCTTAGTTTTTGATAAATTGCTTAGGTTGTTATGTTGATATTACTAGCATGTCTAGGTGTTGTTTTCTCTGTTATTTGGATGTCATCTTACATATCCATCTTGTTAGAATAAATCATGTTTAATGATCTCTTATGGTTATGCATGTCTGCTTGTCTAAATAGCCTTTTTCATGTCTAGTTTTAATAGTTGTTTTGCTCCATGATTATTTCCATGCATTGAGTGATGCCATGGTATGTTTTGTTATTTATTTGTCTCTGTTATTAGGTTGCTTAGGTACTGGTTATATTAGTTCTCCATGTTTAGGAAAGCATGTGTTACTATGGGCTTGTATTATTGCTTGTTATTATTTTCCTATGCATGTGTATGTGTTCCTAAGTTGTTTTCTTGTTGTTTTGCTCATCCTCATGAATGACCAGAGAATCATTCAACCTTAATTGAGCATGATATGAGAGTGGCACACCCGCTGGACTCATGCCATATTGGTTGAGGATCCATAACATTAATTCTAGTGCCATTCATGTGGGTTGTCTGTGCATGTTTTGCTTGTTGGTGTGGACCCTAGTATTTTTGTTAGTGAGTGTACTTGTTTAATGAAATGCTTGCTGTATGTTTACATTTTATCAAGTGTTTACCTTTGTTTGGTTCTGATTGGGTGTTTTCCTTTTTATGTTTACGACGTTAGATAACGAAGACGGTATTATTTTCCCGGAGAGGTTTTTATTGCAACTCTTGTTTATTTCAAGAGCAAGACCAAGACCAGTGCCAAGGCAAGCCATTCTAAATGCTTGCTGTTGTTTTACTTATAATTATCTATCATGCATGTTTTACTTCTGAAGTTTTACAAAAGTTGATTCAAAAACTATTCTTTTAAGTGGACCATACCACTATTTATTTTATGTATCTAATATGCTATATCCACTATATAATCTTGGTGTTACCAAGCCCTTTAGATATTTTATTATCATCACTTAATCAACTTAAGTCCCCTAGTGGACATTGTAACTTGATGATTTTGGAAAGCAAAAGATTGGAAAAACCCCGAGGAAAGGTGGGACCTTGTCCGAGGGAGGTTTGTGAAGAAGGAAATATTTTCGACTTGTTTTCCAAAAATGACACATAACCTAGTCTTCGCCGGACAACCAAGCCGTGCTGCCACATTACCCTAATATGGGAACAGGGTCTAGCTAATTGCTTGTTGGTGTTAGTCCATGTCTACCTCAATGTGCTATAGGGGTTAGAGTCCCCCGAACCGAATTGTCGCCAGGAGGGAGAAATGGGACATTCAGAGTGTGGGGATTAAGTTCGCCACCGGTTGCAACAGTTGGGTCTCCTGCCATGGCGGTGTGTTGTCAGGGGAAACCGGATCGATACGGCTGACTCACTCGGTGCCGGGGAGAACAAACCCAGTTGAAGAGGTAGTCATTTACTAGCACTGACATAGTGGATGGTTAGGACCAGTTATCCGATGTTTGCATACTGTCTCGGACAGTCCGTGGTTGTTCACGGCGGATGTACTGGATCTTGTGGATTGTATACACCTCTGCAGAGTAAAACTATTCAGAATAGCCGCGCCCTCGGATATGGGCAGTTGAGTGGCCATGTAGCTAGCATTGTGTCAATGTTTTCAAAAAGCTGGAAAGGTGTTTTGGAACTTGTACCTGGGAGGTACGTTGAAAGGGAATGATTGTACCTTTGAGGTACCGGATAAATGATGATCTTATAGATGTGTTTTTCCAAGAAGTTTTGCAAAGAGAAATGTTTTCTCTATCTAGAATGCTTTATCAAAACCTTGTGGACATGCTATATCTACAAGAGAAATGAAATATCTTTTGAAGTATCTTCTTCAACAAAGAAAAATAAAACTTGTGCAACTATGATGAGTCCTAAATTCATCATTGCTAGTTGAACCCTAATTAAAGCCTTCCTACCATCTATATATGTATTTGCATACTTGCATGTTTAGCTTTCATTTAGGGTGACTTGCAGGAGTACATTCAAACGTACTCATGAATGGTTTCTTCCCTGGCTATTGTCTTAGCCAGACTTTGAGCAGAAACCCGGAGAACTTGAAGAAGATGGTGTCGCTGACGGCTATGCGAACTAGGAACGTCTCCGAGTCAGTAGCCTGTAGGTAGTCAAGGCGTGACTTGGGTTTACCACGAGTGTGTTTTGCAATCTTCCGTTGTTTTTAGTGTGTGTTCCTGCCCTGCGTGGAAGTTGTTTTCAACTGAGTCACGTAACCAGTTGTGTAAGCCGTGTATCCGTGTACTGGATGTTGTAATCTGCAATGCCAACTCGAGTATGTTGTTCACGACTAACTGATCATGGGATCGTGAATGTATGCATACTGGAGGTCTCGGACTGCTAGTCTGGGTTCCCCACACGGGGCATAAGTAGTCGAAAGGAGAGCCCGAGGGGGTGCATGGGTGGCCCACACCACTAGGCAACGCGGCCAAGGGGGGGCCAAGGGGTGGTGTGGCCCCGTCCTGGCCCCTCTCCGGGACTCCGTCTGGCTCCTGGGGTCTTCTGGTGTTTTAAGCTCAATGGGATCTTTTCTGGGCAATTTCCCGAAAGTTGGTTTTTCTGCACAAAAACGAGGCACCAAGGTAAGTATGCTGAAAACAGCGTTAGTTCGTGTCAGTGGTATCCAAAACTCACAAGATTAGAACAAAACAATAAGAAAAGTGTTCGGAAAAGTAGATACGTTTTGGATGTATCAACTCTCCCCAAGCTTAACTTATTGCTTGTCCTCAAGAAACTCAGTGACAACCGAGTGTGATAAAAGAGTTTTACGAACACATTTGTTTCATATGATGTAAATATACTCACTATATGATCAAGCGCAGAAGCAATTCATAATAATATGTATGCAAGATAAAAGTCACCTAGCAGTTATGCAAACCATGAAGAGATGCCAACAAACTAATAATAAACAACATGAAGTATATCAATCTGCAGGATTGCAATGCTCATAATAGGGTATGATAAAGTGTACTTGCTTGTCCTTAATAATGGAGCAAAACATAAATGCTAGGGCACCTCTGAAGTTCAAATGAAGACTAGAAATAAAGATATCAAAGATACAAGCATCAAAGTTATACCACAGTCAACCGTGTTTTGGGACAAGCACATTACACTAAGAATGACATCCATGCTCTCAAGAAGGTGCATAAAGAGAGAAGGTGAAGACTCAACATAAAAATAAAAGAAAGGCCCTTTGGAGAGGGAAGCATGGATTAACTCATGTGCTACAGCTTTTATTTTATTAAACAGAGGTATTGAAAACATTTTTAAGAGATGTGTATGCTTATGTCAACGGATGGTAAACAGACAATACAGTACGTCACAAGCCAACTAGAATTCACAAGAGCGGTTCCCATAGAAGGACGCATATGGATAGAAGGTCATCCCTCTTTCTTTTTTTTTACACAATTATGCTTTGACTGATAAATCAGGGGCAAAAATAGTGAAGAGAATTTTTTGTATTAATTTGGGGCTGGGCACCCAGCTGCCGGCTCTTCTATCATTTGGATAAGCGGATGAAGCCCCTAGTCTAGGGTGTTAAATCCAATCAACAAGTGAGATAAAGATTCTCTATTTATTTCCTCATGAGCTAAAACATGGGCACAATACAGGAATAATTTTTCGAAGGTTTTCAAGGTAGAACACGAGAAATTTACTTGGAGTGGCGGTTAAATACCACATATATAGGTAGGTATGGTGGACACATTTGGAAAACTTTGGTTTTTGGGAGTTGGATGCACGAGTAGAGATCATACTTAGTACAGGTGAAGGCTAGCAATAGACGGGGAGTGACAATCAAGAGAGAAACAACTGTCATAATCATGCTTGCAACAAAAACAAAATTAACAGGGGCATAATCATACAAATACTCTAAGGCAAAATAAATCATCGAGGCTTAATTGACTTTTTGATTTCAGTCATAGCATGCGTGAGCATATGCCAAGTCGATTCAAGTGAAACAATCAGAGGGAGATACAACAATGTCATACCCTTCTATGAATAAAACAATGCAAGCAAACATTCATACGACATGCTATCTTATATTAATAAGTTGGAACTAAACACGTGAGAGCACTAACTACTAAGCATCAATTAAATAGCATACACCTGACATGAACGAACTAAGCAAATTCACATGGATGAGTATATGTACAAAACTAAAACAAATAGTGTTCATACCAGCCTCTCACCACAACTTGGATTGTCATAAATCATCATTACTGCTCTTCACTTGTGGATTGAATAATATAGAATGATAATCAAGCTCCAACGAAGACACAGAAGTCTGGTGAACTCTGCAACAAACTTTAAAAAACCAAAGAAGAACAACAAATATTTTGGGGTTTCCGAATTAAAAACAAGAACAGAAGGAAACAAGAAAACAAAGCAAAATATTTTTGGATTTTTGAATACTAAACCGAAACAAGAAAAGAAAGCGAACCAACAAAAGAAACTAAAGAAGCAAATAAATAGAAACAACATAAATATTTTTTGTCTTTTTTGTTTTGGAAAACAAGAACAAAACAATAAAACAGAGAGAAACGAAAGAAGCGGAAGAAAACAAAAACAAACGAAAGAAACAAAAACATGGATTTAAAAAGAACCGACCAAACATGATATATAAATGAGTATAATGTCGGTATACCTCCCCCCAAGCTTAGCCTTTTGTCCTAAGTGGAGATCAATCACGGCGCGGGAAGTATCCCCACTGTGGTGGGTCGTCCGTCGCATGGTCGTACTCGGGCGCCCAAGAAGAAGATGAGGCAGCAGGCGCATAGTCATATCCAGAGTGCTGGTACGGGATCCCCGCGGTGTCGACGGGCTGGATGAAATCACTATCGTCCCTCTCTCCGGCATCCTCTCCATGCTGGGGGTGGTGCTCAATGTATGTGTCCATCGCACTCTCATAAAGCATCCATCCTTGCCTGTCATTAAGATTAAACAAAAGAGGTGCAGGCAAAAGTACTTCTCTAACAGTTTTAGTCACTCTACATACAGATTGTTTGGAGAAAGTTATTCCAAAAGATAAATTGTTCAGGTGAGCATGGGTAGAAAGAAACTTATGTTGAATCATGGAAACAAGGTCCAGCTTCTCTAAAGGAAACTACATGTCTATAGGGTGTGGCTCCAAACCATGCAAAGCTAGCAAGCGTGAGGCAATGAGACCTCCACAAATTCTGCCCTTATCATGGTTAAGCGAGAGACGGTAAGCAATTAAAGCACCAAAGTTATAAGACATATTACGTCTTAAGGCAGCTGAGGTAAAAGCCAAATCATAAACAGATAGCTTGTTGGCAGTTTTTCTAGCTAACACACATTTAGAAATAAAATAACCAAAGTATCGAATGCTAGGGAGTTGAATTTCTCGTATTCTACCACTCTCCCCCGTGAAGCATATGCCTTGGAAAATCTCCTCATATAAATCCAGCAGTGGTTTAGGCTGCCCTCTTATTTTCTCACATGAACCCCACTCTGGTACCCTGATAGCTGCACAAAAATCACTGGAAGGCAAGTCTATAGCTTTATTGTAAATTTTATAATGGATCATAGGGTTAGTTGAAGACCATCTAAGGCCTTGTTTCGTACGGGTGTATATTTGGGGATTGGTGGGGATTATCCCGGTCTAACCCCAAATCCTCAAAAACCCGTTTGGTACAAGTGTATTTAGCGGGGTTTATCCCCATTTTTTCCCAAAATTCCCCAACCTCTAGTGTATTTTTCTCCATATCAAATACACTCCCTCTAGCAAGTGGATTGGGGGAAAGGGATTTGAGGGGATTGGGTGGAGGTGGGTGTTTCACCCAAACCCTCTAGAGATTATCCCTACTAATCCCTTAAAATACTCTAGTACCAAACAAGGCCTAAAGTGGAAATCCTGGACCATAGACATAGTTAGTTTAACATGTTGGATAGGTTGAACCTCAATGAAGCGGTCCAATCCTGCATTATGCACAAGTGTATAAAAAAATCCTGCATAATTCCCGTAATCTGCATGAATTCCTGGCATGGATAGATCGATGGAAACACTCTTTCTTCACGGTGCACATTCATGACCTCATGCAACTCCAACTCATGCTAGTTTAGTTGATGTACATTGTGCTCCGTCTCTGAAATTTTTCATCAATCATCACAAAAATTGATTTCAAACAACTATAAGGTGGAAACTACCATAGAGACTTATAGGAGAGCTAAAAATGCATCAAAACTACATTATTTCTACTCAAATGAAGCATGCAAACTCACATAAGCTGTCACCTACAGTACCAAAATACTCAAGAAATACTTCACCAAACAAAATTCTACTTGGATAATCAGAGGAGTCACATACCAGAGAGAAAATGCACCAAATTTCAGCAGTACAAATGATGGGCTGAGCAAAGAGATCAAAAAATCTCGAGGAAGAACAGCAAGAACTCGGGTTCCAGGAAATGTTTTGAGTTTGGAAGGTGAGAGAGGGATCTTTGGCAGGGGAGAGAGTTAGGCCTTGTTTGGTACAAGTGTATATTGGGGATTGGTGGGGATAATCCCCACATGGTTTGTGTGAAACCCCCTTCTTTACCCAATCCCATAAAATCCCCCTCCACTAATCCATTAAGTGGAGGGAGTGGATTTGACATACAGAAAAATACACTAAAATGGAGGGGATTTTTGGGGAAGAGTGGGGATAATCCCTACTAATCCACTTGACCAAACGAGTTTTTTGGTATATTTGGGGATTTACGGTTAGGCCAGGATAATCCCCTCCAATCCCTAAATATACACTTGTACCAAACAAAGCCTTAGTGGGGGGCTAGGGGGGCCCACACCATGAGCTGGCGCCACCAGGGGCAGGCCGCGCCACCCCATGGTTTGTCTGACTGGTGGGTCCCCCTGGGGTCTCCCAGGTGGCTCTCTGCCTCATTTTTTACGTAAAAAAATATTATAATTTTCTGGAATTTTTCGAGAAACTTTATTTTTGAGGTATTTCCAGGATTTTAATAATTAATAAAACCAGAAGTGAAAAGGGGGAAAACAAAAATAAACACCAGAACTACAGAGGTTCTATGACACTCCAATGGAAAAATAACCAAGGAAAACAAAGGTGGAAGTGGTGAAAACAAAATTATGGGTGGTGAAAACATGTATAACCACAGTAATCAGGGTGTAAACATGATGAAAACATGAATATGAATGATGGGAAACATGATTGTACTAAAGTAGCAAGGTGATAACATAAGTAAACATGGTTAAAACATAATGGGGAAGGTGAAAACATAGTGAAAACATTGTCCTCTTAATTAAAAATCATTTTGTTAACAAGGGTGAGCAAGTCTTGTTACCAGAAAATTTTTCATATGAAGCAAAACTATGCTAATCACTAAATAATTATGTTACTTCAACATTGATAGACATAGTCCCAATCATAATAATTTCATATTCTTTTGGTGGTACTGGAATGAGACAATAAAATTCTCCAATCTTGATGGTCTCAATATTTTCAATTGAATTTAAACCATATCTTCTATCAATCTTCTTGGGAAAATAAACATTATGCTCTTTATCATTAACATTAAAAGTTACTTTTGCTTGATTGCAATCAATAACAGCCCCTGCAGTGTTAAGAAAAGGTCTCCCAAAAATAATAGACATATTATCACATGTTTAGGCATTTCCATCACAACAAAGTCATTTAATATCAAACAATTAGTAGCAACTTGAACAAGAACATTCTCACATATACCAACAGGAATATCAGTAGATTTATCATCCATTTGCAAAGATATATCAGTATGTATCAATTTTTCAAGAGAGATTCTCTTATAAAGAGAGAAAGGCATAACACTAACTCCAACTCCCAGGTCACATAAAGCAGTTCTAACATAATTATATTTAATAGAACAAGGGATAGTAGGAATACCAAGATCTCCAAGCTTCTTTGGGACCTTGCCATTGAAATAGTAATTAGCAAGCATAGTGGAAATTTCCTCATTAGGAATTTTCTTTTTGTTAGAGACAATATCTGTCATATATTTAGAATAAGGAGGCAGTTTAATAGCATAAGTCAAAGGGATTTGCAAACACAGAGGTTTCATCCATTCACAAAACATGTTATAATGTTCTTCTTCCTTTGATTTTTGTTTCTTGTTAGGAAAAGGCATTGCTTTTTGTACCCAAGGCTCTCTTTCATTACCATGTTTATTAGCAATGAAATCCTCCTTAGTATACTTCACAGTTTTAGGTTGCTTTTCAGGTTCAGCTACAGTTTCTTATTTATCATTAGCATCACTTTTATCATTACCACTTTTAGTTTCAGCATCAGAAACAGATATACTATTAGGATCTTTAGCAGGTTAAAGAGATTCTACAACATTTTAATGTCTCTTCTTCTTTTTCTTAGAAGGAGAACTATTGTTTTTAGGTTGTTGAGAATCTTGTTCAATTCTTTATGATGTCCTTCAGGATACAAGGAGTCCTGAGTAGAAACACCACTTCTAGTAATTATTTCGCAAACATGTTTATCTCTAGAACCATTAGCTAGCATATCTTTTTGCACTTTAGTAAGTTGATCAATTTTATTTTGAACCATTTGAAAATGTTTAACAAGCATTTTAACATCATTAGAAGTTCTTTAAATAATACCATGCAAATCATCAATAGCTCTAGAGTTTTCCATAAGGTGATTTTGCACTCTCATATTAAAGTTGTCTTGCTTAACAACATAATTATCAAATTCATCTAGGCATTGATCAGGTGGTTTAGAATAAGGAATATCTCTATTATCAAAGTATTGGAGAGAGTGTATCACAACTATTGATGGATGAGGAATAGGCTTACATAATTATTCTATAGGAGGTAAATTCTTCACATATTCAGATTTAATACCCCTCTCTTTAAGAGATTTCTTGGCTTCCTTCATCCCTTCATCATTTAATTCAATCATCCCTCTCTTCTTGGGTGTTGGTGTTGGCTCTGGTGTAGGTGTAGGCTCAGGTATATTCCAATCATCATTTTTTTTGGCTATTTTAGCCATTAATTCCTCAGCTTCTTCTGGAGTTCTTTTCCTGAAAACGCAACCAGCACAACTATCCAGGTATGTCCTAGATTCAACAGTTAGTCCCTTATAAAATATATCTAGGAGCTCATTTTTAGGTAATGGATATCCAGGGCTAGCTCTTATCAAAGAACAAAACCGTGTCCAAGATTCAGGCAATTTTTCTCCTTCAATTTGCTCAAAGTTAAAGATATCCTGCACAGCAGCATGTTGGGCACTAGCAAGAAAATATTTTTTAAAAGAAAGCATTAACCAAATCCATAGGATTAGTAATAGATCCAGGTGACAGATTGTTAAACCAAGTTTTGGCTTCATCTTTCAATGAGAAAGGGAAGATCTTGGTAACAAAATAAGTATGCGGTTTAGTATCATCAGAAAATAAACTACTCAAAGATGAAAGCCTATTCATGTGTTCCATAGCAATTTTACTTTTAGTTACACAAAAAGGTTCCATCTCAACAATAGATATATAAGATAAATCTAGAGAGAAATCATAATCCTTGTCTCTAATGTGTATGAGAGATGTGGCAAACTTAGCATCAAGAGAAGATTTATATTTCACGGCATGTCTTGCAAGAAGACTCTTAAGAGCACTTGCATCAGTAGTAGCACGAGCTTCTTCAATAAAATCATCCTTAAGTTCAATATAGGTTTCATAAATATCATCGATACACTCAGGTGAATTAACAGGTTGACTAGTATTTTCAACAAGAATTTCAGCATTTTCAATTTGTTTGGATTTAGCAATAGTAGCATCTAGGAAAGGACCTAGAGAACCAGTATCATCAAGAACAGTAGAAGCATCATCAAAAGTATCAGAAACATTTTCAGACTCGGCAGAAGTAACAGTACGTGTAGCATGTGGTGGAGTAAGAAGCTTACTCATAACAGACGGTGAATCAAAAGGAACAGAGGTGTTCGGAGTTGTGCCTCTTCTTGTAGTGGATGGTAATATAGAGACTTTTCCGTCACGAGTCTTTCCCATGATGAATGGCTTGCAGCAAACAATATCATGATCAAGTGAGCAAATAAATAACGATATGTTCCCTGGCAACGGCGCCAGAAAGTAGTCCTGATGACCCACAAGTATAGGGGATCGCAACAGTCTTCGAGGGAAGTAAAACTCAAATTTATTGATTCGACACAAGGGGAGCCAAAAGAATATTTATAAACCTTAACAACTGAGTTGTCAATTCAGCTGCATCGGAAATTAGACTTGCTCGCAACAATTTATTAGCGGTAACAGTTTTATAGCAGCACTAGTAGTAAAATAACAGCAGGAACAAAATAGTAACAGCGGTAGCAATCGCGGAAAACAGCAATATGAAAAGTACCGTAGGCATAGAGGGAATGGATGAACGGACGTTGCATGGATAACATAGGTCATGTAATAATCTAAACATGGGTATTGCGGATAATAATAATAAAGCATCCAACTTCTAGTCAAACCATAGGAATGTGTTCCAATATAGTCATACATGCTCGCAATGATAAACGTGCACAACATTTTTTGTCCTACCAGCCCGTGGCAGCGGGGCCTCTAGGGAAACTACTGGTAATTAAGGTGCTCCTTTTAATAAATCACCGGAGCAAAGCATTAACACTCCGTGAACACACGTGATCCTCACATCACAACCATCCCCTCCGGTTGTCCCAATTTGTGTCACTTTGGGGCATCGGGTTCTGGACAATGACATGTGTAAACAACTTGCAGATATGATCAAGAAACATAATTATACTCATGAAACAATAACATGTTCATATCTGATATCATGGCACTCGGTCCCTAGTGACAAGCATTAAGCATAACAAGTTGCAACAACGATAGAAAACACTAACAATGGATACTAGGCACTATGCCCTAACAATCTAGCATTATTACATGATCGATCTCATCCAATCCCTTGATTCCCTCTCAACCTACAATGTTGTTTACTCACACATGGACGGGGGAAACATGGATGGTTGATGGAGAAGAGGTGGCGGTGTCGATGGCGATGATCTCCTTCGAATCCCCGTCCCCGCAGAGCGCCAGAACATGAACTTCTGATACCCGAATTGAGTATCGAGGCGGCGGCGGCGCTCTGTTGTGTTTCTGTGGAATATGACGAACCCCCCTCGGTTTTTAGGTTACGGGGCATAAGTAGTCGAAAGGGGAGCCCGAGGGGGTGCCTGGGCGGCCCACACCACTAGGCGGCGCGGCCAAGGGGTGGTGTGGCCCCCTCCTGGCCCCTCTCCGAGACGCCTTCACTACAAGAAATATGTTGATACGTGACCCTCAATTTTTGTCACTAGAAGGTCACGTAGGTTGATTCATGACCCCTTTTTGACCAAAAATGAAAAGTCACATACCGAGCGTCTTATTTCATCGTCAATGACTAATTGGATGGAATTGTCATTGACTCTATGACCCAATCAGAGGGGTCATAACCCTATGACCAACTGATTTGGTCATGTGATATCCTGCCATAGCCACGTCACATCCTACGTGGCCAATCCTACGTGGCAAATATTATGACCAAATGACTAGGTCATTGAAGAGATTCAGCCCAGTCCATACTGCTCCACCAAATGGGCCAGCCCAATGTTTTAGCCCAATAATTTTTTTTTCCCTTTAATTTGTTGTCAGGTTAAAAGGCTCATGTGAAATTTCGTCTGGGCCTAGGCCTTTTCCATCCATTTCGAATCTGGGCCTTGGCCTATTTATGGTCCAATGTATTTCCTGGCTGTTGACTACTTTTGGTCCATTAAAATTGAATTTTTTTTTTATAATTGAATACAGCCCACTAGTAGTTGGGCTGATGCCATGGGCTTTTTACTGTTAAGCCCAATTGCATATAGATAGGTCAAATTCAAATCCATACATACAAATTTGAATTCCAGTAAATTTGAACTACAACTCATTCCAGAATGCAAATCCTCACATAACTCATATTCAAGGCACATCATTCTCACAGAATTCATACATTCTCACAGAATTCATACATTCAAGGTTCATTCAAATCATTGAAGGAAAAACTGATACCACCAGGTACCAACGAAAAAAAGTAAAACAGAAAACAGAATAGAAACTCCACTTCTACTTCCACTTCTACTTCCAAAAAACTCCACTTCTATCTTCTATCTTGAACTCCACTTCTACTTCCAAAAAACTGCACTTCTATCACTTCCTGTTATCTGACCTGAAAAAAGGAACAGAATAGAAACTTCAGAAAACATAGAGCTTCAGAACAGAAAGTGCATTGAGCAATACAGAAAGAACTGAAACTGGAATCATTTCAGCTATAGCTTCACAACCAAACATAGAGCTTCACAGTTTAAAATCAGAACATGCATGATGCTCACAGGAGAAATAACCCAGCAAACACACAGGGGAACTTACCATCAGAGAGCCTTGCTTCCAAACAACGCCATCAGGTGAGCTAGTTGCGCATGAGTTTCGTCCGTCTTTTGTTGTAGCAGAAGATGCTCCTTGTCACGTACAGCTTGTGCAACTTCTGCTTCTTCGCTCCTCTTCTTCATTTCAGCTAGCTCTGCCCGCATTGCTTCATTTTGGATTTGCTCCCTCTCCAGCTTCTCCTCTAGCTCAATGACATGCGCAGCCACAGCAGGATCTGATTTACTGAACTTCCTGGATGAGCTTGATTGAAGACCAACATTCTTGAGGAATGTGCTTGAAGGGCATTTCTTGGTAAGCACATCAGCAACAACAGCGACATCAGACTTTTGTTGGCCTTTTTGTGCTGAATCATCCAACATATTCTCCATGTCCTTCTGCAATTACAGATGCACAACATACATACACATATTAAAATTCTGTTATAGCAAATTGGAGCTACCTTAGCAGGCAACACATCTGAAAATATCATATAACAGTCAACACATCTGAAAATATCATATAACAGGCAACATATATACTACCATGTAACAAGCTAGAGAGAATTGCTGGGCACCAACCAAGATCACAAGCAGGTCATGTAGAAGCATAGTGCAGAACTGTATTAACTATACTTGCTAAAAAATCCATCTAAACCTATCTGTTTTGAACACATGTAATAGATCATCTAACATCAAGTATGCCTTGAACAATTCCTGGAGAGACAAGTAACTTACTATAGCTGCCTGCACTTCCTGGGAAAAACCCTCTTTCTTGCTGTTATGTGTAGCCTTAAACAGGTCTACCGCAGTCAAGGTTTCGCCCTTGCGATCCTCCTTCTGAAACATTTTCCATCAAGACAGCAGGCAGACTATAAGCTTTCAAGGCAAAATATTCTTAGGCCAATTGAAAAACATGAGTTTTCTTACAGTTTGATATATGTGGGCAGCGTAGCATCGAGAACCTGTCCTTTGCTGAAACTTGACTTTACTTCTGTTTTTCTTGGCACTTTCACAGGTTTGCTACAATAGAATAAATGAGCAAAGTACAATCAAGAACAGCAGCAGATACATCACAGCAAGCATTAACAAAACTCATAGCGCGTGAACATACATACCTTGTGTTTCGGGGTAGACCACAGTTCTACCAGCTTTTGCCATTCATTGTCTGACAAGCCTTCCACCGGGGACTTGGCGCTAACTTCATTAGCTGCCACGTCGTTGAAGAAATCCTTCTTGATCAAGTGGCGTCTATTCTTTGATACTTTCTTCAAGATGTCTTTGCAAGTCTTCTCAAGAGTCTCTTCAGTAGCGTCAATGTGAAAATTGGCCTACCAAAATAGGAAACAAGGCAATGGGACAGTCAGATAATCATATTGCCAGGGGTATCCATAGCAAGAACATGAGATTCAGGTTCAAAGCAGTTAGCTTACAGAAACTTTCCCAATGAAGTTCTTGACAATGTTGGGGTCTTTCTTGTACTCCTTAAAGTGAGGCAGCCGGCAGAACAGATCTTGCAATATAGCCACACTCTGATGCAAGCAATGCAGCCTGCATCGGCTTCTCTGGACGGTTCATCCCTTGAGAAATTTGGATGGTGACCTTCTCACCCAATCCCTTGGTTAACCGCTCTAGCCCTGTTCCCCTTCTCTTGTGTTTAACCAAAGCAGTTTCATCTGAAAATGTAAATATAGCAGAATGTCATATATACATGCATGCCATCGGTTAACAGAATACACTAATAAGGTGGCATGTTCTACAGATGGATACATCAAACCAAATGTAGGAATGGCATAGGAGTGACTTGCCTCCATCAGAAGTATGTTGATTCTGTTCAGTGACTTGCATAGTCTTTTCTCCATCCATGTTCCCGGAGCTTCCTTCATCCACATGCAGCGGGCCTTGTACATTGTCGCATAGCAAGCTTCCACCATCATTGTGCATTGTCATTTCTCCATCCATGTTCCCTGTGTTTCCTTCATCCACATCTTCATCCACATGCAGGTGTGGTGTGGTTTCTTCCATGCTGGTTGGAGCCAACACCTTCTTCTGCCTTTTGAAGAGACAGTTGTCATCTTGATCTGGTCGGATATCAGCTAGCATTCTTTTAGTTCCTTCTAGATCTGGAGCCACCACCCTTCCAGGAGCCATTGCAGAAGATTGAGTTGAATCAAGTGTGCGTATCCGTGTGCTTGTCCTTCTGCTGCTTATCTTCTTAACAGCACACTTCTTCCTTCTAGAAACCTTGGGTCCCTCGTAGAAACAACAAAGACAATGGCATTAGATAATGAGTAAGAAAAGTCTTTGCACAGATTAAACAAAGAGCACACAAATTAAGCCCCCCCCCTTCCCACCACCACACCCACCTTAACTTGCTTCTTCACTACGGTATCATCACTTTCATCTTGACCAATCACTCCATCGTCCTCAGGACTGTACTCTGAGCTTGAGTCTTGAGTTATGGCAGATGTTGAATCATTGGTTGTAATTGCACTAGCTTCAGTACCAGCATTGTTTGAATTCCTAATCATGGATACTAGTGCACCGATGCCAAGGGACTGGAATATACGATTGTTCCTCAACATTTGCTGAACCCTAATCTTCTCGTATTCCGTGGCAGGTGCTTCTTTTTGAAAGATAAAATTAAGCAACCATGAGTTTGATTTGGTTGAATTGCATTGAGAAGCAAGACAACGAAAACAAGTAAGTTGAATCTTTGAAACATGGTATTGAGTACAATTAATTCATTAGGAACTAATAAACAACCCCATTCTAGGCAATTTATCTATCCTATCATGTTTTATTTATCCTTATTCCTGGTACCTTAACAAGCACAAGAAAAAATATGACCATAGCTAGAACAGGACATAATAGCATGCAATACAATGAAAAAATATAACCATATATTACAAGAACAGCATGTAATAAGCTAGAGATACATGGAAGCAAACATAGACAAGGTAGCAGGAAAAGCATAAGGAACAAGGTTACTTACCGGCAAGCAGGTTCTTCTTTGACATCTTTGCCATTGATGATCTCAACCTGGGGTTTTGATCTGGTTAGTAAAAAATTATAATGAAAAGAATTTGTTCACACGAAAATTTGATGTAACAGGAAATTAACTTCCTTCTTAGGAAATATAGCATTCTTTCTTAGCAAATATGATTTCATATCAGAGTTATTGTAAAACTAAACAACAGTAGCATCAATGAGCCCTAAACTAAACAACAGTAGCATCAATGAGCCCTAAAATAAACAACAGTAGCATCAATGAGCCCTAAACTAAACAACAGTAGCATCAATAAGCCCTAAACTAAACAACAGTAGCATCAATAAGATGGATCAAATCATGCAGGTGGGGATCAAATCATGCTATGGAGAAGAACCCTAAACCTAGAACAAGGAGCTAGCTAAGGGAGATGGACGGGACAACTCACCGTCGACGAGGTTTAGATCGATGGTGTGGCGGTCGTCGTCGTCGTTCCTGTCGCGGCTCCTGTCCCGCCTGCCGCCGTCGTCGGGATAGTGGTGATGTGCGGTGGTGCGGTGCGGTGGGGAGAGGGTAGAGGGGATAGTGGTGCAGTGCGGTGGCGCGGTGAGGTGGGGAGAGGTGGGGTGAGGTGTGCCTCCTCCGTCGCCGTCGGGGGAGAGGTAGGGTGTGCGGCGGTGTGGTGCAGTGCGGTGCGGTGGGGAGAGGGGGGATGGGGAGAGGTGGTGCGGTGGCGCGGTGAGGTGCGATGGGGAGAGGTGGTGCGGTGGTGCGGTGGTGCCTCCTCCGTCGCCGTAGGGAGAGAGGTGGTGCGGTGGTGCGGTGGTGCGCCGGGAGAGAGCGGATTGGATCTGAGGGGAATGAATTGGTCGGTGGAGAGGGGAATGAATTGGTCGGGGCGGGAATTAATTGGTCGGGGCGGGGATCCCCAAATATTTTGGTCTGATGAGGCGGGACAGGAGGCGGGACAGCGGGAATAAATCAAAAAAAATATTTGGAACCTAATTTTTGAGTTTTCTTTCTATTTTTGGCCTCACATGTGAAACTTTGGAATAATAATTGGGTATTGATTAATTCAAACCAACTATTTCGGTTGCTATGTCACATAACATGAATAACTTTTCCATTTGTTTTGGATTTTTACGAATTTCTATCACTTGTTTCTAGACCGGTTCGAAATCGCCGCGGTCACCGTCCGTGTCTCGGGGTTGAATCATGCTTCTTACACTCTGTTTACACAAAGAACCTAAAATGTGTTATATTTGATGTACAAATAACCAAATTGTTTGCACAAAGATGACGACGGAACCTAAAACGTACGAAGATTCATGGCTTTCGGTTGAAATGACGGATGTTTTGGCCACATCCATGGCATAGTTTGTTTAAATGTGCCCATATTCCACACAAAGGTGCATATTGGAACAACTAACAATGTTCATGAAGAAAGTTTTATTTTTCGTTGAATAAAAATACCATTTTCCCTTCCCGGAGTGTCAAAACCGGCTTGTTTTGTGAAGCACATACACAAAATATGTTGCAAAAATGTACAAAGTAAAATTCTAAATATATTATGTCATGTTTGATCTACAAATAACAAACTTACTACCTCTGAATAGCTCAAAATACACCTCATTTGAAAAAGACAAATTTCTGCCGATTCAGCTGAAACCGGGCCAAATTTGAACTACAGGTGCCTCGTAGTTTTCTCTTTATTTTTTGAAAAAATCATTTCTAGGTAGCCAAGTACCTATTTCAACATAGAAACACCAAGAGTTCATCAAGATTCAACCCCTAGGTACGAACGGTCATGTCCCCCGTTTTGACCGTTCACCGAAACCGGCTTTGAAAATTCCAGAAAATTCAAAAAAAATCGAAACGATGCAAGATCTTCGCGTGGTGTGTTTATATATGCCCTAGTATCCACCAAAAATAATAAACTTGGAATACGACAATTTGGTGGAAAATGTGTTCACAGAAATGAGCTATCTCGTACGAAGATTCATGGCTTTCGGTTGAAATGACGGATGTTTTGGCCACATCCATGGCATAGTTTGTTTAAATGTGCCCATATTCCACACAAAGGTGCATATTGGAACAACTAACAATGTTCATGAAGAAAGTTTTATTTTTCGTTGAATAAAAATACCATTTTCCCTTCCCGGAGTGTCAAAACCGGCTTGTTTTGTGAAGCACATACACAAAATATGTTGCAAAAATGTACAAAGTAAAATTCTAAATATATTATGTCATGTTTGATCTACAAATAACAAACTTACTACCTCTGAATAGCTCAAAATACACCTCATTTGAAAAAGACAAATTTCTGCCGATTCAGCTGAAACCGGGCCAAATTTGAACTACAGGTGCCTCGTAGTTTTCTCTTTATTTTTTGAAAAAATCATTTCTAGGTAGCCAAGTACCTATTTCAACATAGAAACACCAAGAGTTCATCAAGATTCAACCCCTAGGTACGAACGGTCATGTCCCCCGTTTTGACCGTTCACCGAAACCGGCTTTGAAAATTCCAGAAAATTCAAAAAAAATCGAAACGATGCAAGATCTTCGCGTGGTGTTGTTATATATGCCCTAGTATCCACCAAAAATAATAAACTTGGAATACGACAATTTGGTGGAAAATGTGTTCACAGAAATGAGCTATCTCGTACGAAGATTCATGGCTTTCGGTTGAAATGACGGATGTTTTGGCCACATCCATGGCATAGTTTGTTTAAATGTGCCCATATTCCACACAAAGGTGCATATTGGAACAACTAACAATGTTCATGAAGAAAGTTTTATTTTTCGTTGAATAAAAATACCATTTTCCCTTCCCGGAGTGTCAAAACCGGCTTGTTTTGTGAAGCACATACACAAAATATGTTGCAAAAATGTACAAAGTAAAATTCTAAATATATTATGTCATGTTTGATCTACAAATAACAAACTTACTACCTCTGAATAGCTCAAAATACACCTCATTTGAAAAAGACAAATTTCTGCCGATTCAGCTGAAACCGGGCCAAATTTGAACTACAGGTGCCTCGTAGTTTTCTCTTTATTTTTTGAAAAAATCATTTCTAGGTAGCCAAGTACCTATTTCAACATAGAAACACCAAGAGTTCATCAAGATTCAACCCCTAGGTACGAACGGTCATGTCCCCCGTTTTGACCGTTCACCGAAACCGGCTTTGAAAATTCCAGAAAATTCAAAAAAAATCGAAACGATGCAAGATCTTCGCGTGGTGTTGTTTATATGCCCTAGTATCCACCAAAAATAATAAACTTGGAATACGACAATTTGGTGGAAAATGTGTTCACAGAAATGAGCTATCTCGTACGAAGATTCATGGCTTTCGGTTGAAATGACGGATGTTTTGGCCACATCCATGGCATAGTTTGTTTAAATGTGCCCATATTCCACACAAAGGTGCATATTGGAACAACTAACAATGTTCATGAAGAAAGTTTTATTTTTCGTTGAATAAAAATACCATTTTCCCTTCCCGGAGTGTCAAAACCGGCTTGTTTTGTGAAGCACATACACAAAATATGTTGCAAAAATGTACAAAGTAAAATTCTAAATATATTATGTCATGTTTGATCTACAAATAACAAACTTACTACCTCTGAATAGCTCAAAATACACCTCATTTGAAAAAGACAAATTTCTGCCGATTCAGCTGAAACCGGGCCAAATTTGAACTACAGGTGCCTCGTAGTTTTCTCTTTATTTTTTGAAAAAATCATTTCTAGGTAGCCAAGTACCTATTTCAACATAGAAACACCAAGAGTTCATCAAGATTCAACCCCTAGGTACGAACGGTCATGTCCCCCGTTTTGACCGTTCACCGAAACCGGCTTTGAAAATTCCAGAAAATTCAAAAAAAATCGAAACGATGCAAGATCTTCGCGTGGTGTTGTTATATATGCCCTAGTATCCACCAAAAATAATAAACTTGGAATACGACAATTTGGTGGAAAATGTGTTCACAGAAATGAGCTATCTCGTACGAAGATTCATGGCTTTCGGTTGAAATGACGGATGTTTTGGCCACATCCATGGCATAGTTTGTTTAAATGTGCCCATATTCCACACAAAGGTGCATATTGGAACAACTAACAATGTTCATGAAGAAAGTTTTATTTTTCGTTGAATAAAAATACCATTTTCCCTTCCCGGAGTGTCAAAACCGGCTTGTTTTGTGAAGCACATACACAAAATATGTTGCAAAAATGTACAAAGTAAAATTCTAAATATATTATGTCATGTTTGATCTACAAATAACAAACTTACTACCTCTGAATAGCTCAAAATACACCTCATTTGAAAAAGACAAATTTCTGCCGATTCAGCTGAAACCGGCCAAATTTGAACTACAGGTGCCTCGTAGTTTTCTCTTATTTTTTGAAAAAATCATTTCTAGGTAGCCAAGTACCTATTTCAACATAGAAACACCAAGAGTTCATCAAGATTCAACCCCTAGGTACGAACGGTCATGTCCCCCGTTTTGACCGTTCACCGAAACCGGCTTTGAAAATTCCAGAAAATTCAAAAAAATCGAAACGATGCAAGATCTTCGCGTGGTGTTGTTATATATGCCCTAGTATCCACCAAAATAATAAACTTGGAATACGACAATTTGGTGGAAAATGTGTTCACAGAAATGAGCTATCTCGTACGAAGATTCATGGCTTTCGTTGAAATGACGGATGTTTTGGGCCACATCCATGGCATAGTTTGTTTAAATGTGCCCATATTCCACGCAAAGGTGCATATTGGAACAACTAACAATGTTCATGAAGAAAGTTTTATTTTTCGTTGAATAAAAATACCATTTTTTCCCTTCCCGGAGTGTCAAACCGGCTTGTTTTGTGAAGCACATACACAAAATATGTTGCAAAAAATGTACAAAGTAAAATTCTAAATATATTATGTCATGTTTGAACTACAAATAACAAACTTACTACCTCTGAATAGCTCAAAATACACCTCATTTGAAAAAGACAAATTTCTGCCGATTCAGCTGAAACCGGGCCAAATTTGAACTACAGGTGCCTCGTAGTTTCTCTTTATTTTTTGAAAAAATCATTTCTAGGTAGCCAAGTACCTATTTCAACATAGAAAACACCAAGAGTTCATCAAATTCAACCCCTAGGTACGAACGTCATGTCCCCCGTTTTGACCGTTCACCGAAACCGGCTTTGAAAATTCCAAAAATTCAAAAAAAATCGAAACGATGCAAGATCTTCGCGTGGTGTTGTTATGTATGCCTAGTATCCACAGAAAACAGCCGTTTGAGCGCTTAGATAATGGTTGTTTTTTGAAAATTTAATTTATTCAAATGTGATTAAGCAAAATTCCTCCACAGCACCATTCCAACACCACTCAAATCCACCACCAGGTAAGTTGTGGTGCTTACATGTGGGCCCCTGTCCGTGGGACCACGCGTCAGTGAGGCCACGTACGGCAGTTCACCTCCTCAAGTCCACCTCCTATCAGTTCCCCCACCCACCTTCGCCACTTCGCCTCGCCACTTCGCCTCCCCACTCCCCCTCGTCAGTTCGAGAACACGCGCCGATTCGTCGTCCGCGCCGGCCACCGCCCGCGATGGCCACCGATTCCGTCGCCGCTGCTGGAGGAAACCCCCCAATCCAGTGAGATCTGATGTCCCCTCCTCGTGTCCCTCCTCCACCGCCGTTTCTGCTAGATTTAGCTTAGGGCAATATCGCCTCCCTTTCCTCGTGAGACCATCGCCGCCGTTTCCTGGAGTCCCACATTCGCTTGTGGATTTGCTCGTTTCCATATCGACCGTCGTTTCTCTTTTTTTTCGAGTAATCCCCCAACTGCAAAGTAGAATCTTGACCGCCGCCAAGGCAGCCAAGGCCAAGTTCGAGGAGTGGTTCAAGACGGCAAGAACAGGTCGTTCTTCACCAAGCTCCGCTTCTAGACCAAGCAGAGCAGAACAGCCTCTGCGAGTACTTGCGGGTTTTGTTATCGAGCGGGTTTTGCCTCTTCTTCGTATCAGTCACCTGCGCTAAGATATTCTCCTGTTTTGTTATTGAGCGTGAAGAAGACTCTGTGTCCTAGATAGTGTGGATCTTATGATGAAATATGACGTTTCATGTGTTAAACCATGTCAAGAATAGATCTGGTTGGAATTTTAAGTTCATGATTAGGTTCTTGGATAACTGGAAATGATATCACCTTAGCTTCTCATAATGGTAAATCAACTGCATTTAAAACTGGTACTGGTCTACAAGTTCCCAATCTGGATTAAGATGTCTCTGTGTGTTGGTTATTGAATTAAGTTCAGGTACTGCATTTATCAGTTGTCATTGTTCACTGTAGTAATAATGACTGATGCATCAGTTGTTTCGATGAACTGGTCATTTCCATTAGTAGCTGTTAGATATAATAAGCTATTAGTTGAAATACATGTAAAGTAGTATCTAAATTATTGTTGTCTTTTTTTATTAGGCCACAATGGATGTGAAACAGGAGGGAAGTTGACGCAATTGCCGTTGACGCAATTGCCATTAGTGATGATGAAGTGTGCACTAGGGCCAAGACCATCAGAGGTATGGCTTCTCGTGCTTCTGATTTGTTGTATTGCTGATTCAGTTTTGTATTTACATTTCTTAATCCTTGTATATATGTAGGCCCAGGTAATAAGGGCCATGACACCTATGCACCACATTGTGAGTATGGCAACAAAGTTGCAATGGACCACCGACAGGTGGCATTGCTCAAGGAGTTCTGTGCCAACAACAAACCACACAAGCCATTGTACATCTGCACTTTGCAGAAGTCACACACCATCAACATCAAAGGAAAAATGGTAGATTGACCTGCACCACACTTTCTTCATCTCTGTTGGTATATTTTTGCACAGAGACTAATTGCTTACATTATCCTTGCAGTATTTCACCAAGAAGTATACCAAGGATCACCTCAGCAAGCACCTAAGGCACCTGCCAAGCAAGGAAGCTACCATTAAGGTCTATCATCGCAGAAATGAAAAAAGTGAAGTCAAGATCCTGCTTGGGAAAGCCAAAGGTGACAACAGGGCCATGATGACGATGCAGTGGATGTCTGTGGTGAACAAATTGGGCGAGAAGTTCAAAGTGGGAGATATCCTTCTCTTCTGGTTTCGCCGCACCCTCAAGAACACTTCAGGTCTCAAGTTGGTTGTGAGAAGCTGAAGCCATGTGGAGGGTTGTGTGAATAAGCTTAAGCTGAAGCGTCTGATGCTTTTGAACTGACAAGATGTTTATGTCAGGTTGTCAAGCTAGCTAGAGTCATGTTAGTAATGCTTTTGAACTTATGTGATGTGTCTGTCAGTTTTATGGAACCTATGTCAGTTTGTCAAGCTAGAGTATTAAGCTTTTGAACCTATGTTTGCTTTGGTTGTTTGAACATGTTATGTCAGTTTTATGGAATGTGTTCCAGCAATGTGTGTGAAATTCTGTGTTTGAAGATGCTATGTCAGTCTCCAGCAAGTTCCAGTATTTACATTTTATTAACCTCCAGTTAAATTTCAGTTATGTTTAAGTGAATTGGCACACATAAATGTTATATAAAATGTTGTAATCATCCTACTATTACAAGATCACATCTCTCCCAGTGGCAATGAAGTATCTATTCGAACTAGAGGTCCTGGGTTCGAGTCCAGGTCTCGACCTTTTTTTTGGTCATTTCTCAACAGCAAGCATAAGTTCAGTTTCAACAGCAATTCATCAAGCAACCATAAGTTCAGTTTCAACAGCAATTCATCAAGCAAGCATAAGTTCAGTTTCAACCTTGTCCATCAAGCAACCTTGTGCAACAGACAACAACATGCATCAACTACAAGATCCATCTTGGTCATTTCTTAACAACACGCTACAAATTCAATACAAATTCAGTTTCAGCAACACGCCACAAATTCAACTACAAGATCCAACAGACAGCTACAAGTTTCAGCAACAAGCATCAACTACAAGATCCAACAGACAGCAACAAGCATCAACAAGTTTCAGCTACAGGAAGCAACAGACAGCAACAGGCATCCATCTTGTGCAACAGGCATCCATCTTGATCAAGCAACAGGCATCTTGGAGACATCAAGCAACACCAAGATGCATCAGGCTGCAATACAATTCAAAAAAGGTTAGTACTATCTAACATCAATGAAATTCCAGTAGTTTAGTACTATCTAACTTACAGAAGCATAGTTATAATTTTTACCTTCATTACCATATGCTACTCATCGTCATCGATGCCAAAACCAGGAATTCTATGCCCAGTCCTATTTTCCCCATCATCACTAGCATACTGCAACATAGTATCATCTCCTTCATCCTCGCTTTCATGTTCATTGACAACAACCTTCCTTTTTTTCTTAATGCCTTCTACAACTGAAGCTCTAAAGAACAGGTTCTTTGCCGGTCCATTTGCACTCTGGTTTGGACATTGCTTCACGTGTCTGCACCGGAACTTCTGTACAATTATCATCCTGATATGTTAGGCCACCACCACCTGGACCCTTTTCCATTTCAGTTTCCTTAATACTCCACAAGTGTCTATGCTGGAACTTTTGCACAACTTGCCAACTTCCCTGCAAATACGTGTCTGGCACATAGAAAACCTTTGTTGCTTGAGTTGTCAGAATAAAAGGATCATTCTTAAACCAAAACTTTGCAGTGTTGATGCTTCTGAAGTGTCCATCATCTCAATCCGGCGTTCCTCTTGACACCAAGATCGAACCAGTCACAACGAAATAAGACAACTGAACGGTCCATGCCTCCGCTGGAGTTGTACTTCAAATGAATGATGCTTCTGAGCTGACCATAGAAGTCAAAAGGCTCACCATCGCGATCTCCCTCGGTGACTATTCCACTATTCTGTGTCTTTTTTTTGTTTTTCTCGCGGTCAAGAGTGTGGTACCGGACACCGTCAACGATACATGCTGAATACACTCTTACTCGCTTATCCGGCTCGCATGCCAAAGCAAATAGATCATCACTGACCTTCTTCTCATATTCTTCTTCATGCCAATCTGCACAAAATAAATCAGGGTGAATAACACACAAAAAGAAGATTGTGTCATAATGGATTCCATGGCTAAATATCTCACATTATTCTTAAACCATTTAGCAAATCCCTTGGCAAGCCTTTTATCAACAGGGATGCGGCTTTCTTGCTTATTCAACTCTTCCTTGAAAATCCTGCAAACCCAAGGAAAGAGTAGTGAGTTAAAACATCTGGTGGGTGATAAAAGTTGGGTTCCTTCCAACCCATGGAGAAATATAACGAGTGCACAAAATATAACTTACTCTATATATGGTTGCACCTCAGCGCAACTGCTGAGCACAAACCACACCATCTTGTCAAATTCATCATCAACCTCCAGTACTTTGACCCTCCAATAAATTTCACACCATGATTGAAAACTGACACATCACCAATGTGCGAATCATCCCTCTCACTATTTCTGCTTGGGCGATTCCATCTCGTTTCCACATCATCAAAGTACCTTGAACAAAATGTCAAGCACTCATCGACGACATAGGCTTCAGCAATCGAACCTTCAGGCCTCGCCGTGTTTCGCACAGAACGCTTACAAGTAAGCAGCCTTCTTTCGACTGGGAACATCCAACCCATATTGCACGGGGCCTCTAAGCATTGCTTCTTTTGGTAAATGCACGGTCAAATGGACCATCACGGTGAAGAAGGCTGGAGGGAAGATCTTCTCAAGCTTGCAAAGAATTATTGGGATTTCCTTTTCAAGTCTTTTCAGCACAGATAGCTTTACTGTTTTGCACAATTCTCTGAAGAAATTTCCCAGCTCAGCAACTGCTTCATATATATCATGATGCATGATTCCTCGGAGGCGGCTGGCAAAATCCTTTGGAGAAGGATGTGACAATCATGAGTTTTCAGCCCATGGAGCTTGCATCCATCGGGGGAAACACACTTTGCTAGGTTAGCAGCATAACCATCGGGAAATCTCACGGCTCTGATGAACTCACAGAATGCACGTTTTTCTTCTTTACTCATTGTACCATTGCTGGGTGGAATTTCAAATGAATCTTTGCCTTTAGGCCTTAGAGCACTCTTCCCTTATGCCCATGTCTTCAAGATCAAGCCTGGAGTTCAAAGTGTCCTTTGTCTTTCCTTCAATGTTGAGGAATGTGCCAAGCAGATTATCACATATATTTTTCTCGATGTGCATTACATCGAGATTATTCCTCAATTTGAGATCAGGCCAGTATTCCAAGTCCCACAAACAGGACCTTCGGTCCCAACATTGACCTTCCTCACGCTTTCTTTTCTTCACAAGCTTTCCCGGTCTGACATCTTTGACCTTTTCAAGTTGCTGCTTCAGCTCTTCTTTACTGAATTCTGCCGGCTGGTCACGGGTTTCAGTCTCACCATTAAACTGTACTTTTTTCGCCAACGATGGTTTCGAGGAAGAAAACGGCGATGCCCAATGAAGCAAATCTTGTTCCTTATCTTCATCGAGCAAGGGTTTTTGTCACAACGCACACATGCCTGATAACCCGCCGTGATCCTTCCCGACAAAGTGTGCAGTGCTGGGAAAATCATGGATGCACCATATGACTGCAGCACGCAGAGTGAACTTCTTGTCAGGTGTCAAGGCATCGTAAGTATTAGGTACACCATTCCAAAGATCGAGCAATTCTTCTACGAGAGGCTCCATAAAGACATCGAAATCCTTTCCTGGAGACTCTGGACCCGGTATAAGCAACGCCATCATAAAGTTGGACTGATCCATGCATGCCCATGGGGGCATGTTGTAGGGCACCACAAAAACTGGCCACATGCTATATGAACTCTGGTCCGAACGGATTAAAGCCATCTGTGGCAAGGCCGAGTCTTATGTTCCTTGGGTCTTCTGCAAACTTTGGATATTTCTCGTCAAAATCTTTCCATGCTTCTCCGTCCGCTGGATGGCTCAACTCATCTTCCACAGGCTGCCGCTTGAGCTTGTGCCATTGTACATCATCTGATGATTTCTCGAGAGAAACATCCGCTTCAGCCTTGCTTTCAAAGGAAAGTGCCTCAAAACCTTCTGCGGTATCGATCTTTTCCCATCGGCATCTTTCCACCTTGGGGCATTGCATTTGGGGCAGCTGTCACACAGGGCATAATCCTTCCGAAACAAGATACAATTATTTGGGCAGACATGTATTGAAACATAACCTAGACCCAACTTGCGGATTATGCTCAAGGCTTCATCATAATTCTTGGGAACACCACTATTAGGGAATTGCAAGGTCAAAAGATTCAGTATTGCGTTGAATGCAGCATTGCTAATCCGGTAGTAAGACTTGACGTGGAGTAACTTCACGGCGAAGGTAAATCTTGAAAATTTCCCCCCTGCAACAGCTACACGCTTAGCCTCCTCTAATACCTCGGCAAATAGTGACTTCTGTCCATCAACATGGTCTTCAGAATTGTACAGATCCCTCAATAAGTCAGGAATCCTATCATCTTCATATCCATCCTCTTTGTCCAAACCATCATCATCTTCCAAAACATTTTCCATAAACTCAAAGTCATCATCACCACCATGGTGTGGCTCTTCAACATCTTCACCATGTTGAGGTTCTTGAAGAAAAGTTTCTCCATGGTGGACCCACCTATCATATGTGCTGGCCATCCCATTAAGAAGCAGATGATCTTCCACTATACCTTGGGTCTGTTCTTTACGGTTCAAGCATCGACAACATGGACAAAGAATGGCAGCATCGTTGCCAAATCTTGCGCGGACAAATTGCATGAAATCTTCCACTCCCTTGATATGTTCAGTGGAAAGCTTTCTAACCCCTTTTATAATCCAACTTCTGTCCATCTGCCAAAGACCACAAAACTAATAAGTTACTTTATTCTACCAAATTATAATGCATCACTACAAATATAGCAGTAACAGAAGCATGCAAATTTGTTGCTTAATTCTTCAGTTAACACATCAATAACATTTTCTTCAGTAACAGAAGCATGTAACTTAAATCAATTACTCAAGAACAAAAAACCTAGCTATGCCATAAATCTCTAATTACTTAATTACACTAAATTACTTTCATCTATTCAAGCAGTGTAGCAGGTGCAGGTGGGGGCTCTAGCTAGACCAGAGAGATCAAGAGAGAAATAGCAGAGGATCAAGACCAGAGAGAGGAGAGGGGTGCATACCCTGCTGTTCTTCGAGCATGAGCAGAACCAGAGAGGAGGCCACCAGCAGGGCACAGAGAGAGGCCACCAGCAGGGCGAGGCACTCCTGTCCTGGCGAGGTCAACCATGGCAGCTCCTTCCCCACCTCCGCCTTTGCCGGCCGCCTCCGCCCCCGCCTGTAAGCACCGAGGCGCTCCGGCGTCGCCGACTTTGTAGCCTCCCTCGCCTCCGCCCCCGCCTGTAAGCACCAAGGCGCTCCGGCGTCGCCGACGGTAGCCTCCCCCGCCTCCGCCCCCCCTGTAAGCACCGAGGCGCTCCGGCGTCGCCGACGGTAGCCTCCCCGCCGCCGGTGGCCTCGCACGCCTCCGAACAGATGGTGTCTCGATCTAAGATTCAGACAAGTTGCCTCGATCTAAGATTCAGACAACTTAACTCTTGTTAACTCGATCTAAGATACGAATAAGACAATGCGTCTCTGGATACACAACAGAATAGCGACTACACCTCAATGGCAACGAACGTGCGAACCAAGCAGCACGGTCGGGGTTCGAGTCCCCGCGAGCGCTTATTTTTGCTAACTTAGAAAGCACTGCGCGGGCTGGGCTGGGCTAGGCTGGGCGTGGTGTGCGCGTGGGCTGGGCGCTGGTGTGCCACAATTGTAATGGGCTGGGCGCTGGTATGCCACAATTGTAATAGCAGTACAGCCAAGTGAGAAAAAAAACATGAGACCATGGCCCACTTGTCAGACCAATCACAAAATCGGTAGAGCCACGTGTTAGTGGGCCCCACAAGTCAGTGCGTCTCACCTGCTGAGGTGGCTGCCAAGTAATACAAATCATCACAGCCAACAAACGCATGACCAATTAATTTGGTCTTAGATAAGCAAAAAAAGGGTCATACACCAGGTATCATGTCCTATGACCATCTTGTTAAAGAAAATCATGACTTTTTTGGCAAAAAAGTCATGTGTTTAGTCCCTCCCAAACATGTCATGACCAACAGATTAAACATGGTCATGGATCTATGACAAATTCATCCATGGTCAATAAAAAAGGGTCATGTATCAACATATTTCTTGTAGTGCTTGTGGCTCCCGGGGTCTTCTGGTGTTTTAAGCTCAAAGGGATCTTTTCTGGGCAATTTCCCGAAAGTTGATTTTTCTTCACAAAAACAAGACACCAAAGTAATTTTGCTGAAAACAGCGTTAGTCCATGTTAGTGGTATCCAAAACTCACAATATTAGAAGTAAACAATAAGAAAAATGTTCGGAAAAGGAGATACGTTTTGGACGTATCAGTATGAACCTCCAAAAGAGGGTTTATATGCTAGATCGTGGTTTCATGCCTCCTTTAACCTGATCACGAATGACAGAAACGTGGGTTCATGCTAGATCGTGGGTTCATCCCTTTCATCATCAGTTGCTCGATGTTCCGTTTTCATTTAATAATCTCAAACCATTCGATACTATTAATTATCTAGTTTTCAGCAAGACGAGGAGATTGACAAACTTCTCGGTAAGTTGGGAGCAAGAAAGAGTTTGTGTTTGTGTGCACGTCCACGCTTGTTGAAGCGTCAGAAAACAAGCAACCTATTGAGAGACTTCAAAGTCCTACTGGATTGATAACCCTGGTTCCATAACTGGGAGAAATACTGCTGTGCTACATCATTCCTTTCTCTTGGGGTCTACAAACGAACTTGTGGTCTCATGTAAGAACCCTTATGTCATCGTAGTCATAAGCTCATGCATCCTTCTACCACTCTGCCATGTTCCTTGTCAGGAACTCATTATCCCCCTCATTTATGAGGCCTGGCAATTTTTGTGTACAATCTTGTCATATGGCGAGCAGTGAAGGCGAGAAAAAAATCTTTTAGATCATCAGGCTGCTACTTGCTCGCGCATTCCTGTAACATCCCAAGTATGAAAATACCCCTAGAATGTTTGTTTTCCTGTTTAATTAAAGTATTGCATCATGTCATCATGTTTATTCCCTTGTTTGCATTTGTTACTATTTGTTTTGTTTCTGTTTTTATTCTGTTTTCATAATTGAATTTCAAACAAATTCAAATGATGTGTTTCATACTTGTCATGTTACAATATTTCTCAAATCAAAATTGCAATCCAAAGTCTCATTTTATTTCCAATCATTCCATAAGGAATCAACTAATAAAATGGTGGGTTTTATTTCAATTAATTAATTCCAAATTGCTTTCAAATTCAAATCAAATCATCAAACAACACCTAATTTGAAAATTATGAAATTACCAAAACAAATATATTCATTGTTTCCAATTAAAGTTATTTGGGTCACCCTATTTAAAATTTTGGTTTCAATAATCATTTTTAATACTCAAATCATCCAAATATGAATTAATTCCAAACAGCACCAAAATTCAAATGTTTTTGAATTCCAAAATTGGTATATGGTTGTAGTTGACCTAAACAGCACACCCAATTTTTTTCAAAATTTTTGCAAACTCTAAACCTATCTATTTCTTCCATTTCTAGTTGCTACAAAAAAAAACAGAAAAGCAAAAAATAGAAAAAAGAAGAAAAACGGCGCGCGCGCGGCAGCTAGCCTACCCAGCCCAGCCCACTTACCCGCAGCGTGGCCCGATACCCCTTCGCGCTGCCGCCCCCGTCGTCTAAACGTACGGCAGCTCATCCGAGCATGCCACGGCGGCAGCGGACGGCGCCGACGGCCACCAGTGCCCCCTGGCCCCTATAAGATCCCCTAGGGCCCTCCCTGGCGCCGCCCTAACCCTACCACCTACCCTATCCCCTCGCGCCGCCGCCAAGCTCTCTCTCCCCGGCGAATTCCATCACCTCTGTCCCTGCTTCCGACCGCCGCCGTTGTCTGAACTCCGATGATCACCTCCACAGCGCTGCTCCACCACCCTATCCAGCTTCTGAAACCGCACCGCCGCATCGCCCTCTACCGTTTGGTCACCACCGTAGCCCCGGAGATCCTCTGTAGCCGCGCCGCCGTCCATGTCGTTGCCGCCTCGCCGTCGAGCTCCTCCACGGCAACCTCCCGGTGAGTGCCACCGTGGCCATCTCCTCCTCCTCCCTGTACTCTGTCTGCTCCGCCTCGCACACGTGCACGCATCCAGCACCTCATCGCAGCAGCACACACGCACATCGAGCACGAGCACGTCGGTGATCGCCGCCGTCCCGCTCCGTTTCTGTCAAAGTTCAGATACTGCGCGAGTTTCAGTTAAAAATTCAGTTAGCAAGTTGGAACCTTATCCTCCCCGCGCGGCGTATACTGACAACAGGCGCATCACACCCCACTGGTTCAGTACGTTGCGCTAGCGGTGCAGGGCGTGGGTTCGAGTCCTGGCCTCGCACGGGAGAAATCCCACCCTTTTTTCGGCTGTGCGCTGACAGGGTGGCCCCCCTTGTCAGCCACACACTTGCCACGCAAGCACGCGCAGGCCCAGGGCCCCCCCGGCAGTGCCCTGGGTATGTTTCTGCGCGGTATAAAATGTTTTTCCAGTTTTCTGATTTCAAAACCAGCCCTTTTGTTTTACAGATTGGTCCCTGGACATAAAATGCAAATAACTTTAGTTTTATAATTCCAAATAACAAAAATAAAATATGTGCACTGCTCTAAATTAAATTGTCTATCTATCTATAGCATTTGTTCTCTGTTTTGAAATTTCAAAATGCAATTCAAATTTGAATTCAAATAATTCAATTGCAATTTGATAAAATCCATAACTAATTCATACTTAATCCAAATAATGAAAATAAAATATGTTTTCCATGCTATTTCAAATGACCTTTTCAAATATAAATTTTGTTTCATGTTTTGAATAATTTAAATTTCTTAAATAATTTAAACCTTGTTTAAATCATTTAAATTTGATAAAATCATAACTTGCTCAAATTAAATTCTTTTTGAACATGCAAAATATGTTTTCAAAATAGAAAAGTATAAACTTCTCAAATATGAATTTGAAATTATGCTTTGAACAAATAAAATTCAAATCATATTTAAACTTGTTTTAAATTCATTTAAAACTTGTTTAATATTGTTTCAGTCATAATAAATTCATCCTAACTCCTATTTCAATATTTGAAACATGTAATACAACTAAAATTTGGTATTCTTTTCAAATATGAATTTTGTTATTTGTTTTGAACATTTTAAATTGATGAAAACAACAAATGCTTGTGTGACATCTTTAAGTAACCCAAAATTTCCAAACTAAATAAATGATTTCCAAACTTGTTAAAAATTCCTTTTTCCACTTGCATCTATTGTTGTTATTTTGTTATTATCATCATGCATGCATCATGCTAAGCAAACTTTCACATGGTAATCAGTTATAGATCATTTGTTTCCACTTAATTCATGGACCTTTTCCATATGCAAACTCATTGCATATGGGTCCATTTAAATTGTGTTACCATGTCACTTAGTTTATTTTGATGCATCTATTAAATTGACATGCATCATCCCATGATTGTGCACTATGCCATGATATTGATTGTTTATCTTTCTGTCTTGCTTGTTTGCTTCTTCTCGAATAGACGACGACGTTGAGACAGACGATCTTTACAGCACCCCTTCAGAGGATCTAGCTCAGTACCAGACTGCTGAGTTTGCAGGCAAGTTATCACTCACATGAACCATTGTGTTCCTTTCAACATTGGTTACCGATACTTTCCGTTGTCTATTCCTGCTAAGCCATAGTAGTAGTTGTTTCTGTTACGAACCTATCACATGAATCCCTTAACCCTGATATTGCCTCACCTCCACTCCTACAACCCCTTTGTTTGAGCCAGTGTCTTACTAGCATGCTTAGGTTGTTTTGCTCGAGTCTGTTACCCGTTACTTTCAGTTACTATATTTTCATTATGTTCTGGGGGCTCGATGTTTAATCAATCAATCATGCTAATGTTATTGTTAAATAATAATTTGATGATAAGGCACCGGCAGGAGGCCCTGTGTGGTTTTGAGGCCTGCTAGTGTCGACCCTAATAGGAAAAGGGTCTTGTCTACTGATCCATGATGAGCGCACTACCCGCATGTGGGAAGCGAGTATGGGCGCCCCCCTCAATTTGATTTGATTCGCATCTCGTCCAAATCGCCTCATTTAGTTCGTGTTTTCCATTTGCCGCATGCATGTTTTTGCGAGCCCAGCGCAGGGTGGAACTTTCGTAGTCGACATATAGGGGGACACGTTCTTAGAGTGCTATGAGGGTCCATTTTCTTCTGGGCTCGATTAGCCGTGCGCCCAAGGTGCTTTCGGCTTGATGCGAAGAAGAGTTGAGTTGTGTTGAGTGCCCCGCTTGGTGGGAGGCATCCCATCTGGCGGGTTATTCATACGTGTACGGCCAAATTGGTGCAACCCTGCAGGGATAATCTTCTCGAGAAGCCGTGTTTTCCGCGGTTATGGTTAACTTGGTGAAAGTACTGGCTAACAAATACTCAGGACAACTTAAACCTAATGATTCACAATCTCACACCCAATGATTAACAACTTGACTAGTAATAGGATTATTGACACAAAAACTTGATTCATCGTTAATCCAACCGTGTGAGTTATCCTCGGTTGCTTCTTTGGATAAGGGGCGAGATCCAGGACGGGTTTGTTTGAAGTTATCTTTCAGTTGGTTACAATACTCGATCTTATCTTCTTTCTGTTAGTCGGAAGTGGTAGAATCTCTGTAGTTGGTTAGCGCAGCCAGTTGCAGCATCTTTTATATCCCCTTTCTTCCGTTGAATCCAAGGCATCTGTGCTTGGTGTTGACGGGCTACACTTTGGTGAACTGTGAGTCTTGCTTGCCAGTACGTCTATGTACTGACCCCTTTGGGGCTGTGGTTTCCGCAGACTACGCTTACGAGGATCCCAGTGACGGCTACTACGTGGAGTTCGACGAGGCTGCTGACGAGTAGATAGCGGACCCGGGCAGAATCCGAGACTACGTGGATGGGCTCCGTCTTTCTTTCAGTTCCCGGCTTCTTAAGCCTATTGGGATTTGTCTGTACTCAGACCCCTTTGAATGCTTCCGCTGAGATGTAATGATGTTATGTTGGGACATGTGTCCTCTGGATGATTGTATTTGCTATCTCTGCTCTAGTGAGAGCTATTTGCAACTTATTTCAATCTTTTGTGTCTTAGAGATATGTTGTGCTATCATTCTGTTACAAACTGTTGACGTACCATGTGTGTATGGTATGCAGTACGTCAATGGTAGTATCCTGATTTCTATGGGATAGTTTACGTCGACGCTGAACAGATAGGGGTTGGTTGTCACACATACGTGTGTTGGCCTACTCGTAAGAGGACGCGGGTGCCGGTAAGCCCCGTAATCCAATCTACTACTGTTCAACGGAACGGCGAGTATCCTTTAGAAGTCCGGGTGCGACAAATGGTATCAGAGCCTGTCTGCCTGTAGGATCCCTTTTACTGGTCGCAGTTGAGTCTAGAAACTATTTTGTAGCTATATAGGAAAAATGAAACGTGAGAGTAGGAATTCTGCCATTTTTCGTCTTTCCCCACCCACCCACCCTTTTCTGGTAAGGAAGTGCAACGTTGTTTTCTCTTCTCACCCAAACTTTCAAGTTAGGTTTTCACGTGTTTTGGGTTCTCCGTAGTACCTCAGGAGTTTTTGGTCTCGTGTTTCCCGATGTTGCTTCAATATCCTGTTCTTTTCAACATCCTTTCGTCCGTGGAAATCTTGTTGTTGCTTTCCACTTCAGTTCTCTACCGGCGTCTAATCAAAACTTCCCCGATCATCTGCAGATGGATCTCAGGTTCTTCCCGCAGGTGGTTCGGATGACTCGTTGTGAGAGCACCGCCGGTTATCCGGAGATGCTGAGAGACATGGTCACTTATCTGGGGTTCCGTTGGGCACGAGAGTACCAGGTCTACGAGCAGCAGTGAGAGTTTGACCAGACCTACTACCAGGCTATCGTCTACATTCTGTCAGATGATGGCATGAGCGTTGTCCACCGCTACGAGGCAGTAGGTTCCACAGTGGATATGGCTGTGCAGCAGGCAGCTTATGTGAGTCTCACCGTCCTGCGTGCTGACTACTGGGGGTTTGACGATTCTATCTATCGCCACATCCCCCGTGGTTACATCACTTTGGAGGGAGCTCACTTCACTCTCTACGACAACCTGGATGTCTACGAGCATGATAACACCAGGCTGCACACCACCGCTCAGTTTGTGAGGCACAGTGACGCAGTTGCCACCACACTTTCTCAGGAGTTGGCCTCAGTCAGGGAGCAGCTCTACCTTGCTTTGACTCGTCAGGCGACGTACACCACAGACTTTGTTGGAGATGAGCGCTTTGCACGTTTCCATCAGACAGTTGGACGTAGTTTGCCAGATGCTGGAGGTTACGAGCCGATCAGAGGTCCACTCCTCAACCTCGGAGCTGGTTACACTGGGATTCCACGCTTTGGAGCACAGGTAGACGACGCTTTCTACTTCACCACACCGAGAGTCGCTCTCAGAGCAGTCCCGATCTACGTGGATCATCGTTCTACGTATTTTCGTGGGATTCCTCCTCACCGTATCTCTCGTCGTACTACTCACCGCCGTCCTGCGTGATGAGCATGGGAGTACCGATGTATCCATTCCTAGCTATGATTAGTTATCCTTTGGCTTTCGAACCATGTTTTGGTGTGTTGGATATTCTGATGTATTTGAACATGTGATGATGTACCTGTTGGTTATCTATTCATGCGTCGGAATAATCTATCTTTCGGTTACCAAGTCTATCCTTTTCTGTTGTTGTGCTAAAATGCATGTCTATCCAGGATGCCGCCAACAAGGAGCAACCCGCCTGAACCACCTCCGATCACGGAGCTGTTGACTCAGATGACTCAGGTCGTGGCGCAGATGGCCACTAGTGGAAACAACCCCTTTCGTCCAGGGGGCAGGGGGCATCTGTCCCGGTTGCACCAAAAACCGGGACAAGTGCCATGCATTGGTCCCGGTTCGTGTGCCCGAGGCAGCAGAAACCACCTGGGGGCATCTGTCCCGGTTCGTGGGGAGCCAATGGTCCCGGTTCGTGGCACGACTCGGGACGAATCCCTAGCCACAGGCCACGTGGCGCGCGCATGGGCATTGGTCCCGGATCATACCCCTAACCGGGACCAATGTCCCTTCCCCTACAAATGCGGCCACAGCCCCGTCCCTTTTTTTTAAGCATGGGTGGTATTGTCTGTCCGCGTGGCGCATGGGTGGTATTGTCTGTCCGCGTGGTGCGGGAGTTGTAACGCGTGGCCATGAATGCGCGTTCTAAACTGCCGCACCTCCACTCCACGCACCGTCGTGCCACCACCATGCCTCCGAGGAGGAACAACACTACCGGTTTCCGCGGAGTTCGATCGCGGCAGAACGGAATGTTCACCGCGACTATCCGCTTCGGGGACGACCGCATCCCCCTCGGCTCCTTTGCGACGGCCTCGGAGGCCGCCCGCGCTTGGGACGCGGCGGCCTGGCGCCTCGGCCGCCCGCGGTCGTTGATGAATTTTAGCGACTGCCACGCCCTCTGGGAAGCGGAGGCCAGGGCGCCGACGCCGCAGATCGTCACTGCCGCCGACCACCGCCACCTCAGGTACCGCGCGTTTCAGGGCCTAGTCGACGCCAGGGACGACCGCGTGGTCCGCGAGTACTACCGGAACAATCCGGGTGAGGAGAGCGCCGACGAGGAGCTATGGCAGACCCGCGCGGCTGAGCGGGCGGAGCGGCGCCTCGAACGCCACCTCGAGTTAGATGCCGCTCGGGAGGCGAGGACGAAGGCGCTGCAAGCGCTCCGTCGGGCCGACCACGCCGGCGAAGTCTGGGCCTCCGACGATCCGAGGTGGGGGCCTATCTCGGAAATACCATCATGCACCTCCTCCGACAACGAGGAGGTCACCGACGACGACGAGGACGAAGAGTAGCGCGCTAGCGCGTCTGTTTTCTGTTGGCTGTTTAATAAAATAATTTGTTGTATTCCGGCAAACAGTGGCCCTCTAGCTCGTCTGTTTTCTGTTTTCCGTGTGATTTTTCCTGATTTGTTGGATTCAGATCTAATGGCATTTCGATAGACGTTAAAAAGAGGGGGACATGTATTTCGATAGATAAACAAGGCACGGTACACATAATGGCAAGATTGGATCTAAATCTAAACGGAGAGCATAGATCTAAATAAACAAGGCAGTACATAATGGCAAAAGTGCATCGATCTACTAGTCATACTCCTGCCTAGGCCTATAGTACATGTACTCGTAGTCGTCGTAGTCGCCGCCGCCGTCGTCGTCACTATCGTCTGACGGTGCTCTGCACTCCCTCGGAGGATCACGACTCCAGGGCTGGACCTGAGGGTAGCGCAGGCGAGGGATATCGCCGGCCCTGATGTAGTCCATGACGCTCTGTAGAGTCCGGCCGGACCACCATAGCCGACGACCGGCCTCGTGATAGTTCCCAGGAGGCAGACCGTCCTCCTCATACCTGGCGAGCGCCCTCTCACGCCGATTGATGAAGAAGGCATCCCAAGTATGCTGGTTATCGGGATGCCAACTGGGATTTCTCCGCTGCTCCGGCGTGAGCTCGTGGTAGTAGTGGTTTGTGATGGCCGCCCGACGCGCCACACCTTGAGGAAGAGGAGGGACCACCACTCCTCCGGCGCTCAGCATCCAACCGGCGGGAACGTTGTAGCCGCACGGGCAGGGGTAGTTCGAGGCGGAAAGTGCCTCCGCCTGGATGAATGTTAGAGTGGGTACGGTAGAAGCCATGAGAGAGTGGTGAGTTTGTATGTGTTTATGGCAATGAAGTGGCAATGTATACATATATATAGCGAGAAGAAAACATCCCTTTAGTCCCGGTTGGAGGGACCAACCGGGACTAAATGGGTTATGGTTTCATTGGGAAACGGATCATCCCTTTAGTCCCGGTTGGGGACACCAACCGGGACTAAATGGGAATTAGGGTTTCGTTTGGACCAATCAGATAGAATCACACGGATCGTGTGTTTCTTT
This sequence comes from Alopecurus myosuroides, assembly GCA_028641055.1. Taxonomy (NCBI): domain Eukaryota; kingdom Viridiplantae; phylum Streptophyta; class Magnoliopsida; order Poales; family Poaceae; genus Alopecurus; species Alopecurus myosuroides. Next base: position 587,788,731 of record CM054057.1, on the reverse strand, counting down.
CAAGCGCTCTTGAGTCGTTGGATCCGGGTGGGTTTTTTCGAGCTGTTGTGAGCCGTCCGATCAGGGCTACAGTGTGTTTCCTTCGAGCTGCTGTGAGCCGTTGGATGAGTTGTTTCTTAACCGTTGGATCAAAACACTAGCTCAACACTTTGTGAGCCAGAGGACCCTATATATATAGCCCAGCTTCATACACCGGTCAGTTCATCTCCCAAATACAAAACATCCGGATTCGCCCTCATACGTCCAGTCGTGCATTTGGTATGCATATATGCACCCAGTAGCCACGGTCGGGCTGTATGATGGCGATACCGTCTGTTTTGTTCCACACCCCCTTAAGGTTTGATACATCATATATACTCAATTCATCGAGTAAATACAAAATATCCGGGTTCGACATCATACGTCCTGCCGTGCATTTGGGTCAGTGTTTAACACATTCATCCCCCTTTAACACATTCATCCATGCATGCTTGGGTCAGTGTTCACTTTGAGCTCGGGTAGTAATGTGCACGGGAACATCATCCGCGACGGCCGAGCACGACAGAACAGAATGTTTACCGCATCCCCCTCGGTGTTCGTTTGTTTTCTCTTTTTAATAAAAGAATTTTTCCTGTACAAAATAAATAAATAAAAGAATTTGTATTCCGGCGACATTGCGGCGCGCTAGCGCGTCTGTTTTCTGTTTAATGTAATTATTACTAATTTTAAAACAATATAAGATATTTATATTTAAATTAAGTGTAAATAGTGAAATAGTTAATAGTTTGAATAGTTAGAATAATTATTTAGGTAAACAGAAAACGGATTTGAATTATTTACGCAATTTCAAACAATTTTAATGTTGTAATTTTTTCGTAATTTGAAAGTATGTAGAAGTTATTCACTTACATATTTAAGATATTCAAAATTTGGCGCTAAAACAATTGGCGCGCCGGCCCACTGGTTCTGGCGCGGGCGACCAGCCGGGTCTTTCGTCCCGGTTGTTGCCACCAACCGGGACGGAAGGGTCTTTCGTCCCGGTTGTTGCCACCAACCGGGACGAAAGGGTCATAGGATATAAACACGTCACCGCTCCCCTCAGTTCCAGACCGCGCGCAGGGACGAAATCGACGCCGCCAGGCTGCCCATTTTTTTCCGTCCCCCCGCGCCGCCCCTCACCCCGTCGGCATCCGCGCCGCCCCCCCCCCTCGCCCCGTCGGCATCCTCCTCTGTGGCGCCGCTCCCGACTCCGTCGAGCGCACCCACCCCCCCTGTCGTGGGATAATCACGGCAGATGTTACCTGGGGTAACTGATCTTGGGGCAAGTCGACACAGGTATTCGGGAGAGGGTTTAGCTCGAAGGAAGACATGGCGAAAGCGATCTAAGAACCGGAGAATAACTCGCCGGATCTCAATATGAATTATGCTGGATACTCGATAATAGGTGTTACAACTATGACCTGGATCTCTCGAGGCTAAGCCTAGGGGTTGGTTTATATAGCACTCATATCCCCCTTGGCTTGCTTTTACAAAGCGCTTCCTGAGTCCTACTCGAACTCTACATACAAACCCTAACTTTCCTTACCGCAACCCACAAACCGGGTTACGAACGTTACCAGCCCTGGGCCTTCCAGAAGTTTCTTTGCCTTCAGCCGGATTTAGTCCAGCCGCCTTTTGGGCCGGGTCACACCTGGGAGTTAGCATACCGGGTTACTATCCCCTCATCAGTCCCCAGTCTTTGGGCTTCCAAGATTTACTCTTCGAAGCGCTGGCTATTCCCTACAGAAATATTAGATACAAGCACATGAAGATCAAAACGCATCGCATTGACGAATAACCGTGACCGGTACCAAGGAGGCCAGGTAAAAACCCGGCTCTGCCTTGAAGGTTCTTCCTTAATCTCCCAGACTTAAATCTTAATGGGAAACTCCTTGACCCCACATCCTTCTTGATAATTACCGCTGATACCAGGAAGGCAATCTCCCCTTCCTTTTTCTCTGGATCATATTGGTCTGTGCATGGAATGCACCTTTCAAATTTCGAAATGACCAATTATTACTCCGCACCCCCCGGGTCTCGACCGTTAGGCTAGACTTTTCCATCCGGGCGGTTATAAAAAAGGGCTCAGGGAACAACCCAACTCTTAACGGCTCATTTTCCCCATTTCACTCCTTCTCAAATCTGAGCTCGCGGAGTGCCACCACGGAAGCCCCACGCACCTCGCCGGAGCCCATCCGCCGTCGCCTGCGCTCCGCCACCGCGCGACTCACTCCAACTCCCAAATCCGCCGCCAAGCGCCCGATTCGCCGACCAACAACCTCGAAAGGACATCAATCTTGCGCCATCTGTCTCCGCAAAGCTCTACTTCAATCCCCTTTGGTAAGTTCCTCGTATCCCTCAGCTCATCCTCGCAATTTCTCATCTTTTCCTCAGATCAGATCTGAATCAAGTAGTCCGCGATTTCTCGGGCCGCGCCGGATTAGCTCAATGATACTTACCATAAACATCCCCATAGATAGGATTCATAGCTTATATTACTCTCCTAACTCCAGTAGTCATTAACATGGCCATAAACTTAGAAATAAGATCCCCAATCTAGGCTCGGGCCATATAAAATTTCCGCCCTTGTTCTCCCTCCTCAGAAAATCTCACTTCTCCGGATCATTCGCAGATGGTAGACATATAAACACCCTCCTAACTTCTCCAAACATTTGCTGTTACGGAAAGCTCCGTAGATTTTGTAATAGCACACAATACCCGGACACATCGTACTTGACTCGGCAAGGCAATACCCGGTTTGTGCTTAAATTGCCGGTAACTGCTTATCTGCTAACTTCCGAGTTTTTGTTTCTTACGCCCTTTCCTTCAATGTTTTACCAGGTCAATCCCATGGCACCCAAGAGGCAGGGGAAACAGCCGGCTAAGGCTAAATTCACAAACTCCATATCAGCCAATTGGGGGAAATCCTCTGTTACCACGGCCAAACTGGAGGAGTTGGTCGAGCTTGGATCCCTACCTCCCCAGGAAGCTATCCACTGGAGAGTTCCAGGCAACGAAACCCGACCTTCCCCAGCAACGGACGAGGTAATATGTTTCGTTGAACACGTGACCCGGGGCTTCAGGCCTCCGGGTCACCCTTTCTTCCGCGACGTCCTAGACCACTACAAACTCCGTATTTTCGATATAGGCCCAAACTCCATTTTAAACATCTCTCATTTTATCGTTCTTTCCGAGTCTTACTTGTGCACTCCGCCAAGTCTGGCTCTCTTCGTCGAACTTTTTCAGTGCAAGCCGTGTCGCGAAAGCGGCGACGGCGCACTTCTTACTTGCGGCGGGGTTTCTATCCAGCGCCGCAAGAACTCCCTAATGCCCCTATTACACTCAATTCTCACGTGAAGCACTGGCAGCTCTCATACTTCTACTGCCAGGATACCTCTCCACCCGGCGAAAAGAAGTTGCCGGGTTACTCGGAGGGTCAGCTTGACATCTCCGAGACTTTCAACGCCTTCGCCCCTGACTCGGACAGGGAGGCGATCTTGCCTTTGCTAGCTAGGATCTCCATCTTGTCAGCCCGAGGTCTCATCGGGCTAAACCTGGTGAAGACCTGGGTCAGCTTCCGCATCCAGCCAAACTCCATTCGTGAGAAGCTGATGTGCGAATACTCAGGTCTTCCCACGGACCCTATCCGATACTCTCCTAACACCCTTGCTCCTAGTGATATGAACAAGACGATCAAGGGCTTTTTAACAGAGAAGCTCGAGGTGATCCGGAGCATAGCCGGATTAGAACCTTTTACCCTCGAGAATCCAGCCCCCGCAGTAAGTTTTCTACCTTTTGATTTTGACTTCTAACAGCTTACTTTTATTCGCTTCTCTTGACTCGATATTAATCACTATCCTGGCATCTTCTCCTCAGGCCGATGATGACTTTTGGACGGTCGACACCCCTCCTAATTCCGAAGATGCGGAGGAGGAAGACGATGTTGTTAACTCGGATGAAGGTACATACTTGATTCCTTTGTACACGTTACATCCTGCCTTTTCTACTTCTTTATGCTATAACTCGGATATTTTCCAGAGCGAGAGGACCGAAGCGAAGAAGAAGAAACGGACAGCAGGGGCGGGTCCGCCAGCGAGGAGGAAGAGCCGGAGCCGGCCACCAAAACCGGAACAAAGAGGAAATCCCAGAGGATAGCCCTCCAGGTTTTTACTTCATCTCCTTATACTTTGGTTTTTTGTTCCCATAACGTCACTCCGGGGCTAACCCCATCTTTACCCCTTTTGATCACAACTGAAGGAGCCACCTGCGACTAGGCGCCGAGTAACCCGGAACCATCCGGGCAACGAGATCCTTAACCCGGTTGCTTCGTCGCCCCGGTTCAACACCCTGGTATTTATCGTAAACAAAATTTTCTTTCCGGACATTCCTTTGTAACGTAATCCCAGACCTTTCTTGCCATTTTCCAGTCTCTTCCGGGTCTAGCGGCGGCTTCCCCTCGGACTTCCCAGTGAACACCGGGTAAACTCCTTTCCTTTGAGTTATACCAAACTTTATCACCTTTTCACAACTAACTGCACCTTCGTACCCTCTACAGAGCCACGGTTGTTATTAGCGACGAAGAAGGCACGGAGGCTGAGGTCCAAGTCGAGAATAAGCCGGCCGATGACGCATTCGCTGCAACTGGCGACGAGCAAGCGTCGTCACCGGAGCTGGCTAGGCATGATGCTGGGTATCCCATCGCTTCGCACGCAGGCGAGAAGGAGACGGGAACAACTTCGAGCGCGGGAGGAGGACCAAACTCCGATATTCGGATGACCCGGGTGCCACCTCCTGTTACAAGAAACGCTCCTTTTCCCACTTTCCAGGTACCCGAGCCATCTAACTCGGATAACGCTGACTTTAACTAGCTGATGAGCGCTCTTCTCGCCATGAAAGCTTCAGAAGGAAATGTCCTAGAGCGTATGGCTGCAGCACATCAGGTAACTTTTACTTGATACTCCTTATTATACATCCAGTCCCCAAGTCCCGAGTATAATTTTTTTTTGTAATTATCCTCGGTACTTCACATAATACTTTTCGGTAATCATTTCCTCAGAGGAAATACTCTCGTGATATCCGGCTTACAGCTTCACCCGGTCTTTGCAGGAAGAGATTACTCAGTCAGATGAAGCGTTACTTAAGGCTGAGCAGCTCTTGCTGGCTGAAGTTAAGCGTAGGGAGGCCCTTGAAGCGGAGATAAAGACTTTGAAAAAAGATGTCTCCACATACAAGAAGAAGTACAATGCCGCCCAATCCTCGCTGAAGAACTTATCGACTCAGATTACGGACACTTACCGTATTTTGCTAAGTAAGTTTGTTTATTTGCAACTAGCTTGCTTACCTCCATTTTGCCGTTGTAATAATCAAAATTACTGATATGCTTTTGTGTTTTTCGATTGCAGGTGCTAACCTTGCTGCTCCGGAGGAGAATGCCATTACTCAAGTTAAAACTCTGAAGACTGTGCTCCGGACGTTTTTTGCCGGCACGAAACTTTTGCTGGATGCTATCAAGTGGCCTTCTGAGGTATACCCGGGCGAGGAGAACCTTATGCAGGCCTTTTCCACAGCGCCTGGATGGATTGAAATACTGAAGCGTTCGTCCTGCCGAATTGGGATGACCCGGGCTTTAACGCTGGCGAAGGCTTATTTTCCAAAGCTTGACCCGGCGAAGGTAGTATCCGGGTTCCCAGAGTTTAAAGCTGACGGATCCAAATTCAAGCCCCAGGATTTCAAAGCTATACAATCTGCGGTACGTCCTTCAGCCATAGCTTTGGCCGACAAGATGGATCTAAACACGATTATGAGCTCGTATGATTCTGAGGGCAAGGTTATCCTGGTGGAGGCACCCCCCCCTATTTATATGTTGGACAAATGGTCGACTGATCTGGCTAGGAGGAAGGAAGAGGCTGCAAAGAGGGAAGCAGAGCTGGGCGTAAAGCCGTCTACCTCTACCCCAGCCGTGCCTCCGCCTGTTCGTCCAGATGTGAAGAGCCCGGGTAAAACTGCTGGCAAGGCCAAGGAGCAAGTCCAAGACTTAGACCCGGAGGACCGCTCTCAGGATGCCGAGTAGGATGCTGCCTAGTGCTTTGCGTTTCTCGAGACTGATATGATTTTTTTTTTGCGGTGCGCCTGTGCACCATTGATGCTGATACTATGACTGTATGCTTGTTAACTTATGATAACTCTTTGCCTCCCCTGGCTTTTGATAATCTCGATCCTCGTGTTACGTATAAGCTTATTCTCGATACTTTGAATTTTTGTTTTTGATTCCCTTTTGAGACTCGGCTAACCGAGTATCGGAGGTTTTGATAGACGGACTTTTCTTTAAGTCCCCAATACTCGGAAACTAAGGTTTACAGGCTTTAGTAGTTAAACAGTTTGTTTCTGTTTCGAAGTCCCCAGCCCCCATGACCCAAAGTACGAGCTATGGGGGCGCGGCCTTTCTCAGATGACACACTGCTGTTTACCAAGCTGAAGACCAATAGCTGTTCGCATAAATACTGAAGTCATGCTTAATACTTGTTGAGTTTCCGGCTATTTTAGCCTTATACTCTGCATAGACTTGTGGTTTAGATGACCCTTTTGATTATCTTGTACTATAAGCCGGCTTTCGCGTGGATACCATGTCGTTGCATCTATACGAAAAACAAGATCAAGCAAGCCCCATTGGGCTGCATAGTTTGATTGTAATCGTAAGTGAACAGATCATGCCACTTTAGCGCGAGTCACATCGAGCTTAAGTAAGAATAATCAAGAAATTTGGCTCCTTCGTCCAGTTATAGGATTGCAGCCACACCCGTTTCTACGAGTAATCAGCCCCCATAACTCATAGGCATCATGGCCGGGTCTCCGGGTTTTGTGATTACTTATTGAAGCAGATCACCCCCCGGAGACCTATATTCACGCAATGTATTTCGATGATACTGATGTATTGATAATAACAATGTTACTTACTTGTAACTGAAGCAAAGACCATGATAAGACTCGAAACCATCTTCTTTTATTGATAAAAATTTCTTTTTTGAATCAGCAGGCCGCCTCATTAAAAACCTTCCAGTCCCCGTAGGTACCCTGGTAAGGAAAAGAGTGCGTACGAAACCCGCCGTCGATTACACTGCTTTAGTTATTCTCGGGAATCGGCCTCACACTGGCGTGGCCGATGCTTATTCTCCATTCGCCTGGCCTTTTCATAACGAGTATCGGATTTGCTAGCCAATCCGGGTATACCGTCCTTGAAACGTGATCAGCTGCGTGTGGAAGTACGTCTTCTTCTTCTCTGTTAGGGGATTTGAAAAGATCGCCCCCGATGAAACCTACCATCTTAAGGTCCTTTTCTGCCCTAATTTTTGCTTTGTCCCCTTCAGGGGTTGGCTTTTTTGACGTTGTCCTCTCTTCTAGGTCCACCTTAGAACGGTAATGTTTGAGCTCTTCCTTCCTGCAAGCTTGCTCGGCCATTGCCGCATCTCCCTCATCACATTCAGCTGCTATATCTCGATTTCCATGTATGGTGATGGTCTTCTTAGGACCCGGGATTTTCAGCTGTAGGTACACGTAACACGGTCTTGCCATGAACTTGGCATAAGCCGGCCTTCCAAACAATGCATGATAAGGACTGCGTAACTTTACTACCTCAAAGGTAAGCCACTCGACTCGATAATTATCCTTTGACTCCCCGAAAGCTACTTCCAGCGCCACTTTTCCTTCGGGGCATGCCGAATGACCTGGCACTATCCCGTGAAAAACTGTTGTACTTTTTTGCAGCTGTGATTCCTTTAAGCCCATGCGCAGAAAAGTTTCCCAATATAGGATATTGATACTACTCCCTCCATCCATCAAGACTTTCTTCAGCTCGTAACCGTTGACCTGTGGCGCCACTACCAAAGCTAAGACTCCCGGGTGATCAATCCGGTCCGGGTGATCTCTCCTGCTCCATGTTACCTCTTGTTCTGACCACCTCAAATATCTTGGAACAGCGGAAGAGACCGAATTAACTGCTTGTTTCATTATCTTCTTATCCTTGCTAGAACCTCCAGTAGTGTGCACATGATACTGACCCAGCTGTTTGGGGTTAGCTTGGAAACCTCCCGCTCCCCCTTGGTTGCTACCTTGATTTCCAGCTGGCGGATTACCGGCTGGGGGCGGTCCGTTGCCCAAATTTCCACCTAGACCCGGGCCTCCTCCTCGGCCCGCACCTCGCATGGCTCTGTTCACTTCCTCGTTCTTCCACCTTTGTAAGTCGGCACATTGCTCCAATGAATGATTGGCCGGCTTGCCATTCCTGCTATGCTTCGGGCACGCCATCCTAAATATGTCCCAACTGTTGCTTGGTCTTGGAGGCCCTTGGTAGTGTCCCCCATTGTGATTTCCAGTATTAAAATTCCCTTCGGATCTAGGCCTTGAAGACCCGGCCTCCGTATTGGCTACAAACTCGGAATTCCCTTCAAACGGGCGCTTGTTTTGGCTACTTCCATTATTGTTTGGCGCCGATCCATTGCCGGTTTTCCCACTGCTACTTGTGTTTGCTTTTGCTTTCTTGTCATCAACTTCTCCTCTGTGGTATCCGTTGCAGCGTGTTTTTTGCACGCATCCATTAACTCTCCCATTGTAACCTCCGCTGCATTCCTACTAGATTTCATGCGAGTTAGCTTTTGCACTAAAGGAACATACTTACATGTTTTTGCCATAGCTTGTAGCGCATCCTTAGGCTGGATATCCGTAGACGAGTGGAGTATCTCCATAACCCGGCGTACCCAGCTGCGTGCTGACTCTCCTTTCTTCTGAACGCATCTTTCTAAATCATCAATAGTAAATAACTTTCTGCATGTCCCATGAAAGTGCTTGATAAATGCGGTTTTTAGCTCCTCCCACGATTTGATCGATTTTTCCGGTAGATTGGTGAACCATAACTTTGCTGTCCCTCTGACATCATTAAGTACATGAATTTGGCTTGGAGATTCTCGGATGCGTTGCGAATTGACATTGCCATCTCATAGCTGCTCAGCCACGTTTCTGGATCCATTGTTGGCTCATAATTTACTACTTTCCCCGGTTCTTTGAACTTCTCCGGGTAAGGTTCTGCCCTGATATCGTCCGAGAGGCACTTGGGTCCCGCCAGGGTGGTTGGGGGTGGTCTTACTCGGGAAACACGTGACCGGCTGGGGGCGCCACGTTGTGCGGCACCACCGGTAACTCGTGCGCTGCAGACCCGGCCCCGGCTCTTCTGGCCCTGGAGCTGTCCACCACTGCCTGTGCTGTCCTGTTGGACGCGGCGGCTGCTGCTGCTCTGCCCCTTGTGTGCTCGCGTTGTGCCATTGCCCTGTTGGCTGACTGCTGTGTACGGCGTCCATGCATCCGCTTCTATGATCCAGATAATTGGCTTGCTGTGCTACCGCGGTGTGTAGCAGATCGATGCTCGTCGGGTTCCTTCCGCATGAAGCGAGTCTCTTACAGGAATCTGGTTTAACGCGAGCGTTGCTGCATACACGTTGTCCATGGGATTGTTGTAGTGACCTGCTGGGGTACGGAATCGCGACGGTGGAGGCGGCATGGTATTGCCGGCCGTCGCCCCCGTCCGAGGCAAGGGTAACCCGGCTGGCGCGTTTACCGGCTGTGCTCCGTTGCTAGTTGCGGTATGGTCCTTGGTTCGCCGGTGGGATTGGCTGATCTTGAGGCGTGAACACCAGGGCAGTCGGGTTAATAACCCCTCCTGTTGCCGGCAGCATAGTTCGGTGCCTTTGGTGCATCCTTGTCGTTTCCTCCCGGAGCCGGGTCTCTCGGTCATCCAATTCGCGCTGCGCGCGGCCATCCCCTGCCTTTCTGCTTCCACTTGCCTTCTTTGCTGCTCCAATGCACGACGAGCCACGTCCAGGTCTCTTACGCGCTCTGCCGCGTTTTCTGGGGTAATAACTGTGGCCAAGACCGTGGGGTCCAAGATCAAATTATTATCAAACAGAGCCGGGTGGCGCGGATTCGAGGGGCCCGCCCCGGTGTCCGGTTTGCTTGGAACCCAAACATATTTGCGTGTCGCTCCTCGTCTGCTGGGCGACTGGTGACTGATGCCGACTCTCCATCGACCTGGACCAAGACCGGGTCAACTGTACCTTGCTGTTGGGCCACTGCCTGAGCCGCCCCGACTGGCGCCGCGGCCGCGTTTTCTTGATTGAGATTGGTCGCGGGAGCCGCATAAACTGCAACCCGGCGCATGATGCCCGGTGTAGATTCGTACTGTTCTTCCTCGCTGTTTTCCTTTTCATATCGATCCTCCGATAAATCCCGTATGGACTCGGTATCATCCTCCCTCTCTATCTGACCCGTTGTTCCAATCGACTCTTCTTTTTCCGACCGGATATACGTGTCTTCCCCTGACACAGAATCAGATCCAATATTATCACAATTCGAACTGGAAGTACATACCATACCGATGAAGACGTTGATGCTGCCGACTGTCACGACGGATCCGGTTTCGAGGTGACCCGACTCTGGCCCCCAGCCAGAATCGTCTACCATCTTCTCTCCTTTGCTGTTGACGTAGATTTCTCCGACGATGAGGTTCTTCATGCTCTTCCGAGCTTCTCCCGTGATGTAAACACCTTTGGACGCAGGCCCCACGGTGGGCGCCAACTGTCGTGGGATAATCACGGCAGATGTTACCTGGGGTAACTGATCTTGGGGCAAGTCGACACAGGTATTCGGGAGAGGGTTTAGCTCGAAGGAAGACATGGCGAAAGCGATCTAAGAACCGGAGAATAACTCGCCGGATCTCAATATGAATTATGCTGGATACTCGATAATAGGTGTTACAACTATGACCTGGATCTCTCGAGGCTAAGCCTAGGGGTTGGTTTATATAGCACTCATATCCCCCTTGGCTTGCTTTTACAAAGCGCTTCCTGAGTCCTACTCGAACTCTACATACAAACCCTAACTTTCCTTACCGCAACCCACAAACCGGGTTACGAACGTTACCAGCCCTGGGCCTTCCAGAAGTTTCTTTGCCTTCAGCCGGATTTAGTCCAGCCGCCTTTTGGGCCGGGTCACACCTGGGAGTTAGCATACCGGGTTACTATCCCCTCATCACCCCCCCTACGCGCCCTCTCCCGTTCGCCTCGGCCGCGCGCCGCCCTCTAGGTCACGTCGCTGCCCCGCGCCGCCCCTCGATCCCGTCGCTGCCCCGCGCCGCCCCTCGATCCCGTCACTGCCCCGCGCCGCCCCTCGATCTCGTCGCTGCCCCGCGCCATCCTCCACCGCCCCCGCGCCGCCGCTGCCCCGCGCCGCTGCCCCAAGAGGAGGTAAAAGGCCTGCCTCCATCTCGCCCTAATCTGGGGCCTTTTTTGTTTTTCTTCCTTTTTTTTACTTAATTACTGTTTTTTATTATTGTTAGAATTATTAGTTTACAAATGTTAGAAATTTTAGTTTATGAATGTTAGAAATTTTAGATTAGACTTATTTACTTTAAATTTGTTTAGAATTGATATAAAAAATTTAAGAATGTTAGAGCATGTCTAACAGACCCCCTATATATATGGCCCAAACCCGTATAATAACCGCTGATATACGGGTTTGGGCTATACCCGGCCATCTAGCAGACCCCGTAAATGGACCACCCCGAACGATTTTTTACAAGTTTGGGTAGGGGGCGGCCCGTCGACCCCTACATGTGCGGGTCGGGAGGGGATATAGAGGGCCAACCCTCTACCTCGTGCGAGCTAGGGCGCGCTGAAGATCTTTTGAGAGTATGGACAGAGTTTACTTTGTCTAGAAATAACAACAGCAATTAAAATTCAGATATGAAGAGGCATCCCTGATGCCCCTGTTAGAAGAGAGAAAATCAACACTAAAATGAAGAAAACAGATATTGCTGCTGTATGATGAATGTGTGAAGAAGCAAAGATAGGACCAAAGGTTACCAATTTGCTGGTAACCTTTGGTCCTGTCTTTGCTTCTTCAACACATTCATACAGCAGCAATATCTGTTTTCTTCGTTTTAGTGTTGCTTTGCTCTCCTCTAACACGGGCATTAGGGATGCTTTCCGGATATCACTACATACGCAGTGAATAATTCTAATTGGCATAATATATGATCCATCGCACAGGATGTATCCAATATGAGCAATCCTTGCGAATGCTGCCAAAGCAAGCTTAGGTTCATAAGACAGATTAATGGCAATTTCATGCATAGCCTGGTGAGTTACTAAAATCTTCTTTTTTGGGGTTTCCTCAAGTTTGTCCGAGTATTTTCACTGCCTCATTCTCTTTTGTTTTTCACCTGTTCCTGCCTGCTACAGGTCATACCAGAGTGGTTTCTGAACTATTTTGGAGGAAAGATACCAGGAACTGTCAAATTACAAGCCCCTAATGGTATTGCATTTGATGTTGGAGTTATGGAGAACATGAACAGAACAATCCTCAAGTATGGGTTCCGCCCACCCATACTTGAGGATTGTTCTGTTCATGTTCTCCATAACTCCAACATCAAATGCAATACCATTAGGGGCTTGTAATTTGACAGTTCCTGGTATCTTTCCTCCAAAATAGTTCAGAAACCACTCTGGTATGACCTATAGCACGCAGGAACAGGTGAAAAACAAAAGAGAATGAGGCAGTGAAAATACTCGGACAAACTTGAGGAAACCCCAAAAAAGAAGATTTTATAGTAACTCACCAGACTATGCATGAAAATGTCCAAAACCCTGTTTTGTGAGGGGCCAAAAGCTCGTGCGAGCTAGCAGACCCCCTACCCCCACCCCGTAAAACAGAATATTCTGTTTTACGGGGTGGGAGTAGGGGGTCTGCTAGCTCGCACGAGTTTTTGGCCGGCGAAATGCGTATACAGGGCCCTCTACACGCGTTTAGGGGGCGAAAACATAAGGGGTCTGTTATACATGCTCTTAGGGGCGAAAACATAAGGGGTCCGTTAGACATGCTCTTAGAAATTTAAGAATACTAGAAATGTTATCGTATGTTTAAATATTATTATGCATAAGCAATTTTAATGAATTGGATCTGAAATATATACTTACTCTTTTTGTATAGTATGGAGCCAAGAGACGAAGATGCCGAAAATATGATCGAGGGTTTAATCCGCGGGCCCGACGTAGAGCCCGATGTGAGCCAGTGGATGAACGACTCCGGTGAGGGAGATCCGGTGCTCACCAAGGAGACGACTCCGATGAGGGAGAAGCCGACGGCTCCGATATGGGAGCAGCCAACGGCTCGGTGGAACCATACAAATTACAAACACCGGCTCCGAGGTGCATATATATATATGTTAATTAATGAAGCATCCGTTGTCTATATACATGTATTAACAGTCTTTATATTTTAGCCATCCGGTTCAAATATATCAACCGGAAAAAAGACTAAACGAGGCGCAACAAAGAAGTTGAAAGATACAGGATCGACACGATCACAGCAGACGGCGCACCCGAGCTTCCCGCTGATGTTGCCCAAAATTTGTGAAGCAATGCGGAGTGCTAGTTAGAGATCACATCCCGATCACTGTTAATGAGTGGAATGAGCCAAAAGATCCGCGGAAACAAGGAATTTCATATGTCGGCAAAATAGCCAAAGATCATCTTTTCTCAAAGATTTGGCTAATTTCAACTTACCCGTGCCGGAGGTGGACGAGAATGAAGCGGATGTGACTGAGGCCGATGTTACTAAAATGAAACATGAGATACGGGAAAAGGTCAAAGCGTGGACCCTGAAAAAGATGGCCGAGCAATTCAAAAACTGGAAGAAAAGATTGAACCTTGATTATGTTAAGAAGAACAAGACTCCTGATTTCACTCAAGGGTATGAGAAAATAAAACCCGTATGGCCAGACTTCGTGAAGTACAAGCTGGCAGAGAATGAACTGGAAAGGACGAAAACAAATGAGAAAAACGCCGGCAAAAAGGTATATCACCATGTTATGGGGCAAGGTGGCTACAAGGGTTCTAGTCCCAAGTGGGAGACATGGGAGAACAACCTGATTCAGCAGGGGATCACTCCCGAGCCGTTCTTGTGGGTCGAGCGGACAAGGTCATGGTTCTACGGGCATGGGGGCAGGTTGGACGCCGAAGGAAAAGCAATATATAACCTAAGGCATAAAAAGAGTCATCCTCTACCCATAGAGAAGCTGAGAGACGCAATAAAGGACGTTAAAGATGGGAAGTTCGTGCCAGATAGAGAGAACGACGAGCTCACACGAGCCCTAGGGAATAAGGAACACGGAGGGCGTACACGAGGCACAAAAGGCACTCCTCCGTGGAGTGTTGCGTTCGACTCCACCAAAAAGTTATACCCAGATAGAAGCCGTCAACGTAAAAAGGACAAGGAGGCAGCTGAAGCAGAGAATCAGGCAAACTGGAGGCGTCAACTTGAAGAAATGGTAAAGCTGACACAGGATGTAGCAAAGAAGCAGCAGGACCAAATTAACACACTTAGCCAGCAGATAGTGTCTACCGGCGCATCAGTACACATGCTAGAAGTTGAAGCTGAGGCTCCGACGCCGCACATTCTCATCGCAAAAGCAGCGTTGCGTCCACGCAGCTACCGGATGATGATGCACCACCGATGATTTACCCGGTGGACGAGATCACGGAAATGACATCCTGTGAGCTCCACATGAAGGTCGTCAATATAACCATCAAGGCGGCGGCCGGATATGTCTTACCGATTGGCAACGAACCAACTCACCATTGTCTCCCGGTTCCACGGGCTACGCTGTTGTTGGGGTCGATGAAGTTGCCAACGGATTCGAGCGGGTAAAGCTTGATTTTCCTGAAGGTGAAGACGAAGAGTTGACTGAACTCGGAGAAGCCAAGAACTCGACCGTTCTATGGCTAAAGGAATGCATTGTGCTCACAAATCAGACGGCAAAGCCATCGAATTCTCGCATTTCTCCAGCGCAAAAGTCTCCAGCGCGGTCGTCTTCGCAACGCATGCCGTCTCCGGCGCGGTCGCCTACGCCGTGCACGTCTCCAGCGCGGTCGCCTACGCCGCCGCGTCAGCCCTCTCCGCCCACTAAGTTTCTGCCGAAACGTAAAAAATCACCGAAACGTCAACGGTCACCCCTCCCGAAGGTACCAAAAGAGGTACCCAAGTTACCTTACGACTATACTCCCGAGGAAACCCAGAAAATCGCAAAGGACGAATACGATGCGTGGAAATCAAAGCGGAAGGAGAAGCAAAAGCAAGATTTCCCTGAGACCGAAGAAGAGATAGAACGAGCTTGGAAAATGGTGAAGACTCTTCATCAACCCGAGCCGAGTCTGTCATCTGACTATGACCGCTCTATTCTGAAGTCACACCAGGAAATGGTGCGGTCAACGAAGAGTAGTAGCGCAAGCGGGAAAAAGGGGAAATCAGTTGCTCAACTCGGAGAGCAGAAAAAACAATCCACGTCCCCGCTCAAAGTGATTTCCAATACCCAGGTGGGGCCGAGCACTAATATTGCTGATGAGGATATTGATCGGGAGTTTATAACACTGTACGCAGACAAGGCAGCTGATGCGGGTTTGTCCATTGCTGAGTATATGCAAACAGTGAACTACTTCCCGCAGCTGAATGTGCGTACAAATACGAGTCCGGGAAGCCTCTTGTCAAACCCGAGGAGATAAAGAATCTACCAACGAAAATGCGAAGAGTGCATAATTGGTATATGCAAGCCGCTAATGAATCTGAGGACTGGCTATGTCTCAGCGTTAAGGACGAGCACTATGGAACTGGAAATGGAATTGTTATGATTCAATTTGAGGAATTGTTTCAGTTATACCAGCAGCAGGCCCTCGACAAATCTATCCTTAGTGCCTATTGTCTGTAAGCACTTATTTATCTAGCTCACCATTCAATTGCATATATATTCATATATATATATATAGTACACTCATATATTATAATTGCAGAATGAAGATTCTCGAATGCAAAAGAGATGGAATCTATGATATTGGGTTCATTGATCCAAATATTATTTATGAAAAGACTCTTCGGCAATCTCCCAAGGATACAGAAAATAATATTCTGAGGGCAATAATATTTAACCAACACCGACGGAAATACTATTTCCTTACAACTTCAAGTAAGTGTGTTACTCGGTTGTAAACATTCTGTTTTCCTTACTCGATGTTCATTGTATAATTGATGAGTTCTGCGTGCGCAGCTTCCACTATATTCTGCTAATCTTCCAAATTGACAAAGGAAAAGTAATTGTAATGGACTCAAAACGTAAACCCCTCTCAATGTGGGCTGACATGCAGGAAATGATCCAGCGGTAATTTCAATCTTTATTAATTTCAGTATTTATATATTGCAATATATCGACTACTTTGTTTCATTTTCGGATATCAAGTAATTACTAACTCTTTTTATTCTTTTTCTTTCTCGGGTAGGGTTTGGAAGAGGTTCATAAAGAAGTCTCCCGGTGAATGGGAAAAACAACTTACATTTGATGTTGTGCAAGTAAGTACTATCTAGATCCGTGCCCATCTCCATTATCATGCATGGTTGATTATTATTTTGATTGAAACAATCTTCTCGTATAGTGCTTGCAACAAGGAGACGGGAATAACTTGTGTGGATACTACGTTTGCGAGTTCATTCGTCAGACCACATCTCCAAGGGCAGAAATTTAAAACAACTTCATGTACGTTAATCGTCAATTCTTCTTATTACTATCTATTTTAGTTACTTAGCTTCATATATTTTAGTGACCACTCTTCTTTATATTAGATCGAACGGCTTCGGGACGGTCTTCTACCTAGGGACCGCATACGAGCAATTCAGGAGGAAATTGCGGGCTTCTTAGATGCAGAGGTCATAAACGTACATGGAGAGTACCATGCCTCCGGTTGGAACTAAGTTTGATTTTGTAATACACTCCATCGGTCATGTAATATGATCGATATACTTTGCTTCTGTAATATAAGTGTTTCTTATTCTGCTTTATATACTTATTCACTCGTGCGATCCGGGGGCTCGGTGGAGGGTACACCGAGGCTCCTCTCTTCTCGAGGTCCGGGGAGGGGCCGCCAGGAGGTCTCGGGGACCAAAAAACGGAAATTGTAAAGCCCTGCCGCGGCAGAGAAAAGGGCAAAAGCCCTGCCGCGGCAGAAGGGGCATGCATCCCGGGTCGTATTCAGAACCGGGACTAATAGCCCTGGCCAGGTTCCAGCGCTCGGGCCACGTGGTCAGCCCCATTTGTCCCGGGTCCTGCCACAACCGGGATCAATGGGGAGGGTATTTGTCCCGGATGCCCCGTCCCGGTTGCACAACCGGGACAAAAGGGGCCCTACGAACCGGGACTAAAGCCCCTGTTTCCACTAGTGGGCCCAGTTCCAGACTAACCAGCACAACAACCAGAATGCTCCACGAGTCAGCATCAAGGAGTTCCTCAGTATGGGTCCGAGAGCTTTCGTGGCAACACGTGAGCCTCTGGATGCTGATGACTGGATCCGGGAGATGGCCAGGGCTCTGGACATTGCTCACGTTGCTGAGGAAGACAAAGTCAAGTATGCCACCTACCTACTGAAGGGTCAGGCAGCTACCTGGTGGGAGAACTACCAGACAATGAGAGCTGGCTATCCTATCACCTGGGGATGTTTCAAGGATGCCTTCCTGAAGCACCACATCCCAGATGGTCTCATGGAAAGGATGCGTGAGGAGTTTTGCTCTCTCAAGCAGGGCAAGCTGGACGTCATTGGCTATCAGAACGAGTTCAATCGTCTCGCTCGATACGCTGGTGATGAGGTGTCCACTGAGGCTAAGAAGATGGCAAGGTTCCGCCGAGGTTTTAACCCGGAACTGAAGTACGCTCTCACCAACATCAAGTGCAAGGACTTCGAGGAGCTCGTGAACACCGCGCTCAATGAGGAAAATGGGCACAAGGCGTTCGAGGAGTCCCGCAAGCACTCACGTGAGGGTGGTTCCTCCTCCAACATGACCACCCCTCCGCAGAAGCGCCGCATCTGGGTGCCAAATGCTGCTGTCACTCGGGCTCCATATGCCCAAGCTTCTCCAGGCTTTGCTCCCCGCCCACCCAACCCAGCTCAGATGCAGAGTCAGAGGGTTCCAATGGGGCAGCCAAGGTCAGGTCCTCCTCGTGTCGTCACTTGCTACAAATGCAAGGAGAATGGACACTACGCTGATAAGTGCACTCAGAGGCAGCTACCTCCACCTCCTCGCCCAAACACCAACCAGGCAATGGTTCGTGCTCCCCCGGCTAAAGCCTTCAACTCCAACAACAGGCCTGTCGGGAGGACCGCGAGGGTGAATCATATCAAGGCCGACAAAGCTAAGGAAGCTGCTGACGTCGTTCTCGGTATATTACCCGTAAACTCTATTCCAGCTAAAGTGTTGTTTGATACCGGAGCATCGCATTCTTTTGTGTCAAAGATCTTTGCAAAAGCATACAACCTAGTTCTGGCTCCACTAAGCAATCAAATCACTGTTCACTCTCCGGGACCGCAAATGTTGACTTCCAAGATAAGTATGGACAATCAAATCCTAATTGGAGGTCGCATATTCCTTGCTTCACTCATGTTGCTGGGAAATTCTGACATTGATGTCATTCTTGGCATGGATTGGTTGAAGGCCAACGAAGCTAAAATTGACTGTGCTCAAAAGTCAATAACTCTATCCCACCCTTCTGGCCAGATAGTCTATTCTCCATATGGATCAAGTTCTGTTCAGCTGTTCAACCTCGATGCAAAACCTCTTCCTGAAATTGAAAATGTTCCGGTGGTTTGTGAATTCCCTGACGTCTTTCCAGAAGAGTTGCCAGGGATGCCTCCGGACAGAGCAGTTGAGTTCGTGATCGAGCTTGAGCCAGGTATTGCTCCAATCTCTAAGCATCCATACAAGATAGCTCCTCCTGAACTGAAATTGTTGAAGGAGCAAATCGATATGTACATGGAGAAAGGTTACATTCAGCCTAGTTCCTCCGCTTGGGGTTGCCCAACTCTGTTTGTTGCCAAGAAGGATCAAACAAAGAGACTCGTGGTTGACTAACTGTCGTGGTGGTGTCACGGCAGATGCCATAGGATGGCTAAAGATGTGGGAACGATGGACGCTGGAGGTGCTCGGGGAGGGATCACGCGACGAGTAGCCGCGTGAGGTAAGAACTAAACACTGCAAACAACACGATCTACCCAGGTTCAGGGCCCTCGTGAGGAGGTAAAACCCCTACTCCTGCCTTTCTTTATGTATTCTGGTGTCTCACCGAGTAGCCACAGTACAATGTTCTTGCTACCGAGTAGCCACTCTTCTCTCTTTGTGATGAACTAGGTCAAGAATCTAGGGTTTCCAGTGTCCCAGCATGCGATCCTCACGCAGGAGGCGGCGGGGCACCTTATATACACGGTGCCCAGCCGGATACGTCCAAACACGGACAAGTGTCGACATAGTGTGCACATCGTCCTTCTTCCGAGTTCCCGCTGACAGCTTTGGTTCCTAATCTTGGCTGCATCCGGAAAGTCGTTGGGCAAAACCAAGGGGACAGTCTGGTATCACTGTGCCAAACACAGAGTGGACCCCCTTATCCTGCGACCGCCTGCTTCCACACTGTCGCTGTCAGGCAGGCCGGTCCCAGATGAACAGTAGTTTGAATAGTGCCAAGTACGGACCCAGGATACGCGGGATCCTGTGTCAGAACGGCTCCTTTGACTTCTGGCCCGAGTAGATTCCCGCCAATCTTACTCGGACCAGCTCTTCTACTCGAACGGACATAACTCGCTTGATATCTCCTTCTGGTCATCTTTTCGTAAGACCGAGTAGCATTCGACCGGGTAGCAAGTACCGGGTAGGCGGCTACTCGACCAAACTTCTCTTCTGACTGTTGCCTTTACCACTTGCTTTTACCCTACTCGGGGGTAACCCCCCGACAGCAGTCCCCGAAGCTGGTAGAGTCTTGCGAACTCGTTCACTAGGCTCTGCCAGCTTAAAACCAATCTTTGCAATACCGCCCTTGAGCCTCAAGATGCCGAGCGAAACCTCCGAGTAGCATTCTGGAAAGTACCTTGGGTCTCTTTTCTTCCGAATAGGGCTAGTCTCCTTCTCTGTGTCCGAGTAAAAGGACTTAGAGAATTTCTCAAGCAGAGTCTCTGCAGCGCAGAGCACAATCCAGCCTTCCGTGCTGCAACTGGACACGTGTTAAGCATCCGCGACCCCGACGTCTCGCTGCCCAGGACACGACGTGCCACGCGCCCAGTTTTCACGGAGTGGGCCCACCGGCTCGTCATGTCCCATCAAGCGCAGTAATAACCCACGATCTGGTCGTGGGATCAACTGTGGCCGTTACGCGCGCGTTCCGCGCTTGCGTGCGTTTCTAACCGGCCACAGACCGCACCACACGAGAGTTATGGCCACGATCGATCCCACTACCCCGATGGTAACGGTAATCTGAGGAGAGGATATAAATACCCCCATCGGTAACTTCCTCTTCTCCTTCCTCCGTACTTTCCTCTTTCGCCTCTCTGTTTCTTCTCCGCCGCCGAGCTTTCCGCCGCCGCGCAACTCTTTGCGCCGCCGCGGATTCATTCTCTCCACCAGATTCTTCCAAACCTTCCACCGCTTTCTCACTCGCTGCCATGGCTGCTCGCGCCGGCTGGGCTGGTTCTGATGTTACCGTCGACGACTGCTCCTGGCTCGTGAACACCCGGAGGGTTCCTCCTGGTGTTCAGTGCCGGCCGTCCGACGGCGAAATCGTTCCGGCCCCGCGGGAGGGCGAGCATGTCGTTTTCCTCGCGCACTTCGCGCGAGGATTCGGCCTGCCGGCTTCCGATTTCCTCCGCTCCTTTCTGGACCACTTCGGTGTTCAGATGCATCATCTCCCCCCAAATGCAGTCTTCTTCCTCGCCTATCACACCGTGGTGTGCGAGGCCTTTCTTGGCGTCCGCCCCACGGTGCAGACATGGCTGAAGTATTTCCACCTCCGCCAGCAGAGCAAAGGGAAGAAGGACGGCGCGGCCTCTGGCAGCCGGGTAACCGACACCGGCAGCGCCATGATGGTGCAGCGGACGGGAACCAATCACCCTCGCATCAAGGGCTTGGATTCCGTCCGTATGTGGCAAAAATCCTTCCTCTACGTGAAGAATATCCCCGCCACGAAGGGGGGAAAGGTAACGGACCGCATCAACCTGCCGGCTTGGAGCAACCGAGCTCCATCCGGGCAGAATTGGAAGACGAAGCCCTCCAACGACCGCAACGCAGTGCAGATGGAGGAGCGGCTCGCTGAACTAACCGGAGAGGGCCTCAAGAGCGATGATCCCGTGGCCTGCTGGATCCGGAACCGGGTGCTGCCTCTGCAGCAGCGCTCCCACCCAATGTGCTACTTGGGAGGCCCCCGCGACTGCAATCGGACGACCACGTTCGAGCTCAGCAACGCGGAAGTCGCCGCGCACGCAAGGTCCATCCTGACCACAAGCCTCCGAGATAACTGGCAGTATGGGTTCATCCCCTTCAGCCGCACGAAGCCGATTCCACGGGTATGTTCTCCTTACTCTGCTTCCAGTTTATATGTAATCCGAGTAGACAGCCTTCTTTCCTTGCTGCGACTAGCAACTGCATTCTGCGCCGAGTAGAGCACTTATCAGAACTGCTTAGGCTTAGTGTGCTTTGTGTTTGCACGCCTTGTCGGGTAGCACACTTAGGGGAAATACTTAGGCTTAATGTGCTTGTTGTTTGCACGCCTTGCCGAGTAGGATCCTTAGTAAATTTCCCTAGGCCTAGTGTGCTTTGTGCTTGCACGCCCATCCGGGTAGAATGCCTTCATGCTACTCGGCTAATTTGCGATGTTTCTCTGTCCTTTAGGTCCTTGACCGCCAGCTTGCTGAGAGCTGTGAGCGCTTCGAGGGCAACTGGTCATTTGACCGAGAAGAAGATGACCAGGCCTCCTTCGAGACCGCGGACAAGCTCGATCCTTCTGACGCCGTCCAGGCGGGTGATCATCCCACGGAATCGTCTCTTCGTGACTGGTCCGAAGATGAAGTTGAAGGTAATGGGACTTATCCCTTCTGACTGCGAGCAGCGCAAACCAATCGCTTTCTGCTTCTGAAGTGCTTTTCTTCCTTTCTATTTCACAGATGTTGCTGATGCTGATGGCGAAGACGAGGATGAAGATGAGGACGAGGCAGCCCAGGTCGTCAAGCCTCTTGCAGTTGCCGCTCATGCCACCCGCAAACGGACAGGCAGTGGCGCCCAAGAACCTCCCGCCAAGAAGAAGAAGACGACCGAGAAGACGACTAAGAAAATCGTGAAGAGGAAACGACCACAGATCCCTAGCCGCAAGGGGTAAGTTCCTTCTCGGTTGCACGCTTCTGTTTACTCCGTTCTTCTCGGTTGAATCTCAATCTTTTTTGCTTCGTTGTCTCCTCTTGATTTCCTCTGCCCTCTTCTTGCTTTTGAACACAATTTTCTCTTCAGAGACCCCTTGGACGCGGACGCCGCTCTTGCGTCCACCGAGACCCAGAAGAAGGCCGCCATCGATGTCGACAATCTAATCGACCTCGACGGCGATGAGAACAACGCCGCCAACGCACCAACCGAGGGCAGCAACGCCCAAAACATCGAGCCAGAGCTGCAGTCCCGCGCCGAGCAGGAGGCGCAGGACGCTGCTCACCAAGAGAAGCCACCTTCTCCTCCGGCCAACACCGCCGAGGAGAACCAAGATCAAGAGACCGAGATGCACCACGACGCCGCCCTTGAGCGGCAGGAAGGGAGAGAGCAGCCAGCAACAGGGGCTGCTGGACAAGAAGACCCCGCGGCCCAGCCGCGTGTAGAAGAGCCGGATGCCTCACAGCCAGATCGCTCTGCCGGCAGCGGGTAGAAGAAGTCACCGTGACGGAGGAGTACCCATTGAGCGACGCGCAGCCAGATGCCGCGCAGGGTAGCGCTCAGCCAGACGCCGCACCGGATAGCGCGCCTCTGGCGCCACCAACAGACCAAGGTAGCGCACAGCCAGATTCCTCCTTGGTGCAGACAACCGAGGCTCCAGCCAGCCCTCCGGCCAGGCCGCTTACAAGGAAGAGTGCCCAAGATGCTGCAGAGAAGGAGGCAGCCGAGAAGAAAGCCGCGAGAAGGAGAAGGCTGAGAAGAAGAAGACCGAGAAGCAGAAAACCGAGAAGCCAGTCGCCGCGCAGCGAGCTGCTCAGAAGGAGAAGACGAAGAAGCGGGCTGCCGACATGCCGCCGCCAACATCAACTGGCCAGTCCAGTAAGCTGGTTATTCGCGATCCTAGCGCGGTTGCTGCCGCCGCCGCTGCAGCTGATCAGCCCTGCTACCCTGACTACATGGTGAAGGTTAGTCATCAGCACCAGGTCGGCTTTTCCCCCAAGGACCGGAATCTTGCTCTTCAGAAAGGGAGGAAAGCCGTGGCAGTGGACTCCAGGCCCCCGGCCCCAAATCAAGACAAGTCCATTTCCATTGCTTCTCGTGGAGTTCAAGACCAGACGATAACGTCCCAGAGCCTCGAGCAAGTACTCGACTTGATCGGCTTCATCGATGCCAAATGGGACAGCAAAGTTCTCGGCAACACCAATTGGAACGGCACCGATCTGGGCGACATCGACCATATGCGTGTGGATTGGAACAAGGTGGACTTGGGTTACAAGCCCATGACCGTCTCGACCACCTCTGCTACCCTTGCTGCCAAGATGTTTGTTCACCGCAAGAACGCCGAAGACCTCGAGCAATCCTACGCGGTAAGTTCCTATTCAGCCTCTTCGAGTTGCATTTTCACTTCTTTTCTACTCTTCTTTTTTTCCTTATCCATCACCTAGTCCCCGAGATTCTGGCCGAGTAGGCGGACACTCTCCCGAGTAGCCGCCTTCTCGGGTTGAATCTCAAATACTTTGCCTGATTCTTGTTTCTTTTGCTTCTCAGAATAGCGTACTGAAGCGGACCGACTTGCATCGTCGGCTACTCTGGAACCACGCCATTGCCAAGAGGCGCATTGCCGCCTTGGAAAAAGAGAAGATGATTGCCGAGGAAGCCGACAAGGAAGTGATGAACAGCACTCTGAGGCTGTCTGAAGTTGAAGGTACGCTTCTAGCTGCGCGGTCCTTGCGTTTGGTGTTTACGTCCGCTTATGCTTTTTGCGCTAACTAATTTTACCCTGCAGGGAAACTGAAGGCCCTGTCTGACGAGCACGAGAACTGTCGTGCCTTCGTCAAGAGTGGCCAGGCCACCATCAAGAGATTGGAAGGTACGTTGCCGTCTACTCGGCTTTTCCTGTGTTTCTTTCTTTCGCTTCTCTGCTAACCGTGCTTCGCCTTTCGCAGAAGATCATAAGAAATTCGCTGAGGAGCATCAAGACTGCCTCAAACCGGCTGAGGTGCAGCAGCAGTTGTCCAGCCAGGCTGTCGAGCTGATGAAAGAGCACACTACTGAGATGGAGAAGCTCCAAGTCCAGCTGCAGACTGCGCTCCGGGATGCTATCAACCTTGGTGCCGAAAGGGATAGAGTAATCGTCGAGAAGGCAAAGAGCGAAGCAGCAGCCAAGGCCAGGGAGAGAACCCTCAAATAGGAGTGTGAGGTGCTGAAGAAGAGCAACGCTGGGCTCTTCACTCAGCTAGAGGAGCTCCGCTTGATCCAAGAGAAGCATATATCCAACGAGGAAACATGGAAGACCCAGCTGTTAGGGCTGCGCCATGATTTGAACAGTAAGTGCTCCCTTTCCTCCGCTTCTCCGCTACTCGGCTGCGCCTTTCTTCTCTGCTTCTCGTTTCACGCTTCCACTCTGTTACTGTTTCTGATCTTCTCGATAGCTCTTGCAGGAATCTTTCCCAACCTTGAATCTTCTAGCGTGCCTGCCCTGGAAAAGTTCCGAGAAGCTCGTGTCGAGAAGGGCGAGCCTTTGGACACTAGAGAAGAAATCGAGGAAAGTATCCTGATTATGCAGAGCCAGTGTCCGCGACTAGCGGGCGTGGGCACCGAGTTGGTGCGCGTCGCCTTCCAGATCCACAACGTCTTCTGGCCTGATGACTCCGCACCGACAACAATCTCCGGACTTGCCTTGAAGCTGCAGCGCGTGAAAGCTGAACTGAAGAAATGGCGCGCCTCGGGAGCTCGGGCAGGTGCGGACATGATGTTGCTCTTCGTCACCACTTGGTACGAGAACCTCAATATGCAGATTATCCGCGAGATGCGCCGAGACTCCAGGTGGGAGAAGGACCCCGACTGCGTGGCTATTCGCCAGGTGGTTGCTCACGAGGTCGCTCAGTATGCTGACACTGCAACCTTCATCGACGGCCTCACCGAGCCCGACACCGAGGTGGACGAGGGCGAGGAGGAGGATGAAGACGAGGAGACGGACACCGATGAGCCGGACCTGAGCTACTTCGACTCTCCAGCTGTCAAGGACGGGAAGGGGAAGGCCGCGGTCATCGCGGGTAGCGATGAGGAGGACGAGAACGGGAGATGTCGATCGACACCTCCGCGCGCTCGAGTTCGGCACCTCGTCAGGAGCTGCCCTTGACGACACCGTCAACCTTCGCGCCCAAGCCAGCGGCTCCACCTCCGCGACAACGCCCGTCTCGGTGGCCACGGCCACTTCAGACCAGGTAGCCACCGAGCCCAACATCGAGGACGAAGCAACGAAGTCTGTTGACGCCAGCCCGGAAACGGACACGACCAAGGCCACTGCTGAAGAAGAGGCAGCTAAGGCTAGCACCGAGAACGCCGCCTCGACCTGAGTTTATCCTGCAGCTTTATTTCTCAAACACTTATCAGATCCCCGGGATGCCGGGTGCATGTATCAGACTATTTATGCCGTTGCTACTCATTTTTATTCCCACTTGTTATTTTTCAACTTAATCAATTTATTCAGCCTAGGCTCGATGCCGGGTTGCGTTATCATGCGAGTCCCCGAGTTGCATTTCTTATTCACTCTCTCTTTTCGTCTCAGCTCTACCTGCAACTTGTTGCTTTTTTGGTATTCGAGTCACGAGAGTTAAAGAGCAGAGCTGCAAATACTTAGCCGCTTAGAAACAATCATAGTAACGCAGCCCACCACTTAGCCGAAAAGATAAGACAAAGAACGGTAATAAAAGCACCCTACTCGGTTCCTCCACTCTTCCTTTCTTTAGTAATTTTTCTTGTGCTCATGGACCCTTTGCTTGTTCTCTTGCTTGCCATGAAGCCGGGTTTCGGACAACAGCAAAGTCGAAGAGTTGGCATGTGGGTTTAAACACAGTACTTGATGTACCTTTGAATTTTGAAGTAGAGCAACCGAATAGACGAACGGTAAAGCCGAGTAGGAACACTTAGAGCAATTTTGGACGAGGGCAGTCCCCGAGATCAATTTCAGATTGCAGAATAGAATTTCAACTCGGATAAGAGGGTACATACACATCTTTGCTCATGAATGAAAACGACGGAGTAGAGCTACATTCCAGGGGCGCTTGGTTTCCTCTCCAGCTTTATCTGCCCTGTTCGCCTGTGGTGGGCGCGCATCTATAAGATAGTATGCATCGTTGTGTAGCGCTTTGCTCACAATGAAAGGCCCTTCCCATGGAGGAGATAACTTGTGCATCCCGGCTGTGCGCTGCACAAGCCTAAGGACCAAGTCTACTTCTCGGAAAACCCTTGGGTTCACCTTTCGGCTATGATAACGCCGCAGGTTTTGCTGGTAGATAGCCGAACGTGACAGAGTCAGCTCTCTTGCTTCTTCAAGCAGGTCAACGTCGTCTTCTCGAGCTTCTCTCGCCTCCACCTCAGTGTAGAGGGTTACTCGGGGGAGTCATGCTCTAGGTCTATTGGCAACACGGCCTCAGCCCCGTATACCAAGAAGAAAGGAGTGTAGCCGGTTGACCGGTTAGGGGTAGTCCGTAGACTCCACAACACCGCTGGCAACTCGTCTAGCCAACACCCAGGTGTTTTCAACAGTGGCTCCATCAGCCTGGGCTTTATGCCTGCCAGTACCATGTTGTTTGCTCTTTCCACTTGTCCATTGGAGGCTGGATGCGCAACAGACGCAACGTCTAGTCGGATGTGCTTATCTCTGCAGAACCGCACCATTGCTCCCTCTGCGAAGTTTGTGCCGTTGTCGGTGATGCTGTGCGGGTAGCCGTATCTCAGGATCACATCCTTCACGAATTTCACAGCTGTGGCCCCATCGCACTTCCGAATAGGCTTCACCTCGATCCACTTGGTGAACTTGTCCACCATGACCAGGATGTGTGTCATGTTTCCTCTAGCCGGCTGGAAGGGTCCGACCATGTCCAAACACCAAACAGCAAATGGCCAAGTGATAGGGATTGTCTTCAGCTCGGAAGCAGGCATGTGAATCTTACTTGCGAACATCTGGCAGCCATTGCACTTCCTCACGATGTCCTCGGCTTGCTGCAGAGCTGTGAGCCAGTAGAAGCCATGCCGAAAAGCTTTCTTGACCAATGCCCGAGAAGAGGCGTGGTGCCCGCATTCTCCTTGGTGTATCTCTACCAGAATTTCTTCTCCTTCTGCTGGATCCACACAGCGTTGCAGCACGCCGGTGGCACTTCTCTTGTGCAGCACATCTCGGACTATGGTGTAGCCCTTGGATCTTCTCTGAATCTGCCTTGCAGTCACTTCATCTTCTGGCAGAGTGCCGTCCCTTAGAAAGGATAATATGGGCATGGCCCAACTCGGTGTCTCCCGTGTGGGAAACACTGGTTCGTCCACTTCCATTGGGACAGGCACCTCTGGTTGCTCTTTGGGGTTGGGAGCACTTCTCTGGAGCCCAGATCGATTGGCAAGGACTTCCTCAATGAATGCGACAGTCCCCGGGTTGAGGACAGCAGTCCCCGAGTAAGGAGTGGCAGTCCCCGAGTAATGAGTGGCAGTCCCCGAGTAAGGAGTGGCAGTCCCCGAGTAGGGAGTGGCAGTCCCCGAGTAGGGAGTGGCAGTCCCCGAGTAGAGGACGGCAGTCCCCGAGTCAGGAGCAGCAGTCCCCGGGTTTCCTGTAGCATTCTCCCAGTCAATCTCCATGGGATCAGATTCCTCTCTTGGCAGAGAAGGAACAAATATGGACTCCGAGTTGGGAGAGGGCTTGATGGATGGCTTCCTCAAGTGCTCCAAGGCAACTCCCGCCGGGATGGATTGCCGAGAAGATCCCAACTTGGACAGCTCGTCTGCCGCTTTGTTCTCTGCTCGGTGAATGTGCTGGAACTCGCAGCCTTTGAAGAATCCAGTCATAGACTGCACCAGGAAGCGATATGATGCCATGTTGGCATCTAGAGCATCCCAAGTGCCAGAGACTTGCTGCACCACCAGATCCGAATCGCCATAGCATATAATGCGCTGCACGCCAACCTCCTTGGCTACCCGCAAACCATGCACCACTGCCTCGTACTCTGCTACGTTGTTGGACGCCTTGAAATGAATCTGCAGCACATACTTGAGTTGATCTCGCTTGGGTGACGTAAGCACTACGCCAGCACCAAGGCCTTCCTTTACCTTCGAGCCATCAAA
Organism: Alopecurus myosuroides; assembly: GCA_028641055.1. Lineage (NCBI taxonomy): Eukaryota > Viridiplantae > Streptophyta > Magnoliopsida > Poales > Poaceae > Alopecurus > Alopecurus myosuroides. The sequence continues at coordinate 587,760,291 of CM054057.1, read as the reverse complement.
GTGCATCTTCCAGTAATTAGAAACTGGGGCAGGAGGTTCATACTGCACCTCGGCCCAATCCACCAGGAATTCCGCCAGAATCTGAGACTTGATAGCTTCTCTTCTCGCATACGCGGGCGCGTACGCTGCCAGCTCGATTGCCCACTTGGCTACTCTGCCACTCGCCTCCTTGTTGCCCATGATATCCGAGATGGGAGCAGAGCTCACAACCGTGATAGGATGCTCTTGGAAATAATGCTTTAGCTTCTTGGCGCCCAGGTACACGCCGTAGGTCATCTTCTGGTAGTGCGGGTAGTTTTGCTTGGAGCTGGACAGCACTTCACTGAGATAGTACACTGGGCGCTGCACACTCTTGCCTTCTTCTTCTCGTTCTACCACAATCACCACACTGACCACTCGGTTAGTCGCAGCAATGTACAGCAGCATTGGCTCCTTGGGTAGCGGACTAGCCAAGATGGGAGCGCTAGCCAGCATTGCTTTTAGCTCGTTGAATGCCACATCCGCTTGCAGAGTCCAGACAAACTTGTCACTTTTCTTCATTAACTGGTACAGAGGCAGGGCCTTCTCGCCCATTCGGCTCAGAAAACGGCTCAGAGATGCCAAGCAACCAGTGAACTTCTGTACATCCTTCAAGGATCTCGGCAAAGACATGCTCTCAATAGCTTTTATCTTTGAAGGATTGGCTTCAATGCCCCGACTAGACACCAGGAAGCCGAGTAGCTTACCAGCCGGGACACCAAAGGTGCATTTACTCGGATTCAGCTTCATTTTGTACTTGCGTAGGTTAGCAAAGGTTTCCTCCAGGTCGGCAAGCAGAGTATGTGTTTTATTCGTTTTGATGACAATGTGATCTACTTACACCTGCACATTCTTGCCGAGCTGGTCGTGCAAGCATTTGTGCATGCATCTCTGATAGGTTGCACCCGCATTCCTCAAGCCAAAACACATGACACGATAGCAATAAGCCCGTACGGGTAATAAAGCAGTCTTTATTTGATCAGCAGGATTGAGTGCAATCTGGTGGAAACCAGAGTAGGCATCTATGAAAGACAGCAGTTCACAACCAGCAGTGGAATCGATCACCTGATCGATGCGAGGTAGCCGGAAGGGATCCTTAGGGCATGCCTTGTTCAAGTCGGTGTAGTCGACACACATGCGCCATGCAGTGGCAGCCTTGGGATCCTCCTTCTTCTTCTCGACCATGACCGGGTTGGCTAGCCAATCCGGATGCAGCACCTCCATGATGAAATTGCTTATCAGCAGCTTGGTGATTTGGTCACCAATGGCCTTCCTTCTCTCATCTTCGAAGCGGCGCATAGCCTACTTCACTGGCTTGGCGTCAGGACGCACATGTAATGAGTGCTCAACCAACTCCCTCGGGACTCCTGGTAAATCTTCATTGGACCAGGCGAATACATCCCGATTCTCACGGAGGAAGTGGATGAGCTCGCTTTCCTATTTCTCCGCCAACCCGGAGCCAATGATGGCTACGCGGTCGGGGAACTCGGGGTCGACCTGGACCTTCTTGGTCTCCTGAGATGCCTGGAACGCGGTCCCGTGCTGGGTACTCGGCACGCCTTGCGTACCAGCTTGCGCGGATTGCGCCATGGCCACCACCTCATACATCTTCTTCTTCTCGGCAGCGATCACCATCGACTCCGCCAACTGGGAACCAGCAGAGGCGCACTCCATGGATTTCTTGTAATCACCAGAGATGGTAATTATGCCATTGGGACCAGGGATCTTCATCTTCAGATACGCAGCATGAGTGGATGCCATGAACTTGCTCAGAGCAGGCCTGCCGAGTAGAGCATGGTAAGGGCTCTGATGATCAACCACTTCGAACTGCAGGCGCTCTGTGCGGCAGTTCTCCCTGGTGCCGAATAGCACATCTATCCACACTCGGCCAATCGGGTTGCACGAGATCCCGGGCACAATGCCATGGAAAGTGGTCTTGCTGGGCAGCATCATGTTCTCGGCCAGGCCAAGCTTCTCGAGTGTGTCTTTGTACACGATGTTGATGTTGCTGCCATTGTCGATTAGCACCTTGCTGAACCTCACATTCTTCTCGGGACCCAGGAAGGTAGGATCCAGCACCAAGGCGTAGCTACCCGGGTTGGGCATCACCTTGGGATGATCTACTCGGGACCACCTGATCTCCTGGTCACACCAATACATGTAGTGAGGGACAGCAGGAATCACTGCATTGACCTCCATGGCACGCTTGTGCTGTGATTGCTTGTCGACTGGCTCAGAGGTGAAGATCATGTAGCTCTCATGGTGCTCTTGGTACTGGTTGGAGCCTCCGCCCCCATTGTTGCCGTTGTTGTTGTTGCCCTGGTAGTTGTTGTTGCCTCTGTTGTTGTTGCGGTTGCAGTTGTTGTTGTTGTTGCGGTAGCTCTCATTGTTGAAGTGTCGGTTGGCTCCCAAAGCCACTTGGTTCACATTTTCTCTTCTCGGGAACACTGGCGGCCGAGCTGCGGGTGTGCGAGTAGGCTGCACATTGGCATTAGCCGCTGGCAGAGGAGGAGGAGGAGGCAAGCCATCATTCTTGATCACATCCCACCACTCGCACTTACGAGTAGTGTGGTTAGCAGGCCTTGAGGGGTGGTGAGTGTGAAAACTGCATTGGCCATCCTTCATGTCGTCAAAGACGAACTTCCTCGGTTGCTCGGAGTTGCCGCTACCCGACTGAGGAGTACGGAATGGTTTCTTGTTGCCTTGGCCCTGGTTCTGGTTCTGCCCGTAGGCTCCAGCAGGTTTCTGCCTTTGGCTACCCCCAGCTCCAACAGTCACTGCATTCACCTCTTCAGGGTCGTACCGAGTATCTATTCGGTCACCCCTGCGCTTGTTGCGGAACTCGTTGCGCTTGCTATTGCTGAAGTTTCTTCTCGGCTCAGAGGAGTCCATAAGGGGCTGAGTAGGATCACCGAGTGCGTACTGATCCGCAATCTTGATGGTCTCCGCCAGAGTGTTTGGCATCTCCCTCTGCAACCTCTGCCACAACATGCTGCCATGCCTGCATCCCTGCGCAAACCAAGTGATGGCCTGTGCTTCATTCACACCTTCACAGGTGTTCCTCAATGTGCTCCACCGAGTAAGGTACTCGCGGTCTGTCTCGTCTTCTCGCTGCCTGCAAGCGGACAGCTGTTGTGGCCTATTCGGCCTCTTGTAAGTGCTCGTTAAGTTGCTGATGAAGGCGTCCGAGAAGTCCAGCCAGCAATTGATGCTGTTCTTGGGCAAGTTGTTGAGCCAAGTGCGAGCTGGACCCTCTAGCATTTGCGGGACATAGCGCACTGCCCATCTTCTGTTGCAATTCGCGATATGAACCGCGGTGACATAGTCATTGAGCCAATCTTCCGGCTTGGTGCTGCCGTTGTAACTCTTGGTGCCTCTTGCGAGCTGGAAGTTCTTCACGGACGGCTCGTTCATGATGCGCGGGCCAAAGCACTCGGGGCCAGGGGGACCCGTGTTCTCCAGCCGGGCTGACAAGTTGATCCGGTCCAGTTGATGCCTCGCATCTCCAGGCGCCAACACGCGCTCGCCAACACGGTCCAGAATGTCATAGCCAGCCATCTCCATGGCCGAGTAGCCGTCATCATATCTGTCCACCTGCACAGCAGCAGCTGCTCCACCGGGTTGGCGACTGGCGCCACTGCGCGCGGCTGCTGCCTCTGCCGAGTAGGCGGAGCAGCGGGACGCTGAGAAGGACCTGGGCGTGCTCCACCTCGGGCCTGGCTTTGAGCTTGATGGGCTTGAGAGCCTGCTCTTGCAGTGTTGTGTTCCTGCCCGGGCTGCTGCGGCACAGCAAGCTGTCTCGCGGCAGCAGCCGGGTCATACACCTGCATTTTCCTATCTCTGGCGGAACGTCCGCTGCGGCTCTTCTCGCGGCTGGGGTGCGGAGACGAGGCCTGATCGTTAGATCTAGCCGCGTGCGAGTGCACCACCTGCGAAGCTCCAGCACCTGGGTTGGCCTTCCGGAACTCCTCATTCTGCCTAGCAGCCTCTAACACCAACTCGTTGAGCCTCTCTTGCTGCCTAACGCGCGCGTCGCCGTCGAGACGAGGCAACTCGGCGGCCACGGCCTCTGCAGCTCTAAGTGTCTTGGCGGGTGTGCTATACCTAGGCCTAGTGGAGGTGTTTGCGGTGGCGGACTGAGCAGGAACCTCTACCACCGTCGCCATCTCGGCACCAAGGTTACACCGCGTGGCGCCTACTCTGCTAGCTCTCCTAGTGACTGGCGTGAAGCCGTGAGCCTTGTTGTACTCAAGCTGGTCCAAGCTAAGCTCTAGCCTGACCTTGTCCAACTCCGCCTGCTCGGCGAGCAGCTCCTGGCGTTGCCGCTCGAGCTGCTCCTTCATGCTCAGGAGCTCGAGGTCGGTGGGAGGCGGCATGCCATTCCGCCCAGCCGACGCGGGAATAGTCGGAGTGGTGGAGGGAGGGAGGTTGCAGTCCTTCTCGTAAGGCCTGTGGGTCCTGCCACTAGCGCTCGAAGCAGCAAGATCCTCGACGACGGCCGCGGCGCCAGTAGCAGCTGCGCCGACGTTTGCCGCCAAGCCGGTCACCATCACCTCAGCGCAGTCCGCAGAACGGCGCGCAGGCCTTCCGCGAGCAGCGATCACCGCAGGAGGATCCTCCGCGTCATGCACCAGCTCGGGGTAGACATGGTCGGCGACGGTGGCGACGTAGACGAGGTGCGCGCCGAAGGAGATCACCGTGCCTCCCTCCGGCATGGCCTTGCCACCGAAGTCGCCTGCGTTGTCGGTGACGAAGTCGAAAGAGCCGAATCTGTGGACAAGGCCACAGACTACGCGCTCCGCTGAAGAAGATCCCGTCCGAACAGAAACTCCAGCCAGCGCCGCTGGTTGCCCCACGGTGGGCGCCAACTGTCGTGGTGGTGTCACGGCAGATGCCATAGGATGGCTAAAGATGTGGGAACGATGGACGCTGGAGGTGCTCGGGGAGGGATCACGCGACGAGTAGCCGCGTGAGGTAAGAACTAAACACTGCAAACAACACGATCTACCCAGGTTCAGGGCCCTCGTGAGGAGGTAAAACCCCTACTCCTGCCTTTCTTTATGTATTCTGGTGTCTCACCGAGTAGCCACAGTACAATGTTCTTGCTACCGAGTAGCCACTCTTCTCTCTTTGTGATGAACTAGGTCAAGAATCTAGGGTTTCCAGTGTCCCAGCATGCGATCCTCACGCAGGAGGCGGCGGGGCACCTTATATACACGGTGCCCAGCCGGATACGTCCAAACACGGACAAGTGTCGACATAGTGTGCACATCGTCCTTCTTCCGAGTTCCCGCTGACAGCTTTGGTTCCTAATCTTGGCTGCATCCGGAAAGTCGTTGGGCAAAACCAAGGGGACAGTCTGGTATCACTGTGCCAAACACAGAGTGGACCCCCTTATCCTGCGACCGCTTCCCACACTGTCGCTGTCAGGCAGGCCGGTCCCATATGAACAGTAGTTTGAATAGTGCCAAGTACGGACCCAGGATACGCGGGATCCTGTGTCAGAACGGCTCCTTTGACTTCTGGCCCGAGTAGATTCCCGCCAATCTTACTCGGACCAGCTCTTCTACTCGAACGGACATAACTCGCTTGATATCTCCTTCTGGTCATCTTTTCGTAAGACCGAGTAGCATTCGACCAGGTAGCAAGTACCGGGTAGGCGGCTACTCGACCAAACTTCTCTTCTGACTGTTGCCTTTACCACTTGCTTTTACCCTACTCGGGGGTAACCCCCCGACAATCGTCCTCTCAACGAGAAAACCATCAAAAACAAGTATCCAATTCCTCGTATCGATGATCTTTTTGATCAGCTTGCTGGAGCCTCAATATTCTCAAAGTTGGACTTGAGGATGGGTTACCATCAGATAAAGATCAGAAAGGAAGATATTCCTAAAACAGCCTTCACCACTCGGTACGGTCTATATGAATACACCGTCATGTCCTTTGGTCTCACCAATGCACCGGCGACGTTCTCAAGACTCATGAATTCTGTCTTCCATGAATACCTCGACAAGTTCGTTGTGGTATATCTCGATGATATTCTCGTCTACTCAAAATCCGAGGAAGAGCATGGAGAACATGTTCGTCTCACTCTCATGAAACTTCGTGAGCATCGTCTATATGCCAAGTTCTCCAAATGTGAGTTCTGGATTCCAGAAGTTGCTTATCTTGGTCATATCATCTCTGCCAAGGGCATAGCCATTGACCCGGAAAAGGTTAAGGCAATTGTTGATTGGAAACCTCCTAAGACGGTGAAGCAAGTCAGAAGTTTTCTCGGCTTGGCTAGCTATTGTCGTCGTTTCGTCCAAAACTTTTCCAAGATTGCCAAACCTCTCACTGATCTCACAAAGAAGGACAAGAAGTTCGTTTGGACTCCACAGTGTGATGAGAGTTTCAATCTCTTGAAGACTAAACTCACTTCCACACCAGTTCTGGTTGGCCCAGATACTACCAAACCTTTCCAGATATTCTGCGATGCATCTCTCCAAGGTCTAGGTGCAGTTCTTATGCAAGAACGTCAAGTTGTGGCTTATGCTTCACGTCAGTTGAATGCACATGAGCAAAACTATCCCACACATGACCTAGAACTTGCAGCAGTTGTGTTTGCCCTCAAGAAATGGAGACAATACTTGTTGGGTAACCGCACTGAAATCTTTTCCGATCATAAGAGTCTGAAATACATCTTCACTCAACCAGATCTAAACCTCAGGCAAAGGAGATGGATTGAAAAGATTAAAGACTTTGATCTCACCATTTCTTACACTCCAGGCAAGGCTAATGTTATGGCCGATGCTCTCAGTCGCAAGTCCTATTGCAATAATCTCATGATCATGGAAAGCCAACCTCCACTTCATGAAGAGTTCCAGAAGCTGAACCTTGGTCTTGTTCCTCAAGGATATCTTGCAAGCTTGACAGCTAGTCCAACTCTCGAGGACAAGATTCGTTCTGAACAACTTCGTGATGCTGAAATCAAGAAGATTGTAGAGCACATCAAAGAAGGAAATGATAAATTCAAGTCCTTCTCAATTGATGACAAGGGAACTGTGTTCTTCGAAGGACGCATTGCAGTTCCTCAGATTCAAAGTCTCAAAGATATCATTCTCAAGGAGGCTCATGAAACTCCTCTCTCCATCCACCCTGGAAGTACAAAGATGTACCAGGATCTCAAGACTCTGTATTGGTGGCCTGGCATGAAACGTGAAATTGCTCAATACGTTTCTGAATGCGACATTTGTCAACGTGTTAAGGCAGTCCATCAGAAAGCAGCCGGTCTACTCCAACCTCTGAAAATTCCTGAGTGGAAGTGGGACATGATTGAAATGGACTTCGTCACTGGTTTCCCAAAGTCCAAGAGGGGCAACGATGCAATCTTCGTTGTTATTGATCGTCTCACTAAGGTAGCTCACTTCTTTGCTGTCAAAGAAACTATCTCAGCTAGCCAGTTAGCAGAGCTCTACACAGCAAGGATCGTTCCTCTTCATGGTGTTCCATTGGAAATAAGCTCAGACCGTGGAAGCATATTCACTTCTCATTTCTGGAAGAGTTTCCAAGATGCATTGGGCACCAAACTTCTGTTCAGCACAGCTTATCACCCTCAGTCTCAGGGGCAAGTCGAAAGAGTCAATCAGATTCTCGAGGATATGCTCAGAGCATGTGGTCTCTCCTTTGGCACGAAATGGGAGGATTGCCTTCCATATGCTGAATTCTCCTACAACAACAGTTTCCAGGCAAGCCTAGGCATGGCACCATTTGAAGCACTCTATGGCCGCAGATGCAGGAGTCCAATCAATTGGTCTGGAGCTGGTGAACGTTCACTCTTAGGCCCTGACATTGTTAAGGAAGACGAGGAGAAAGTTCGTATCATTCGTGACAATCTCAAGATTGCTCAGTCTCGTCAGAAAAGCTACTATGACAGCAAGCACAGGGATATGGTCTATGCACCTGGTGACAAGGCATATCTCCGTGTAACTCCCCTCAGAGGCACTCATCGTTTTGGTGTGAAAGGAAAGCTTGCACCGAGATACATTGGTCCTTTCAACATTCTCTCAAGACGTGCGGAAAATGCTTATCGTCTTGAACTTCCAGAAAAACTATCCAAGGTGCACGATGTGTTCCACGTGTCACAGCTCAAGAAGTGTTTCAAAGATCCAGATCGTGCAGTTGATCATGATTCCATTGAACTGCAAGATGATCTATCTTATGAGGAGCACCCTGTTCGTATTCTCGATGAGACCGAGCGTAAGACTCGCAACAAGAGCACCAAGTTCTTGAAAGTGCAGTGGTCGCATCATTCCGATAAAGAGGCAACGTGAGAGACCGAAGAGGATCTTCGCAAGAAGTATCCGGACCTTTTCACTTCTCAGTAAGGAATCTCGGGGCGCGATTCCTTCAAGGGGGGCGTTTTGTAACATCCCAAGTATGAAAATACCCCTAGAATGTTTGTTTTCCTGTTTAATTAAAGTATTGCATCATGTCATCATGTTTATTCCCTTGTTTGCATTTGTTACTATTTGTTTTGTTTCTGTTTTTATTCTGTTTTCATAATTGAATTTCAAACAAATTCAAATGATGTGTTTCATACTTGTCATGTTACAATATTTCTCAAATCAAAATTGCAATACAAAGTCTCATTTTATTTCCAATCATTCCATAAGGAATCAACTAACAAAATGGTGGGTTTTATTTCAATTAATTAATTCCAAATTGCTTTCAAATTCAAATCAAATCATCAAACAGCACCTAATTTGAAAATTATGAAATTACCAAAACAAATATACTCATTGTTTCCAATTAAAGTTATTTGGGTCACCCTATTTAAAATTTTGGTTTCAATAATCATTTTTAATACTCAAATCATCCAAATATGAATTAATTCCAAACAGCACCAAAATTCAAATGTTTTTGAATTCCAAAATTGGTATATGGTTGTAGTTGACCTAAACAGCACACCCAAATTTTTTCAAAATTTTTGCAAACTCTAAACCTATCTATTTCTTCCATTTCTAGTTGCTACAAAAAAAAACAGAAAAGCAAAAAATAGAAAAAAGAAGAAAAACGGCGCGCGCGCGGCAGCTAGCCTACCCAGCCCAGCCCACTTACCCGCAGCGTGGCCCGATACCCCTTCGCGTTGCCTCCCCCGTCGTCTAAACGTACGGCAGCTCATCCGAGCATGCCACGGCGGTAGCGGACGGCGCCGACGGCCACCAGTGCCCCCTGGCCCCTATAAGATCCCCTAGGGCCCTCCCTGGCGCCGCCCTAACCGTACCACCTACCCTATCCCCTCGCGCCGCCGCCAAGCTCTCTCTCCCCGGCGAATTCCATCACCTCTGTCCCTGCTTCCGACCGCCGCCGTTGTCTGAACTCCGATGATCACCTCCACAGCGCTGCTCCACCACCCTATCTAGCTTCTGAAACCGCACCGCCGCATCGCCCTCTACCGTTTGGTCACCACCGTAGCCCCGGAGATCCTCTGTAGCCGCGCCGCCGTCCACGTCGCTGCCGCCTCGCCATCGAGCTCCTCCACGGCAACCTCCCGGTGAGCGCCACCGTGGCCATCTCCTCCTCCTCCCTGTACTCTGTCTGCTCCGCCTCGCACACGTGCACGCATCCAGCACCTCATCGCAGCAGCACACACGCACATCGAGCACGAGCACGTCGGTGATCCCCGCCGTCCCGCTCCGTTTCTGTCAAAGTTCAGATACTGCGCGAGTTTCAGTTAAAAATTCAGTTAGCAAGTTGGAACCTTATCCTCCCCGCGCGGCGTATACTGACAACAGGCGCATCACACCCCACTGGTTCAGTACGTTGCGCTAGCGGTGCAGGGCGTGGGTTCGAGTCCTGGCCTCGCACGGGAGAAATCTCACCCTTTTTCGGCCGTGCGCTGACAGGGTGGCCCCCCCTGTCAGCCACACACTTGCCACGCAAGCACGCGCAGGCCCAGGGCCCCCCTGGCAGTGCCCTGGGTATGTTTCTGCGCGGTATAAAATGTTTTTCCAGTTTTTTGTTTTCAAAACCAGCCCTTTTGTTTTACAGATTGGTCCCTGGACATAAAATGCAAATAACTTTAGTTTTATAATTCCAATAACAAAAATAAATATGTGCACTGCTCTAAATTAAATTGTCTATCTATCTATAGCATTTGTTCTCTGTTTTGAAATTTCAAAATGCAATTCAAATTTGAATTCAAATAATTCAATTGCAATTTGATAAAATCCATAACTAATTCATACTTAATCCAAATAATGAAAATAAAATATGTTTTCCATGCTATTTCAAATGACCTTTTCAAATATAAATTTTGTTTCATGTTTTGAATAATTTAAATTGCTTAAATAATTTAAACCTTGTTTAAATCATTTAAATTTGATAAAATCATAACTTGCTCAAATTAAATTCTTTTTGAACATGCAAAATATGTTTTCAAACTAGAAAAGTATAAACTTCTCAAATATGAGTTTGAAATTATGCTTTGAAAAAATAAAATTCAAATCATATTTAAACTTGTTTTAAATTCATTTAAAACTTGTTTAATATTGTTTCAGTCATAATAAATTCATCCTAACTCCTATTTCAATATTTGAAACATGTAATCCAACTAAAATTTGGTATTCTTTTCAAATATGAATTTTGTTATTTGTTTTGAACATTTTAAATTGATGAAAACAACAAATGCTTGTGTGACATCTTTAAGTAACCCAAAATTTCCGAACTAAATAAATGATTTCCAAACTTGTTAAAAATTCCTTTTCCACTTGCATCTATTGTTGTTATTTTGTTATTATCATCATGCATGCATCATGCTAAGCAAACTTTCACATGGTATTCAGTTATAGATCATTTGTTTCCACTTAATTCATGGACCTTTTCCATATGCAAACTCATTGCATATGGGTCCATTTAAATTGTGTTACCATGTCACTTAGTTTATTTTGATGCATCTATTAAATTGACATGCATCATCCCATGATTGTGCACTATGCCATGATATTGATTGTTTATCTTTCTGTCTTGCTTGTTTGCTTCTTCTCGAATAGACGACGACGTTGAGACAGACGATCTTTACAGCACCCCTTCTGAGGATCTAGCTCAGTACCAGACTGCTGAGTTTGCAGGCAAGTTATCACTCACATGAACCATTATGTTCCTTTCAACATTGGTTACCGATACTTTCCGTTGTCTATTCCTGCTAAGCCATAGTAGTATTTGTTTCTGTTACGAACCTATCACATGAATCCCTTAACCCTGATATTGCCTCACCTCCACTCCTACAACCCCTTTGTTTGAGCCAGTGTCTTACTAGCATGCTTAGGTTGTTTTGCTCGAGTCTGTTACCCGTTACTTTCAGTTACTATATTTTCATTATGTTCTGGGGGCTCGATGTTTAATCAATCAATCATGCTAATGTTATTGTTAAATAATAATTTGATGATAAGGCACCGGCAGGAGGCCCTGTGTGGTTTGAGGCCTGCTAGTGTCGACCCTAATAGGAAAAGGGTCTTGTCTACTGATCCATGATGAGCGCACTACCCGCATGTGGGAAGCGAGTATGGGCGCCCCCCTCAATTTGATTCGATTCGCATCTCGTCCAAATCGCCTCATTTAGTTCGTGTTTTCCATTTGCCGCATGCATGTTTTTGCGAGCCCAGCGCAGGGTGGAACTTTTGTAGTCGGCATATAGGGGGACACGTTCTTAGAGTGCTATGAGGGTCCATTTTCTTCTGGGCTCGATTAGCCGTGCGCCCAAGGTGCTTTGGGCTTGATGCGAAGAAGAGTTGAGTTGTGTTGAGTGCCCCGCTTGGTGGGAGGCATCCCATCTGGCGGGTTTATTCATACGTGTACGGCCAAATTGGTGCAACCCTGCAGGGATAATCTTCTCGAGAAGCCGTGTTTTCCGCGGTTATGGTTAACTTGGTGAAAGTACTGGCTAAAGTACTCAGAACAAACTTAAACCTAATGATTCACAATCTCACACCCAATGATTAACAACTTGACTAGTAATAGCATTATTGACACAAAAACTTGATTCATCGTTAATCCAACCGTGTGAGTTATCCTCGGATTGCTTCTTTGGATAAGGGGCGAGATCCAGGACGGGTTTGTTTGAAGTTATCTTTCAGTTGGTTACAATACTCGATCTTATCTTCTTTCTGTTAGTCGGAAGTGGTAGAATCTGTAGTTGGTTAGCGCAGCCAGTTGCAGCATCTTTTATATCCCCTTTCTTCCGTTGAACCCAAGGCATCTGTGCTTGGTGTTGACGGGCTACACTTTGGTGAACTGTGAGTCTTGCTTGCCAGTACGTCTATGTACTGACCCCTTTGGGGCTGTGGTTTCCGCAGACTACGCTTACGAGGATCCCAGTGACGGCTACTACGTGGAGTTCGACGAGGCTGCTGACGAGTAGATAGCGGACCCGGGCAGGATCCGAGACTACGTGGATGGGCTCCGTCTTTCTTTCAGTTCCCGGCTTCTTAAGCCTATTGGGATTTGTCTGTACTCAGACCCCTTTGAATGCTTCCGCTGAGATGTAATGATGTTATGTTGGGACATGTGTCCTCTGGATGATTGTATTTGCTATCTCTGCTCTAGTGAGATCTATTTGCAACTTATTTCAATCTTTTGTGTCTTAGAGATATGTTGTGCTATCATTCTGTTACAAACCGTTGACGTACCATGTGTGTATGGTATGAAGTACGTCAATGGTAGTATCCTGATTTCTATGGGATAGTTTACGTCGACGCTGAACAGATAGGGGTTGGTTGTCACACATACGTGTGTTGGCCTACTCGTAAGAGGACGTGGGTGCCGGTAAGCCCCGTAATCCAATCTACTACTGTTCAACGGAACGGCGAGTATCCTTTAGAAGTCCGGGTGCGATAATTCCCTATATAAGTTTGACAAAAAATGCATCATGCACCACTGATGGTGCACATGGGCATGCCCTGGAATATTATTTTCGCATTGAGTGTCTCTTTTTGGCGGTCTAAGATGATGCAAACCTATCTTTCGGGTTCAATACTATTGGTCCTCACTAAGCATGAACCAATCCCGGTTTTCGTTGTTAATTGTAGTACGAAAATCGAAATCCAAAGGCAGTAATTGATTCTCAACGTCATGAGCTACTGCAACCAACAATGTGCCCTTAAACTTGTTAGTCAAGAATGTACCATCAATGGCCATAACCTTCCTACAATGTTTTAATGCCCTTATGCACACATGGCTCAAAAGTCCACAATACACGACCAAATACTTGAACAAACCCTTGTAAATCGTAGTTATCAAATCAAGGGTCTCCAACACATGATACATGCCCGGGTGTCTTGCCACCATCGCTCCCAATAACAACCTCCAAATCACCATACACCATCTTAAATGCGGCTTTCTTGGCATTCCATGTCTTCACGTAGTTCACTTTGTAACCAAATAGGATTTTCATAAAATCTGCCACATCCTTAATCGTAAATTTTGGGAGAAAGTATGTATGGGATGAATGTGAAGTTCGATCGATGATCATTTGAAATTCTAACATCAGCAATATCCTTGTCGTTGCACCTATGAATAGATCGACAACTTGAAATATTCCACTGCAAATTGCATGCACAGTCCATGGATATTGTTCCTACCTACATTTGACCGCCTAACACAACTTGGAGTCTGACTGAATCACATTGTACGGTCGATGGTAACTAACTTTAGAGTCCTTGATACACATCTTAAATTCCACCACATATTTGAAATTTCTAGGACCAATCCCATACATTATTGTATTGATATCCCCCATCGATGGCCTTGGTCCAAGCAATTTACTCATTCCACCATCAACTTTATCCTCGCCGGGGAGAAAAATATCATGAAACAATGACGTCTGGTGATCTCGTCCTACTACCTTCTTAAAAGCTTTGGCTTCTTCAATCGATAGCCCAACATCATCAGCATCTTAGTCTGAGCCATCATCTTATGTGTCTAATGCATAGCATCGCAAATAAGAGATGTCAAGGTCCATCTCCTCCTCTAAAAATATGCATCCACATCACCAGCCTCTTTCTCATGAAGTACATGCTCTGATTCATCGCTCTTTTAAGTCACCCTCCTACAATTTTGGTGCTTCATATTGGTCATTCAGATTCGAGCTAAAGGATGGGTCATTGGAGTTTGGCCCACCGTTGTGTCGTACACTCAGACGTACGACCGACATGTCACTCATTTCAAACCGGCTCATAGAATAACATGGGGACGTACACCATTTCAAGTCAATGTGCAACTAAGCACCAACCTTATTTGTGGCAAATAACTCCAGAGTCTTATCATTTGATTCCTCCATGATCTCCTTGTATGCACTTCAATTCAACTCCTCAAGAGGCATTATTCTCAAAGGAGAAGTGATGTCCGAACCCAAAATCATACCTTCCTTACAATTTCACTACATCACTTGGGTCCATCCAATTCAAATCCAACTTTACTATTTCCCCACCTTTAGCATGCATAGAGAGGACTAGTAAAAAGCAACATGACTATCTTCTCTTGGTCAACACACTCAGAATTACATTTTCAAAAGTGGCCTTGTTCACATGATGAACATTCAACATTCTTGCCATCTAAGAAGCTATGACAACAACGGAAATGAATCAATGACAAATACATTACCGTAAAGCAAAGGATTCAGAAATATACTAACGAATAGTTCATGCAAGTTTGCTAGAAACCTTAACCTATAAATCCTAAACTTAACGCTTCATAACCATTATAGACACCATCATTGGTCAATAGGAGAACAATAAACATATTTTTATCCAAATGCAAGTTCTAGGGTTTCAATTTTTAATACCATCAAATTTCAAATTTTTAATCGGGGAAAAACACAGGGGGGAAGTGGACTTGGATTCACGAATATATGCAACCAATATTCAAGAGAGTTCAGGAAAGCTGAGTTGGGACATAGAGAGGGAGAAGGAGGGGTGATCGCAATTAGAGATAAGGAGAAACTGGACAAAGAGAGGGAAGGGGAGGCCCGCCCGCAATCCCTGCTAACTTAACCCTCTCAAGGGAATAATGCCACCCGACTAGGCGTCATGCATGAACACATAGCGCCCTACCCCAGGGCTTCATACTAATGCATGAGGCCACGTGGGCTTGGGGTTGTGACGACCACCACGTTGGACCGAGGGTATAACACCTATACTAGGGTGCCATAATGTTTTATCACGACGAGCGTCATGAAAAATATTAGGTTCAAAATTATATTCGGAATGAGATTATTTCATGTCGAAATTTCAAGAAGAGGTCAAAATGAACTGGGTTCTAATATGTGCTGCAGAGAAAAATGAGTAAGAAAGTAAATATTCGATGTATAATCAATTGAGGCGACTTGGAGCACGGGCTCTAGGGCGTCCGAAATTTTAAAATATTCAAAAGGTATATTTGAAGCTTTGAAAAAAGCTGAAAAACAATTGTGCATGTATATACAACTGTATTCTACATATGTGATTTTATTTTTAAAGTCCATTTGTTATGTGAGCGACATAAAACAAACAAACTTGTGGATCTTTAATACTCTCTCATTTACTAAATATAAGATGGTTTAGCCTTTTTTCACATTCTCATATATCTACATTATCTCGACAACTTTTAGTGTATATGTTCGCTCATATTAATTCGTATCTAGTCAACATGTGCAATAGGTAGAACATATTATATTTATTTAAAAACTGAGGGAGCGGAAAATTATGCATCCTCTGATTGCTATTTATGATCTTGATGTATGTCCCTAAGCGAGCGACACTTTTTTTGGATCGGAGGAAGTAGTACATACATCACATCCACATGTACATGTTATATTTTCCAGAACTTCTGGAAAATTCAAAGTGTTATTTCAACAGAATTCTAGGCTCCCTGGAGCCCAGGATCCAAATGGCATTTTTGTATGTAATCCTCTAAATAAAGGCAGTGATGGACCAGAACTACAGAAGACGCCTACTGTTCGCCTCATGGTCACAGGAAATGTGAACCGAGAAAGGGGCATTGCACTAAACGTTTTGATTAAAACACTCGTAGCCTAACAACAGAGAACTGTACTTAAGTGAATCATGAAAAGGAGCGCATATACGTTCGCAGCACATGGCTCACGCTATCAAACATACAAAATCTACCCGGCTAATGCACTGATGTATGCCTTCAATCTAACTTTAAACTTCGACTAACCTAATCACTGAGAAGAAGCGATGCTAGATTAGTTAAAAATCATTGATTAATAGGCCGGTCCCAGCTAGTAATTAACCACTCCTCCTACCTGGTCTAACACACATTCATACAATTCCAGCTGCAAGATCTTCTTCTTTAATCCTGCACAAGATCAATCAAATATTCCAAGATCACACAGAGATTCTTGCGCCCCAACAATGACAAGCACTCACTTTCAGTTCATGGCAGAGATGATGATGATGCCATGATGATGATCTGATGCAAGGTGCATGCATATTAATGGTCCACGGGGATGAAGAAACAACGTGCTCCTCGTATGAATCCAAAAAAAGGAGAATACATGAACTCACCAGGATGGTCCTGAGCCTGGGCTCTAACCAAGCGTTGGACCTGTCTATGCAAGAGAAAAGTAAATGAAAATTACTCAGGTTTAAGTGGAGTGCTTAAGGAATCGCGCATGGCCCTGAGCTCCTGTCCAATCCATGAACCCGGGGAAAAGCTGACAGAGTATATAAGTAACAATGGCGGCTTTGATAAAGTGAAAGTATTTTTCACAAGTTGCAGCCATTCAGGGTGAAGGAGTAGAGTTAGAAATGGCCTGTTCATATGATTAGCCCGGATTATTTGGTCCCCTACAGTACCTAGGAGGGGTGTACATGGACACCACACTCACTGCTCACTTTCTTTGCCGCCGCGGGCAATTGACTATTTCTGTGACGCCTTGTTAATTTTAAACGCCGACCATTTCTGTGAAAGTATAGTGCTCTTGACATCTGTAGAGAAACTGAATCGGCATTATAAAACAGGGCAGAAACAAGCAGAAAGGCAGCAACCTACGGACAGATTATGTCATCCTAATTTATTTATCTGAAATAATTCACTTACTTTGCTTGCCATAACACATGAGAAGAAGGCAGTGAGTTTACTAAAGATAAGCATATTTTTTTTTCTCTTAACTACAGCATATATGCAGATTTGATTGCGGGAATAAGTCTGTGTGTAATGACAGAAGCGAGGTCTTACCGAAAAGGAATAAGAGATAATGACACAAATTACCTTTTAAGTCAGCATGCAGGTGCACGAACAATGAACCGACCAAAGAAAGGGCAAATTCCTAACAGAAAATCAAAGATATGTTGGAAGGAATATAGGAAAGGCATGACAAGTGGAATATTTGAACCTTCTATGTTGGTTGCATGACATTAGTTAGAAAGGAACTTCTGTCTCAGACAAGAACATTCAGACTTCATTATTCTATCTAACAGAAACGCTCCTATCTGGTACAGAGTTTATTTAAGAAGATACTTCAAGTGATGCATCAGAACACCACTGAAGAGATGAGATAGACACTTACCTTTATCTTTACAAAGAGAAGACTGCAGATCTATGTATGATGTGCATTCATTTAAATGATATCCAGCAACGGTTGTTCCTGTCACTATAAAGGGGTGGCCAATACCCTCTAAAAAAAGGGGGGGGGGGGGGGGGGGGCAGTAGATCTGTGTGGTGTGCCTTGATTAAAATGATATCTGCACAAGAACTTTCAGCCTTCAGGAGAATTGCACAAGAATCTTCAGCCTTCGTGAGCATTGAATAAAACAGCAGCAACGGTCGTTCCTGTCATTGTAAAGAATGTTCAACAAACGAAACCGAGAACTCTGAACCCTAGTGTTAGTAGGGACTAGATGCCATGTCTCTAGGGTATAACTTTTTACCAATCTCTTTTTAGAAGATGCAAGAACCACTTGCAGTGTAATGAGGAATCAGATTCACAAGTCACATAATTTGTAGTGACAAGTGCACTGTTCAAAGGTGTAGTTCGAAATGTCTCCTTGCTTTGTATACTGCCAATTGGAGATCAAGCACAAAACTTAGTAATATTCTGAAAAATAATCACTATGGAATTAGATTCACAACCATAATGAACAGAAAGGTTTTCCTATGTGATGGCGTTGCTTTGCAGGATAGCTATGGAACAAGTATATGTTTTATTGAGTTGAAGTGTCTCCATTTGTTGTAACTGTCCATCATGTCTCTCTTTTCTCTTGGAAAAAAAACACCTTGTGAGATGATAATTTTAACACGGCAAATGTGCAGACTTTCAATTGAATTGTATGGCTATGGGGAAACTTTTCTTCTTGAAAGAACCAAACAACTTGTGAGATGATGATCTGAACACAGCAAATTAGTAGACCTCCAATTCATTTGTATACCTTTGGTGATCGAATGGAGTTTGCGACAAGCAATGATTACCTTTGTGCACATGAGCTGTCACTCTAGTACAAGTAACAGTGTTAAAATTTGGCCCAAAGACAACCATAGCCACAAGGCAGATACAGTGGCCAATGGCAAACCTGTCGCGATGAGTGCTTGGGCAAAGCAACATATACGATAGAAAGAATCAAGCCGGGTATGACTCTGGGCAAGAAATCAGATAGCAACTGGTACACATATAGAGTTCAAACATTTCCTTCCAATACAGATGACAGCCAGATTTCACAATGTGTTAAATCACATGGTACTTCAATCAGCCAGGAATTACACAGGTCTAAGTCTGCAGCAACTTCTGGTAGAAGTAGGGGCATATATGGCGCACATTGAAGATGCGTCTACTGACCACCCCTCAGAGCAAGCACAAGATGTAGCACGGAGCCACCTTCAATGTTGTAGTCCTTGGCAGTTTTGTCATCAGCAAGTTGCTTCCCAGCATAGATGAGCCTGCACATAGGACAGATTTCTTGAGATCGGGGAATGCTAACACATATAAAGCAATGTAAAGCTTAATGAGGGAGTGCGCTAACACATATGAAGTTTTCAGATTTCATTTTCAGGGCCAACAGGAGTTACCTCTGTTGAACAGGTGGAATGCCCTCTTTCTCCTCGACACGTTCCTTGATCCTATCGATTGTGTCAGTGGGCTCAATGTCAATCTCGATCTCCTTCCCGGTAAGTGTCTTCACCTTAATCATAGTTCCACCCCTCAGCCTCAGCACCAAATGGAGTGTTGACTCTTTCTGAATGTTGTAATCAGCCAATGTCCGCCCATCTTCCAATTGCTTTCCAGCAAAAATCAGCCTTTGCTGGTCTGGGGGGATGCCCTCCTTGTCCTGAAGCAAATAAACCAGCATGTCAGATTATCGGTTACCCAGTTGTATTTCAAATGATACAGTTCGAGACAATGCGTCTCTGAAGCACAACTAGGAGCAAGAAAACAGATCCTTATTTAATATCGGAAAAAGGAGACAATTCAATTGCAGGGAGCTTCTATATCTACATCCTATACCAATAAATTCAAAAATGGCTGCAGTGTTACATTACAAAAGATATAAATGCTGAAAGCTGACACCAAAAGTTCAGCCATCAGTCATCTACATCTACACTGGTACAAAAAGCACTTCCTTGCCCCAAATTATGCCATGTAGTATGACGTAAGGACTTAAACCAACTGCTATGCAATGGTGAGAAAAAATCGTTAATCTGTAACTGCTCAGTCAGCTGGGGGGTAGAGAGTAATCGGCTAATCAGCTGATTAACTGATATATTTGGTGGCCAACTACACAAATAGCACTTAAAACACATATATGAGAGAAATAGATAGTAGGCCTCTACATAATCAGCACATTACTTCTCCAAAGCCCAAAAGCCCATTAGACCATATAGAACCTTCTTCACCTCCTTGAGACCTAATATCCACAGCCACCACCACCTTCTCCTTCTCTTAATTTTCTCATCTTGTCACAGCAGCAGCAGCCCACCAGCTCACCTGCTGGCCACAATCTTCTCCTGAGCACCACCCCACTTGAACGCCAGTATCTCCCCTGCTGAAGGCCAGAAGCTCCTAAGCCTGAAGGCGGCCTTAAGCTCCTGCAGGTGAGATATGGTCGCTGGCGGAAGAAACTATACAGCTGTGATGGGAATCGAGCAGGAGGAGGCAAAGGAGAGCATGAGCCCCCAAGCTTAATCGATCTGGGCAGGTGGTTGCTGGGAGGGGCGACCTGAGATCGAAATTTGTCCTGTTAATTAGGAATCTACCAACTGATCAAGTTGGCAGGCTGATTAATCGGCACAGGCGAGTAAGGCGCCGATCACGATGAATTCAATTTGGTGACCTACCCAGCCCATTTTGATATCCAGTTGATCTTTGATTCGGCTGATTTTTTTAAAACATTGCTGCTATGTTACATACCACTAGTGCATGCAAGATGGATGGATTTATCATAAACATTTTACTTTACTTACTACGGTGATGCGCACTGATTAGTTTGGGTTGAGTAAGAGAGGAAAACCAGGAAATTTTCAAGGCAACGCGTATACAGATTATTACATTATCCTTCAATTCAAGTTTCGTTGATCAATAAGATGGAGTTCACAAAACAAACTTAGCAGCACAGAAGGAACAGCATACGGGCAATAGATTCAATACATCATAAGGCCATGCTCCCCTCGAACATTAAAAAAAAATCGATGTGGCAGCATTCCGGCAAAGCAATATTGACGAGTACAAACTAGGGCTATCACAGTGTAGAGTTGCTTCCCCAATTCTACAAAATCCTTAGGTCATTACAGCGCTACACTGGACGGCTATAGCTCGAAGCATGACCTACACTACACACCACGGTGCCAGACCTAATCGAAAGGGGGCGGGCCCCAATCCTAAAGAGGATCATCCCATCCCAGCCACTAATCATCATCATCTACTTAAATTTCGTTTCGCGGCCGCGTCGCGAAACGCGATTAGGACCCCGGCGGCGGCACGGATCGATGTCTAGCGTACCTGGATCTTGGCCTTGACGTTGTCGATGGTGTCGCTGCTCTCGACCTCGAGCGTGATGGTCTTCCCGGTGAGCGTCTTGACGAAGATCTGCATCTCGTACCGCCCGCCCCTCGGCCGCGATCTGCTCGCTAGGGTTTTGCTCGCTCCTGGTCGCCGGAGGTTTAGGTCGCGCCGGTCCTGGGGTCGGGGGTTGCGCGGATGCTGGTGATGATTGAGGCATGTCAGGCTGCTTTGCATATATAAGCCTCTTGGGCCGTATTTGCGGCGAGGTCGGAAGGGGTATGAGCTGGGTCCGACTCGGGGAGGCGAGGCTTGATGGGCTGAGGGGTGGCCCGCTAGGTGGGCTGTGCCTATCTTTTTTATAGATCGTGAAGAGGGCCCTAGGGAAGCCCAGCTCCATTTCATCGATGAAATTTGGGTTATTACAAAGTTATTAGAGCATCTCCGGTCGAGCCCCCAATAGGCGTCCGGATGGGCTTCCGGCGAGGCCTTTTGGGGGTTCGTCCAGACGAGAAGGCCCCCACGGGGCTGCCCTGTTTCCACTCGCAGCCCCAACTAAAGCACCTTCGGGTTGCGGGCCCGCCCTGTCAACAAGGGAAGCTCGACGCCTCGGGAAGGCGCGCGCATTGACGCCTCGACGAGACGGAACGCTACGGAGGAGCAGTCTAGTCGCCCACGCGGTGGAGTAATGGTGCTACCGCCGCCTCGTCTTGCCCGCCCCGGCTAGAAAAACCCGTCCCTGTCGCCATCCTCGGCCCCATTCCTCGTCGCTCTTCCTTCCTCCCCCTTGCCGCTCTCCTTTCTCCGTATCCACTCTTCCCTCCTCCCCTATCCATGGTGAATCGGACCTACCTCGCCGGCGTGGCCGCCAACGGGTTCGGCCGCCGAACCCTGCGCGTCTGGGAGGCGCGGCTGCTGTACGAAGCCAACTACCACCCGCCGCGGGGATGAGCGCGCCAAGGCACTGAGGCTCAACGCAGCCGGCGTGCCTGTGCCTCCGCCGCCAACTGGGCCAGAGCGCGTCGCCGAGATCAAAGAGATCACGAAGTTGTTGCCGCCCGCGGTGCGCAACCACCCGGAGAGGCATCCCGCCAACGAGGCGGCCTGGACGGCGTACTTCCAGGACAGGTTCGAGCGGGAGCTCGCCGAGGCCCCTACTCGCGGCATCTTCTCGGACCGCAACAATGCCGCCGGCTGCCGCATGTGGTGGAGCAAGCCCGGGCGCATGCTCGCCCGTGTCCTCGCCCACATCGAGCAGCAGATTAGGATGCGGGGGAGGAACCGCCGCGCGGTCGCGCCCTCTCTGCCGCCTACCCCTCTCGACGTCGTCAAGGAGGAGCCGTAGGAGGCGCCTCCACGCCGGCGGACCCTTAGCCAGACCCTCGTCATCAGGGAAGGCCCGCCTCCGCAGGCGCCGGGCGACGTCATCCTCGTCTCCGACAACGATGACGACGACGCCGCTTGCCCTCCCCCGCCAATGTACCTTGGCGACCCAGGGCAGAGCAGCACCAGCCCCGCCCCGAAAGCCGAGCCGCCGAGCGACGACGGCGGCGGCGACTACACCAAGATGTACAAGTCCCTAGGCATGTAGGCGGTTGCGTCGTATTTAGTTTAATTTTCGTCCAAATTATGTATAAGCTCTCCTATATTCGGCCCCTGTTGATGGGGGCGTTGCATAGAAAACAAAAAAAAAATCCTACGCGAAAGACACCCGAAAGGCCAAGATCTAATCTAGGAGACGAAGTGCAACGGGCAAAGAGAGGGTTAAGGAGAACACATACCCTCAAAGACACAAAGAGTTACGAGATCAAATCTCGTTGTTGGTGTAGTCGTACACACACCGATCCCGATAGCGAGAAGATGTGCACCGCAATCCGGCGGTGCCTCCGTGATCGGTCACACGTACGGTTGATGATGACCTCCGTTCCCTCGATCTAGCGGGGCGCGGAAGTAGAGGATCTCTACGTGAGCCGGAAGGGGGTAGTAAAGTGGAACTAATTTCTTGGTTGTGTTAGGTTAGGACCAATAAACACCCAATAAAATGGTAGGGCCCACCTATTGGCAACATTCCCCCCAACCCCGTTCTCCGTCAGATCCGGGAGTTTCAGGCTAGGAGTAGTCTTGGAACCCACGAGCTAGAATCCGACGCTGGTGCAGCCATAACACAGAGAGTGAGGGAATATTGGGCATCCAAGACCCATGCCACACTCTAACACACATGGTATGGATTACCCTAGGCTTGGGTGGGATTCAGATGCTCTGCAGCTCCTCTCCGGAGAAACCCTAGGCCCGCTGGAAAAAGGACGAAACTGTCGTTCTCGACCCTCTGCGTGAGCCGGAAGGGGGTAGAAAAAGTGTAACTAATTGCTTGGTTCTGTTGGGTTAGGCCCAAGGGAACAACCAATAAAATGTTAGGGCCCACCACTTGGCAAGATCCCCCCGTTACGTCATATCCGGGAGTTTCGGTCCCTGAGTAGTCATGCAACAACTAGAGAGAATCTCACGCCGGTGAAGCCCTAACACAGAGAATGGGGAAATATTGGGCATCGAGGACCCATGCATGCAAAACTCTAACACACATTGTATGGCACACCCTAGGCTTGGGTGGGATTCAGACACTCTGGAGCTCCTCTCTGGAGAAACCCTAGGCCCGCTGGAAAAAGGACGGAACTGCCATTCTGGACCCTCTACGTGAGCCGTAAGGGGGTAGCAAAGTGGAACTAATTACTTGGTTGTGTTGTTTTAGTACCAAGGAACAACCAAGACAATGGTATAGACCGCCTCTTGGCAAGATCCCCCCGTTCCGTCAGATCCGGGAGTAGTCATGCAACAACTAGAGAGATCAAATCTGACGCCGGTGAAGCCCTGGCACAAAGAGTGAGGGAATCTTGTGCATCCAAGAACCATGCCACACTCTAACAAACATGTTATGTGATACCATAGGCTTGGGTGGGATTAATACGCTCCGGAGCTCCTCTCTGGAGAAACCCTAGGCCCGTTAGAGAAAAGGACGGAACTGCCGATCTAGCCCCTCTACGTGAGCTGGAAGGGGGTAGCAAAGTGGAACTAATTGCTTGGTTGTGTTAGGTTAGGCCCAAGGAACACCCAAGACAACATAGGGCCTACCACTTGTCAACATTCCCCCCGTTCCTTCAGATCCGGGAGTTTCGGCCTCTGAGTAGTCCTCGAACCCATTAGAGAGAATCTAACGTCGATGAAGCCCTAACACAAAGAGTGAGGGGATCTTAGGCATCCAAGGCACATGCCACAATCTAACACACATGGTATGGCAAACTATTGGTTTGGGTGGTATTCAGATGCTCCAGAACCCCTCTTCGGAGAAACCCTAGCCCCGTTGGGAAAAAAGACGGAACTACCGGTCTCGCCCCTCTACGTGAGCCGGAAGGGGGCACTAGTAGGGAAAAGGCTACCGCAGGCGAACCAATTTAGCCTACCGCAGGCGAATGTTTGTTCGCCTGGGACCACATCGCCAGCGGTAATGACTTACCGCAGGCGAACAACCAAATGCGCCTGGGGTATCTTGACATACCCCAGGCGAACAAGCGTTGTGCGCCTGGGATAAGCCTCTTACCTGAGGCGAACAAGCGCTGTGCGCCTGGGGTACATGTTCTCCTGGGGTATGATTCCTTATTCGCCTGGGGTATGGTTTTGCTGTGTCAAAAAATAAAAGAAACGAAAATAACAGAATTACAGCAAATTGACAGTAATAAATATGAAAATGACAGCAAAATAACAGAAATATTTCGATCATCACCAAATAGTCTCGATCATCACCAAATAGTCTCGAAACGAATAGTTTAGTTACAAGCATAGTTCAAACACTAGGAGTACATAGTCCAAACAAATCGATAGTTTAGTTATCTAGACAAGCAAAACAACAAGTAGCATCAACACTAGGAGAACAAGGAGTATAAGCACGTCGATGGCGAATGTGGTCATCCGGGCCCTCGTCTTCTCCGTCTTCTCTCTCGCTAGGTAAGTGGCGTATCGAGCTTCCGCCTCCACCATGGTCTTGTACCCCTTGTAGTTGTTGCCGCTGAAACCGTGCACCTGTCTTCGGCATTGGTCCAGTCGTCGTAGACTCCGGGAACCCTACGACATACACAACATACCATGTCATCTGTGCATAGGACAAAAATACGAGTTTAGCATCGAAAGTGATAATAGACCGCAAATAACTATCAAAAAATAGAAGCATCAAGGTTTACGAATAAAACACGACAAATAAAGGTCTAAAAGTTATATGATGCAAGTGTATACTAACATTTTGTCAATCCTATATTCTCGGCGGGAACGGACGAACGCCTTCTAGCGTGTTGAATGTCCGGTGTCACGTTGCTCTCGTAGGTGTGCTTCTATGTCACGGTTGCTCGGTGGTGCGTGGCCGTGGAAGAACAAGCCACCCCGAGTGATGACATCCGACGAGAGTATCGTGCAGATCCTCCGCTGGATGCGACGGAACTCAGCCCGCACATATTCATCGGGGGTGTTGGCCATTTTTGTGGTCAGGTCTCGGAGATCACTTGGTAGATGGGCCTGTTGGGCATCCTTAAGTACTCCCTCATCCGAAAGATGACATACCAAGCTTCCAACTCAGATTCTTGCTCCGATTGCTTGAGGCAGGGGAAGTTTGTTACGTGGGTGCACACGTAGGCCCTCGGACTATTTTCTCCTTTTTTAGGGGCTTGCCTAAATCGGCGGCGAAGCCGTTGAGGGCACTATTAAGAACAACTCTTATGTCGGTGTAGTCCTTCTGCACCGCCCTACCCGCATCAAGATAAGTGCATTGTGACCAATGCGGTTCCATGACGATGAGTACGCATCCTCCGTTTCTGCGCAGAACATTTCGAACAAGAGCCATCAATATCATCAATCGGAATACTAAGGAGATTCTAGAAAGAATGTAACGACGTGAAGCGGAGAGGACTACTTACTTGGGAAAGTATGGCATGAGAATGGCGTTCTTATCCTTGTTATCTATCAAAAACCCCGTTATGTAAGTCGTGATAAGAACTCGGTCCGCATGTGACCGCAAGTAGTCCTCATTCATGTAGTACGGGTCCATAATCGCCATGTGCGGGGTATTCTCCATGACCATATCATGCGCCATGCTTAGCGATACCAGGCGGACAATGCTTCGGTCGAGCTTACCCAAGTGGAAGACCCTGAATATGTCTTCGTATCTGATGAAGAACACCTCTGCGGGATTTGAATCCACAAAGCCCAAGGATCGGGGCACCTTGACCACGTATAGCGGGTAGGAGGGATGTTTCTCACGTAGAGTTCATTCTCTTTGAACAAAATCCCGTCGTGGATGGTCCTCATGTCACCACCCATGACAGCGACAACCTCTGCTGGCAGCATCGGCTGACCCATCTCATGCACCTTCCTCCACGGGACGGCGGGCGGCAAACGGTCCAGGACTCGGGAGACCGCTGGCTGGCTACTAGAGGAGGCACCACCTTTCTTCTTGTTGCCCGGCCTCTTCTGATTCTTCTTCGGCCTCAAGCAGATGGGAGTGCCGCTTTGTTTTACCGCCTCCGCGGCCGTAGCACGTAGTGTATTCGGGTAACCAGCGTAGGCTGTGGAGCCGTAAAGGCCGTCTGCTCCTCGGGAGTTTCTTGAGAATA
Organism: Alopecurus myosuroides; assembly: GCA_028641055.1. Classification (NCBI taxonomy): domain Eukaryota; kingdom Viridiplantae; phylum Streptophyta; class Magnoliopsida; order Poales; family Poaceae; genus Alopecurus; species Alopecurus myosuroides. The sequence continues at coordinate 587,733,654 of CM054057.1, read as the reverse complement.
GGTTAGCTTCTTCTGGATATCCGGTTTTCTGGTGGGTAACTCAGAAGAACCGCCCTCTCCGCCATCTACCTTCTTCTGGATATCAAGAGTTCTGGTGGGTAACTCCGGAGGAGGAACCGGCTTCTCGCCATCCAACTGATTTATGAAATCGTCAATGGGAGCAAGTTCAATATCCATGTAGTCGTCATGGGTCTCATGCTCGTGCTGTTGCTCGTCATTGGACGTCCGTGCTCGGGAGGAGGAGGATCACCGGAGGTGGAGAGAGGACATTGCCATGTTGGACCTTGTCTTTTTGGCCGCGGGCGCAACCGGTGTAGTGGTGACGGTGATGGCTTGGCTTGGCGCCGACCCTGACGCCGCGTTCAGCCGAATAAGGGCTTTCGGCCATAGCAAGATTGATTGTCCAGTTGGCCGAGATTCAGCTCGCTGTCGGCATCGGCGGGTTGATTAGGAGGATACAAGTTCTCGAATCCCGGTAGCACCAGATCGACGCGAACCCGAAGCTCGTTGGCCGGTATATCTCTGCAGTGGTACTTGCGGATAGTGGCTGCAAGATGCTCCCCTTTGCAACATCCTTCAACTCGCTGCCCACTTTTAGCAGGAAGGTGCATCCCGTCGCGTCAGCCTGCGATAACATGCATGGATAGGTCAGAGAGTAGGGTTATATTGAACTGGCTACAGCTTGAGACGGTCAATAATCTACCGTGAGGGCATTGAGCTCGGCTAACGTCGACGGACCACAGGTGATGGTGGTCTCGTCGAGCAACAGGGTGGTGGCCGCGCCGGACACGGCCGACGGTCCATCGGGGGCAGGCGCGTCGGGCACGGCCGACGGTCCATCAGGGGCAGGCGTGTCGGGCACGGCCGACGGTCCATCGGAGGCAGGCGCGTCGGGCACGGCGGGGGCGACAGGCACGGCCAACATCGACGGTATGTTGAACGTCGGTAAGGGCCCCTGTGAGCCCCGGCGATGTAGCCACATATTTTTTCAAATACGGCGGGGATGAGCGCATTCATCTTTTCCCCCACCGTTTTCTCAATCTTCTTCTCCATGTTTTTCCAAGTCATGGACCTTCTTCTTCAGCTCCCCGTCTCCTCGCTCTTCTTCGCCGCCCGCGACTCCTTAGTGCTGGGCTCAGCCAAGCCATAGTTGGCGTGCTTCTTATTAAGTCCGCCGCCGTGATACGGCCTAAGTGCGGCCTTTTCAGAGGGTCCTGGCTCTTTGCCTTGTTGTACCCCCTGATGAAAGGCTTATCCCACGCGACTTTGGCCGTCGACGTCTGCGACGAGGAAGATTCAAGTTGTTGTTCTTCTAGCTGCAGAAGCAACATATAAACGGTTTAGAATTGGTTTCGTACTAGAATGAAATCATGGACTTGATGATGATGAGTTGCATGAAATGGTAAATTTCTTACCACTAGCTTCTCAACATTCTTCACGCTATCGTCCGTGACCAAAATAACACCCTCCACCATCTTCGGGTCCGAGACAAGTTCCCCGGTCGGAGTTACTTTTCTGTACCTCGACCTCATGAATTTCTGGAATTGCGGGTCATGGGCATACTTGGCGTAAGGGTTCTCAATCTCTTTTTCAATGTAGGCCTGGTCCTCTTTCGCCCAAACTGGCTCCTTCCCGTCGTAGCCACGACAGCCGAGATTGTGGTGACCGATGTTCTTCGACGCTAGATCCTTCCACCATCCGTTTGCTTCTTAGTGACATCAAGCGACTCGTTATCTAGGAAAGTCTTGAAGTCATCGGGCGTAATCCGCGGGAAGTGGCGATGGATCTCTTCGAATGGGTCGATTCCTTAATCATCGCCCTCACCATAGTCTTGTAATTGCTCAGGGCTTTGGTGAATCTAGTGAGGGCGAGTTTTGTTCACGAGGTTGCCCTTCAGATTCTCGTTGTTGTAGGGGGGAGGGAACTCGTACCGCGCGTGCAGCCTCGAGATGAGTTGGGCGCGCAGAGTTAGTTTCTTCTTGAGAGTCGGCTCGTTGACATTGACGACGTCTCGAAGTATCGCGCCAAGTTGGAGGAAGTACCCCTTCACAAGGTCCAATGGCATTAGAGGCGTGCCACTGGAAGGGTCCACCTCCGTGAATTTCTCTCGAACGGTGCCGACCTTGTTCGGAGCTCGCTTCCGACGCTTGTTTCCCGTCGTGCTGCTCCTGAGGGACCCCTGGCGCCACTATCAGTGGTTTCCTCCTCGCCATCGGTGAGCCCGTCATCATTGTGGGGCTCGACATCATGGTCAGTTTCTGTCCGATCTTCCTCTTGCGACTCTCGGGCCATAAGGATGTAGTGGTCCAATAAAGCCGGATCCGTAGTAGAAGAAGACATGCCCTAGATAGCAGTAGACAAAAACGTATACTGTTAGTCACCGGAAAAATTCGGCGTGACCTCGGCTATATAAAATGGTCATGCCGGAGTGCCAGAAATTCGCCGGAACGGAAATGAATCAACGTTCCGACAAAACATTGGCACTCAATGTACCTGCAACAGAAATTGAATGCACACATGCATGGCCACAAAAACAGTTCCTTGCATTGCTGTCATCACATGGCACAAAAACTCCCAGGAAATTCATATATCATGCCAAAAAAAACCTTCATATATATTGATCAAAGTAAAATACTGCACTTAATTAATAACAAATCACGGAGAATTCTAGCAGTGTCCAAAGCTTCAGTGTTCTATTCACATGTAATTAGTAGGTGATTCAGCTAGTGTAAGAAATATAGTATTTTATACTATGAGCTGAACTACCAGAATCCAGAAATAATGGTACATGATCAGATCCAGTTCTAGCTAAAGCATGTAGCAGCAGTAGTATGAGGGCGTTGGAAGAGGGGGGGCTGACCTGGGTTCGTCGTGGGCGTGGGCGACGGCGGCGTGGGTGACGACGGCCGGCGTGGACGACGACGATGAGAGGGACGGCGCGCGCGCGCGGCGGCTCCCGCTCCTCCTCCCCTGCTGCTCGATCCCGCTCCTCCTCCGCTGCTGCTGCTCTGCTCCTCCTGCTGCTGCTCTCCCGCTCCTCCTCCTCCTCCTCTGCTCGACAACGACGACGGCGGCGTGCGATGAGAGAGGCGACGGCGTCGTGCGATGAGAGAGGCGACGGCGGCGTGCGGTTTGGGATTGATATGAAACAGAGTGATTATGCGGGTTGTGAGTTAGCAGAGCGAGGACTTACAGGCGCACAACGAGTGAAATGCGCCTGCGCTATCCCTTACCCCAGGCGAACAAACAGAGGTGCGCCTGCGCTAATGTTCTTAGCGATTCGTTGTGCACGGGCCCACAGAGGTATACCCCAGGCGCACAGATTGAAAAATGCGCCTGCGCTAAGCATTAGAACCGGTTTGTATCACAAACCGGTTCTAAAGGTATGTCCCCTGGGCCCACCTAGCTACCCGCACAAATGGCCGCAGGCCTTTAGGACCGGTTTGTATAACAAACCGGTCCTAAAGGCCTGCGGCCATTTGCTGCCTGTAGGTAGGGGGCCCAAGGGACAGACCCTTTAGAACCGGTTTGTGATACAAACCGGTTCTAATGTGCTTGGCTCGATGCCCTGTTATGCGCGGCCCCACAGATCCTTACCGCAGGCGAATTATCTAGGTAATGCGCCTGCGCTAAATTTCGTAGGATTTTGGTTTGCGCGGTCCCACATGGCATTACCCCAGGCGCATGTCCTGTCAAAAGCGCCTGTGATATATATTACCCCAGGCGCGTTTTCCCGATGATGCGCCTGTGCTAAGATTTTCTAAATTACACAGCCCCACCCCGCCTGGGACACATCGAGCAATACGAATGCTATAATATGTGGCTCCCCCACGTTGGTTTTCACTTAAAAAATACATACATATGAAAGTTAACATGTGCAAAAATATTTAATGTCGCATCGAGCGTAAATAGATTGGTTTAGCGAGATACCGCAAGTGTTTCTCTCTAAAAACACATTGTATGCATAGTAGCTATTAGCATGTTATATCGCGAGTATTTCCCTCTCTCAACCTTTCGTCACAATATTAGTCTTGCATTTCTTGGTCGATGTTGAATACGTGACCGCCATATTGTGACTTCTTCTTGTGAATGGAAGACCTGCCCTAGTAGTGTGGTCCTGCTTCTTCTTGTGGTGTATCGTCTTCACCGGGTTCTTCCATCATCGGGTCTCCGACTAAGCCGTCGAAGTCCTTCTCATAGGCGACTCCATCCATTCCGACGAGGGCCCTTTTTCCTCTCCTTACGACAACATGACTAGGCTTTGTCGGGTCGGTTATGAAGAAGCATTGCTCCACGTGCTTAGCCAATACCCAGGGCTCATTTTGCGCGGTGGGGTTCTTGGACTTGGGTTTGTTGGCTTCAGACATCGACATAGTGGTGAAATATTCGTCTTCTTTCGTGACGTTTGTAGCCCATCTGACATGGAACATCGGCAGCTTTACCCCAACGTAGTCAAGCTCCCAGATTTCCTCGATCTTTCTGTAGTATCTTCTAACCTCTTTGCCCGTGTAAGATTCCATCGTTATAGACGAGTTTTGATAGTCGCTACTTTTGTCTCTTTCCTCCGTGTAGAATGTGTACCCATTGATGTCGTATGGATAGGGGCCATATGACAAGGCCAATACAATTTTATCTTTCTCACATGTCATTGGCGGGGGATCGGCATCAATCTGCTTCTTGAACCATGTCGCGAAAGAGGAGCTTCAGACACAGCCACGGGGGGAGGTTGTACATCCATACAAACACGGGCCAGGTGCTATGTTTGCTGCTCTGATTTCCAAACGGATTGAGACCGTCGGTGCTCGCACCAAGCCTGATGTTCCTTGGGTCGTTCCCGAATTCCTCATCGAATGCGTCTAATGCTTTCCACTAACGTGCATCCGAAGGGTGTGTACTTAGCACTGGTTTTTCAACACGTTCTGGATCGCTCAGCACCGCCTTCTTTCTGTCCTCGTGCCAGCGCATGAGCTTTGCTTCCTTGGGGTCCACGAAGTACCGCTGCAGACGGCAGGGATCAATGAGTGGAAACTACCACACAACTTTCGTAGGAGCTTTCTTCGTCCCCCTCTTGTAACGATCAGACCGCACACCGGACATTTGATCTGGTCCGCGTGCTCGTTACGGTAAATTATGTAGTGGGGTGGATAGGGGTGGTGGTGGGTGGCTGGCAGCACTTATATTGGGGACAAATAATATTACCAGGCGAATATGTTCTGGGAAGCGCCTGCGCTAAGTGGTGCTACCCCAGGCTATTCTTTGTCCCAGACGAACAACGTACCTGTGCGCCTGCGCTAAAGGGAGCTACCCCAGTCCACTTTTTACCCCAGGCGCTTCTGTACTTACTCGCCTGTGGTATCTGTTATACCGCAGGCGAACTGAGATGCGATTCGCCTGCGGTAAAGGAAGCGTGCCAGGGTCGGCCGTGGTTGGCCCTGCCACACTTTACCCCAGGCGCTTCCGGTTTCTGTTCGCCTGGGGTAACTGGCCTACCCCAGGCGCACCAACTTGCGCTTCGCCTGCGCTAATTAACCCAGGCGCACAGTTTTCCTTGTTCGCCTGTGGTAGGATATGCTGCTATAAGCAAATCTCTAGTAGTGGGGTATCAAAGTGGAACTAATTGCTCGGTTGTGTTAGGTTAGGTCCAAGGAACACCCAAGAAAATGGTAGTGCCCACCTCTAGGCAAGATTCCCCCCGTTCTCCGTCAGATCCGGGAGTTTTGGGCTATATGAGTAGTCCTGGAACCCACGAGAGAGAATCTGACGCCAGTGAAGCCATAACACAGAGAGTGAGGGAATATTGGGAATCCAAGACAGATTCCACACTATAACACACATGTTATGGCATACGCTAGGCTTGGGTGGGATTCATACGCTCCGGAGCTCCTCTTCAGAGAAACCCTAGGCCCGTTGGAAAAAAGGACGGAACTGTCGTTTTGGACCCTCTACGTGAGCCGAAAGGGGTAGCAAGGTGTAACTAATTGCTTGTTGTGTTGGTTTAGGCCCAAGGAACAACCAAGACAATGGTAGGGGCACCTCTTGGCAAGATCCCCCCGTTCCGTCAGATCCGGAGTTTTGGTCCCTTAGTAGTCCTACAACACCTAGAGAGAATCTGACGCCGGTGAAACCCTAACACAAAGAGTGAGAGAATCTTGTGCGTACAAGACCCATTCCACACTCTTTAAACATGTTATGTGATACCCTAGGGTTGGGTGGGATTAAGACGGTTCGGAGCTCCTCTGTGGAGAAACCCTAGGCCCGTTGGAGAAAAGGACGGAATTGCCGACCAGCTGGCCCCTCTGCGTGAGCCGAAAGGGGTAGCAAAGCGGAACTAATTGCTTGGTTAGGTTAGGTTAGGCCCAAGTAACACCCTAGACAATGGTAGGGCCCACCTCTTGGCAATATTCCCCCCGTTCCGTCAGATCCGGAAGTTTTGGGCTATGAGTAGCTAGCCCTGGAACCCGCGAGAGAGAATCTATTGCCGGTGAAGCCCTTAACACAAAGAGTGATGGGATCTTGGGCATCCAAGACCCATGTCACACTCTAAAAAAAATGTTATGTTATACCCTAGGCTTGGGTGGGATTAAGACGCTCTGGAGCTCCTCTCCGAAGAAACCCTAGGCCCGTTGGACAAAAGGACGGAACTACCGGTCTAGCCCCCTCTACGTGAGCCGGAAGGGGATAGCAAAGTGGAACCAATTGTTTGGTTGTGTTAAGTTAGGCCCAAGGAACACCCAAGACAATGGTAGGGCCCACCTCTAGGCAAGATTCCCCCGTTCTCTGTCAGATCCGGGAGTTTCGATCTATATGAGTAGTCCTGAAACCCACGAGAGAGAATCCGACGCCGGTGAAGCCATAACACAAAGAGTGAGGGAATATTGGGAATCCAGGACCCATTACACACTATAACACACATGGTATGGCATACGCTAGGCTTGGGTGGGATTCAGACGCTCCGGAGCTCCTCTCCGGAAAAACCCTAGGCCCGCCGGAAAAAATGATGGAACCGTCGTTTTGGACCCTCTACGTGAGCCGAAAGGGGTAGCAAGGTGTAACTAATTGCTTGTTGTGTTGGTTTAGGCCCAAGAAACAACCAATACAATGGTAGGGGCCACCTCTTGGCAAGATCCCCCCGTTCCGTCAGATCCAGGAGTTTCGGTCCCTCAGTAGTCCTGCAACAACTAGAGAGAATCTGACGCCGGTGAAACCCTAACACAAAGAGTGAGGGAATCCTGTGTGTACTAGACCCATTCCACACTATAAAAAAACATGTTATGTGATACCCTAGGGTTGGGTGGGATTAAGATGGTTCGGAGCTCCTCTATGGAGAAACCCTAGGCCCGTTGGAGAAAGGGACGGAACTGCCGACCAGCTGGCCCCTCTGCGTGAGCCGAAAGGGGGTAGGAAAGCGGAACTAATTGCTTGGTTATGTTAGGTTATGCCCAAGTAACACCCAAGACTATGGTAGGGCCCAAATCTTGGCAATATTCCCCCTGTTCCGTCAGATTCGGAAGTTTCGGGCTATGGGTAGCTAGCCCTGGAACCCGCGAGAGAGAATCTAACGCCGGTGAAGCCCCTAACACAAAGAGTGAGGGGATCTTGGGAATTCAAGACCCATGTGACAATCTAACAAAAATGTTATGTGATACCCTAGGATTGGGTGGGATTAAGACGCTCTGGAGCTCCTCTCCGAAGAAATCCTAGGCCCGTTGGAGAAAAGGATGAAACTACCGGTCTAGCCCCCTCTACGTGAGCCGGAAGGGGGAAGCAAAGTGGAACCAATTGTTTGGCTGTGTTAGGTTATTCCCAAGGAACACCCAAGATAATTTAGGTCCCATTTCTTGGCAAAATTACCCCTATTCCGTCAGATCCGGGAGTTTCGTGCTTTGAGTAGCCCTAGAACCCGCGAGCGAGAATCCGACGCCGGTGAAGCCATAACACAGAGATTGAGGCAATCTTGGGCATCAAAGACACATTCCACACTATAAGACACCTGGTATGGAATACCCTAGGCTTGGGTGGGATTCATACGCTCCGGAGCTCCTCTCCGAGAAATCCTAGGACCGTTGGAAAAAAGGACAGAACTGCCGTTATGGAACCTCTACGTGAGCCAAAAGGGGGTAGAAAAGTGGAATAATTGCTTGGTTTTGATGGTTTAGGCCCGAGGAACAACCAAGACAATGGTAGGGCACACCTCCTGGCAAGACCCCCCCCGGTTCCGTCGGATCCGGGAGTTTCGTTCATGCAACAACTAGAGAGAATCTCACACCGGCGAAGCCCTAACACAAAGAGTGAGGGAATATTGTGCATCCAAGACCCATTTCACAATCTAACAAACATTTTATGTTATACCCTAGGCTTGGGTGGTATTAATACGCTCCGGTGCTCCTCTCCGGAGAAACCCTAGCCCCCTTGGAGAAAAGGACAGAACTGCCTATCTGGCCCCTCTATGTTAGCCGGAAGGGGGTAGAAAAGTGGAACTAGTTGCTTGGTTATGTTATGTTAGGCCCAAGGGAACACCCAAGACTATGGTAGGGCCCACCTCTTGGCAGTATGCCCCTCCCCCCCGTTTCGTCAGATCCGGGAGTTTCGGCTTCTGAGTAGCCTTGAAACCGGCGAGAGAGATTCCGACGCCGGTGAAGCCCTAACACAAAGAGTGAGCGAATCTTGGGCATCCAAGACCCATTACACGCTATAAAAAACATGTTATGTGATACCCTAGGCCAGGGTGGGATTAAGACGCACTAGAGCTCCTCTCCGGCGAAACTTACCAATTGGCAACGAACCAACTCAGCATAGTCTTCCGGTTCCACGGGGCTACGCTCTTGTTGGGGTCGATGAAGTTGTCAACGAATTCGAGCGGGTAAATCTTGATTTCCCTGAAGGTTAAGACGAAGAGTTTACTGAACTCGGAGAAGACAAGAACTTGACCGTTCTATGGCTAAAGGAATGCATTGTGCTCCCAAATCAGACGGCAAGGCCATCGTATCCTCGTCATTCTCCAGCGCAACAGTCTCCAGCGCGGTCTTCTTCGCCATGCATGTCGTCTCCAGCGCGGTCGCCTACGCCGTGTACGTCTCAACCGCGGTCGCCTACGCCTCCGCGGAAGCCTTCTCCACCCATTAAGTTTCTGCCGAAACGTAACAGATCACCCAAACGTCAACGGTCACCCCTCCCGAAGGTACCAAAGGAGGTACCCAAGTTACCTTACGACTATAATCCCGAGGTAACCCAGAAAATCGCAAGGGATGAATACAAGGCGTGGAAATCGAACCGGAAGGAGCGGAAAAAGGCAGATTTCCCCCAGACCAAAGAAGATGTAGAACGAGATTGGAAAATGGTGGAGACTCTTCATGAACCTGAGCCGAGTCTGTCATCTGACTATGACCGCTCTATTCTGAAGTCACACCAGGAAATGGTGCGGTCGACGAAGAGTAGTAGCGCAAGCGGGAAAAGGGGGAAATCAGTTGCCCAGCTTGGAGAGCAGAAAAAACAATCCATGTCCCCGCTCAAAGTGATTTCCAATACCCAGGTGGGGCCGAGCACTAATATTGCTGACTAGCAAATTGATCCAGAGTTTATAACACTGTACGCAGATAGGGCAGTTGCTGCGGGTTTGTCCATTGTTGAGTATATGCAAACAATAGACTACTTCCCCGAAGCTGAATGTGCGTACAAATACCAGTACGAGAAGCCTCTCGTGAAACCCTAGGAGATAAAGGATCTACCAACGAAAATGCGAAGAGTGCATAGTTGGTATATGGAAGCCGCTGAGAAATCTCAGGACTGGATATGTCTCCGCGTTAAGGACGAGCACTACGGGTATGGAGATGGAATGGTTCTGATTCAATTTGACGAATTGTTTCAGTTATTCCAGCAGCATGCACTCGACAAATCTATCGTTAGTGCCTATTGTATGTAAGTACTTAATTCTCTGGCTCACCTCGTTCATTGCATATTCATATATATATATATATATAGTACACTCATTATATTATAATTGCAGAATGAAGATTCTTGAATGCACAAAAGGACAAATGTAACATCCCAAGTTTTCAAAAAGTTGAAAAATCAGAAAAATTTAAAACTTTCAAAAGCTACTAAGTATTTTCCTTTAAAAATAAAATCATGCATGCATTCATGAGCATATTTCATTGTTGCATTTGAAGATTTTCAAAATGTGGATTTATAATTTCACTTGAAAACATATTTAAAAAAATAAAAGGGGGCAAGGTATGCTTTTCACATTATTTTAATTATGTGCTATGTTTGTCAAATGCTTGGTTGTATTGTTTGTATATAATTGGAAAATAATTAATTTTCCAATTGTATTATTTTATTGACGCATAAATATTTTCCCGACATTAAGCGTCAAAATCCATTTAAACACGTTTTGAAATTTTTTGGATTTTTATTTAAATTGGAAAGATCTTATTTAAAACTTTAAATCAAAGTGTTTGTTTTTACAAAACTATAGAAATTGGTTTGAGATCATTTGGATCTATAAATCAAAAGTTATAAAGAAAACAGTAAAAAAAAAATCGGCCGAACTGGGCCGGCCCGTAAAGCAGGGAACCAGCTAACAGTCACGATCCAACCAAAATTTACAGAAAACGTGTTCTTCTTAACTATCTTCGTTTAAACACGAATATCTCAACAAATATGACTTCAAATCTGGATCCGTTTGTTCCTACGCGTTCATAACTTCGAGTCCAAACTATTCCACCGACCTTTAGCCTATATAAACATCTGTAGCCGCCGGCATTTCTTTCCCCCTTTTCGTCCCACCGAAACTCTAATCAGCAAAATAGTATTTCGTTTATCTACCCACCAAAACGATCTCGAATCGCAGCGGAGACTGAAGCAATATTGAAAATCTCTCCATTATCTTTCCATCCCGAGAGGCCTCAACTCTTTTCATCAACCGTGGAGGAAGAATTTCGATTCGCCATCTTTCAGATCTGAATTCGTAATTCATAGATCTCTTCGTGCTCGGATCTTCACATCAAAATTCCTTTGGTGAGAAGTTAGATTTAACCCTTATCTACAATTTTCGTTTTGAACACTTTTTGTTTTGACGTACGCAATTTTCTGTGTAATACAGTTTGCGTTTGACGTTTTTCGAAGAAGAAAACCATCTCAAATCTTCGGGGCTTGATAACCAGAGTTGTTCTTCTAATTAAGGCCTTTCTTTTGCCTCAAACCTCACCTCTATTGGTCAAGTGAGCTAGGAGTTATTCACGATCAAAATTTCGGACCAGAAAGGTAAATTGTGATTAGTGACTAAACTGTTCATCCACAGATGTTATATTTGTGATAGTTAGAAGGAGCACGTAATTCTCTACAACTTTCGTTTAGATTGTTTTTCCATCCAAGCAACTTTATTTTTGGTCAAAATCAGTAGTCAAAGTCCAGTCAACGCCTCGTCAGCAACGCGTCAGCGCTTCGTCAGCAGCCCAGTCAGCGCCTCGTCATCGCAACGTCAGCGCCCTGTCAGCACCACGTGGCGGCCAAGTGAGCATCCAGTCAGCAGCCGCGTCAGCGAAGCTATTTTTTTTCGAATAGGTTTAATTTGGCAGTTTTGCACAAACGTCCCCCAAACTTAGAATCATCATAACTTTTTAACCGTAGATCCAAATTTAGCAAACAAGGACTTTTTGAAAAGCCCCGAACACATAGAATCTTTTAGAACTTTCCAAATTCAAATTTGACAAACATAATTTGGTTCAAATTTAAATAGGCTTGTTTGGTGATTTTTGGCATAGTTTAAATTCTATATATCTAAAAATTGCAAATAAAATATTTTTGGATACCTTATGATGTTTGCTAACAGTCCTTGAGCCCAAAATAGTTTGTGGCTAAGTTAAAAAGGTTTTAGTTGTTATATGCTCATACGACTATTTTTGACTTAGTTTATTTTCTGTAATTACTTTCAATATGTTTTCTCTAGCTAATTTGTGCTAAGGACTAGCCTTAGACCAGAGAGACAAAAACCTAAGCCCTTAGAATATTTCTAAGTTATTTTTCCTAGTTGACCCTCCTAGTTGGAAACCACTAAGTCTGGATTAGTGAAAATCAACGGAGAGGATGCTACAATTGTCAACTCGAAGATTTCCAACATGAAGATAGAAGACTCATGAAGGACTTAGAAATTTCAGAAGCATCTCCAAGAAGAAAAGTACTTAGAAGAAAATCAAGAGGAGCTTCAAGATGATCAACCCCTACTTTTCCCTAAGTCTTGTTTTCTTTCTGTTCTTCTTGTCTTTTCTTCTCTATTTAACTTAGAGGCGGCACCAAATGATGAAGTCTACAAATCCTCAAGTCTACAAGAAGAAATGGAGTCTTCAAACCAATAAAAGAATGACAAGACTGAAGATGGTTCTTGAATACTAACTTCTCTCTTCTATTTGTCACATTGGACATAAAACAAGTCCTTGTGTCTATGACTAAATCCTTAGAATACAAGATGAAGATTTTTCTAAGTCAATTTTATCAAATTCATGTTTCCCAACCTTCCTTGACCTAGCTAACTTGTTTAAGTTATTATTGTCTATGTGCCTTGAGTAATTTTTGCATGTCATGCATATCATTGCCTTAGAATATTTTGCATATCATTGCCTTAGAATATTTTGCACATCATACATGGCATATTTTCCAATTGATTTGTTGGTTTGCTTGTATGTTTATTGTGGTTGTTTTATTGTGTTAGAATTTTCGGAGAGAAACGAAAGTTGTTGCAACTGCTACTCCTGCTCTTCCTATTGCCAAGGCAAGTGGCACACCCCTCATAAATTTCCTACGTATTTTCTATGCATGACTTAGTGTATTTCTGTTATTGCATGTGTTGGATAGTATTGCTATGCTAAAACCACTATATCCTTTATACTAGTTGTGTCTAGCACCCATGACAACTTAGTAGAATTATTGATGCTATGCAAAAATTGCTTTCTGGAAATGTTAAAATCTACTAAGTTAATGAATAATCTGGGTGGAAGTGGTTTTGCATGGTTTATGTTGAGTGGCTACTCAGGACCATGTACATGGGGGTTTTCACCTAAGATAGTTTACTATACTTAGGACCATGGTATGTGGGGGTTCTCACCTGAGAGTTCACTTGAGGATTGCCACCCAGGTACAAAGGGACCAAAGTTTTGTCCAAGTGAAGATGCTTCCCGTGCAACCATGTGGTATAACGGCTCTGCCTTGACTTTTCCCCAAAGGTCTCGTCTCGACTCTCTCTTTTCCTTAGCACAAATTGAGTGCTTGAGGATAGTTTGGGGTTTGTTGGGTCTCATGGTGAAAGTGCACAACATCTGCAGAGTTAAAACTAAGTACTTAGCCGTGTCCCCGGTTACGGACAATTTGAGCAGCTGATCAAGGATTCAATGGAGCTTTTCCAACATTCCAATTTCTGAAGTTAAAATTTTGAAGGTTGAACAAAGGTGTTAAAGAGGGTGGTTTTCATGCCATACCTGCTTTGACAAAAGAAAAATGTTTTATAAAGAATTAGGAAAAATTGGCTTTGTGCAAATTAGCCTCAAACTCCACCAGCCAAATATGCATATAGGTTATTAGAGTTATTCCATTAAGTGTCCATATAGTGTCACTTGCCAGATCCATTTTTAATGGTTCTGACCCACTCCGTTGCAACAATTTTATTTGTTGCAGATTGTTCAGATGACGAGTTACGATTAAGGTTTCGAGTCTGCAACCAACATGTTTCGCCTGTGGCACATGAAGATGATGGAGACTCATTGAAGAATAAATTTCCGCTGCTGTACTCTTTTAAGCTAGCCTTGTGCTATGCAAAGTTGTATTTGAACAATTTATTTTACCAAGTCTGGATCATTCGTGTAATAATGATACAATGTTGTGATATTCATCTTAAACTGTGTGTGCAAATGAAATCGATCCAGGGGTTGCACTATACACAGGTACCTTGCCAAATTTTAAGTGCAGGTACGCTACAACAAATCTATGATATTGGGTTCATTGACCCACATTTTGTTAATCATAAGACTCTTGAGCTATCTGCCAAGGATACAGAACATAATATTCTGAGGGCAATAATGTTACACCAACACCTACGGGAAATACTATTTTTTTACAACTTCGGGTTAGTGTTACTGTGTGGTACGCATTCTGTTTTCCTTACACGATGTTCACTGTATAATTGATGAGTTCTGCGTGCGCAGCTTCCACTAGATTCTGCTAATCTTCCAAGTTGACAAAGGAAAAGTAATCGTAATGGACCCAAAACGTAAACCCCTAGCGATGTGGGCGGACATGCAGGAAATGATCCAGCGGTAATTTCAATCTTTATTAATTTCAGTCTTTATATATGGCACTATATCGACTACTTTGTTTCATTTTCGGATATCAAGTAATTACTAACTCTTTTTATTCTTTTTCTTTCTCGGGTAGCGTTTGGAAGAGGTTCACAAAAAAGTCTCTCGGTGAATGGAAATCAAAGCTTACATTTGATGTTGTGCAAGTAAGTACTATCTAGATCCGCGCGCATCTCCTTGAGTCTAGTGTCGATACCATTATCATGGCGGGTTGATTATTATTTTTATTGAAACCATTTCTCGTAAAGTGCTTGCAACAAGGAGACGAAAATCACTTGTGTTGATACTACGTCTGCGAGTTCATTCGTCAGACGACCTATGCCAAGGGCGGAGATTTCGACAAACTTCATGTACGTCTATCGTAAATTTTTCTTATTACCATCTATTTTAGTTACTTAGTTTATTAATATATATTGACCACTCTTATTTATATTAGATCGAACGGCTCCGGGACGGTCTTCTACCAAGGGACCGCATACGAGCAATTCAGGAGGAAGTTGCGGGCTTCTTAGATGCAGAGGTTCTAAATGTAAATGGAGAGTACTATAGCGCCGGTTGGGACTGAATTTGATTTTGTAATTCACTCCATCGGTCATGTAATATGCTCAATATACTTTGCTTCTGTAATATAAGTGTTCCTTTTTTTGCTATATATATGTATTACTTATTCACTCGTGGGATCTGGGAGCTCCGGGGAGGGGCCACCGAGACTCCTCCCTTCTCGTGGGATCCTGGAGGTCCGGGGAAGGGCCACCGGGCTACTCTCTCTTCTCCTGGGATCCGGGAGGTCCGGGAGGGGCCACCAAGGCTCCTTATCAGTGTATGGTGACAGGGGTATCGTAAAATAGAATTGATCGCAAAAGAGATAATAAAAAGGAAAACAATAAAGCGAAAAAAAAACTCTGCCGAGGCAGAGAAAATGGCAAAACAGCTGCCGCGGCAGAGGAGGCATTCATCCCGGTTCGTGTTAAGAACCGGGACTAATTCCCCGGGCCAGGTTTGCCACGTGCTACGCCCCATTTGTCCCGGGTCCTGGCACAACCGGGACCAATGGGGAGGGCCATTTGTCCCGGCTGGCCCATCCAGGTTGCACAACCGGGACAAATGGCCCTTACGAACCGGAAAAAATTGCCCTGTTTCCACTAGTGCAACTTAGTAGTACTTCAGCACATCGACGATATGGATCCTTGGTTAGAAGAGCACAAAAAATGATAGAAAACAATGCTCGCAAGCCGATGAGCGAAGCAGATATACTAAGAGCGCACAACTCCTCTTTCGTTTGCTGGTTCAAAGAACAGATTGATGCTGATCCCCCGACAATGACCAGCGAGTACGGTAAACTAATTTTGGCTTTGTCATATGGCCCCGCGCCCAATCTCATGACTTATCAAGCATACAATATCAACGGGTTCACATTTTACACGGAGGAAAAAGACAAAAGTAGTGACAACCAGAACTCTGGGGTAACGATGGAATCCTACACGGGTGATGTCAAGAAAAGATACTACGGAAGGATCGAGGACATCTTGGAGCTTGACTACGATGGGGAGAAGGTGTCGATGTTTCATGTCATATGGGCTAAGAACGTTGAAACCGAAGGCAAATATTTTGTCACCATGTGTATACCTGAAGCCAACAAATGCAAGACCACAAAATCCACCGCTCCAAATGAGCCATGGGTACTAGCTAAGCACGTGGAGCAATGCTTCTTCATAACCGACCCGTCCAGGCCTAGCCGTGTTGTCGTAAGGAGAGGAAAAAGGAACGTTGTCGGAATGGATGGAGTTGCTAACGAGAATGATTTTGACGGCCTCGTCGGAGAACCCAGTGATAAAAGAACCCGATGAAGACAATGCAACATACACCAAAAGAAGAAGCAGGACCACGCTACCTAGGTCAGGTGATCCCAGCACAAGAAGTCATCAGATAGGGGTAAAGTATACAACGACATCCAAGAAGGAAAAGAAGAAGATTGTGATGAAACGATGTGACAGAAACACTCGCAATGTGTGTTGTGACGATCGATGTAACTATCATTAACATGTTATTATTATGTGCAACTCTTTCTTAATTAAATCGATAACAGTGAACGATGTGTGTTTTGCCGACGCAACTATCTTATATTATATATCCTCTTGTCAATAACTACAATTAATATTCCATTTTGTTTTATTACTATCCTCTTATATCAAAATTAGCTTTATTACTATCATATTTTATTTTAGGCACAATAAATAAAGAATAAGGAAAAAAAAAGACAAAAGGGGAAAAACAAAGATAGCGCCGGCAAGCAGGCATAGAGACGCGCCAGCGCTAAGGTAGCATCCGTTCCTCAAGGGGTGGGTCCAACTTAAGTTATCCCCGGCGAGCCGGCGCTAAACTATGTAGCCCACTGCCTAGGGGGTCCCACCATAGTTATCCCTGCGCAGTTGTATGTATGCCGCGCCGGCGCTAAGTTATCCACGATTACTGGAATAGGACTTAGCCCAAAATTCACTCACGCTCACTCACCGTTTCACTCACGCACTCGATCTCGTTCCCAATTCAACTCTCGACGACGAACCCTAGCTAGTTCCCACGAGGAGGCGAGGAGGAGCCAGGAGCGAGGAGGAGGAGCCACCGTCGAGGAGGAGCGCCGCGGTCGAGCCCTCCCCAATTCCCCTGCGCCCGCGCCACTGTCGAGCCCTCCCCAATTCCCCTGCGCCCGCGCCGCCGTCGAGGTACTGCCCTTCCCCTCCCCAATTCCCATGCACCCTGGACGATGTTGCAGACCCTCCTGGATCCCAAACGTAGTTGCAGACCCTCTCTGGATCTCTTTCGTTTTTGTGTGTAGCCAAGACGAATTCAGAGAGAATTGGACAGATGATTTGTGCAACGTACAACTGTACTGCTTTCCTGTTTTCTGCCTTTTTTTAATTTACTGGTTGATTGATGCCCACTAGCTTGTACAATATCGTGCCATCTTAGGACCCAAGAATTCATGCGCCTGATCGATCCTACTAGGACCGAGGTGAATGCAGAGACCGCGTCCTCCCAGGCTGGAAAATAGCTGACTGAAACAACAACTAAACGACTATCTATCTGAACATGTTGTGTGTGTTGTGGACCGTAGCGTGAACTGACGGACAGAAACAGCAGAGCAGGGTTTGAACAAGAGGATGGCCAAGTCGTCCTACTTGGATGCTCCTCTATCTCAAATGCCGTCCAGGCGGTGCTCGTCGGCACCTGCCTCGTGCTCTACAACAGGACAGCGCGCCACTGCAGCTCTCGAGTCTCCGAGATTCTTGGGCCCGTCGTGGGTTAGAGTGCTCCGTTTGCTCCCGTCTGATACTTTTCAAGTTTGTAGTATAACCTAGCAGATGTTCCTCACCTCTTATATTAATGACTTAAAACGTGCTAATACATGTATTACAGTTCAAGTGAGGAAGTGGTTCTAGTAGAGCCAGGAATGAAGTTTGGATTTCTTTCCTATGTTTACTGATGTGTGGCCAGCTCCTGGAAACTCCAGCTTGAACAATAAGTTCAAAACAAGCAGCCTAGATGTACGAATTTTTGACAAAACAGACCACCTTAAAAAACGCAATGACAAAAAGGACCACATGCTGAATGATTTGTCAAAACTACCGTGGCGGCAGGCTAGCCGGGTGACACGTGGTACGTGCCGCCACGGAGTGAGGCGGCAGGGCCGGCCGCCACGGACGGAGGCGGCACGTTGGCGTGAAGGGATTCCGTGGAAGCGATAGCAAGGAGAAGCTCATGCCGCCACTGTGGTCGTCTGCACTAATTTCATGCATGCACACACAAAGTTTAGCCTAACTACCTGATCCACTAATTAATCACTCTACTAACACCATTTTTTAATGCAAAGATAATTCGCATGCATGCATGCGCACACGGTTTAGGCAAGCACCATGCACATACACATGCACATGCACATGCAGAGCAGGAGCAGGAATCGCATGCCAGACCATCGTCGCTGAGATGCCGCCTCCGACTGTGGCGGCAGGCCCTACCGCCTCGCTCCGTGGCGGCACGTGCCACGTGTCGTCTGGCTAGTCTGCCGCCACGGTAGTTTTGACAAATCATTCAGCATGTGGTCTTTTTTGGCATTGCGCTTTTGAGATGGTTCGTTTTGTCAAAAATTCTAGATGCACTACAGTTATCTAGAAATTTCTCTGTTTAGACTATGCCGGTTGTTATCCAGATAGTGTGTGCTTAGAGGTGATGCTTATAGTAAATTAGCCATAAAAGGTAAGAGTTCAGACAGTCAATCATTTGTTTTGTTTTGCTCTGGCTGGCTGGAGAGAGTTTCAGAAGATTGGTATTGTTGTTTACCGGTAATCTTGTCGCCGAGCTTGCCCAGGTCGCCGTAAAAACAAAAACCATAGCAGTATATGGATGGCAGAATGCCCTATTTTGTTGCAGGTACATAGATCGAGTTGCTAACGTTTTGCCGGAATGTCGATTCGTTTCCGTTCCAGCAAATTTCTTGCACTCCGGCATGACCTTTTTTAGCAAAGGTCATGCCAAATTTTTGCGTCAATTTCTAGAACCAAATATTGTAACGGAATATTGTAGGCATAGGGTAGTATAAAATCAGAAGATTGTATAGGGAGTCAGGGATTGTGGAACATTGAATAAACAACCCCTTGATCCTTTACTTTATGGTTCAAGAGCATTCGCTATGATTTCTGATGAAGCTTAGTGTGTCATACTAGGGGAAGGCAGAGTTTTATATACGTTCATTGAAAAATATGTTGGGAACCGTAAGTTTTGTTCTTTCTTCACACATGTTAATCTTTAGAGCATATAATCTTCTAAAGATTTTAACCTTTTTTAAATTCAGACACAAAATCTGTGGGCTGCTATTCTTCAAGGCAACAGACTACTGGTAGCTAAATGTCTCATCCTAAGCTGCAAAAATAGAAAATATATATATCGTTATTAGTCGGCATATGTGCTGGTTTATCATACAGATTCGGTAGCCACTAGCCAAATGGCCACATGCTAGACTGCATATGAATTGATGCAGCCTATTTACGAACACTATAATTATTTGCTTTATGGTATCACATCCTGCTGGTTTATCTGCTTTATGGTACCACATCTAAGATTAGTAGCAGCTGGGCTCTTTTCAACCTGTTTGACCTGGATGCATATCATAAACTACGCACGACTAATGCACCTTCCGTGGACCATTATTATTTGTAGTATATTCGAGTGACTGTACACACAATGTATACGGCACTGGAGCCAGGCCATGACTAGTAGTTGCATATTCTGATGCAATTTATCTATGGTTGGCCCTCAGTGCCAGTGTTACTTGCACATTTTCTTGATTTCTCCAAAGGAAATTCAGAGGAGTACTAGAAACATCCACCAACAACCGATGGAAACACTTTGAATTGAATCTCTATCAAGCCTGCATATATAAACTATACTTAGCATCTCTATCAAGCCCTCATTCACTGGAGCTAGCTAGCCAACCAGGAGCACGGATCCATTCCTATTTCCTCCCATCGACGGAGCTGCAGAAATCCATCACCTTCGATCTGCAGTCTCTGTTGGTCACAGCAGCTGGAGGTCTCTGTTGGTCACAGCAGCTGGAGGTAGGGTTTGTGAAAGTGGTTCACAGAGGCCTCGTCAGTCGTATTTATGTCTTCTTTGCCTTTAATTGGGATGCCCCAGCAACCAGCCCCCTTTGGCTCAAGTGTATTCTCTGCCTGCAACTAGGACTGATGAAATGCTACTAATATCCTGCAGCAACAACGGCGAGGCCGCGCGCGAGAGGAGGTATTGCATTGCGACGGCGATGGGGACATGCATGATATAGCGTTTTCCGTGCCATTGTTACGGCACTGCCACCATCTTATCTCTCTATCTATCTATCTCCTGCTAGCTACCTGCAATCTATGGCTTCTGCTTCGGTACACCCCCCCCCCCCCCACACCCCTCAAAACTCAAATACAAGAACGGCTCAGATTGCTCGATACCTCTTCGTTATGGACGATACGATGATGTAATTTAAGTTGTATAAGGCCCTGTAGAAAACCCGTATAGGCGTATAGCCCACATACCACCGTATATATACGAATCCGTAAGTCGTGGTGGTCCCATGCTAATGGCGGCACGCACAGGATGCTCCGTCCGCCCTAGCCGGAGGAACGACTCGTCGCCCGGAGGAACAGGTCGCCGGCGAGGAATTCCGAGGTCTTGCCGGCAAGGGAGAGGCACAGCGATCGTGATCGCCTGAGGGAACGGAAAAAATACTTTTGTGGCCGGACAGTCTGGTCCAATACGTGCACATTCACGAAATTCATCCAGACTGTCCGGCATGACGTCTGGGTGGCTTCGGTATGCCCACCGGACAGTCTGGGCGGGATATGTCCGGATGAAGTAGAATCGCGTGGGAGAGACACGGCGATCGAGGCCTGACGCAACGCAAAACATATCTTTGCTGGCCGGACAGTCTGGTCGAATATGTGCAGATTGAAGATCTACATCCGGACTGTCTGGCCAGATGTCTGGGTAGCTTCGGTATGCCCTCCGGACAGTCGGCGCAATATGTCCGGTCGAAGTCAAAACATGTGGTCCTCGGTACAGGCTTATGTACGGACTGTCCGGCCCACTGTCTGGCCAGGAAAGAATCGACTACAAGGCTCCCACGACACACATGCTGTATCCTTCATTTATTAAAGTCGTGTAGTTAACTTCCGTTTTATATATCATTGTACTTGGCCGTTATGATGAATAAAATGTGTATATACTTGTTTAATTTTTGTAAGACGCATCGGTTTCCATAAACGCCATGTAACCGGTATGCAAAATTTGCTTTGGATGAAACACGCAAACATAGCCTCTTTACAATTGCATTGTGTAATGGCCTGAAATAGTTTCTTTACACAAAATATAAAAAATATATAAGAGTTGAACATGGTCGGGAAACCTTCTACGGGACGAAAACCCGACTATATACACTCTAGTTGACCTAATCGTCGTCCTCCATGTCATCAATGAGCTCGAGTATAGTATCTTTCACATTTTTCTTCTCGTTAATGGGTGATAGAAGAAGTTCGCCCACAAAAACTGGTCTTGATTCGTTAATCTCAAACTGCAAAAATAAAATATACAAGCAACTTAGAATACGTAATAACATGTCGGATACTTACATGTATGAAAAAATATGACTTGCCTGGGAGATAGGGGTGGTCAGTTCATCTCCATCCCAAAATTCCATACATTTGAGCACCCATAGTGCACATGAATTTCTGGTTCGAAAGAACGGGTCAAAAACAATTGCGAATCCATAGAATAAAAATATGAGTAAATGGCATCGTGTACTTACCCATCCCTTTGCTCAAGTACGTCGTATTGAATTATAGGCCATTCTGAAACATCTTCAAAAGATTTGGAGACCTCGTTTGCCATTTGTATGTCGTTTGAGAGCTCGGCTCTCTGAAATAATATATGTGCATATTTAGTAAAGAATAAGATATAACATGAAAGACAAGTTAAAATGTAAGTGTGACAAAGTATGCCAATGTTTCAATGACGTCCAAATACATGTCCAGCTTATACAGTGAATCGAGAACTTGAAACTGTTTCTTGGGTCTATGCATCACAACCGTGACCCAATGATTTTTATGGACATTGACAGGAAAATATATCTACATGTATAATAAAATAAGTTAAATTTGGAATAGAATGAAACATTTGCATCACATGACTTTTTACTAACCTTGTCACGCTTGAAATATTCGTCAATGCATCTGTTAACCGCCGCACTGTTCTCGACAATTTCTTGGTCGTTTTCGGGTGAAAAACAAGTTTTACCCTTAACTTTTGTTTCTATTAGCCAGTGTGTTCTCCATGTAGTGGCTAGGACCCGATCATGATTAACTCGTAGCGCTAAATGTTGCACGTAAGCATTGATGACCTTTAAAATAGTATGTTGTCTTAGAATTATTAGGATTGTAATCACGAGAGTCATTCCATAATAGAAGAAATTACAATGCAACGAAACTATGTGTACTTACATCGCCCGTTAGCCAACCATGCCTTATGATTGGTAGAATCAACCGCGCAGTCAACTTTAGACCTTGAGATTGGAAAACTTTCTTTCCACGTAGCCGCTTGCACTTTGATAATTCTTCTAAAAATTCCACCGCCGCTTCTACCTGTGGAGTCACTTCATTTGTACCATGTACAACACCTAGTGGTTCGAATAGAGCTGAAAGGTACAATAAGCTTAATGTCGTTGGTAAAGTGCAGGGATATTAAATAATTGACATGTTGAGATTTATAAATGTGAACTTACCCTTCGCAGATTTCTTATTAGTCTTCACACGCTTCATATTAACCTTGTTTGTCACGAAGGGGGACTTGAGAAATGCAGATAGCTTGCGCTTCCTCTTCTTTTTTTGGCACACTACTTTCTTTCTGCCGATCTTTATCTTCAGAACTCGAAGACGAAGAGGACGTCTCCGGTTCCACTTTGCGTGCAAGCTTTGACTTTACAGATGATAATGCATTTTTTGACAAAGAGGATGCCGATCTATCCGAAAGATGTGTAGGAAGCGTAAAAGGATCTGCTTTGGTACCCGTTCCTCCTTTAGAGTGAACATCCTGCGAAAACTCTTTTGAATCACTTGACCCACTATCATCCTTTTTAACCTTTGATCCAGCTGGCGGTGCAGGTGTGACGTATTTTTCATCTTCAACCTCCACCTCATTATCATTTTCACCAATGTCGGAGTCAGTCCTGGCACCGTCCATGTAACACTTTTTTGAATATTGGCTATTCTCCCCGCTTTCTTGCTCCCCTTTGGAAGCCTTTCCGTCAATTGGTTTGTACAAGACCCCTGTCTTATTTAACTTTTCAATAAGTCGCTGCGAGGGGAAAACAAATTAGTCATATCGTGTGCAAATGAATGACACATATAAAATAAAATAAACCACATTTGTTACCTCTGCACATCTCACGGGAATAAGAAGCAACTCATTACGAATGAGTTTATTCTCCTCGGTAAGACGATTAATGCTGTTCAGAAGACGTTCCACATATGGAGGGTCTTGTGACGGTAATTTACTGCTACTTGTTCCTTTACATTTTGCAGACTTTGATTTTTTTCTAGGGGTAGGCTCCGCCATCAACCGTCTATAAGACTCTGTAATGTTGTTCGTAATCTACATGTATAAAAAACAAACTAATTAATGTATGGTCTAAACATTAAGTGATGAAACTTATACCAACAAAAACATAAATGACCTACATCTCCATGACCACGGCCATAAGTAATGTCATATTTGTCTCTAATAGCAGCTTCAGATTCATTCCAATTTCTCATGAGTGGGTAAATGGACACCAATTTGAGACCAGTAATCGGACGAACCTTTTCCCAATACATGTACTGCATGAAATAAAAAAAATAGTGATTGGTAAATAGTAGTAGTGTAAATACCAATACATGTACTACATCAAATAACAAAGAAAAAGTGATTGGTAATTAGTAGTAGTGTAAATAATTGTTAGCTAAACATTATTATATACCTGGAGTAGGGCCATGTTTCCATGTGGCCATTGCTTTATTCTACCTCCTTTTCTCAGCAGCCTAAGGGATTCCAAACAATATTGCAATGTAAATGCATTCCAGTTTATTCTCTTTATGCGATCAAGGTCTTCCACTAATGCATAGGTAGATTTTGGAATAATCCTGGTTGACGACGGTGCAATCACTGTGCCAATTAGCACCAAAACTGTCTTTTGTACAAACTCGTCGCCGTGGTCTCCACTATTGACAATATCAGCTATTAAATCATCAATTACCAAGTTTTCGGTTCTGGGACTGAGAAAGTGTGCCGGCACACGGCGCTTTGCTTCGGTCCCTTCTTCTTTAATTATTGCGATGACGTCCAAACCATCATCCTCGAACCCAAATATGGCATGAACATCCTCGCCACTCAGTGAAACTTTTTCGCCACCATTCTCTTTCAACATGAATGTCTCTTTTTTATGATCATAACCCTGTATGATATGCCTCAGCAAAACCTTACGCATCATTACCGTTGGAATTTGGAGCATACCGTGTAAAGAGGGGCCCGTTTCATAAAGTCTACCCCTTTGTAAATTTGTCAGTCTGTCCACAAGGTTGCACCACTTCTGAACGGAGCAACAAATGTCACCCAATTCCTCCATGCTGTACCAAACAAACAAAAAATACTTATTCAGCATGCATGATCAATTAGAACAAACAGTAACAAAAGGGACGGAAAATCATGTAGCCGGACTGTCCGGCCAAAGACTCGCCGTACTGTCCGGACAGTCACTCGCCGTACTGTCCGGGCAATCACTCGCCGGACTGTCCGGCAATAGTAGATGGATGCTATATAGGACCTACCGCGCGAGAGATTCCGGCGATCCTCCAGTTGCGGCAGCACCTCAACTGCAAGATCGGGGTGTCCTCGCCGGCAGTTGAGAGGCTCCTAGCGGCGATGCTGGATTCCTAGGATAAAAGTCATTGCGGTTTTCTCTCTCAGAATGTTACTCTGTGTACCATACTTCAAAAACAAGTAGGCGATCCTGAATTTGTGGAGTTATTTGTAATGATCAACACCATTTACAGAATGTAGTATTGTTTGTATGAATATATGAAACCAATGAAGTTAGAGGTGTCATATTATGATCCCATCATCATAAAGTTACCACCTTGCTTAGTATTGGGTAGTGTTTTGTCAGTTTTTAATCATGAAAATGTGAGAATTACTGAAAGTTAGTCAAGACAAACATGGATTTCCTGGGTCTGTGAATCAAGTGGTAATTGTATATTTTGTATTTTCCTATGCACCGTCTTTATAACATTCTTGATTGATTGGGCATCATGGCTCCTCTATGGTTAATTTCCCTAGGAGTCTGTTTTTAATTTGCTTTAAAAACATAACTGATATTTATGTTAATTTTATTTACCAGTCTAGTTGGGCACAATCTTTTTGGTACTCATTTAGATTTATATGTACTGCTATGCTTACCAGTCTCAACCATCATGCATGTGTGGTACATTTTTTGCTGTGCTCCCGATTTTGTTTGTTTCCGGATCACATGATTTCTCTGTCACCTTCAGCATGGATTGTCTACTGTATTTGTAGCATCTTGTATGCCAATCTATGTTTTGTTTGATTGAGCCATTTTTAGTTTTGCGTGTGCAGTTGATGTTTATATACTGAACCAGATTGGTTGCCCCATCAGAGACCTCAAGGCATATGAGATATGTGTTTATCAGGAAATCAGTTTAAACCTTAGGCAATCCTAGGCATAAACTGTTTGCTTTCGTACCATTGTTTTGCACGCTCAAGGGCCCCATGCCATTTGAGGGAAGGTCTTTTGCTAGCTTCGAAATACCTGCAGGTTCTCTGTGGGGTGCTCGGATGTTGGGGCCCTAGATTAATTGCAGTGGTTTCATAGTACCAATTTACCATCACTAGAAGTTCTGGTAAAATAATGATTCCATAACATCAGTTAATGTACATGCACTGTACTGTTTAATCATTTACGGTTGATTCAAATTGATACATAGTTCCTACATTTCTAGACTACATGCAAAATTCCACTCTTAGAATTAAGCTAACATTAGAGGTAGTAATTAATCTGAAACTAATTTGGATTCTTCTCCGCTACAGCTAAGGTTTTTTTATTCATCTTGGTGTTAAGGAGATGGCACGCACGAAGAATCCTAATATTCCTATTCGTCGAGATATTTTCTTCTGTCCTTTTCTTTTGGTATTTTCGGCTTACTGTTTGCGCCCAACTTTCTGTCCCCTGTCAACTTGTATTTTGATGAGCTCAGTTTTTAGTTATCAATATAGTAAACTGGATTTACTTCAGTATCGAGCTATCCATCTCATTTACTCTCAGTCTTGTTTACTTCCTTTTAATTTACGATATCTATTATTCACTAGATGATACCCCGCGCGTTGCTGCGTGATTCTTAAGTATGGAATTTAGATTATAAATTGAAAAAGAGATCAATATATACATTATATATGGCTGCCGATGAAATAAGGAGTGCCTGTACCTAAATGTGAGTACTAATCCTCTTTGTAGTGTTAGAAATATATGTATACATTACATAGATTGCTATTGTTATGATCCACTAAACTACAATTTTAATATACATAATAGATGAATAACTTATCTGAGAAAATGCTTGGTCAATCCAGGTAAAGAGTAAGGAAAACAAAGCCTCTCAAGCTGCTTTAATAGCTTCACCAGGTGTCACCTACAAAATTATGATTATTGTATATATTATAGAAGGATGATTGACTCATACTTCCAACCTAGTATATTACAGTTTGGCTAATTATTGAGTGACACCAGGTGGGCATGGAACTTGGATATACAAAATAAAATATGAATGGATGATGGTACACAACAACATACATAGCACACCATAGTAATTCGGCAATGGCAAAACCAATAGTCAATCTCACATTTCTACCGTCCAACAAAATATCTACATGGTTAAGAAAATGGTCCTTGCTTTCAGCTCTAGTTTACCAAATTGGTTTCAAGCTCTATCTCACCATGACACGACACGATCATGACAATGTGAGTCGATTCGGTAGTATTGTTATGAATAATAACAAGGAACTAATCATGGAAGTGGGAGGGTATAATATAAAATACGCATCTTGATCAAATATTTCTAAAAACAAAATTAAGTCTTGTATGAAATGGTTGAGTGTTTGTCATGAGCTGGATGAGACATATGGGATTAATATTTATTATAGAATTGGAAATCAGTTGGTGGCTTGTACGCCTTAAGATGACCATCTCAGACTTAAGAAAAAGGAGCACATGTTGATATAAGCTGCATACCTTATTTCCATTTGTAGATGTATCTAGCAGTTAAATAACTTGAATGTGCAGAGCTGGTTGAAGTTTACATAGTTGTGTGCAAGAAAAACTTTATGCAAATTTGGAGGCCTGGCAGAAAGCAAGCATCCTGAATAGAAAATAAAATAACACATGCATATTTAAGCAGTCTATCAAATAATTAATTATGAGACAGAACCAAACCTGTTGCATAAATCAGATGGACTGCGTATGAATTGCACGTGTCTAGATATATTACATTGTTTTTGTTTCTGTCTAGATATTTGGCAATGTGATGAGGTTAATATTAATTGTTCACATGATTTAAATGCAGGTTCACGTCGTCCATGCCCCTCAGATGATGAAGAAAGGGGTCCACCCCTTAAGCGCTCAGTTGTTGTTCGTGATGGTAGTGGTCAAGTAGAGGAAGATGATGACAATGACAGTGAGGAACAGTCTGAGAAAGATTGTGAGGAAGACTTTGTGGTCATAGAAGAGACTCCTAGGAGAAAGACTAGGGGAAAGAAACGGGCCACCAAGGTTACTGCTCTCAAGAAGAAACCGATCACCAAGACTCTCAAGATGCCCGTGCGCGAAGGCCTTGTCCTTCAGATAAAAAAGCCGAGACACACGAGAAACTACGATGTGACCAACTACAAAACAATGTCTACGGCGAAATATATTCGTCTGAGAGATGTGGATCATTTTCATGGACAAAAGAGTGCTGCAGATTCAAGGTTTTGGTCTCATGTGCAGCAAGATATATATGAAAGTATCCTTCTCGAGCAAAGTACAATTTTGGTTCCCCAACGACGTGTCAACATTGCTTTCTTGGAGGAAAACCCTTTGCTATTTCCAGGCTGTGTGGAGCTTATTGATGCGATGGGGCTACGTGGAATTTTGACTCTTCACCGTGATTGGAGTGAAGAAGCTGTAGCGCAATTCTATGCCACTTGTCTGTTTGTTGGTGATGATGAGAGAACACTTCGGTGGATGACCCAGGGAGTCAAGTTGATGGTTTCATTTGAAGAATTTGCCGATCTCCTCAACATTTCTATTGAAGGAGATCTTTACCAGATTCATAGCGAATCTACGGATGATGTGTCCATGACCGCTGCAGCTCTAGACCCTCTTCGGCAAGTTGGTTGGGGTCTCTGTGGGGATGAAACATTGCACAGATGTTCCACACTTAAACCACTGTATCAGTTCATGTTCCATGTTATCACCAAGGCGCTTGTTCCAAAGATTGGTGATAGGGGTAAGGTGAGGAATTTTGCGATAGACCTCTTGGTTCGGATGCACACTCATGGCCATGAGAGGTTTGATTTGGTAGATTTTCTTTTCCAACAAATACGTCTAGCCTCTTATGAGCAAAAAAGGAGCTTTCCATATGCTCCATTTATCCAAGTGCTCATTGATGCAAAGTTTAAGGGTGGAAAGATCTTCAAGGACTGCAAGCATAACATGTGGACTCCCCGAAATGATATGAACGGTGCAAAGATTCCCAGCGGTAAGAAGAACGGTACAAACCATGCTCCTTTGGCAAGGCCATCAAAGTTCGAGAGATTTATGGCCAAGACTCAACAACTGCTCTTTCAGATTTGCTCATCCAATGCCAACGCGATGAAGGGAATATGCCCGAGAGGCAATAATAAAATGGTTATTATCTTATTCCTTGTTTATGATGAATGTTTATTTCTCATGCTAGAATTGTATTAACCGGAAACGTTGATACATGTGTGCTTAATAAACAAACAATGGTTCCTAGTAAAGCCTCTCTTTTAACTAGCTCGTTGATTAATAGATGATCAAGGTTTCCTGATCATGAACATTGGATGTTATTAATAACGGGGTCATGTCATTAGAAGAATGATGTGATGAACATATACCCAAAGAGAATATAGCAATGCGATCAAGTCATTTAGTTTACATTGTTATATCAAACATACGAAGTAACTTATTCCTTAGACCATGAGATCATGTCAATCGCTGATACCGGAAGAGTGCTTTGATGGCATCAAACGTCACATCGTAACAGGGTGACTATAAAGGTGTCGTTAAGTATTCGGAAAGTATTAGTTGAGGATCATGGATCAAGAGTGGTATTTGTCCATCCAAATGACGGAGAGATATACTCTGGGCCCTCTCGGTGATATCACATCGAAACCGCTTGCAAGCACGTGATATGATCACAAAGGATGTTATATCACGGGAACGAGAAAAGAGTACTTGTCGGTAACGAGATTGAACAAGGTATGGTTGATACCAATGATCGAATCTCGGACAAGTAAAATATCGCGAGACAAAGGGAATAGTTCACGGCGTTGTTGGTTCACACGATCACGAGAGTCATCGTTGAATATATAGGAGTCATCACGGATCTCCAGATCCCGCTGTTGATTATTGATCGGAGAGGAGTCTCGATCATGTCTATCTTATTCGCGAACCGTAGGGTGACACACTTAAGGTTCGATGACACGTTTGAGAGGATACGGAATATCGAAGAATATTTTGGGCAGCACCGAAATTGTTTCGGGGAAAATTGAAATAGTTCAAGGGGTTTTTCGTCGAATGGTTGTTAATAGAATTAACAAATGATTCGAGGTGCTTTATGCAAATGTTTGTTAATAGAATTAACAAATGCTGAAATAAAGAAATAAAAATGTTTTATTGATTTATTAAAGAAAAACTCTTGGATTTTCTAAGTGGGGTTTAAAGGAAAATGAGTAGGTGTGAGTGGAGTGTCCACTCACATCATGAGGGAAGAGGTGGGGGCACACCATGGGGCTGGCCGCACCCCCCTTGGGCTGCCTCTCCCCTCTCCTATAAAAGGAGGGTGAGAGCTCTCCCTCCTCCACACACTTTGCCACTTCCCTTTCCCTCCACCCGCTGCTCCATTTCATGGTCTCCGGCTTGGCGAAGCCCTGACCGTGGGATTCTTCACCACCACCACGTCGTCGTGCTGCTGGAGTTCCGAGGGATCCTCTACTTCCGCGCCCCGCTGGAACGAGGGAACGGAGGTCGTCATCAACCGTACGTGTGACCGATCACGGATGCACCGCCGGATTGCGGTGCTCATCTTCTCGCTATCGGGATCGGTGTGAGTACGACTACGCCAACAACGAGATTTGATCTCGTACCACTTTGAGTCTTCGAGGGTATGTGTTCTCCTTAACCCTCTCGTTGCCCGTTGCACTTCGTCTCCTAGATTAGATCTTGGCATTTCGGGTGTCTCTCGCGTAGGAAATTTTTTGTTTTCTATGCAACGACCCCTTCAGTGGTATCAGAGCCGGATCTATGCGTAGATGTTTTGTACGGGTAGAACACATAGGTGTATGTGGGCGTTGATGATCATGTTATTACCTCCTTGATTATTTTATGATCTTAGTGGCATAGTGGGATGAAGCGGCCCGGACTAACCTTACATGTCCACGTACATGAGACTTGTTCCACAACTGACATGCAACTTGTATTGCATAAGTGGCTTGCGGGTGTCTGTTTCTCCTACTATAGTTAAGATCTAATCTATGAAGGGTTGTTAAAAATGTGTTTATCAACGTTGTGGTTGATGTTCGTAGGTATGAACGGTTCTATCCTCGAAAGCCCTAAGCCACGTAAAATATGCAAAAATAAATTAGAAGCGTCTAACTAGTTTTTGCTGGGCTTGTGATGTGATATGGTCAACATTACAAATTTATGAGATGATCTATTTTGTAAATTATTGATATACCGGAAGGTATCCATATGGTTGTCTTCTTATTGATGGACAATCAAGTTTGGGGTACCGTGGTACTTGGTACCACGCCGGTGGAATGATTGAGATCATACCATAATGCACATGATGGAGATCAAGTGCAAGGAGGACCATATCATATCACGTTATCCTTTCATGTGATGTCTGTGATGTTAATCCTTTTTTATGCATCTTGTTTTGCTTAGATAACGATGGTAGCATTATAAGATGATCCCTCTCACTTAATATCAAGATAATAATGTGTTCTTCCTTAAAGTATGCACCGTTAATAAAGTTCGTCGTTTCGAGACACCACGTGATGATCGGGTGTGACAGACTCAACGTTCGCATACAACGGGTGTTTTCAAGCCTAGCATGTACAGACATGGCCTTGAAACACACGCAATACTACGGTTCTACTTGGCGAGCCTAGCATGTACAGACATGGCCTCGGAACACGTAACCGAAAGGTAAAGCATGAGTCATATGGCTGATATGATGAACATGTCGATGTTCGCCTTTGAAGCTACATCATCTCACGTGATGATCGGTTTTGGTGTAGTGAATTTGGTTCGTGTAATCACTAAAGACGACTAAGAGGGATGTTGTTTTTGAGTGGGAGTTCATGGTTTAATTTTGAATTAACTTGAACTTATTTATCATGAACAACAAATCAAAGTGAATTTGCACAAATTGTAGTATTCATTGGCATCCACATAACTACCTTACACTTAGATTGTTAATTGAGATATAACTGTTATGATCTGGTAAATACCATTTAAGATTGGTACCGTATTAGTGAAATTTAAAATTGAGTCCTATTGTAGATTTTTGGTATTTCCTACCTAGCTCCATATGGTTAATGATTGATTAATCTAGAGAGCAAATAATTCCTACTTAGAATCCAGAGTCATGGTTGCTTTCGTATTACTTTATCTTCAAAAGAATGTTTTTGATCAAGGTGATTTTGGAACTGAAAAGAGTTGTTTTCAGAAACAATCAAGTGAAAGATATATTGATATCTAGAAACTTATTTGTGGCAACATGGCTGAGTATAATTTAGCGTGACAATGTATGCTTATATTATTTGAATATATGCAATGATTGAAGACGCTAGGCGTCTGAATATTCCAAGAAGTTGGGCGCTGAAAATTATCCTCTAAATCCCTTCCTTCGAGCTATAGTAGCTTAATCATAAAATTGTTATGATGGGATGGATTAAAAGTATGGGTAAAGTCGTTTACCTTACTTGGAAATTGCTAAGAGTGGAATCTAGAAGAATGCTATTAATATGGTGATATTAGTAGAACAATCAAACTCAAAGTATGACTCGATGGGTGATAGTATATGACTAACACGCCAAAGAAAATGAGCTAGTAAGACTAGCATTGTTTGATGTTGAATGATTCTTCTGTAAAGGAAAGGGAATATTGAAAATAGAATTACAAAAAGATATATGGCAGAAAAAGAAGATAACTGGAAAGGTCCAGCTCAGGAGTATATGCTTGATATACAAGTTATAGATGTATTACTAGTTAACAAAGTATTTTTGGGTATTTTGATACCACATTGGTTGGTATGAGTTGTCATACAAAGCAACGCAATGCAAGAAATACAAGGGCCTAAGAGGAACTAGTAATAGATGTGGAATCGATTATGACAAGAACATAAATAAAATGTTATTGTGTTCATTGTCGTATCGAACCAAACAGTCAAGATTTATTTTAAGAACTTAATAAGTTGTTATTTTGTTCTAGTCTTTTGTGAGAACAAATGAGATTGTTCAAACGATGACCATATTCCATAATTGATGGATATGTTAATATAAATCATGTTGGTAAAGTAAACATCTATAAGACTGAATGCTAAACGTTGCAAGACGTAAAAGAGTTTCACTTAAATTGTGGCACCACCATTTTAGTTCATATCGGAAAGGAAAACATGAAGGAACTCCATATTGATGGACTTCCGGAGTCATTTTGTTTTGAATAAATTGACGCTTGTGAGACCTCTTCCAAAAGATGACTAAAATTCCGTTCATAGGCCAAAGTAGAATGGACGACTAATGTAGTGGAGATTATACATGTTGATGTATATAGTCCATTATGTGTAGTCATGTATGGTGGATTAATTTTTCCTTCATAAAATTCTGTCGACAACTTGAGTAGATATGTGAGTATATCTATTTAAAGAAAACGGAGTTTGACATTTTGAATTGGTTCAAAAGGTTGTTAATATGAAGTTAAAATCATTGTAACAAGATAATCAAGTATTTATGATTGGATCATAAAGGATAAAGTTTGAGTTACAAGTTTAGCAAAACATCTGAGAAGTTGCAGAATTGTTCTACAACTTATACTTCTTGAATACCCCACATTAGATTGGAGTATTCAAAAGACAAAATCAAACCCTGTTTGACATGGTAAGATTAATAAAATTGCCATTATAATTTTGTAGTTTATACATTAAGGACAACCGCTTGTACACTGAAAAGAGCACCATCATGATCCGCTGAAATTGACAACATATAAGATATGGTTTGGGTAGTGACCCGAATTGTCACTTTCTTAAGTTTTGGTTTGCATAGCATGTGTAAAATGTTTACAACCAAAATAGGATAAATATATGTTTATAAGGTTATCCCAAATAAAACATTTGGTATTTCTCCTATCACCGAACAAAAAGACAAATGTTGTTTGTCAGAAAGGGTTGATTTATCGAGAAAGTAGTTCTTGCGAAACAAGTGAGTGGGAGCACAGTACAAACTCAACGAGGTTAGAGAATCTTCGTTATCATGTCAAGAGTAGCGCAGCACTGGAAGTTGTTCCGGGGTTTACTATTTTGACTAACTAGAAGACACTACAAATGTTGTAGATACTTCAAATGAGTTTGCGAACTGTACCAGAAAAGTCCAAAAACTTTGTACTTAGAACAACTTGTGGTTTAAGTGTAAATTGTTGTTTTAACAACAAAAGGACCTGGACCTTATAAAGGAAGCAAATGATGGGCCCTGACTTCGTAAAATTGACTATGAGTCATTATATCCGCCATAGTATCCTTGTATGAATATCAAGTATGTGACTTGGTAGTCCTTTCAATAGGCATGATGCCTAACGATAGCAAAAGGGTCTATATAGCGACAAAGGCATGGATACTTATCGAAAAGTTGTTTTCGACGAAGTTCAAAGAGTTGACTACTACAAGATTTCGATCTTCCGTAGTGATGCTTTAGTCTTTGCGGATAGTTATAGCAAAAGGTTACATATTATGATATGGCAGTTGAATAACAAAACCAACTCTCCTCTCGAGGAAGTTTGATCGAGGATGTGTACTTGACACAGTCTGAGAGTTTTGTAAAATTCAAAAGGTTGCTAGAAAGGTATGCACACTTCAATGGTTGAAGTGAGCATAGCGAAGTTGAAATCTTTAGCTTAATGAAGTTATCAAAAGAGTTTGATTCCATCATGAATGATAAAGATGCTTGTAGAGTTACAAGAAATTAAGTGGGAGCGCTATGACACATTTCCAATACTTTATGTAGATGACATATGGTTGATTGGAAAAATATGTATTTTAAATTAACACGGTTAATATTTTTGATTTCATATTGATGAAAGGCTTAGAAGATATTGGGCATCGATATCTATAAAAGATGGATTGACGCACCTGATATGATTGAAGCCAAATTACATAGATGAAATATTGAAGTAAGTCAATATGAAAATGACAAGAAGGAGTTCTTGTCACATGGAAAATAATTGAGCAAGATTCATGTGTTTTGACACATGATGAGCATCATTGAAATTGAGATTTCTAAGTCATGTTTCCATGCTATGTACACAACCAGATGAGTCTTATGCTATAAAATGTTATAGTAGGATAATTCATATGATGATTAGACAACAGTGGGAGAAATCCTTGTGTCATTTTAGAAATGCTAAGGATATGTTTTCCTATATAGTAATGACAAAATATTAGTTGTAATATGTTACACTAATAGTCTTGTCATTTATTCAAGTAATTTTATCTCAATTAAAATATGTGATGAAGGGTAGCACAATAGGATGGAAGAAAGTTCCATGCTGGATTTGAAAGAGTTTCAAAATTAAAATATTGTGACAGATACTACAACAAAGGCTAAAGTATATCGTTGTGTTAACAACTGATTATAAGCGTATTTTGTGTCAAGGAGTTCTTTATTGAACTTGGTGAGTTTCCAAGAATGCTGAAACTATGAAACTACATTTTTCACAATGTTAGTAACATCAGTTTAAGCTGAGGAATTAAGGTATCACCGGAACTTGGTGAGTTTCCAAGAATGCTAACACTATGAAGCTACATTTTCACAATGTTAGTGACATCAGTTTAAGCTGAGGAATTAAGTTTTCACCAATTGACCATATATATACAAAGCCATCTCATTAGAGAATGAGTGATGCGTGTAGACGGAAAGAACATGCAAATACAATAGGACCTGAACAGTTCAGATCTTTTTGATGATGTTTACCGCATGCAAAGCATGGTAATAACACTGGTACGCCATATATGTTAAAGTGCTTACAGACTAGATTATTGACTCTAGTGCAAGTGGGAGACTGAAGGGAATATGCCCGAGAGGCAATAATAAAATGGTTATTATCTTATTCCTTGTTTATGATGAATGTTTATTTCTCATGCTAGAATTGTATTAACCGGAAACGTTGATACATGTGTGCTTAATAAACAAACAATGGTTCCTAGTAAAGCCTCTCTTTTAACTAGCTCGTTGATTAATAGATGATCAAGGTTTCCTGATCATGAACATTGGATGTTATTAATAACGGGGTCATGTCATTAGAAGAATGATGTGATGAACATATACCCAAAGAGAATATAGCAATGCGATCAAGTCATTTAGTTTACATTGTTATATCAAACATACGAAGTAACTTATTCCTTAGACCATGAGATCATGTCAATCGCTGATACCGGAAGAGTGCTTTGATGGCATCAAACGTCACATCGTAACAGGGTGACTATAAAGGTGTCGTTAAGTATTCGGAAAGTATTAGTTGAGGATCATGGATCAAGAGTGGTATTTGTCCATCCAAATGACGGAGAGATATACTCTGGGCCCTCTCGGTGATATCACATCGAAACCGCTTGCAAGCACGTGATATGATCACAAAGGATGTTATATCACGGGAACGAGAAAAGAGTACTTGTCGGTAACGAGATTGAACAAGGTATGGTTGATACCAATGATCGAATCTCGGACAAGTAAAATATCGCGAGACAAAGGGAATAGTTCACGGCGTTGTTGGTTCACACGATCACGAGAGTCATCGTTGAATATATAGGAGTCATCACGGATCTCCAGATCCCGCTGTTGATTATTGATCGGAGAGGAGTCTCGATCATGTCTATCTTATTCGCGAACCGTAGGGTGACACACTTAAGGTTCGATGACACGTTTGAGAGGATACGGAATATCGAAGAATATTTTGGGCAGCACCGAAATTGTTTCGGGGAAAATTGAAATAGTTCAAGGGGTTTTTCGTCGAATGGTTGTTAATAGAATTAACAAATGATTCGAGGTGCTTTATGCAAATGTTTGTTAATAGAATTAACAAATGCTGAAATAAAGAAATAAAAATGTTTTATTGATTTATTAAAGAAAAACTCTTGGATTTTCTAAGTGGGGTTTAAAGGAAAATGAGTAGGTGTGAGTGGAGTGTCCACTCACATCATGAGGGAAGAGGTGGGGGCACACCATGGGGCTGGCCGCACCCCCCTTGGGCTGCCTCTCCCCTCTCCTATAAAAGGAGGGTGAGAGCTCTCCCTCCTCCACACACTTTGCCACTTCCCTTTCCCTCCACCCGCTGCTCCATTTCATGGTCTCCGGCTTGGCGAAGCCCTGACCGTGGGATTCTTCACCACCACCACGTCGTCGTGCTGCTGGAGTTCCGAGGGATCCTCTACTTCCGCGCCCCGCTGGAACGAGGGAACGGAGGTCGTCATCAACCGTACGTGTGACCGATCACGGATGCACCGCCGGATTGCGGTGCTCATCTTCTCGCTATCGGGATCGGTGTGAGTACGACTACGCCAACAACGAGATTTGATCTCGTACCACTTTGAGTCTTCGAGGGTATGTGTTCTCCTTAACCCTCTCGTTGCCCGTTGCACTTCGTCTCCTAGATTAGATCTTGGCATTTCGGGTGTCTCTCGCGTAGGAAATTTTTTGTTTTCTATGCAACGACCCCTTCACGCGATTTCCAACATAAAGTCGGTTGATCGTGTTAAAATCAACAAGTATAAGGCTCAAGTTCGTGAACTTGGCGGTGTGGCTAGTGAGGATGAAGCCACTACATCATCAAGCACTGCTTGTCCCAAGTTTAGCTTTCCCACTGAACGCTATGCTGAGTTCTTTGAAAAGGGATCAAGTGATGAAGAAGGTTCTTCCTCTAGTGAAGGCGACTCCGAGTGATAGTTCCGTAGAGGTAGCATATTAGTGGCTCGTGGGTTTTGTATGGTCAAAGTTGCATGCCTCGCGCTATCTTTGATTATTATTGGCATGTAAACTTAATATTCTTTTGGTTATGTGTGAGACTATGTCTGTTGGATTTGATGTGGTTATGCATATGAAACTTATTTATCCTTTTGTTCTGTGTCAGCCTTTGGATTACTTGTGAACCTAGTGTACTGATCATTGATCAAGCTTTGGATTACATGTTTGAATATGTTCTGTGTCAGGCTTTGGACTGAATTATATGATTTGGAAAATCTTGCACATGGTTGTCTTCCGTATTATTCACTAGTATTCTAAACAAAAAGAGCTATATACATGTTGGAGTTAAAGAAATACTACTGATTGGTTGTCTTCTGTATTATTCACTAGTATTTGAGTCTGCTATCAAATGGAAATCTTTGTCCCTCTTTTTGGGTGATAGGATCAACTAGTGCATCATGTAGTAGCACGGCCATCGCTGGCATTTGGTTAGAATTTAGGGCCAGACTGTCCGGATGCAAGTCTGGGCGCTCTCTGTTAGGGGCCGGACAGTCCGGCATATACTGTCCGGATATGTTTCACTAAGCCCAAAAAATCCCGAAAAAAGCCTAGTAGGCCGGACTGTCTGGGCGCACGTCTGGGCGCTCTCTGTTAGGGGCCGGACAGTCCAGCACTTACTGTCCGGATACGTTTCAATAACCCAAAAAATCCCGAAAAATGCCTAGTACGCCGGACAGTCCGGACCATCGTCTGGGTGCTCTCTGTTAGGGGTCGGACTGTCCGGTGCGTACTGTCCGGCCGTTCCAAAAATTATACTCCCCCTTTTCTAAATGTAAGATGTTTGCCGAGTGGGATTTGCATTATTAGATCAATGTGTCATGTAAACGTAGACCTGTAAGCTGTATGAGAATAAGCCGAGGCCATGCAGCTGTAGTTGATCGGGTTTTTCCTTTTTTCCTACTAGGCCGCTTGATGCAAGCATGACTTAAGCTGAACGGTTTTGCACAGATCCATCAGCGACTCTTTTGTTTTCTTACTACTACTACACGGAAGCAGCCCTGTATCGAGCGGAGCAGTTTTGCACTAAATCGAGCTGAGCAGTTTTGCACTGATCGATCATCCCTTTTTTCTATACAAGTTGCAGTACTGTGGATCCGCCACTGCATCTCCCCCTCTTCAACCATGCATCTTTCTCATATAAGTACAATATACATTAACACAACAAAACAAATATTGATATAAAAATGGTATTGCCAAATCGCGGACAAGTATCACACATGTTTATGCATTTATAGTAATTTAACAACCTGCTATTGAAAAATATATTTTTTCAACCACCATATTACTGCATAAGAAGACATGGACAACCATATTGTTTAGTTCTTCGACCACCATATTACTACATACTATATTTTTCACTACCACCATCAATCTTCAATGTAAAATTTATTTCTCGCAGCCGATGACCACCCGTGCATTCCTAATTTTCTTCGACAACCACATTACTGCATAAGATGACATGGACAAATGATGAGCAAGTATATCAATCAACATACATAAGAAAAATATTCTACAGCTTTTACCTCGGATGTCGAGGGCATTTTTTGCTCCGCTTGTTATGTCCCGAAACTTTGCATGCACCGCAAATCTGGGTTCGTTTTCTCTCGTCGAAACCTAATGGTCTACCATTTTTTGTCGTGGGAACGTTCTCGTTTGCTTGTTTACGTGCCCCTTTGGTGGAAAATTTTATAGGATCGCCAACAATAGCTGCATTTCCTTCACGACTCTGTGCAACTTCATTGATGAAGCTTATGTGACCATTCCTTCTATTCTCGTTCACTTGTTTGTTCGATATTATTTCCTGCATATAATTTTTCATCGCCTCAAACAACAATGGGTCATTGCAAGCCACATTGAAAGCTTCTGCCCCTACCATACTCAGCTCACTGTATCGTTTTCGCTCCTCTGCCCCGAACCAGCCCCATCCAGACATATCACTCGTGCGCCTCCCGGGCAAGCCATAGCTTGCTTTTTTTGAGAGGCGTCGAAGAACTAAACAACTTGGTATAACTGATAATTTCAATTCCTTCAAGACAAATAGGATATGCTTGCAAGGCATCCCCTTACGAACCATCCTTCGACAGCTGCACACTATAATTTCTTCAGAATTCCCAGGGTTATATACCACGTTAAACGTGTAATTACTGTTATTTTTCCATTTCACGATAAACTATCGACCGTCCTCTCCCACAAGCTCATCAAAAATCTCTAGGCCGTTAATCTTTTTAAGATCATCTTGTAACATGTAGAAGTTCATCGGAGTAAAGGCAAGAGCAGCAGACTTCTCAATTTCCTTCCAATCAGTAACAGCAACCGGTAAATACTGTGAAGCCACACAGTTATCTTCCGCCTCCTTCTCACGGATGCGAACAATGGCATTCTCGTAGTGTAATATCATATCAACCAGGCTCATAGCAAAGTCAAGGTGAAGATGAAGGCATGAGTTCAAACTTTCGCTCCTCTGGCTGCTTCGCATAC
Organism: Alopecurus myosuroides; assembly: GCA_028641055.1. Classification (NCBI taxonomy): domain Eukaryota; kingdom Viridiplantae; phylum Streptophyta; class Magnoliopsida; order Poales; family Poaceae; genus Alopecurus; species Alopecurus myosuroides. The sequence continues at coordinate 587,693,680 of CM054057.1, read as the reverse complement.
CGAGGAAAAATCCATCAGACAGATACGAGGCGGCCCACAGTCTCTTCTTCTTGTACATCCTCAAGCCAATCTTTCGTTAAATCCGTCTTCCATTTCCGAACAAACGCGTTCCATCTCTCCTCAAAGGTGGCCTCTGAAGTGGCATGGTATACAAGCGATTGAAACTCCTTTAATGACTTAGGGCTAAGGTGTCTCTTCATATTGTTGCCGACATGCCACCCACAAAGACGGTGAAACACACCGGTAAAAACTTCCCGAATTGCTCTCATCATTGATGCGTCCCCATCAGTGATTACTGACTTTGGCTTCTTCTAACACATTGCCCTCAGAAATGTTCGAAGCAGCCAAACATACGTACGGGCTTTCTCGTCAGATACGATGGCGCACCCAAATACCGTAGTCTTACGGTGATTGTTCAGACCCACAAAAGGAATGAATGGCATTGCGTACCGATTCATCTTGTAAGTACTGTCGAACACCACGACGTCCCCATAATCCTCATAGTCCTGACGTGACTGAGAATCACACCAAAACATGCATTTCAGGCGTCCTTTCACATCTACCTGGTAGTCAAAAAAGAAATCAGGGTCATTCTTCTTCCTTCTCTCCATAATGCCAATGGCTGTGGCAGCATCACCCTTTTCAATCAGCTTTCTCTTCTCTCTGCTACACATGTTGTAAAGATCTTTACTCACGAAGCCTACTTTGCTGTATCTTCCACCATTTCTGCTAATGAATGTCCTCATAATAACGCTCTTTCTAACCCCACATGCTAGCAATGAAAATATCTCAGATCTCTCAAAATCTTTGATCTTTCTATGAGACCGAAGAAATGGGACTTCGTCCGGTCTAGCTAGAATATGATTGTGCTTGTCGTCAAACCTTGAAACACACCAAACATTAGCCCCACGGGATCTGTCACGCTTCACGACGAGTTAAGCTTTGCAGTCGCACCGAGACTCGGGTCTAAGCCTGCGGGTGCGGCCATCCATGGTCAAGAACTTTTCTTGTCGTTTCCCCGCTCTGGAGCACAAATACCGCCTCAAGCGTACTTCGCCTAAGGGACCTTTACCTCTTTTCACCTTGTCCTTTCTTATGCTGAAACCACGATCGTTGGTGGGATGGTTGTAGTGTAAGCCCGCATGTTCAGAAGGAAAAGTCATGCCTAACATTTTCCAGCAACTATCCATTTTTTCTTCCTTATCAAACTCAACGTCCATGTCTGATTTCTCATCATTTTCATACTCATTGTAATCATCCTACAGGCACAAAAATGAAAATATAAAAAAACAATTTTGTTGCTTGTATTCATCGATTCCCATAAAGAAATTAACAACATACTTTACTGTTTTTCTCCGCGTGCAGTTCTTCATTTTCCAGTGCTTCTTTCTTATCTTCATCATGTCCAAAGTCCATGTCAGAATCGCCGTAATATTCATCCTCATTGTGAGCACCGGTTATCAACTACAAATTTAAAATCAAATACATATAAGATGTCATTTCACTGATTTCTTCGCATACAATAAATATTGAGCATACATCGAACATGTTTTCCGAGTAGGATAGCTCGGGATCTTTCTCCTCGCTATGAACACCAAAATCCATCTGCACAATAAGGAAACGTAAGTTGCCATGTCGTTCATATCCATAAAAAACATTTAATATACATGTGACCGCACATTATCATCATTGGCTGTGCTCCCACCAAAGAGGCCATCCCACTGATTTCGATACGACGACATAGATTCATCATCCGAACTACAAGAGTGCTCGCGAGCATATCCGTTGTCGCTGTTAATCATACTTCCGCTATCGTACCCCATCCTCTGAAGACTGCAAAATTGTATAATAATCAATCATCAATCAGTGATGGAAACAAACCGTGTAAGTGGACAGTTAATAATATCCGGATAGTCCGGATTTCAAAGACCGGACAGTCTGCCCCAATATGGCCAGACAGTCCGGCCCTTACAGATTGAGGGAGATCTCCCTACGCGGTCTTGCGATCTTGTTTGGTCAGGCAGCCCTCGTGGTGATCTCCGTCTGCGGGACGCCTTGTGGTGATCGACGTGACTCCGGCTGTAGGGAAGGGGCACCTCCGTGGTGATCTCCGGCTGTAGGGAAGGGGCACCTCCGTGGTGATATCCGGCTGTACGATGGCCTTCCGGTGATCGCCGGAGCAGGAGAGGGCGCCAATGGCAGGAGGATGCCCGAGCCGCCGGCAAAGCCCTAGACCGAGGGCGTGGTCGTAGGGTACAGGGGCATATGGAGGCGGGCGCAGTCTATTGATCGTGCGAGTAGGGTAGCATCGATCGGCTCGAGCAATCTACGTATGGCCATACGCCCTCATACGTATGGGTATACCGGGCTGGACATGGGTAATGCGGGCCAGAGATTTAATTAATTAAATTAAATAGCTAATGGAAAAAATTAAGGCTGAGTTACGGGGAGGGGGGGTGTACGGAAGCACTGCCCGCAATCTATTGATATATAATTACAAGTTTAGCTAGCTAGCTAGGAGTACTAGGAAATATAAACGTCCAAGGAAACGGGTAAGTAGTGATGATTTCAGGTCTTGCATGCATGATGATCCATGGATGTGTTGATCCAATGCACGACCACAAGCTATACATGGCTAACTGTCCTTGTTGTTTCCTATGTTCCTACACGATAACACATGCCAACATGGCGTTGTTAAAGCCCCGAGCCCGCACACAAACGCAGCGTCTAAGCGTATACTATTGCCCGCTAACCTGGCATTAAGATCCCCGAGTTATCCTAGAACCCACGATCAGAGAGGAGGCTAAAACAAAAGGAACGGCGCCAATAGAATACATGATGCAACCATTATAGGGTGCAGGGAAGTAATGCTAGTTTACAGATATCCAAGCAGCTTTGCGTGGATAAATATTCTACGTGTCGATCCAATGCATGACCACCAACTTTGCTAGTGCATGAAGCAGTAATACCATCCTGATAAATGCAGGCTGAGGATAACAGGACAAACAGGTTTCCATACTGATCTTAGATGTGATACCATAAAGCAATTAATTTACTGTGCTGATGCAATAATATTTGAAAGTTTGAAACAAATGTCATTCCAACTTGCCCCAGTTGTTAAATTTTCCAAGGTGCACCACATCAGTGTATGATGTAAGTTGAGCAATGCTATGCGTACGATCATTTCTGTCCGATACCCATACGATCCACAGTGACACATGCATAAGAAAAGCATCGATGGCCTTGGTTGTCCAAGCAAGAGAGGCATTAAGGAGTCAGATCTATCCACGTCGAATCGTACATGTTTCGGACAAAAAAGTTCGTACGTGAGGCACTTCCGTAAGTTGTAAACCAAGTGAACAAAATCAGTTCAGAGCAAGTTCTAGATGTTTGGACTACATTTTCCCTTAATAGCAACACAAAACTCTATATCCTGACCCTACCAAGCAGGCAGTGAGTGCAGTATGATGGTGAGAGCAAACCAGACCTGGACGTTCTCCCAGCGTGATGCCAATATTGAGATAGGAGCCTTCACGTGTCCAGTACACGGGGAAGACACTGTTATTAACCAATCACGATATATCATTAGCATCACGAACATTCACTGCATGATCAATGTACTCAGGTGCGCAAGAAGAAAGAAACACCAGGTTCCTACCAATGGCCATCTAAGACACCACACATGCAACGGCCACTCTAGCTAGTACCATAATACATACCTAACATGGATGATAGCAGGCCTGAAAACAAAATAACAGAGCTTGATCATTCGACGCATTCAGAAAAATAAATCGCAAAAGGACATCAAAATCAGGCATACATGGAAAATCAGGCATACATGCTCATTCGACGCATCCAGTAGTAACAGAATTGTTGTATAACATGTTCTTTTAGAATGTATTTACTTACAAGGGACTTGAGTAAACTAGGGTAATAAAATTAATGTTTTGTTGTTTTATTTCTCTGAAATGACAGCGTGACCCCCTTGAAACACGGTTGCAATGTCGTCTCGCGGAGACAAGAACGACAACACCGGCGCCGAGACTTCTGAACAAGAGTTGGGGGCGCACTATCATCTGATGTTCTTAGAGCAGCAGAATGAACAAAGGGGCAGTGACTGTAAAAAAAACAAAAACAAAGGGGCAGCGACGATGCTGATTATAACCCTACCGCGGATGAGGAAAGGGAGGATGCCGAGGAGCAAAGTGGTAGAGGAGAAGAAACCACCGATAGTGGCGCAGGTGGTGGCTCCGAGACCAGTAACCAAGCTAACAAACGGAGTCGGGAGCGGGGCCCAAACAAGGTCGGTGCCACCCGAGAACCATTCACGGTGGTTGACAGCGATGGTGTGCCTAGGGAGCCTAAAACTCGTGCGAGGGGTTACGGCCTCCAATTGGCAGCAATCCTTCGGGACGTCGTCAACCTCAACGAAACTAACCTCCAACACAAGGACAAGAAGCATTTACGCGCTCAACTTATTTCGAGGCTGCACGCCCGATACGAGTTTCCTGGCGAGTACAACAACCAGGATCTCGAAGGTAATGTGGTGAACACCCATACCCTGACCAAGTTCACCAAAGCACTGAGCGGTTATAAATATATGGTGAGGGATATGCGTGCCATGGGTGCCGATTTCGAGAAGATCAACAGCCACTTTACGAAGATTACGCAAGAAGACTTCGATGCTTTCGTGGCCAGTGAAGAGCTACAACAAACCAAGGCTAACACCAACTGGGGAGTGGATCTGAAACAAGAACATCGGAGTCCACCGCCTGGGTAGCAACGTTTACGCTGGCAAGGAGGAGATATGGGCGAAGGAGGACCAGGCCTATATAGAAGCCGGCATCGAGAATCCGTGGCACAAGTACCCTCACCCGGAGACGCGTAGATTTCTGAGGTCCCGGTACCATAAAGAAACCTATACTGGGGATGTTGTCACGGACCCAGGGAAGGTGGTCGGTCTCAAGTTGGCCACGGACGAGAAGGTGCTTGCACTTGAGAAAGAACTGGTAAGCAAATTTACCGGTTTCAGCTTAGTTAGATCCTACTCTCGATTAAATTCTAGTATTGGCATTTCTTAATGCTTCACGTTAATTCTGCAGATAGCAGAACAAACGGCAGAAGCTGCCTCCTCGTCTCAGGCGTCGACAGATAAGCTTCCGTGGGACATACCCCTTGTCATGGCGTTGACCAAGGTGAAGGACTTGCCACCATTGACAAGGCCGCATCAGGGCCGTATGATCGCACACGGAGGAGGTCGCAAGCATGTTAACCATGGCTTCGCCGTGGCAACTACTAAAGAGGAGCGAATGGCGGCACGAGCGCAAAAGAGGAAGCATGAGACTAGCCAGACTAGCCAACTACTGGAGGAGACATCGGAGCTAAGGGAAGAGACGGGGGTGCTAAGGCACAAGTTGGTTGAACTGGAATCCAGGATGGAAGAGAAGGTTAATGACAGGGTGGTTAACACGTTAAATGAAATCATGCCTTCCATGTTTCAGTCGTGGGCGAACTATTTAAAAGAGGGTGGGCAAGGGCCGCTCCCGTTGATAAGCTTAGGCGGAAGCAACTCTCACAACAGGGCGCCGCAGGATGCAGGTGAGAGAGCTCGACCTATTATATTGGTGAATCCTGGCGCGGAAAAAGAAGGTGATAATAGGCGGGAGTCGCCGTCACTGCCGGCTAGCAGCCCCTCTGTGACCTGCACGGCCGATCCCACCCCCGGTCCTTCGACACGCGCTGAGCTCCCCGCTGTCACTCCCAAGCCCGCCCTTGGTCCGTCGACACGCGCCAAGCTTGACGCCCTCACGGTAATTAATCTTAAAGCTTGAACTCGTTAATTAACTACTTCGTCATTGCCCCCTCTAACCTACATATTTTCTTATAGGACCCCGAAGTTCCTTGCACCTTGCTATTGGACGTGGACAATGAGTTGAAGGATGTGGCGAAGGGAATAATCCTTTGGCCACAAAACCGCAGGTTCCATTGCCATCAAATGTCGGATGATGTCCATCGGGTTCGCGTGGATCGGGCTTTAGCGGGATGCGGAGAGATGTATCCTCCTTATCATCCCCCGGAAGCCGACAACGAGCTGACGATATCAGGACTGAAGAATGAAATATTGGTATGGCCGAATCGACTGATTCGTTTGAACGCCAAATCAGGGACGGCGGCAAGCCAAGAAAAGGCCACTCCATCGGCTGCGCCGGCGGCTCCAACTCCTCCACATGTCGTTGATCCTTCTGATCCCGCGACACGGCACCGAAGCGAGGATCCCATTGATGAATTCATCGCTGATCTCGATATGGACCAGCATTATGATGATCTCGGTATGGATGATCCTGTTGCTTACCTCGATCTGGATCAACTCGCTTATATGGACCAGCCGCCTCTTGATTCACCCGACCACCGTGATCTCCCAGTGGGGAAAGCGGAATGCTTGAAGAAGAAGTTGTTGGGTTCTCAAGAAACTCCCGAGGAAGATGTCGGCTTTAGCGCTATAGCGCTCGGTGACCAGCGTGATCTGCCAGCGAAAGCTTTGCTAAGCCCAAACACTTGTCGTGGTGCAACACTCCACGCGATAAGAGCAGGCGACGGCTCTCCCCCGTGCTTAAAGACGAAGAAGACCATCAGGAAATGGCCTCAGAAGAACTTATGCAGTCGCGTTCCCCCTCATACCCGCTCCATGTGGTCAAGGTGCCCCTCAGCGTGGGCTTTGTGGAGAAATACCTTGCAAAGCATTTCTTTCTTAGGTTTGATGATCTGTTCAACGTCTTCCATCTGAAACGGCTCTTCCCACCCTTTGCGCGTCTCGTAGCTCTCAAAATGGCGCACGATATCAGGCAATAGAGAGCACTGGAGGTAGCGATAATGGACCACTACTACATGCGTGAAAGCGTCTTGGCCAACCCACGGGACCGAGTGATTGCCACGAAGCATATCGAGAATTTCTTGGTGGCGAATCATACTAAGGAAACCTTCCTCATGCCATACTTCCCCGAGTAAGTTTACGATCGACCGCTAGCCATAGTTACATTCTTTAGTATATTTCCATCACTCTTTTGTGTGTGTGAGAAGATTAATCTGAGGATGTCGCATGGATTGTTTTGTGCAGAGACATGTACTGCGTCCTCTTGGTCATGCACCCGCGGCAGTCGCACGTTACTTATCTCGACTCGGGGAGTGCCAAGCCGAAGAACTATACCATCCTCAAGTCTGTTCTCGACGCAGCTCTCACCGGATTCACCGCCAAGGCAGGTCCCCTCGAGGTAAGGAAAGAAACCAGCCGAGGATGCTTCCGGTGCGTCAACACAACCACGTTTGCCTGCATGAAGCAGTTGCACCCAAAGAGTGGGATGGACACCTGGTACACCATCCTTCATATGAGGGAGTTCGTGAAAGATGCAAACGACCTCTTGTTGCAATCTAGTCTCCAAAGCCGGGGCATCGACATGGCGAACGCCCCTAGCGATACAGTGAGAAATGAGTTTCGTCACATCCAACGACAGATTGCCACAATAATCAATCACGATGTCGTCACTAAGGGTGGCCTCTTCTTCGCCGGTCACATACCACCAATGTATGACAAGATAGAAGCCCGTCTAGAGGCGTACTGTGACAAGCAGCCATTCAACTCTCTAGACGGCATCTGCCCCTTCCCGCCAAAGCCAAATCCATGAGTAAGAAAACTTATTTCTCAGCCTATATACTTGTTGTTGCAGCCGAATCCTTGTTGCATATACTTGTTTCATATTTGAATTTGCTACGTTGTTGCATATACTTGTTGCATATATGATTTGGCTATTGATGTCTATTTTGTCTTGTCCAAATAGATGACGTTCTATGTCGTGTACCGGGGACATGTTCCCGGAGTATACGACGACTGGGAGGCTTGCCGGAGACAGGTGCACCGGTTTAGCGGCAATAGCTACAAGGGGTACACCACTATGGCGGAGGCACAAGCTCGGTATCCGAGCTATCTAGCGGGAGATACATATCGGGCGAGACGAGATGGAAGCGGATGGAGACCATCTTCGTCACGATGATGCTCATCGTTTCCGCGTTTCTATTTTATCTTGTAGTTTAGATCGATGTCTCCTTAGCTAGATATCTTCCGACACTTTGTATCCATCACTTTGTATTCCATCATCGATGTCTTACCTACTTGTTTTGTCTATGCCTTCAGTTCGATACTTTGTATTCGGGTTTGAGACTTTATATATTCGTGTGTGTTACATATGAGTATTAGCTACTTGTTTTGTGACGTATAAATTCTGTTTTGTGAGATATATATTCTGTTTTACTGCTATTTTTGTAACAGTATAACCTGTAACAGTATAAAACCTGTATATACGGAATATTGTTTATTTTTTAAAACATCAAAACATACCGTCAGCGCGCTGGGTGGACCTATCACCGACGTGATGTGGGCGCCGGGCTAACCCAGCAATACCGCCGGCGCGTTGGGCTGAAGCGCCGGCGCTAAACTTACCCCCGGCGCGGCAGAGCAGGGCGCCGGTGCTAAGTGTTTTACCCTCGGCTCGTCGGACAAGGGCGCCGGCGGTAGGTTTTTACCACCGGCATGATCATCACCGGCGCGCGCCAAGGCGCCGGCGGTAAGGCAAATTAGAGCACCGGCGGTAGGGGTTTCTGTCGTGGTTTTGTCACGGAAAGTGTCCTCATGCAAGAACTAGATTGCGAGGCCATTGCTACTAAGCGAAACTTCGAAAGGGTTAAGGTGGAAACGAGAGACGCGAGTTTACCTTGGTTCGGCCCCTCTGTTGAGGGTGAAACCTACTCCTGCCTTCTTACTATTCAAAGAGCTAGGTCTGGTTTACAAAGGGCGATTCCGGCTCGCGATCTCTCGAGTTACTTTGCTCTTGACTTAGAACTTAACTTTCTACGCCCCGGGGTCTCGCCTTATATAGTGGATGAGACCTCCAGGTTACAACGGAGTGCGGGTCTTACCCGCACTCGGAGTCCTGCATCGCTCCGGTTCTCGGTCATCTTGATCCGCCTCTTCCTAAGACGGTCTTGGGCAGCACTTCGGGCTCCCGGGTTCCTCTGTTACCCGTCCTGGGCCTTGGGCCGGTTCTCAGTGAGCCAGGTCACGATCACCTCCTTCCGGTTCTCCTTGTCTTGACCCGGCCTTGCGCAGCGAGACCCAGGTTACCCATCATGAACCGGATAAAGAATGTTTCAGTTCATATGTGGGACTGGTAAGGCTCCCCTTACCTACTCCCCCAACATTAGCCCCCAGGTTAATATCAACGTCTTAAGCCTTAAACTTAAGAAGTTCATGTTAAACTTTACTCAAAAACTTTGAACGCTAATCTTCTAACTCAAGGAAAATAACCTCCAAGGATATTTGTTCCGGATCTCATGGGTCGATCTCTTTATCTCTAGGATCATATCTTTCCGTTTCCTTTAAAGATAACTCACATATCTCTATTTCCCAAATCTCCGGAACCTAAAGGATCTTAACCTACCCCGGATTTTTCTCCAAGCAATCGTTCCATTTCCTTGGAATTTTTTTTTCCCTGTGATTCGATCTGGTTGCACCCTTTTATTAATAACGTAATCCTGAGGGGGTTTTATGCAAAAATTACCTCATAACCCTAGGTTTTGCCCCCGCCTATAAATAGAAGGCGTACGCCTCCCAGGGCTCATTCGCACCCTGCTCTCCCCACTTCGTCTTCCTCCTCTGATCCAAGCTCTAGAGCTCAACTTTTTCTCCAGCGCCGTCGCGGCCGGAGCTTCGCCGGCGTTCACCGTAAGATGGGAAAAGAGAAATCTTTGGCGTCCAAGGCCGGCGGAGTGAAAGAAAAAGAAGAAAACTGGAATAGCTTCCGGTTCTGGCGCTACCGGTTCTGGACGAAACAAGATGCAAGTGAACTGGTGCAAGTCTAAGATGACTCAAGGCCGGCACACGGAAATGGAAACTTCCGGGCTTCTGCCCACCGGTTTATCTTGGCGAGCTCCGGGCAACAAGACCCGGCCTGAACCTGGGCCGGGCGAGGTAATAACTTTCGAAGCCCATATTCTTCATGGGTTTCGCCCACCCGGTTCACTCTTTTTCCGCCGGCTCTTGGCTTACTATGGCCTCCATCCTCAAGACCTCCCACCAAATTCCATCCTAAACGTTAGCAACTTCGTAGTCCTTTGTGAAGATTACCTCCAAATAGAGCCAAACTTAGATCTTTTCCTTGAGTACTTTTATTGTAACAAGCACCCTGAGGTAGCTTGGGGTGAACTTATACATTGCGAGGGGGTCTCGTTCCAGAGACGTAAGGACATCGCCTACCCAGGCATTCCACTTGCTAGCCATCCCAAGTTGTGGCAAAAATATTCTTTTTATATCAAGTGTACCACTCCCGAAGATGAACCGGCTCTTCCGGGTTTCCGTCCTGAACGCCTGGTTTATACCAGCACGATGAACTCCTATGCCAAGCCCGCTGATCGAATCAAGATCCGGCCTCTCCTAAAACGTGTAACCTCGATGATAGTTCACGGGCTTACAGGTTTAGATTTGACAAAGACCTTGGTAGATTGGCCTGTTCAGCCACTTAGTATCAGGAGCCGGTTGTTCCATTAATATTACGGTTCAGTAGATTCTATGCGATATTCTGAGTCCATAGTCTCTAAGTATGAAATGATAACCTCTCTGAAACTCCTGGTTGGAGTGAAGCAAGATCAGTTCTTTCATGTTGTCCTTGAGCCCTTTAGCTCTTCAAACACGGCTCCTCCTGTAAGTTTTCATGTCTTTGTAACTTAGCTTCATTTATAATTCTTTTTAACTTCACAGATTGTAACCTTTTTGCTTATCCGATTCTCAGGCCAATGATCCTTTCTGGACTACTACCGAAGAACCGGCTTCACCACCTGAATATGAAGAATCAGAAGAGCCAAGCGACAATGAGGAAGAGGTTGCTGAATTTGATTCCCTCGGCCAGTCGCACAACCAATTTGCTGACGCTGATTACTCGCGGGACGAGCAAGAGGAACAAGAGGCTGCCGAGTTAGGTGATGGCAAAGCTATTGAGGAAGAGCCGGCTCATGAAGTTCCGGATCAGGTCATGCCGGATCTCACTCCCTCTACTCCCATCACTGGTTCAAACCTGGTGGCCAGTCCCCTACAGGCCAGAAGAGGACCCGGCAGACTGTTTCAAAGGTGCCTATCTCTAGATTGTCAAAAAATCCTTTGAAAAAATCCTCACACACACAGGAAACGCAGGAAGATGAGGAGGGCAGCAAGAGGAGGAGGACCCGGAGCTCTGCCTCCAGAGATCTAAACACAGGCTTGCCTGAGAAAACCCCCACTCGCCGGGTCTCCAAAGTCCGGGTTTCGCCCACTGCTTCACACACCTACGGACAAATAACGCTAGAACTAAGTCGTTCTTCAGATTCCCCGAGCTCAGACTCGTCCCATTTCAGCGGGGATAGCTCATTCTCCATTAACTCTGGGTAAGCTAACTTTCGTTTCCTGCTTTGATAATAGCTTAATTTTTGCAATGCAACTCAAAACTTTTCCTTTTGTAACAGATTTCAAGCTGTATTAAAGGTTAACCCTGTGTCATCTGCTGCTCCCTCCGTGACTGTTGAGGGAAAAAATCTTGAGGAAGAGCGGGATGAACTGGCTGCTACCTCGCCGGGTCATATGGACGTTATGACTGAAGAACATGAAGAGATGAACCCGGTTGATGATATCCCAGGTAGTGATCCTCCGGTTGAAAAGGCGATTATCCAGGACCCGGATGTGGTTATAACCGGATCTCAGGCTGTTGAGATTACTAGACCATCCAACGTTCTCAGCAAGGTTATCAAGATCCAAAAGTGAAACCAGAAGACAAAAGATCAACTCCTAGCCTTAACATTGAAGGTCAGAGCTTTAACTCACTTGTTCAAGAACTCTCTGAGAACCGGCGCCGTGCCGATGACATCATTAAATTTCTGAAGCATAAGTATGAGGTAACCTCGATATTCATAACCCGTCGATCTCAATCTTGTAGGCTGAATAGTTTATAACCTGAGTAATTGTAACCTGGATAGCTGTAGCCCCCAAGGGCCGGTTTATAATGTAATTATTAACCGGGACTTGCTACGCATTTACTATTAATAATTCCTTGTGTAAAATATGGTTAAAATACTGTAGCCCCCAAGTGCCGGGTTGTGAGCTTGCAAATATCCGTGACTTAAGTATAGATTATAATCCAGCTCATAAAATCGAGATATTGTAGCCCCCAAGTGCCAAGTTGCAAACCTGTAGCTACTTGGGACTTAATTTTTTAATGTACATTGTTGTAAGTTTGCTAGTATCCGGGTTATGATTTTATAAACCGAATATTTTATCAAGTTATGCCTAAATTTGGAATAACTTGAAATTTTTGCAGAGTCTTGAGTCCTCGTCTCAAAGAAGGGTTTCAAACTTAAAAAACCTTCTTGCACATGAGGCCAAGAAAACTGAGGAGGCTAGGACCCGGCAGAAGGAACTAGAAGAACAAATCTCCGAGTCAGCCAAAACTTGGTCTGGATTACAGCAGGATTTTGAGACCCAGGATAAAAATCTTGTTGCCCAAGCAGAAACTGCTGAAAAAGAACCGGAGGAGACCCGGACACAGTTTACCAAGGTCACAGAGCTGCTGAGAGATATTACTTGCAGTGTGTTTGGTAAGTTTATCCGGTTTATTGTCCCCTTGAATGTAGTGTACGCCCATTGGTGTATGTCTATTTTTTACAATACACTTTAGCTTATATCGGAAATTCTTTTTTAACCTGTAGGCAGGATGCATAAGAATAACCTGAAACTCCGAGCCTTGAAACTCAAAGCCCTGTTCGCCCTAATCCGGCAGCTATACATTGGAGGTGGAGAATGTATTAAAGCTGTTCGGAACTGGGATATTCCACCAAGAAGGCTTAGCGAAATGCTTGTGGAGCTAACTCATGTCCCTCAGTGGATAGAAGAGCATAAGCTGTGAGCCTGTCGCCGCGGAGCCATCAAGGTCATGTCACTGGCTAAGGCATATCATCCGGAACTGAAGCCGGATCTTCTTGTGGGAGGTTTCCTAGAGTTCAAAGCGGATATGACAAAGTACGATAAGAAGGACTTTGCCAGAATAGAGAAAGAATGCTGGTTCTATGCCTGCACTATTGCTGAGAAGATGAAGTTGAAGGATCTGTGCCATGCTTATTCGTCTGGTGAACAAAAAATTCCCTTCACTCCCTTTGCAATGGCTGCTGTTCGACAAGCCCCTGCCAAGAGCCGGCTTTCCATAGCCTCGTCATCTGGTGCACCTCAGTGAGTTACCCCTTCTGTATCTGCGCCACCAGGGTCCTTATATGAACCGGAGAATGTTACTGATGCTCTGGCTCAGCTAGAGTGGAGGTACGTCCCTGCTGATGAAGCCCAAGGAGCAAACCAGCCCCTAGATGACCCGGAGACTACAGACGTTGCAGATCAAGACCCGACCATGCAGGATCCAGACCAGCAGAAGGAGAAAACTGTCGCGCAGTGATTTATGTGATAAGTTTTGAAAGAACAATAATTCTACCCTGTTGGGTCTGTAATAGGATAGATAAACTTCTTTAATTCTAGTCCTATTTTTAAAGGTCGGGTATGCACTTTATGCCACAATTTGGTTTTGTAATATCCGAGATTTTCTCTTGAAGTTTATGCAAATCATATCTGGTTTGATATGTTTGGAAAACGAGAACTTTCTGACTTGGTTTTTCTTTTCTTTCTAGCTTAGCCGGTTTTTCGCATGACTTATTCTAGTGTGTACAACTCTGGGAGTTCAGGGTCACAGTAACCCGGCTTGCCGGGTTATAATGATTGACTCCGCCAGGTTTAAACATCTAGGTCATAAAATTGCGTGTAACCACTGACTGGCAGGCACGTATAACCAATATATTTTGGCATACGCCACATTCTTGAGATATAGTCTGTGCTCTAGTATCAGCCCCCAAGTAATCATATAAAAGTTATGTGATAGCTTTATGTCATAGGGATAAGCTAAAAAAATTCAATAACTCAGATGTTGCTAACATCACCTCTTATTGTCAAAAGATAACATAGCGATTAGAATGATCCTATGTATAATACGGCCTCAACTGGGCTATGTTCCATGGTCTTCAAGTTTCTTCCTCACATGTGCGGGATTTATCAACATCACGCATATCAATGAGGTAATAGGACCCGTTGTGCAACTTTTACTTACTACAAAGGGTCCTTCCCATGGAGGACTTAACTTATGCATTCCATCTTTCTTCTGAATTAGTCTTAGAACCAAATCTCCTTCTTGAAAATTCGAGTCTTAACTCTATGGCTATGATAGCGACGCAGATCCTGCTGATATATAGCTGATCGAGATGCTGCGAGGCCACGTGCTTCCTCCAAAGCGTCTACTGAGTCTTGACGAGCTAACTCATTATCAGTTTCCACATAAGCTGCCACTCGCGGTGAATCATGACAAATATCACTTGGCAAAACTGCTTCAGATCCATAGACCAGGAAAAACGGTGTGTAACCTGTTGATCTGTTTGGAGTGGTTCGTATGCTCCATAAGACAGATGGTAACTTGTCGACCCAGCACCCCGCAGTTTTTTCCAAAGGTACCTGAAGTCTAGGTTTGATACCTTTGAGCAACTCTTATTAGCTTGCTCTGTCTGTCCATTGGACTGTGGATATGCTACCGAAGCAAGGTCAAGTCGGATATGGTTTTGTTCACAAAACTTCTGCATTTCTCCCTCTGACAAATTTGTACCATTGTCTATTATAATGCTGTGTGGGTAACCAAATCTGAAAATCTACTATTTTAAGAACTTGACTGCTGTAGCTGCGTCACATTTGCTGACTGGTTCTGCTTCTACCCACTTTGTAAATTTATCCACTGCCACCATAAGATGAGTCTTTTTATCTGATGACCTTCTGAAAGGTCCTACCATATCAAGCCCCCAAACAGCGAAAGGCCAAGTTATGGGTATCATACGCAAGTCCTAAGCTGGCACGTGGTCCTGTCTTGCATACCTTCGACATCCTTCACATGTTTCACTATGTTTTCTGCGTCAGCGTTTGCAGTAAGCCAGAAAAATCCATGTCTAAAAGATTTTTTAACCAACGATCTCGAACTGGCATGATGACCACAGTCACCTGAATGAATTTCCCTCAAGATCTGACATCCTTCTTCTGGAGAAACACATCGCTGGAAAATTCCGACCACACTTCTCTTATGTAACTCAACATTGATGATTGTATAAGATTTTGGCCTCCTGATAACCTGTCGAGCCATAACCTCGTCCTGAGGGATTTCACCTCTCGTGAAGTATGCCAGGTATGGCTCGGTCCACTCCGGACGTGTATGCAATACTGCTATCAATTTAGATTCCGGGTCTGGATTTGCTAAGTCTTCTTCCGTTGGAACCTTGACTGATGGAGTATGAAGTTCGTCCAAGAAAACATTAGGTGGAACTTTTTTCTTCTGAGAACCCAGACGAGCTAGTGCATCACCTGCCTCATTAAGACGTCGGTGAATATGGTCAACCTGATAACCCTGAAAATATCCAGCTAGCTGGGTAACCGCTCGCCTATAAGCCGCCATAACTAGGTCTTTAGAATCCCAAGTTCCTGTAACTTGTTGGGAGACAAGGTCTGAATCACCCAAACATCGAATCCGTGTTACGCTCATCTCCTTGGCGATGCGAAGTCCATGAAGCAAAGCTTCATACTCTGCTGCATTATTAGTGCACTTGAACGAAATTTGTAAGATGTAGCGAAATTTATCACCTCTTGGGGAAGTTAACACCACACCAGCTCCTGAACCTTCCAATTGTCGAGACCCATCAAAATGCATAGTCCAGTATTTGGTATCAGGTTTATCCGGTGGAACCTGTAATTGTGTCCAATTATTTATAAATTCGATCAAAGCTTGAGACTTTATTGCGGTCCTATGCTCATATTTGATGTGATATGGCCCCATCTCAATAGCCCATTTTGCAATTCTCCCTGTTGCTTCTCTGTTCTGAATAATGTCTGACAAGGGCGTGGAACTGACCACTGTGATGGGATGTTCGTGAAAGTAATGTTTCAGTTTGCGACTGGCCATGAATACTCCAAAAACTAACTTTTTCCAGTGCGGGTAACGTTGCTTGGACTCTGTCAAAACCTCGCTGACATAATAAACCGCTCGCTGGATCAGACATTCCTTTCCTTCCATCTTTCGTTCCACAACTACGACCGCTCTGACCGCTCTGTTATTGGCTGCTATGTATAGTAACATAGGTTCCTTTTTATCAGGTGCAGCCAAGATTGGAGCGTTAGAGAGCTGTTTTTTCAGAGCTTCCAAAGCCTATCCGCCTATTGATTCCAAACAAAGGTGTCGGTTTTTTTCAAAAGTCGATACAAAGGTATAGTCTTTTCACCCAACCCGCTGATGAACCGGCTGAGGGCTGCAACACAACTCTGAGCTTTTGAACGTCTTTCAGGCAAGCCGGTTTCTTCATGTTTTGTATAGCCTGGATTTTTCCCGGGTTTGCTTCAATGCCCCGTTCTGAAAAAATGAAGCCCAATAATTTTCCTGCTGGCACTCCAAAAACGCACTTTGTTGGGTTAAGTTTCATCTGATATTTGTATAAGCTGGCAAATGTTTCTTCCAGGTCTGAAATCAAAGTGTCACCTTTTTGAGATTTTACCACTATGTCATCCACATAAGCGTGCATATTTCTCCCAATCTGACTTTCCAAACAATTTTGGATGCATCTCTGATAAGTTGCTCCTGCGTTTTTTTTAACCCAAACAGCATTGACGTGTAACAAAAAACTCCAATGGGAGTGATAAAAGACGTCTTATATTGATCCTCTTTCTTCATCTTTATTTGATGATAACCTGAGTATGCGTCCAGGAAACATAGCAATTCGCAACCGGCCGTAGAGTCTATAATCTGATCAATACGGGGTAAGGCGAACGGTCCTTAGGGCATGCTTTGTTCAGATCTGTGTAGTCAATGCACATCCTCAATTCCGATTTTCTTAAGGACCAGGACCGGATTGGCTAACTATTTCGGTTGTAACACGTCAACTATAAACCCTGCAGCTACTAACCTTGATATCTCTTCTCCAATTGCCTTTCTTCTCTCGTCATTGAAACGAAGGAGGAATTGACGAATCGGTTTTAGGTTAGGATCCACGCTTAAACTGTGCTCAGCAAGTTCCCTTGGAACACCTGGCATGTCAGAAGGTTTCCATGCAAAGATGTCCCAATTCTCACGAAGGAACTTGATGAGCGCGCTTTCCTATTTTTCTGTCATATGAGCCCCCACGCTGAACTTCTTGGACGAGTCACCGGGGGTAAAGTCCACCAACTTCGTGTCTTGAGCAAACTGGAATTTTAACTTAGACTCAGCTGATGGCTTTTTGAGCGAGGTCATATTTTCTGGATCAACTTGCAGTTTATACAACTTCAGCTCCTCTTCAGCACAAGTTGTTTCTGCATAAGTTGCATCACCTTCCTCGCATTCTAGAGCTATGTCTCTATCTCCATTAACAGTAATGTTTCCATTAGGACCCGGCATTTTCAGCTTGAGGTAAACATAGCAGGGTCTGGCCATGAATTTGGCATAAGCTGGCCGTCTGAACAGGGCATGGTATGGACTTTTGAATTTGACCACTTCAAATGCTAGCATCTCTGTCCTGTAATTCTCAAACACCCCAAAAGCAACTTCAAGGAAAATTTTTCCAATAGGTTGTGCAGACTTGCCGGCTACGATGCCATGAAATACAGTCGATTATGGTTGAAGTGTTTCTCTTGCAGGTTCATCCTTTTGAACGTGTTGTAATAAAGTATGTTTATGCTGCTTACTCCATCCATCAACACTTTATCTAACATATATCCTCCAACTTGTGGAGCCACGACCAACTGTCGTGGTTTTGTCACGGCAAGTGTCCTCATGCGAGAACTAGATTGCGAGGCCATTGCTACTATGCGAAACTTCGAAAGGGTTAAGGTGGAAACGAGAGACAAGAGTTTACCCAGGTTCGGCCCCTCTATTGAGGGTAAAACCTACTCATGCCTTCTTACTATTCAAAGAGCTAGGTCTCGATTACAAAGGGCGATTCCGGCTCTCGATCTCTCGAGTTACTTTTCTCTTGACTTAGAACTTAACTTCTACGCCCCGGGGTCTTGCCTTATATAGTGGACGAGACCTCCGGGTTACAACGGAGTCCGGGTCTTACCCGCACTCGGAGTCCTGCATCGCTCTGGCTCTCGGTCATCTTGATGCGGCTCTCCCTAAGCCGGTCTTGGGATGCACTTTGGGCTCCCGGGTTCCTCTGTTACCCGTCCTGGGCCTTGGGCCGGTTCTCAGTGAGCCAGGTCACGATCACCTCCTTCCGGTTCTCCTTGTCTTGACCCGGCCTTGCGCAGCGAGACCCGGGTTACCCATCATGAACCGGATAAAGAATCTTCTGGTTCATATGTGGCACTGGTAAGGCTCCCCCTTACCTATTCCCCCCAATAGTTTCCGTAGAAGTGGAGACGCAATCCGGCTTCTCCGAGACGCAGTCCACCGCCGCCACCTTCTCCGAGACGTAGCCCGGCTCGATCATCGCCGGCACACTTCGACGCCATGGACGACGTCAGCTGCCCGAGTCCGGCTCGATCTCCGATACCTGAGCCGACTTCGCCGCCCACTAAGTCCTTTAAGCGGAAGGCTGCTGCCTCTAAGTCTTCCCCGAAGAAGAAATGTCCTACAGAAAATAAAGCCAAGAAGCTGCCAGAAGTGTTGCCTTGCCATAAGAATGACCAGAAGTTAGACGACTGTGTGACTGCGGACACGAAACATCAGATGGCTTCGTGCGGAAAGAGAACCTCGGAGCTGCCAAAGGAACTAATAGAACCGGCTGTAAAGAAGCACTTCAAGAATATGTTGGAGATGTCGTCCCAAGTTCAGATGAATCTTCCATCTGACTATGATCGCGGATTAACGATGAGTTATTCCAAAGCCAAGAAGGCGGGGAGAACAATTCCCCAGCTCGGGAAGCAGTCAACACAGTCGCCCCCCCCCCCCCCCCGCTCAAGGTGTTGGACACCGTACAGGTTTAAGTTGATCGGGATGCAGCTGAGAGGTTTGCCAGAGATTGTGGTATAACAGTTAACCAACTCCTAGGCCAATCGGACAACTTCGAAAAGGCTAAATTGGCATGGAAATATGAGTGTGGGAAGTCTCTCGTCAAACCTAATAAGCTCAACTCTTTGACAACATTGAAGCGCCAACTGCATAGGTGGTATATCCAACCCGCAAAAGATGGGCTAGACAACCTCATGCTGAAAGTTAGAGAACATGATTACTTTCGCGATGACTCGATGTTTATTGATTTTGAATATCTTTTTTTCTTCTATAATCTAGACGCCCTTGACAAATCGATCATCATCACCTATTGTTTGTAAGTATCTACCTCAGCTAGCTCGGTCATTGCCTCTTATATATATTATCCTCACTGCACGATATATATTATGCAGAAGAAGATTCTGGAATTTAATGGAAACGGTGTCATTGGGTTCACCGACCCATATATCATCAATGATATTGTTTTAAAGCAATTCGCAGAAGAGACGGAGGATACCATAGTTATGTTTTTGAGGAAACAATTTCACTGTAGTGAAATACTATGTCCTTACAGACAAAACTGAGTGTTACCGTCTTATGCATATTACTTCACATTTCTATTTTGCTAAGTCGGTGTTAAATGTAATTGATGAGTTACGCATGACTATGTATATAATCGCGTGTGCAGTTTTCATGGATTCTTTTCAACATTCATGTTGAAACCGGAATAGTTGATCTCATGGACTCTATGGATAAAGGCCAAGAGGAGTACGAGCCCGTTATGTCAATGTTCAGAAAGTAAGTTCAATCGTTGTCGCACTACACCGTACCCTTTTGTTCAATCATTATCGTACGATGACCCATATATTCTTTTTATTTATTTCCCGGACAGGACTTGGAAGCGTTTCAAGAAGCAACAACCCGGTTTAACGGAGTTGAATATGAGATTTGACCACTCATCGTAAGTAGTACTTGCTACATTCACGCGTCTCTCTTTAATTCCTTGAGCATTATTTGACTCAATTATATTTCTCGTAAAGTGTCCTCAGCAGCCATAGGGAACAAATTTATATGGCTTCTATGTCAAGGAGAACATAAGGACAATCGTGAATGAGCGGTTAATAAGAAGGATAAATATAACGCTCCACGATCTCCAGAGGGGGCTCCTACCGGCAGACTGCTTACAAGAACTTCAAGAGGAATTTGCGGGTTATCTGCTGAAGGAGGTCATATCTGAAAATGGAAGATTACATTGTTAAGTATAAACAATGATCTGCATGTAATGATCGCAATGTGTATCTCTATTCAGACGTAATGATCTAATTGATACGAATGTAATTATATTTTGATGATATCAATGCATGCAATGATTTTTCTGATGATTACTATCGATATGCAAAAAATATGTCGTTTACAGCCTCACCGAAAAAACAACACAGAAAAACGGCCCCAAAAGAAACATGCCAAATCTCTGCCGCGGCCGCGCCCCTTTTGCCCCGGTTGGTGTTACCAACCGGGGTAAAAGAGTGCATGCATGCACGCTGCGCACAACACATGTGGGCTCCCCTTTTACCCCGGTTGGTATCAACCACCGGGTCATAGGGGGGGCTTTAGCCCGGGTTTGCGAAACCCGGTTGGGCAGCCGCTGCGTAAGCCCCCCCCCCCCAACCGGGGCAAAAGAGCTGCCCTCCACTATTGACATATGTGCTTGCTGCTCGCCAGCAAGATACATTTTCATCGACACTAAGAGGAGGAGTGCATAAGTGGCAGACTTACCCTCCAATTCCATGGAGGAATGGTGCACGAGAAGCATAGGTGCTGGTCTGCTGGACACGCTAGTAGGAATTTCTCCCGGCCCCCAAAACTTCCCTAGCCAAGAAGGCAAGGTCAGCGCGCGCGAACATGGGTCGATGATGCAACAACTGTAGGATGATGAGCACGACAGCCGCGGCGAGCTACGACCTCCCAGAAATAAAAATTATGGTCAGACCAACACGCGCATGAGGCAACGCTGGCGACGTGCATCTGGGAAATTAGAATCGTGCCTGGGATGGCCGGAGAAGCTCTCTTCTAGCCATGCAGCCGGAAGCTAGCTATAAAGTGTCCGGAGAAGGACCAAATTAGAATCGCGTCGGGGATGATCTGCCAGTAAGTCATATATCGCGCACGATATATTAATGCATTTACTTCATCGTGAGACATGCATGCATTCGAGGTGAGTTGCCTATGCACACTTTCCCCTCCCCCGATCCCGGATTCTCCTCGCCGCTACACCGCCGTCGGCGGTGGTAGCGGCGCCCGGCCGGCAAAGGCGGTGGGCAAGGTCGGCGTGCGTCGACGGGCCTCCCTCGCGCGGGGAGTGGCGTCTTCGGGCGGCGCGGGAGTGGACTGGACGGACGGAGCTCGACGGAGATGGAGAGACGGCACAACGGAGCTTCACCTCGGGGAGGAGGAGAGCGGTTGGGGTTCGCGGGAGGAGGAATCAGAGGTGCGGTTGCGCCTCCTGGTTGCGACGACGCGGTTTTTGGGCGCGGTGATGCGGCCGGGCCATGGTGGCGGGGGCGGAGCTGCTGCGCTGCATCAGCTGAATGACGCCGTCACTGCGCCTTGCCGCTTGATGTGCCTTGTCTATGCTACTGCAAGCTTGGAGGTGCTGGCCTAGGCCGAACGGGACCGATCTGGGCCACAGGGCCTACGGCCGATGGATGCGGTTCTGGTGTGCCTTGTGTCGGCGTCCGGCGAGAGGAGGGCCGCAGCGGTGCTGGAGGGTGGAGGTGGAGCTGGGCTAGTGGGCCCGGCTGTGATGCAGCTGTCCGGAGCGTGACAGCAGCAGGACGGCCACTGGTAGAAAAAAGGCCTTCCATACGCCCCCATCAGTCCCCAAATTATGCGCATCGTGACTAAAGGGGTTTTAGTCCCGGTTCGGGAGGCGACCCGCGACTGAAGGTCATGCGTCGCGGCTTGCGAAGCGCGTGGAGGGCTTTAATTCCGGTTGGCCTGGCCACCCGCGACTAATGATCCAGTCTGCTGGCCTCCCTGTCTTTAGTCCCGGTTGGCCTGGCCACCCGCACTAAAGATACAAACTGCTCGCCTCCCGCGCGGCGGTTTTATTTCGCGAGCGAGAGGCAGAAGGCCATTGCTACAGTGCGCACCCGAGAGTCTCTGTTTCTTCTTCCTCTCTTCTTCCTCTCTTCTTCCTCCACCAAGCACCCATGGGTTCTCCGGTGTTCTTAAGCATTTGAGCAATCTCTATGAAGAAGCCGATGAACACCATAAGTTCTTCGGGCTTGATCTAGAGTATACGGCGAATCAATGGGATGTTGCCATCATCCAGATATCCTTCAAGGAGATCGTTTTGGTCTTCCAATGGGCAAGGTAACGCACACGTACAATCTCTCTTGTAGGATAGTGTTGCATTTTCGATTTGTTTGTTGCATTGGAAGAATACACGTGTTGCAACATATCTAACACGTGTTCTATTTTTGTTGTTGCAGTAGTTCAAAGCATTCTCCGAACTTGTTGATTTTCTTGTCAACAAGGGGTACGACTTCTCTAGCGTTGACATCACTCAAGACCGGCAGAAGTTGATGCGCTTGGGTATTGAGATACCTGAAGATCACTACATTGATCTTCAGGACCTTATCCATTTTGATGAGTTGTACGGGCACAAGACCGGGATGGCTCCGATGGCAACTGCCGTCATCCACGCCGACTACAAAACCATGAAGTCTCGTTTCCCCTCCAAGAATCACATGTATTGGGGGAAGAACCCACTAGACCGGATCAATCTCGATTATGCAGCAATAGATGCATACGTTGCCTTCGATTTGTTCCGCATCTACTCTTCGGAGCTCGAGTAGATGTTGTTTGTGTACCGCATATGTCTTTCTATTAATTTCTATATTATGTAATGGAAGTATGTCTTTCTATTAATTTCTATATTATTTCTATATTAATTCCTAGCTATATTTTTTCTATATTATGTCAAACACACATTTCAAAACAAACAAAAACACATCAAGAAAACAAAAAAAACACATCAAGAAAACAAAACAGAAAAACTACCGTTTATATATCTGTTCACCAAAAATAAATCTAGAGGTCCAAAAATTAATCTAAGCCAGGAAAACATAGATCTAGTCAATACCAAACTCATCCTGTTGGATTTACTTCAAATTCATTTTTGAATTCATTCTAAAAATCATAGAAGAGCCTACTGGTCTTTTATTAAAAAGGATGGTATTTTCATTTGGTTGTTGACCTTGATGTGAGGTAAGTGCTATGAATAGATCTTTTCAATATCTATCCAGAACATTTTAGTTTTTCTATTTTGCTTATGTATTTTAAAAGTTAGGTTCAAATCATTCTCACAGATAGTCGTTGCCAAAACAGTTATTGTGTCCAAAATAATAGTCGAAACTTAAATCTGCAAATTTTATATGGTTTAGATTTCATATGGTTTGGTTCATGAATTTTATCAGATTTTATTTTGCATTTAGGAAAGGGGAAAATTAGTTTTATTTTCTGAATTTTTTGATATATTATTTGTATTTTTAAGATTTTAAAATGAATTAGTTTTATTTTTCTGAATATTTTGATATATTATTTGTATTTTTAAGATTTTAAAATGAATTAGTTTTATTTTTCTGAATATTTTGATATATTATTTGTATTTTTAAGATTTTAAAATGAATTAGTTTTATTTTTCTGAATATTTTTTAGAAATAATACAAATTGAAAAGTTAATGTTTAATTATTTATTCAAAATTATTAATTACATCATTATATTTGTTTATTAAAAGATTTTTTGAAATTCAGATAATAAAGAAATGTGGCATCGACCAACATGTTAATAGGATTGATATGATACTAATATCACATACATGCGTGCGAAACACTTGGATGCGGGACGGATGGAACTCGGAAGTTAAGCGTGCTAGTGCTAGAGTAGTGGGAGGACGAGTGACCGAGCGGGAAGTTTGACCACGAGTAAGAAATTTGACTAGAGATAATTGTAGTTAGACACTAAGCAAATAATAAAAACTCTAGAAAAAAAAGGAAGTGAAAAAAAGGGAGTGAAAAATTGGAGTGAAAAATAATTAGAAACCCAAATGAATTATAGAAATAACGAAATAGCATATAGTCCCGGTTCGTGTGGCCAACCGGGACTAAAGGTCCTCCGCCCCCGGCGCACGCCATCCGCCCACGTGGACGGGCCTTTAGCTGCGGTTCGTAAGATGGGCGACTAAAGGGGGGGAGGGCTTTAGTCGCGCCTATTTAGTCCCGGTTGCGCGGCCGGGATTAATGTCCTTTGCGAACCTGGACTAAAGGCCTATTTTCTACCAGTGGGCGGGTCCCCTGCCTTGCAGAAGGTGGAAGATGGCGGTGGCTCTAGGTGCTCGGCAAGATCGGAGATGGTTGTTCGGCGGGCTTTTGTTCGTGCGGGGTCGTGGAGTGACCATGGCGTTGTGTCTACGTTTGCAGGGTGTTGCGGCGATGGCGGCGGCGGTGTGAAAAGCATGGGTAGTTGCCCCATACCGGCGAGCTCGGTGGGAGGGGCATGGCGATATGGGCGAAAGCCTGTCTGTTCTCGGATGGTGTCGGCGACGACGGCGCCTGTGGGTGTCATTTCCCTCGTTGGAGGCGTCGCCGAGGAGCGTCGACTCTTCCCCCGATCTCTCTTACGTTTGGTTGATGTCCCTGGGCTAATGCCTAGGTCCGGAGTTGGACTGTTAGAATAGGTAATACGTGTGTGTCCGTATACGTATCCGACCCTGATTGTACAAACTCTATGTGCTATTTATATTCAGAGATCCCTACTGGACGAGGCACGTCGGGACGGCCCAAACCAGTTGCATTCTATTTTCGTACATGGTATTAGAGCAACCCATATGCACCGTCTTTGCTTGCTAACCATGGTGCAGGTACGGGACGTGGTGCTCGTCTTCATGTTCTCCCAGAAAATGCAACGGAGCAACCCAGCGTCACGGTAGAAAAATCTGCTTCGGGATCTGTTCAAGAATCTCCATTGGAGAGAGGGCATGCATCACCCTCTGGATCGGTACCCCTGCTTGTCTCCCGCACGGTTCCCCTGCAGATTCGCCCTCAGGATCGGTTCCCCTGCTGGGTTTGCATACAACAACCGACCGCGCGCCGACAGCGAACCAGCGTCGCCTGCTGTTCCTGGTCGCGCGACACCCACGGATCCCCGCGCGACAGCCACGGATCCCGACGCCACACCCGCCCGTGCAGTTCTGGCTTCCCGCATGGATTCTGACACCCCACTGCATTCCGCATCGCTGTCTCCCCTTGCTCACATGCAGGGGATAATTCTCCGTCGACACCACCGCAGTCTGCAGAACATCCTCCGCCACCTGATTCGCCTCTGGCTCCTGTCCGTGTACCTTTTGTCCCCTCTCGACCGGTTACACGTCTACATCGTGGCATAGGAAACCATTGGTGCCCAAAGATGGTGCAGTTGCTTGGCACAGTATTGTGGCAGCTTATACAACTTCTCGGAGTTCCGCTGAACCACGCGACTATCATGAGGCCCTTCGCATACCTCACTGGAGTACTGCTATGGAAGCAGAGTATTCTGCTCTTCAGGATAATGGCACTTGGAAATTGGTACCTCCGGTTCCTGGGGTTAATTTGATTGATTCTCGCTGTATTTTTAAAGTCAAACTTCATGCTGATGGCTCAATTGAGAGGTACAAAGCTCGTCTTGTTGCTAAAGGGTCCAAACAGCGGTATGGTCTCGATTATGATGAGAAGTTTAGTCTGGTGGTTAAGCCTTCAACTGTTCGCTTATTGCTTTCTATGGCTCTCTCTAACAAATGACATCTTCGACAGCTGGATATTAGAATGCTTTCCTCAATGGTTTTCTCGATGAGCAGGTTTACATGAGACAGCCTTCTGGTTTTACTGATCTTGATAAACTTAGACAGTATTGTCACCTGATTAGATCTCTTTATGGGCTCAAGCAGGCTCCTTGTGCATGGCATGCTCGTCTCAGCTCAGTTCTTGGTTCCTTGGGGTTCTCACCATCTGTGGCTGACAAGTCCCTGTTTATTTTACGTCGTCCTGGCATGATTATGTACCTATTGGTATATGTTGATGACATTATTGTTATCAGATCCACTGAGCCTGCCATTCCAAGCTTATTGATCAACTACGGTCCGAGTTTTCAGTTAAAGATCTTGGAACTCTTCATTATTTTCTGGGAATTGAGGTGACTTCCTCATCACACTCGGGCAGTATTGTTCTTCGACAGCGCAAGTATGCTCTGGAGATTCTTCCTCGTGCTGGCATGTTGAAGTGTAGCCCCAGCACTACCCCGATGTCCTCTTCTGAGCGTCTTTGCAGCAGTGATGGTGATGTTCTTTCACCCAAGGAAGCGACTCATTACCGCAGTATTGTTGGTGGCCTTCATTATCTTACGGTAACCAGACCCGATTTTTCATTTGTCGTCAACAAAGTGTCTCAGTATCTTCATGAGCCACGTACTCCTCATTGGTCTGCTGTTAAACGCATCCTTCGGTATGTGCGCTCTACTATTGACTGTGGTCTTCAGTTCTGGTCTTCCTCTTCTTCATTGCTCTCAGCGTTTTCTGATGCGGACTGGGCTGGCAATATGGATGATCGGTGATCCACGGGGGGATATGCTATATTCTTTGGAGGAAATTTGATCGCGTGGAGTGCTCGTAAGCAGTCTACAGTTTCTCGCTCAAGCACTGAGTCTGAATACAAAGCCCTTGCTAATGCTACAGCAGAGCTTGTCTGGGTACAGTCATTGTTGCGAGAACTTGGAACTGTCCAAACTCAACCTCCAGTGCTATGGTGTGACAACATTGGTGCAACGTACTTATCCTCCAATCCAGTATTTCACACAAGAACAAAGCACATTGAACTTGACTTGCACTTTGTTCGTGAGCGTGTTGCTCAGAAGCAACTACAGATTGGCTTCATCTCATCGAAAGATCAAGTTGCTGGCGTTTTTACTAAACCACTCCCGTTACCTTTGTATGAGCATTGTAAGCGCAATCGCAACCTCTCACCCGTTGAGATTGAGAGAGGCTGTTAGAATAGGTAATACGTGTGTGTATGTATACGTATCCGACCCTGATTGTACAAACTCTATGTGCTATTTATATTCAGAGATCCCTACCCGACGAGGCACGTCGGGACGGCCTAAACCCATTGCGTTCTATTTTCGTACATGGACCGGCATATGGCGGCGTCCTCGACATCGTACCGTCGTTGGGAGCTTCATGTTTAGAGATATGGCTTGGAATTCCATGTTGATCTTCTCCGGTGCTTGTCGTCATCCAAGGTTGAGCATCTCAAGTACTATGTACATCGGCGGAGAGAAGTCCAAGACGGCGTCATTCTCGGGTCCGACCAAGTCCCGTTATTCACTTGCCACCTCCTTTCCGGCATATGGGTGGACGGCGCGTTGACTTGGAGTGTCCAAATGGAGGTGTAGTTTCTCGGAGTTGCTTACTATTGGTTGAGACGTGGCTTGGTTGCTTAGCTTAGGATAAGCTCCTTTGTAATGTAGTTGCCGGTGTGGTGTTTGACAGATGTTGGCTGCAACAATCTGTCAATTCTTGTACTCAAACTTCTTCTTCTATAAAAATCAGGTGCGTAATTGCGTACCCTCGAAAAAAAATGTTGCCTACGCAAGCACGTTTATATCCAACACCGTCTGAGCAGCGTAACAAAAGCCTAAAAGCGTTCCTACGAGTTTAGATTGGTTTGATTATTCGCACTCTTTTTCACTGAAGTGAGAATTCAAGTGTTACACACACACACACACACACACACACACACACACACACATATATATATGTTTGTGCAAGTTAAGAAAAAATGTGTATTTCCGATTTCTTATACATGCTAGCAGAGGGCGTCTCGAATTTTCCCCGGCATGAAAATAAAGAGCTAAGAAACAAACAAAATGCCCTTGTTCGGGCGGAAGATGTATAATCTTATTCGTAACACTATGATGTTATTATACTCTAGGAAAGCACTCCGTTATTTTGGATTCCTTCATGCATGCAATTCCATGGCCGATAGAGGTGGGCAATGTGCCACACACTCTTCCTGGCTATGAAAGCACGGTGTGCCCGGTCCATTAAGGCAGCATACGCAGTCATCATTAAAGGGTTCACCCATATCCTTACAACGCCTAGGAACACATATCTTCAACTGTAATTTGCTCTCATCTATCGAAGAACTGATGGTAGCTGCATGGGCATCACCGTCTTGATAGATTCTTCCGGCATCTGGCCGACCTAATATCACATATGAAATATTATTAAATGATTATACATATAAATAGATACATCTCAAGGGGTTTTCGAAAAAGATGGAGAACATGAATATATATAAACAATACTAGCGATGATATGCTTACCTTGTGCGGCCAAAACATGGCACCCGATGAGCAGAAGGGCAATCACGTACACAACGACGCTATTCTTCATGGTGAATCAAATTAGTGCACTATGCGAAACCAGATCGACCAGATGGAGAATGCTAGGGAGGCAATGGCCCCCGTACCACCATTATATATGCGTACATAATCAATTCATAGAAGGTCGTAATTGCACATTAATTCCATAAATGAGTGGCATTATTGAGAGAGGATTTGCAGTAAAATATAATAATTGTAATATTCCGTTAATTAGTATGTTGGCACAAATTTCAAACTAATTGCCCGTTTATATAACCGGCGTGACCTCTTCTCCTCCTCAATTTGTTCTCCCCCGTGTTAATGTCTCATGCCTGCGTAGGTGCATGATACCATATTTTGCTACTCTGTGCATTGAACACATTAATTACCAGCAATTAGGCTCTATTTTTTTTTAATTAGGCTCTATTTTAAGGCAAGCTGATTGGATGAAAAATCGGGCCGAAATTTTCTCTCGTCCTATCATGAGACGCCTTGATCAGAGGGAGTACATTCATATGCATTATTACGTGACGTAGTACTCCCGGCAAAAAATGGAATTAATGCGTACTATTAGCGGGATTAATCAGGCAGACTTATATCCATACCGCAGACATGCATCAGGGCGTAAGATAATTCAACTAGATAATACCCCGCGCGTTGCTACGGGAATCTCTTCTCTCCTATCTCTATATATCTACTACCTAAAAAGGAATTTGAAGTTTATGCCCTTATGATCGGATATATTCTTCAGTGACCAAGGAGCATATGCCACTATCTACATGCGATTTACACTTTCACCGTTATGTCTTTGGTTTGTCTTGGAACCGACTTTGCTGGTACCCCTCTAAGTCACACTCATCAATTTCAGGGAACCTATGACGCTTTATCCGGTATTAGATTTACTTCGACGTAGCTCAGGTGATATACAACTTGCGTATGTGTTATTTTGGGAGCAATGGGCCGGTGTGAATAGGAGGATGGATCCAACGACAAACATCGTGGATGGACAATGTGGGACTAGGATTACAATTGGGTAGTGGAAGTGAGCCCGATAAGGAAAACACATGAAAAAACATTTTGGTTATTATATTGTACAACTTTATTTGATGCCCCATTGCAAAGCACGGGAACTTTGCTAGTCTATCTATCTATCTATCTACTACTCCCTCCGTCCCAAATTAAATGTCGCGGGGGAGATTCATTTTGAACTGCACACCAATTTATAATTAAACCCTTTATATTTTTAATCGACACAAGTCTAGCCTCGTAATCAGCTAGCTTCTTCCCGCGACACTAGTAGAAAACAGGGCATTGAGCCAAGCACAATGGAACCGGATGTGATACAAACCGGTTCTAAAGGTTTTCTCATTTTTTGCAGCAACTGCGGGTCCCGCTGTCAGAACCTTTAGAACCGGTTTGTAACACAAACCGGTCCTAAAGCCCTCCCATAAACCCTACATACCACCCCGAGCTCAGCTCCATTTTTTCCAGCTCGAGCTCAACTCCATTTTTGCTCTCTCCTTCCTCTTGTGAGGTCTAATCCATTCCCATTTTTCTCCCCCATTTGTCAAGATTGTTGGTACCCATCGGTTCTACGGTTAGCATCAACATTCCCTCTTCCGGCATTGCAAGTTTTGCTCGTTTTCTTGCTCATTTCATTTTTGTTGTGCTAGCTAGGTGTTTGATTAAATGCCTAAGCTAGAATTTGTTATTCATTTTGTTATGTATACAAATTGATGCAATTTGAGCTCAAAATTAATTATGATTTGTGGGTTTTTTAGTGTCGCGCGCCTTGTCCCCTTCCTCACTGCCGTCGATCGCCCCATCACCGACACAACCTTGGTGAGCCTATTGTTTTTATTTACCAAAACAAATTTTGATTTGTATGATTTACGTATTTACTTGTATATAATTTTCTTATTGTGTAAGATTTTATATATATATATAGCGCCATGGTTTTGATATCCGTCCCCGTTGGCCCTCGTCCTGTCTATGATTCAGATGTGGTATATTATCTTTTTTCACTACATATTTTCATTTCCTGATTATACGACAATTACTTACGCCGACCAACTTGACATAGATATTTTTATCTAGGAGGTAGTGGAACCGGAAATGCCAATCGACCCTATTGTTGAGAAGTTATACTTAGTTGAACAAGAAAATGTTGGCTTGAAAGAAAGATTGAAAAAAACTGAAGAAAGGTTGGAAAAAACTGAAAGAGAGAAGATGACCTTGGAAAAGGTTCTTGCCGGTGTCGTCGATGGTCACAAGAGCGAGATGGACGCAATGCGCCTGAAGATTAGAAAGATTAGGAAATATGCAATTAGTAAAGAGGCTTGGTATCATTATGTCGTCGGGTCAATTGTTACCTTTGTTGCGATTTTGATCGCATTTGTTGTTGTTTTTAAATGCATTAATTAGAGAGAGTTTTTATGGATGGTTTCCATGTGTATTTTTATGAGAACTATATATGTATGGTCACTATACGCTAGTTTGGTATTAACGTGTGATGAACTTTTTGTATTAATTAATTAATTTAGTCATGATGATTTAGCATAATGGTTGTTGATAAATTTATATAATGCAGATGAACCGGCAATGGATGTACAGTGATCGACGTCGTCCCGAACT
Organism: Alopecurus myosuroides; assembly: GCA_028641055.1. Lineage (NCBI taxonomy): Eukaryota > Viridiplantae > Streptophyta > Magnoliopsida > Poales > Poaceae > Alopecurus > Alopecurus myosuroides. The sequence continues at coordinate 587,662,495 of CM054057.1, read as the reverse complement.
CCTTAATGGCATGCATAGTTTTCTCAATGTGGCTGAGAAAAACAGGCAGAATGGATTTATTTTTTGTCCATGTAAAAAATGCCAGAATAAGAGGAATTTCCCTAGCTCAAGAACCATACACACCCACCTGTTGCAAGAAGGCTTCATGCCTAGTTATTTTTGTTAACCAAGCACGGAGAAAGAGGGGTTGTAATGGAAGACAATGAAGAAGAAGAGGATAATGGTAATTATCCTATGTTCGGTGAACACGGTGATACTGAAATGGGGGAAGACGAGCCTGAACTTGAGGACATTGTTGATGAGTCTGATGATGATCTTCGTCAGGTCATTCGTGAAGAACAGATAAACTGCGCAAGTGAAAACGAGAGGTTGAAGTTGGAGCGCATGTTAGAAGACCACAAAAAATTGTTGTACCCAAATTGCGAAGATGGCCAGAAAAAACTGGGCACCACCCTGGAATTGCTGCAATGGAAGGCAGAGAATGGATTATCTGACAAGGGATTTGAAAAGCTGCTGAAAATAATGAAGAAGATGCTTCCAAGAGATAACGTGCTGCCCTGCAGTACATACGAAGCAAAGAAGGTTGTCTGCCCTCTAGGATTGGAAGTGCATAAGATACATGCATGCATCAATGACTGCATCCTCTACCGCGGCCAGCACGAGAATTTAAATGCCTGCCCGGTATGCGGTGCATTTCGGTATAAGATCAGGCGAGATGACCCTGGTTATGTTGAGGGCGACGATCGCCCCAGGAAGAGGGTTCCTGCCAAGGTGATGTGGCATGCTCCTATAATACCACGGTTGAAACGTTTGTTCCGAAACAAAGAGCATGCCAAGTTATTGCGATGGCACAAAGAAGACCGTAAGGAAGACGATATGCTGAGACACCCCGCTGATGGGTCGCAGTGGAGAAACATCGACGATAAGTACGAGGACTTTGCATGTGACGCAAGAAACTTAAGGTTTGGTCTGAGTACAGATGGCCTGAATCCGTTTGGGGAGCAGAGTAGCAGTCATAGCACCTGGCCCGTGACTCTATGTATCTATAACCTTCCTCCTTGGTTATGCATGAAGCGTAAGTTCATTATGATGCCAGTGCCTATCCCAGGTCCGTCGCAACCCGGCAACAACATTGATGTGTACCTGAGGCCACTGGTTGATGAACTTTTAGAGTTGTGGGCTGACAGAGGTGTACGTGTGTGGGACGAGTACAAACAAGAGGAATTTGACCTACGAGGGTTGCTTTTTGTAACCATCAATGATTGGCCCGCTCTTAGTAACATCTCAGGACAGTCAAACAAGGGATACAGCGCATGCACACACTGTTTAGGCGAGACTGAAAGTATACATATAGGCAAGAATGTGTACCCGGGCATCGTCGATTTCTTCCAGACAGGCTCCAAGAAAGAAAGTAAAGCATTTCAAAGGCGAGGCAGATACACGGAGGAAGCCAACCCTCCCTAAAGGTACTGATATATATGACATGGTCAAAGATATAAAAGTAATCTTTGGTAAGGGTCCTGGCGCACAATCTGTTCCAAATGACGCCGACAACCACGTAGCCATGTGGAAGAAGAAATCTATATTCTGGGAACTACCCTATTGGAAATTCCTAGAGGTTCGCTCTGCGATCGACGTGATGCACGTGACGAAAAATATTTGCGTGAACCTGCTAAACTTATTGGGCGTGCATGGGAAGAAGTCGAGAGATACACCAAAAGCACGGCTGCACCACCAACGTATGCACGAACGAGACGACCTGATGAATCCAGAGAATTTCAAAGGTCCTGCCAGCTACGCTCTTACCAAGGAAGAGAAGGAGATCTTTTTCCAAGTCCTGAGTAGTATCAAGGTCCCGTCTGGCTACTCGTCGAACATAAAAGGAATACTAAACTTGGAAGAGAAAAAGTTCCAAAACCTTAAGTCTTATGACTGCCACGTGATCATGACCCAGTTACTTCCGATTGCATTGAGGGGGCTTCTGCCAGAAAACGTGCGAGTACCCATTGTGAAGCTATGTGCATTCCTCAACGCAATTTCTCAGAAGGCAATCGATCCAGCAACTCTACCAAGTTTACAGAAGGACGTGGTCCAATGTCTTGTCAGCTTTGAGTTGGTGTTCCCACCAACCTTCTTCATTATTATGACGCACCTCATAGTTCACCTAGTCCAAGAGATTTCTGTTCTCGGTCCTGTATTCTTACACAATATGTTCCCCTTTGAGAGGTTCATGGGAGTCTTGAAGAATTATGTTAAAAACCGTGCTAGGACAGAAGGAAGCATGGTCAAGTGCTATGGAACAGAGGAGGTCATTGAGTTTTGTGTTGACTTTATTCCTGACCTGAACCCGATCGGTGTTCCTCAGTCGCGCCATGAGGGGAGACTGCGTGGAAAAGGCACACTAGGAAACAAATCAACAACATGTATGGACGAGCAATCTTTCACTCAAGCACACTACACAGTTCTAGTTAATTCCAGCTTGGCGGCTCCATATATCCAGGAACACACGGATATTTTACGCTCGGAATACCCGGAGCAACCTGAAGATTTCATTGCCTTGCAGAAGGTGGAAGATGGCGGTGGCTCTAGGTGCTCAGCAAGATCGGAGATGGTTGTTCGGCGGACTTTTGTTCGTGCGGGGTCGCGGAGTGACCATGGCGTTGTGTCTACGTTTGCAGGGTGTTGCGGCGATGGCGGCGGCGGTGTGAAAAGCATGGGTAGTTTCCCCATACCGGCAGCTCGGTGGGAGGGGCATGGCGATATGGGCGAAAGCCCTGTCTGTTCTCGGATGGTGTCGGCGACGACGGCGCCTGTGGGTGTCATTTCCCTCGTAGGAGGCGTCGCCGAGGAGCGTCGACTCTTCCCCCGCTCTCTCTTACGTTTGGTTGATGTCCATGGGCTAATGCCTAGGTCCGGAGTTGGACTGTTAGAATAGGTAATACGTGTGTGTACGTATACGTATCCGACCCTGATTGTACAAACTCTATGTGCTATTTATATTCAGAGATCCCTACTCGACGAGGCACGTCGGGACGGCCCAAACCAGTTGCATTCTATTTTCGTACATGGTATCAGAGCAACCCATATGCACCGTCTTTGCTTGCTAACCATGGTGCAGGTACGGGACGTGGTGCTCGTCTTCATGTTCTCCCAGAAAATTCAACGGAGCAACCCAGCGTCACGGTAGAAAAATCTGCTTGGGGATCTGTTCAAGAATCTCCATTGGAGAGAGGGCATGCATCGCCCTCTGGATCGGTACCCCTGCTTGTCTCCCGCACGGTTCCCCTGCTGGATTCGCCCTCAGGATCGGTTCCCCTGCTGGGTTTGCATGCAGCAACCGACCGCGCAGCCGACAGCGAACCAGCGTCGCCTGTTGTTCCTGGTCGCGCGACACCCACGGATCCCCGCGCGACAGCCACGGATCCCGACGCCACACCCGCCCGTGCAGTTCTGGCTTCCCGCATGGATTCTGACACCCCACTGCATGCCGCATCGCTGTCTCCCCTTGCTCACATGCAGAGGATAATTCTCCGTCGACACCACCGCAGTCTGCAGAACAGCCTCCGCCACCTGATTCGCCTCTGGCTCCTGTCCGTGTACCTTTTGTCCCCTCTCGACCGGTTACACGTCTACAGCGTGGCATAGGAAACCATTAGTGCCCAAAGATGGTGCAGTTGCTTGGCACAGTATTGTGGCAGCTTATACAACTTCTCGGAGTTCCGCTGAACCACGCGACTATCATGAGGCCCTTCGCATACCTCACTGGAGTACTGCTATGGAAGCAGAGTATTCTGCTCTTCAGGATAATGGCACTTGGAAATTGGTACCTCCGGTTCCTGGGGTTAATTTGATTGATTCTCGCTGTATTTTTAAAGTCAAACTTCATGCTGATGGCTCAATTGAGAGGTACAAAGCTCGTCTTGTTGCTAAAGGGTCCAAACAGCGGTATGGTCTCGATTATGATGAGAAGTTTAGTCTGGTGGTTAAGCCTGCAACTGTTCACTTATTGCTCTCTATGGCTCTCTCTAACAAATGACATCTTCGACAGCTAGATATTAAGAATGCTTTTCTCAATGGTTTTCTCGATGAGCAGGTTTACATGAGACAGCCTTCTGGTTTTACTGATCCTGATAAACCTAGACACTATTGTCACCTGATTAGATCTCTTTATGGGCTCAAGCAGGCTCCTCGTGCATGGCATGCTCGTCTCAGCTCAGTTCTTGGTTCCTTGGGGTTCTCACCATCTGTGGCTGACACGTCCCTGTTTATTTTACGTCGTCCTGGCATGATTATGTACCTATTGGTATATGTTGATGACATTATTGTTATCAGATCCACTGAGCCTGCCATTCCCAAGCTTATTGATCAACTACGGTCTGAGTTTTCAGTTAAAGATCATGGAACTCTTCATTATTTTCCGGGAATTGAGGTGACTTCTTCATCACACTCGGGCAGTATTGTTCTTCGACAGCGCAAGTATGCTCTGGAGATTCTTGCTCGTGCTGGCATGTTGAAGTGTAGCCCCAACACTACCCCGATGTCCTCTTCTGAGCGTCTTTGCAGCAGTGATGGTGATGTTCTTTCACCCAAGGAAGCGACTCATTACCGCAGTATTGTTGGTGGCCTTCATTATCTTACGGTAACCAGACCCGATTTTTCATTTGTCGTCAACAAAGTGTGTCAGTATCTTCATGAGCCACGTACTCCTCATTGGTCTGCTGTTAAACGCATCCTTCGGTATGTGCGCTCTACTATTGACTGTGGTCTTCAGTTCTGGTCTTCCTCTTCTTCATTGCTCTCAGCGTTTTCTGATGCGGACTGGGCTGGCAATATGGATGATCGGCGATCCACGGGGGGATATGCTATATTCTTTGGAGGAAATTTGATCGCGTGGAGTGCTCGTAAGCAGTCTACAGTTTCTCGCTCAAGCACTGAGTCTGAATACAAAGCCCTTGCTAATGCTACAGCAGAGCTTGTCTGGGTACAGATTGTTGCGAGAACTTGGAACTGTCCAAACTCAACCTCCAGTGCTATGGTGTGACAACATTGGTGCAACGTACTTATCCTCCAATCCAGTATTTCACACAAGAACAAAACACATTGAACTTGACTTGCACTTTGTTCGTGAGCGTGTTGCTCAGAAGCAACTACAGATTGGCTTCATGTCATCGAAAGATCAAGTTGCTGGAGTTTTTACTAAACCACTCCCGTTACCTTTGTATGAGCATTGTAAGCGCAATCGCAACCTCTCACCCGTTGAGATTGAGAGAGGCTGTTAGAATAGGTAATACGTGTGTGTATGTATACGTATCCGACCCTGATTGTACAAACTCTATGTGCTATTTATATTCAGAGATCCCTACCCGACGAGGCACGTCGGGACGGCCTAAACCCATTGCGTTCTATTTTCGTACATGGACCGGCATATGGTGGCGTCCTCGACGTCGTACCGTCGTTGGGAGCTTCATGTTTAGAGATATGGCTTGGAATTCCATGTTGATCTTCTCCGGTGCTTGTCGTCATCCAAGGTTGAGCATCTCAAGTACTATTTACATCGGCGGAGAGAAGTCCAAGACGGCGTCATTCTCGGGTCCGACCAAGTCCCGTTATTCACTTGCCACCTCCTTTCCGGCATATGGGTGGACGGCGCGTTGACTTGGAGTGTCCAAATGGAGGTGTAGTTTCTCGGAGTTGCTTACTGTTGGTTGAGACGTGGCTTGGTTGCTTAGCTTAGGATAAGCTCCTTTGTAATGTAGTTGCCGGTGTGGTGTTTGATAGATGTTGGCTGCAACAATCTGTCAATTCTTGTACTCAAACTTCTTCTTCTATAAAAATCAGGTGCGCAATTGCGTACCCTCGAAAAAAAATGTTGCCTACGCAAGCACGTTTATATCCAACACCGTCTGAGCAGCGTAACAAAAGCCTAAAAGCGTTCCTACGAGTTTAGATTGGTTTGATCATTCGCACTCTTTTTTCACTGAAGTGAGAATTCAAGTGTTACAGATATATATATATATATATATATATGTTTGTGCAAGTTAAGAGAAAATGTGTATTTCCGATTTCTTATACATGCTAGCAGAGGGCGTCTCGAATTTTCCCCAGCATGAAAATAAAGAGCTAAGAAACAAACAAAATGCCCTTGTTCGGGCGGAAGATGTATAATCTTATTCGTAACACTATGACGTTATTATACTCTAGGAAAGCACTCCGTTATTTTGGATTCCTTCATGCATGCAATTCCATGGCCGATAGAGGTGGTCAATGTGCCACACACTCTTCCTGGCTATGAAAGCACGGTGTGCCCGGTCCATTAAGGCAGCATACGCAGTCATCATTAAAGGGTTCACCCATATCCTTACAACGCCTAGGAACACATATCTTCAACTGTAATTTGCTCTCATCTATCGAAGAACTGATCGTAGCTGCATGGGCATCACCGTCTTGATAGATTCTTCCGGCATCTGGCCGACCTAATATCACATATGAAATATTATTAAATGATTATACATATAAATAGATACATCTCAAGGGGTTTTCGAAAAAGATGGAGAACATGAATATATATAAACAATACTAGCGATGATATGCTTACCTTGTGCGGCCAAAACATGGCACCCGATGAGCAGAAGGGCAATCACGTACACAACGACGCTATTCTTCATGGTGAATCAAATTAGTGCACTATGCGAAACCAGATCGACCAGATGGAGAATGCTAGGGAGGCAATGGCCCCCGTACCACCATTACACTAGTAGAAAAAAGGCCTTCCATACGCCCCCATCAGTCCCCAAACGTCGCGCCCCGTGACTAATGAGTCTTTAGTCCCGGGTCGGGAGGAGACCCGGGACAGAAGGTCATACCTCGCGGGTTGGGAAGCGCGTTGAGGCGCGTGGAGGGCATTAATTCCGGTTGATCTGGCCGCCCGAGACTATTGGTCCTTTAGTCCCGGTTGGCGTGGCCAACCGGGACTAAAAGATCAAACTTCTCGCCTCCCGCGCGGCGGTTTTTATTTCGCGAGCGAGGCAGAAGGGCGCCATTCCACAGCGCGCGCGTCTCGGAGTCTCTGTTTCTCTTCCTCTCTTCTCTGTACTGTGTCTTCCTCCTCGAATCTCTTCGATCGATCTTCACCAAGCACACACCATGGCTGAAGTTTGGGAAGAATACAATGGTCCCACACCATGCGGCAAGGTTCTCGACGTGTGCTACACCAACAGTTGTGAGAGGCTGCCCGGTGCTCTTGGTTATTTGACCGATCTCTATGACGCCTCTCCCGATGAACACCGGTTCTTCGGGCTTGATCTGGAGTATACGGCGAATCAGAGGGATGTTGCCGTCATCTTCTTCGGCTTGATTCAGGGGTGTGTTGATCTTCCATGGTCAAGGTAACGCACACGTACACTTGCATCTTCGATTTTTTTGTTGCATGTGAAGAATACATGTGTTGCAACATATCTAACACGTATCAATTTTTGTTGTTGCAGTAGTTCAAAGTATTGTCCGGCCCTTGTTGATTTTCTTGTCAACAGGGGGTTTGACTTTTGCAGCGTTGACATCACGCAAGACCGTCCGAAGTTGATGCGCTTGGGTATTATGATACCTGAAGATCACTACATTGATCTTCAGAATCTTATCCAGTTGAAGGGGCCAAAGACCGGGATGGCTGTCATGGCAACTGCCTTGATCCACGAGGGCTACGAAAGGATGAAGTCTGATTTCCCCTCGAAGAATCACCGTTATTGGGAGAAGACCCCACTAGACTTGACGAACGTCAAGTATGCAGCCATAGATGCATATGTCTCCTACGAGTTGTTCCGCATCTACTCGACGGAGCCATAGATGTATGCATGTAATGGGTTATCTTAGTATATATGTAATGGATATCTTTTGTTATGTAAATGTTCCGTATTGTGAGACTTATGTAATGGATATCTTTTGTTATCACTTGTCTTTTGTTATCACTTGTCTATTGTTGTTCATAAAACTATGTGTAAGACTTATTTTATTTGATTTAGTTATCACTTGTCTTTTGTGTTCATAAAACTATTTTTGTTTCCTATAGTTTTAAATGACATGGATATTATTTCTATATTAATTCCTAGCTATACTATTTCTATATTATGTCAAACACACGTTTCAAAACAAGCAAAAACAAAAACACATCAAGAAAACAAAACAAAAAACTACAGATTCTATATATCTGTTAACAAAAAAATAGTATTATTGTTCTTCATTTTTTGATATATTATTTGTATTATTAAGATTTTAAAATCAATTAGTATTATTGTTCTTCATTTTTTGATATATTATTTGTATTATTAAGATTTTAAAATGAATTAGTATTATTGTTCTTCATTTTTTGATATATTATTTGTATTATTAAGATTTTAAAATGAATTAATATTATTGTTCTTCATTTTTTGATATATTATTTGTATTATTAAGATTTTAAAATGAATTAGTATTATTGTTCTTCATTTTTTGATATATTATTTGTATTATTAAGATTTTAAAAAGAATTAGTATTATTTTTCTTAATTTTTTGATATATTATTTGTATTATTAAGATTTTAAAATGAATTAGTATTATTGTTCTTCATTTTTTGATATATTATTTGTATTATTAAGATTTTAAAATGAATTTTTCTAATTTTTCTGATATGATATTATTTGTATTTTTAGAAATAATACAAATTAAAAGTTAAAGTTTATTTATTTATTCAAAATAATTAATTACATCATTACTTTTGTTTATTAAAAGATTTATTTGAAATTCAGATAATAAAGAAATGTGGCATCGACCAACATGTTAATAGGATTGATATGATACTAGTATCACATACATGCGTGCGAAACACTTGGATGCGGGACGGGGTGGAACTCGGAAGTTAAGCGTGCTAGTGCTAGAGTAGTGGGAGGATGGGTGACCGAGCGGGAAGTTTGACCATGAGTAAATAATTTGACTAGAGATAATTGTAGTTAGACACTAAGCAAATAATACAAATTCTGAAAAAAAAAGGGAGTGAAAAAAAAAGGGAGTGAAAAATAATTAGAAACCAAATGAATTAAAAAAATTACGAAATAAATCTAGTCCCGGTTCATGTGGCCAACCGGGACTAAATGTCCTCCGCCTCCTGGCTCCGCCACCCGCCCACGTGGACGGGCCTTTAGTCCCGGTTCGCAGTCGGCGCGACTATAGAGTGGGGTCTTTAGTCGCGCATTGCTAGTCCCGGTTGCTGGGTCGGGACTACGGGCCCTGGCGAACCGGGACTACAGCCCTATTTTCTACCAGTGTTATATATGCGTACATAATCAATTCATAGAAGGTCGTAATTGCACATTAATTCCATAAATGTGTGGCATTATTGAGAGAGGATTTGCAGTAAAATATAATAATTGTAATATTCCGTTATTAGTATGTTGGCACAAATTTGAAACTAATTGCCCGTTTATATAACCAGCGTGACCTCTTCTCCTCCTCAATTTGTTCTCCCCCGTGTTAATGTCTCATGCCTGCGTAGGTGCATGATACCATATTTTGCTACTATGTGTGCATTGAACACATTAATTACCAGCAATTAGGCTCTATTTTTTTTTAATTAGGCTCTATTTTAAGGCAAGCTGATTGGATGAAAAATCGGGCCGAAATTTTCTCTCGTCCTATCATGAGACGCCTTGATCAGAGGGAGTACATTCATATGCATTATTACGTGACGTAGTACTCCTGGCAAAAAATTGAATTAATGCGTACTATTAGCGGGATTAATCAGGCAGACTTATATCCATACCGCCAGACATGCATCAGGGCGTAAGATAATTCAACTAGATAATACCCCGCGCGTTGCTACGGGAATCTCTTCTCTCCTATCTCTATATACTATCTCTACTACCTAAAAAGGAATTTGAAGTTTATGCCCTTATGATCGGATATATTCTTCAGTGACCAAGGAGCATATGCCACTATCTACATGCGATTTACACTTTCACCGTTATGTCTTTGGTTTGTCTTGGAACCGACTTTGCTGGTACCCCTCTAAGTCACACTCATCAATTTCAGGGAACCTATGATGCTTTATCCGGTATTAGATTTACTTCGACGTAGCTCAGGTGATATACAACTTGCGTATGTGTTATTTTGGGAGCAATGGGCCGATGTGAATAGGAGGATGGATCCAACGACAAACATCGTGGATGGACAATGTGGGACTAGGATTACAATTGTGTAGTGGAAGTGAGCCCGATAAGGAAAACACATGAAAAAACATTTTGGTTATTATATTGTACAACTTTATTTGATGCCCCGTTGCAAAGCACGGGAACTTTGCTAGTCTATCTATCTATCTATCTACTACTCCCTCCGTCCCAAATTAAATGTCGTGGGGGAGATTCATTTTGAACTGCACACCAATTTATAATTAAACCCTTTACATTTTTAATCGCCACAAGTCTAGCCTCGTAATCAGCTAGCTTCTTCCCGCGACACTAGTAGAAAACAGGGCATTGAGCCAAGCACAATGGAACCGGATGTGATACAAACCGGTTCTAAAGGTTTTCTCATTTTTTGCAGCAACTGCGGGTCCCGCTGTCAGAACCTTTAGAACCGGTTTGTAACACAAACCGGTCCTAAAACCCTCCCCTAAACCCTACATACCACCCCGAGCTCAGCTCCATTTTTTCCAGCTCGAGCTCAACTCCATTTTTGCTCTCTCCTTCCTCTTGTGAGGTCTAATCCATCCCCATTTTTCTCCCCCATTTTTCAAGATTGTTGGTACCCATCGGTTCTACGGTTAGCATCAACATTCCCTCTTCCGGCATTGCAAGTTTTGCTCGTTTGCTTGCTCATTTCATTTTTGTTGTGCTAGCTAGGTGTTTGATGAAATGCCTAAGCTAGAATTTGTTATTCATTTTGTTATGTATACAAATTGATGCAATTTGAGCTCAAATTAATTATGATTTGTGGGTTTTTTTAGTGTCGCGCGCCTTGTCCCCTTCCTCACTGCCGTCGATCGCCCCATCACCGACACAACCTTGGTGAGCCTATTGTTTTTATTTACCAAAACAAATTTTGATTTGTATGATTTACGTATTTACTTGTATATAATTTTCTTATTGTGTAAGATTTTTTATATATATATAGCGCCATGGTTTTGATATCCGTCCCCGTTGGCCCTCATCCAGTCTATGATTCAGATGTGGTATATTATCTTTTTCACTACATATTTTCATTTCCTGATTATACGACAATTACTTACGCCGACCAACTTGACATAGATATTTTTATCTAGGAGGTAGTGGAACCGGAAATGCCAATCGACCCTATTGTTGAGAAGTTATACTTAGTTGAACAAGAAAATGTTGGCTTGAAAGAAAGATTGAAAAAAACTGAAGAAAGGTTGGAAAAAACTGAAAGAGAGAAGATGACCTTGGAAAAGGTTCTTGCCGGTGTCGTCGATGGTCACAAGAGCGAGATGGACGCAATGCGCCTGAAGATTAGAAAGATTAGGAAATATGCAATTAGTAAAGAGGCTTGGTATCATTATGCCGTCGGGTCAATTGTTACCTTTGTTGCGATTTTGATCGCATTTGTTGTTGTTTTTAAATGCATTAATTAGAGAGAGTTTTTATGGATGGTTTCAGTGTGTATTTTTATGAGAACTATATATGTATGGTCACTATACGCTAGTTTGGTATTAACGTGTGATGAACTTTTTGTATTAATTAATTAATTTAGTCATGATGATTTAGCATAATGGTTGTTTATAAATTTATATAATGCAGATGAACCGGCAATGGATGTACAGTGATCGACGTCGTCCCGAATTCCTTAATGGTATGCATAGTTTTCTCAATGTGGCTGAGAAAAACAGGCAGAATGGATTTATTTTTTGTCCATGTAAAAAATGCCAGAATAAGAGGAATTTCCCCAGCTCAAGAACCATACACACCAACCTGTTGCAAGAAGGCTTCATGCCCAGTTATTTTTGTTGGACCAAGCACGGAGAAATAGGGGTTGTAATGGAAGACAATGAAGAAGAAGAGGATAATGATAATTATCCTATGTTCGGTGAACACGGTGATACTGAAATGGGGGAAGACGAGCCTGAACTTGAGGACATTGTTGATGAGTCTGATGATGATCTTCATCAGGTCATTCGTGAAGAACAGATAAACTGCGCAAGTGAAAACGAGAGGTTGAAGTTGGAGCGCATGTTAGAAGACCACAAAAAATTGTTGTACCCAAATTGCGAAGATGGCCAGAAAAAACTGGGCACCACCCTGGAATAGCTGCAATGGAAGGCAGAGAATGGATTATCTGACAAGGGATTTGAAAAGCTGCTGAAAATAATGAAGAAGATGCTTCCAAGAGATAACGTGCTGCCCTGCAGTACATACGAAGCAAAGAAGGTTGTATGCCCTCTAGCATTGGAAGTGCATAAGATACATGCATGCATCAATGACTGCATCCTCTACCGCGGCCAGCACAAGAATTTAAATGCCTGCCCGGTATGCGGTGCATTTCGGTATAAGATCAGGCGAGATGACCCTGGTGATGTTGAGGGCGACGATCGCCCCAGGAAGAGGGTTCCTGCCAAGGTGATGTGGCATGCTCCTAATACACGGTTGAAACGTTTGTTCCGAAACAAAGAGCATGCCAAGTTGCTGCGATGGCACAAAGAAGACCGTAAGGAAGACGGTATGCTGAGACACCCCGCTGATGGGTCGCAGTGGAGAAACATCGACGATAAGTACGAGGACTTTGCACGTGACGCAAGAAACTTAAGGTTTGGTCTGAGTACATATGGCCTGAATCCGTTTGGGGAGCAGAGTAGCAGTCATAGCACCTGGCCCGTGACTCTATGTATCTATAACCTTCCTCCTTGGTTATGCATGAAACGTAAGTTCATTATGATGCCAGTGCTTATCCCAGGCCCGTCGCAACCCGGCAACAACATTCATGTGTACCTGAGGCCACTGGTTGATGAACTTTTAGAGTTGTGGGCTGACGAAGGTGTACGTGTGTGGGACGAGTACAAACAAGAGGAATTTGACCTACGAGGGTTGTTGTTTGTAACCATCAATGATTGGCCCGCTCTTAGTAACATCTCAGGACAGTCAAAAACAAGGGTACAGCGCATGCATACACTGTTTAGGCGAGACTGAAAGTATATATTGGCAAGAATGTGTACCCGGGGCATCGTCGATTTCTTCCAGACAGGCATCCCGTAAGAAAGAAAGGAAAGCATTTCAAAGGCGAGGCAGATACACGGAGGAAGCCAACCCTCCCTAAAGGTACTAATATATATGACATGGTCAAAGATATAAAAGTAATCTTTGGTAAGGGTCCTGGCGCACAATCTGTTCCAAATGACGCCGACAACCACGTAGCCATGTGGAAGAAGAAATCTATATTCTGGGAACTACCCTATTGGAAATTCCTAGAGGTTCGCTCTGCGATCGACGTGATGCACGTGACGAAAATATTTGCGTGAACCTGCTAAACTTATTGGGCGTGCATGGGAAGAAGTCGAGAGATACACCAAAAGCACGGCTGCACCACCAACGTATGCACGAACGGACGACCTGATGAATCCAGAGAATTTCAAAGGTCCTGCCAGCTACGCTCTTACCAAGGAAGAGAAGGAGATCTTTTTCCAGGTCCTGAGTAGTATCAAGGTCCCGTCTGGCTACTCGTCGAACATAAAAGGAATACTAAACCTGGAAGAGAAAAAGTTCCAAAACCTTAAGTCTCATGACTGCCACGTGATCATGACCCAGTTACTTCCGATTGCATTGAGGGGGCTTCTGCCAGAAAACGTGCGAGTACCCATTGTGAAGCTATGTGCATTCCTCAACGCAATTTCTCAGAAGGCAATCGATCCAGCAACTCTACCAAGTTTACAGAAGGACGTGGTCCAATGTCTTGTTAGCTTTGAGTTGGTGTTCCCACCAACCTTCTTCAATATTATGACGCACCTCATAGTTCACCTAGTCCAAGAGATTTCTGTTCTCGATCCTGTATTCTTACACAATATGTTCCCCTTTGAGAGGTTCATGGGAGTCTTGAAGAATTATGTTAAAAACCGTGCTAGGCCAGAAGGAAGCATGGTTAAGGGCTATGGAACAGAGGAGGTCATTGAGTTTTGTGTTAACTTTATTCCTGACCTGAACCTGATCGGTGTTCCTCAGTCGCGCCATGAGGGGAGACTGCGTGGAAAAGGCACGCTAGGAAAGAAATCAACAACATGTATGGACGAGCAATCTTTCACTCAAGCACACTACACAGTTCTAGTTAATTCCAGCTTGGCGGCTCCATATATCCAGGAACACACGGATATTTTACGCTCATAATACCCGGAGCAACCTGATTTCATTGCTAAAGAACACGCGAAGACTTTCGGCGGTTGGTTGCAAAGACGTCTCATTAATGACAACATTGTTGAAGATGATCTATACTTGTTGGCCAAGCAACCATCTTCGACTGTATTGACCTTTAAAGGGTACGAGATAAATGGTAACATATTTTACACGGCAGACCAAGATAAAAAGAGCACCAACCAAAACAGTGGCGTCCGGTTTGATGCAAAAGACGACAACGGGCAAAGGGTCACATACTATGGTTACATAGAGCAGATATGGGAACTTGACTACGGACCTTCCTTTAAGGTCCCTTTGTTCTGGTGCAAATGGTTCAACCTGTCAGGCGTGAAGGTAGACCCGAAGTACGGAATGACAACAGTGGATCAGAAGAATCTTGGGTACGGCAATGATCAATTCGTCCTAGCCAATGATGTGGCTCAGGTTTTCTATGTGAAGGACATGTCTGGCAGACCGAGAAAAACAAAAGATAAGGAAACGAATACATCAGACGATGAGCCAAGGCGCCACATAGTTCTTTCAGGGAAAAGAAACATCGTGGGAGTCGAGGACAAGACAGACATGTCAGAAGATTACAATAAATTTGATGAAATTCCTCCCTTCAAAGTCAAAGATGATCCAAGCATTCAGTTAAATGATGAAGATGTTCCATGGTTACGGCGCAATCAGAAGAAAGGCAAGAAGAAAAATAGAAACGGATCGTCCCTTTAGTACCGGTTGGGGACACCAACCGGGACTAAATGGGTTAGGGTTTCGTTTGGACCAATCAGATAGAATCACACGGATCGTGTGTTTCTTTCAACCGCTTGTGAGTCGTTGGATCCGGGGTGTGTTTCTTTCCAGCTGTTGTGAGCCGTTCGATCAGGGCTACGGTGTGTTTCTTTCGAGCTGTTGTGAGCCGTTGGATGAGGTGTTTCTTAACCGTTGGATCAAAACCCTAGATCAACACTTTGTGAGCCAGAGGACCCTATATATGGCCCAGCTTCATACACCGGTCAGTTCATCTCCCAAATACAAAAAATCCGGATTCGCCAGCATACGTCCTGCCATGCATTTGGTATGCATATATGCACTCAGTAGCCACGGCAGGGTTGTATACTGGCGATACCGATTGTTTTGTTCTACACCCCCCTTTAAGGTTTGATACATCATATATTCAGTTCATCGAGCAAATACAAAACATCCGGATTCGCCGTCATACGTCCAGCCGTGCATTTGGTATGCATATATGCACCCAGTAGCCACGGTTGGGCTGTATGACGGCGATACCGTCTGTTTTGTTCTACACCCCCTTTAAGGTTTGATACATCATATATTCAGTTCATCAAGCAAATACAAAACATCCGGATTCGCCGTCATACGTCCAGCCGTGCATTTGGTATGCATATATGCACCCAGTAGCTAGCCACGGTTGGGCTGTATGACGGGAAACCGTTTGTTTTGTTCTACACCCCCTTTAAGGTTTGATACATCATATATTCAGTTCATCGAGCAAATACAAAACATCCGGATTCGCCATCATACGTCCAGCCGTGCATTTGGTATGCATATATGCACCCAGTAGCCATGATTGGGCTGTATGATGGCGATACCGTTTGTTTTGTTCTACACCCCCTTTTGAAACAGAATGAAGAAAAAAAGAAATGTGTGCCCCCCTTGTACAGGCCTTTAGCACCGGTTGTTAACAGCAACCGGTACCAAGAAAGGCAAGAGTAAGATTGTGACGAACGGTTGTCACAGAGGCAGACAGAAGAAGTCACGGTATGGCAGTCACATATTCAACATCGACCAAGAAAGGCAAGCGTAAGATTGTGACGAAAGCTTGACAGAGGGAAATACTCGCGATATATGTATGTACTTTTTAAAAGTGAGAAACAAAGTAGCAGCGGGCTAGTATACCAATCGCTAAATCAATCTACATGTATGGTATCTCGTTAAATCAATCTATATATATGTATCCACGATATATATGCTCGATGTATCACTTGCGCTCTCACTTCTCGTTGCCTTACTGATTACCCACCCTAACTTACCACAGGCGCATAAACACCAAAATGCGCCTGGGGTAACTTCATCGCAGGCGCACAGTCAAAAAATGCGCCTGGGATAAGAGATGTACCGCAGGCGCATATGGTGTAATGTGCGCCTGGGGTAAGTGATCAGATTTTTCCCATTCTCCACCACATTTTATATCTTTGTTTATGATTTTAGAAATCAACTACCAAGTTATAGGATGTATTCCCATATTGTTTGTTGACTAAAATGTTCTTTGTTCTACCTTCTAAATTGCTATGATACAATATTATGCCATGGGGAGAAATTCTACATTCCAAATGTTCTTCGTTCTACCTTCCAAATCTACACGAAGAAATTCAACATTTACATAGTATGAGATGAGCTCTTATCACAATGAGCTATGCCATGGGGAGAGATAGACAGTGTACAGAACACAATAAAAATAAATAACATATGATCCTAGCTATCTGATTCAGACAACTTCTGTGTCATCACATGATAATCACCTCGGTATCAAAGGCTGCATGAAAATTTTCATCAAACTAGTGAGATATATACAATTTTTTAAATCATTCCTAAGCAAGCAAGAAATGGGATATGTTAGATAGTAATAATATGGTGATGTATCAATCATGTCCAAAATACATTAGCTAGCAAATCGAACACCATTTTAGAAATACATAACCAAAATGGACAAACTAAAATGTTCTGGATAGATATTGAAAAGATCTATCCATAGCACTTAGCCTCACATCAAGGTCAACAACCAAATGAAAATACCATCCTTTTTAATAATAGACCAGTAGGCTCTTCTACTATTTTTAGAATGAGTTCAAAAATGTATTTTCAAGTAAATCCAACTGGATGAGTTTGGTATTGACTAGATATATGTTTTCCTGGCTTAGATTAATTTTTGGACCTCTAGATTTATTTTTTGTGAACAGATATAGATACAGTAGTTTTTTGTGAACAGATATATAGAAACGGTAGTTTTTCTGTTTTGTTTTCTTGATGTGTTTTTGTTTGTTTTCTTGATGTGTTTTTGTTTGTTTGTTTTGAAATGTGTGTTTGACATAATATAGAAATAGTATAGCTAGGAATTAATATAGAAATAATATCCATTACATAATAATATATCCATTACATACTAATATATCCATTACATGCATATATCGAACGCACGATGCGGTACACAAACAACATCTACTCGAGCTCCGTCGAGTAGATGCGGAACAACTCGTAGGAAACGTATGCATCTATGGCTGCATAGTTGATGTTGGTCCGGTCCAGTGGGGTCTTCGCCCAATACCTATGATTCTTGGAGGGGAAACGAGACTTCATGGTTTCGTAGCCCTCGTGGATGAAGGCAGTCGCCATCGGAGCCATCCCGGTCTTGGGCCCGGGCAACTCATCGAAATGGATAAAGTCCTGAAGATCAATGTAGTGATCTTCAGGTATCACAATACCCAAGCGCATCAACTTCTGACGGTCTTGAGTGACGTCAACGCTGCAGAAGTCATACCCCTTGTTGACAAGAAAATCAACAAGTGCCGGAGAATGCTTTGAACTACTGCAACAACAAAACTTTGATACATGTTAGATATGTTGCAACACATTTATTCTTCAGATGCAACAAACAAATCGAAAATGCAAGGTTGTACGTGTGCGTTACCTTGACCATCGGAAGACCAAAACGGCCTCCTTGAACGCAATCTGGATGACGGCAACATCCCGTTGATCCGACGTATACTCTAGATCAAGCCCGAAGAACCGGTGTTCATCGGGAGAGGAGAAATAGAGATCGGTCAAATGCCCAAGAGCACCGGGGAGCCTCTCGCAATTGTCGGTGTAGCACACGTCGAGACTCTTGCCGCATGGTGTGGCCACACCATATCTCTTCCAAACTTCAGCCATGGTGCTTGGTGGAGGAAGATCAAGAGAGGAAGAAGAGAAGACAAAGGAAGAAGAGAAGACAGAGAAGAACCAGAGAGACTCGATCGGGCCGGTGCGCATTGTAGCAATAAAACCGCCGCGCGGGAGGCGAGCAGTTTGTACATAGACCCTTTAGCACCGGTTGTTAACACAAACCGGTGCTAAAGGTCTGTACAGGGGCGCGCAGTCTGAAAGTGGCCCCAGTACAGACCTTTAGCACCGGTTTGTGTTAACAACCGGTGCTAAAGACCCTTTCGCACGGGTTGTTAACAACAACCGGTGCTAAAGGTCCGTAGTGGGGCGATATCCAGGACTTGGTGAAATTTTTCACTCATTCGACTTTCGCGCGTCTTCTCTCCTTCACACGTACGGCGAAGCCCTGCTCCGGCCGCGCCTCCGTTCGCCTCGTCGTCATCCGTCTCGCCGCCCCGGGCGCGCCCCGACGTCGCGCCGCTGCCCTCTGTCCGTCGCTGTCGCCGCCGCTGCCCTCTGCGGCATGTGTAATCCACTAATTTCAGGCGTATTACATTTTTACACCATACTACCACATGTCCCCTGAGAGGCGTCACATTGTTGACTCACTCTCTAGCACTGATGGGACCATGATTAACTGGAGGATGATGGAGACGGTGATCGACGCTGTTGAAAACTTGGATTACATTGTTCTATTCCACAGAGCTGGAGAGTATGAGGAAGCAGAACTGGTTGTCGGGGTGCTGCATACTCTGAATTGGACAAACAACGAGAACTTCAATAAACACATGGTAAATCTTTAAGAACACATCTTCTCTTATGCGCAAAGTAATACGTGTACACTTGTTCTATTTAATTTCCTTTCTTTTAACATGTTTATTTCCCGATAGCTTTTTTCTTGACTTTAAGTCTTTGCATGCAACAGAAAATCCCAAGCCGTCTGATTCCTGCACATATGGCAAGAAATGGTACAATCACTATTGTTTGCTACCCGAGAACTGAGGTGACATCGACATATTCAATTTCTGATCTTGATGGTCGCTTGTGCGTCAGCGGGTGGAAAGAGTTCATGGCGAAGGAAAGTCATCTCAAACAGGGTGACAAGATGATGTTCTTGCTATACCAGTGCGCTGAAGGGCTCTACTTGTTTTCTACCCATGTCCCTGAAGTTGGTCTGTAATAGGAATGCAGTGATATTGATGGTTTCTGTGTGCAACTATATGCATGCAGCCCCGTTGCTACACTATAAAAACCGTGTTAAGACTCTATATTAGATTGTTGAATTCTCACACAATTTAAATGTTATGTTCTTTTAGTTTTACTACTTTCATGATGTCATTTTGTTTTTTATGCTGAGCTTTACCATTTTTGCTTTACCATATTGGATTTTATGACTCATAAAAATGTAAACAAGGGTGCAAAACCACACATGCTCAATGGAAAAAATATCCAGTGATACTAGCCCCTTGTTCTCCCATGCTACCATTTTAAAAAATCAACTATAGATGTTTCATAAAATTCCGGAAAAAATTATTAATGTTCCCAAAGAATTTGTGTACATAATGTAAAAAAAAACCAGTCCAAATTCGACCTACACATTGAGAAACAAAAAGTACAAATCAGCAAATATGCAATATATATTCACATTTGGATTTGTCTTTTTGGTTAGTCAATATTACTTTCGTATCTGGACATAAAATTATTACACATTGTAGTAACTCTACTCGTGATTTTTCCTAGATTTTTTTGAATCACCAAAACTTCATTTATTCGAAACGGTACCATGGTAGCATGCAAGAGGGCTAGTATCACAGGATATTCTCCCCATGCTCTGGCAAAATAGGCTGAATCACCGCTATATTAATATAGCAACCACCCGGTGCAACAGTTTTGATACAACGCCGGCTGAGGCGACAACCAATAAACGCAAAAGAAGAAAAGAAAAGGAGACGCAAGTGGATCGACGAAACGACCACTGCGCCCACCTACAAACTACAACCAAGCTGCTTGCACCGGGACGTCAAATACCAATCAACACCTTCAACATGGATAGTCGCGCTTCTAGGGTTTCCCCCGGCACATCGGGGCGGCGGATGCAGGGTAGACGCGATGCCCTTCATGAAGGGAGGATGCCACCCGATGGCGACACCGCTCTAATATCGGTACTCTGATAAGGATTTATCCCAAACACACCCTCACCACCATCCTTGACGATCCGTCGCCTAGGTGCCTCGCAACCACCGGACGAACCGACCACCAGCATGCGACACCACGGTGCAACAACATTTAACCAGGATGAGGAAATCAAATGTGGTGGGCACAGTTTATCATTGGCTTCATCATTAAGGACCAATTTACGAAAGATCAAATGTGGAGGCACGTTCACATGATGAAAATTTTGAGGAAAACCATTTATACTCTAATTTAATCGATTGCTACACGCACACCAACTGCTACACACACGAACTCGAGTCCTCTCCCTCTCCACCCCCCGATTCCCCACCGCCGCCACGGCTAGCCCTCTCCGTCCCCAGATCCCCCACCGACACCCGGCGGAACGCCGCCGCGACAAACGCCGCCGCAACCGCCACCGTCGTCCTCGCGCCATCCAGCCGTCGCGCCGCAGGTAAGTTTCCCCGGCCGCCGTACCTTTCATTGTTAGGTTTAGATGTAGATTGAGTTATATGTTAGATGATTATTGTGATTTTAGATGTAGATCGACTTAGAAATTAGATTTTCATTGTTAGATTTAAGTTTATTCAGCCACCAAAATTAGATGTACATTGTTAGATTTAAGTTGGTTTTTGAATGGTAAATGGTTAGATGTGTATCTGAATTCAGTGTATGGAACGCACCACCGTAGGCAATGGATGTATGTGAACAGTGTGGCTACAAGGAGTGCATGAACAAGAAATTTACCATTGTTCTACCAGAGGGGTTTGAAAACAGATTGGTATATACTTTCGGTCAATCTACTTTTTGAAAACTGACAAAAAATTTGTACTAAAAATGTGTACTTCTTTTTTTTTACAGATGATACCTTGCAGATTCAGGCGTGACTTTTTGGAGCATATTCAAGTTGCAATTGGGGACCATCCTAGAACTCTCGAGGTGAACTTGGTGAGCTTGAGAGTGCCAGACCACCAGCACAAAGTTGTAGTCACACATGAGGATGGAAAAACATACTTCAGTGGTCAGCAATGGGGCCAGCTTGTGGAACGCTACGAGATGGATCCAACAGGGAGATTGACATTCTATCTCGATGAAGGTGATGTGTCCACCTACTTCCTCTACGATCGACCTGACGATGCTGAAGACACCGAAGATGATGTTCCCATAGCTCCCTACTGAGGATACACTTGTTGTCATTATTCAGTTAGATGATGAGTAGGTATCGTGGTTGTAGCTGAGAGTTCTAGCTTTATGCGAACTTTTAGATTACATGTTAATGTTGAGTACTATCTGGTTGAATCTTTGAATGTTTATGCGGTTTTTTTTAATGCTTGTTATGTTATCTCATAATTGATTACCAATTTGTGCGCTTCTAGTCAATATTACATACCCTTTTTATTTACCGATTTCTATAGGATAGTGATGTGGACTATGACATCAACGCCAATGATCATGTAGTAACCTGTGTCGATTCCAGAAACACGCCAGTGGACACCTAGATAGCAGGGGCGTACGAGTTTGATGCCAGAACTGAAAAAAACCACACCAATAACAGGGCTTTTCCGACTAGTGTTGAATATTAACACAACAATGCATTTCGAAATGAATTAATTTAATCATAAAATGAAACTAGTAAAACTTAATAGAGCATTTATAATACTTGAACGTTATTGCCAAGGGAAAAACATATTGTTCACAAGCATGTTATTACACGATCTTTCATCCATGCATGTTCATGGCAAAACATTTAAGCCAAACAGTGCAGAGACAGCCTACACAAAGAATCCATGGTCATCATCCAATTCATCTTCTACCAAAGGAGCAACATGACCATCATTTATGTAAGCCTCATCATCATCAGTATCAGCATCACATTCGACTTGGTCTTTGTCAAAATCAGCAGGTCTTAAATTATTTATGACTGAAACATCAACGCTGGTTCCATCATCATCATTTCTGCACCAACTAGTCATCTCGTCAGGTACAGTAAATTCTGGAACTGTAATTCCTGCATCGACGACATCCTGTACATCTGCATCACCATGTTCATCTCCTTCTGCAAGATCATCTAGGTCTGCACCATTTAAAACCGAAGGAGCAAACAAATTGCGTGGATTCATTTTTATAGCACTTGCCCAATTATGGCTCTTCACATCTCTCACATAGAAAACCTATGCAGCTTGGATGCCTAGAATGTAAGGGTCTTCCGTGAATCGGTGTACACTAGTGTCAAGGTCAATAATTCCATAGTTGTCCCTCCTATACCCCTTACTCTGATTTCTATTGGCAGGAGGCACGTCGAACCAGTCGCACTGCAATAGAACAACCTCCTTATCAGGAGGAAAGTCAAGAAATATGATTTTCTTTATCACCCCATAATAATCAGTACTGTCGGTGCTTTCTTGCGCGTTGACTACGACGCCACTATTTTGGGTACTCAAGTCAAGCTCTATTTCGGTATTACGAAAGTAATATCCATTCAGTACTGTACGGTTGAACACACGAGCAATTTGATCAGGCCCTTTAGCTAGTGTATACAACAGACTGTTGACCTTCCCATCTTTATGGAGTTGTGTGATCTGTTTCATGGAATAGAATATGTGTGAGTGTACTATACACCATTGTTTTTTTATTACGAGAAACATTTATGAAAATTCTAAAGTAACTTACCCGTCTTTCGAACCAGCCAACAAAATCTTCCTTGTGTTTCTTTTTAGGATTAGGACAATTGTTCTTTTTGAGCTCGTCAATATGTTCCCTTCAAAAATAAATTTTATATGGTTACTTCATAACCAAAGTGTTAATGCATATCATGATATGAAACAAATACATAAGTTTCCTTACTGAATCCATGGCTCGGTTTCCTCGCAGTTTGTTATTACGTAGTGCCTCATTTGATTAAGAGCTTCCAAAGACAGTGATTCATGGGCAAAACCTTTCTTGGAGTAATCAACTGCACTCATTATGCTAATCCCTGTTGGTGCCTCATCTGTAGCTCCATCTGCATGGCGTTCGGACTGACTTATTTTTGTAGGCGAGCCTTTAACGAATCGACTGCAGAACGTCATGCACTCTTCAAGTATGTACCCCTCTGCAATTGAACCTTCTGGATGAGCCTTGTTACGTACATATCCCTTCAACGTACGTAGATATCTCTCAACCGGATACATCCATCTATACTGTACAGGCCCTGCAAACCATGCTTCTCGAGCTAGATGAATTGGGAGATGCATCATATCAAAGAAAGCTGGTGGATATATCATCTCTAGCTGACATAGAATTACTGCAATTTGTTGGTCCAAATTCAACAAATCGTCATCCCTTAACTCCTTGGAGCATAAATCGGAAAATAATTTACTGAGCTGAAGCAATGGGGTAAGCACATTCTCTGGCAGAAGCTTGCGCAACGCAATAGGAAGAAGTTTCTGTAATATAACATGGCAGTCATGAGTTTTGAGTCCACTAAACTTGCACTGCTCGAGGACCACACATCGCTTAATGTGTGAAGCATAGCCATCAGGCATCCGTATGCTCTGCAGAAACCTGAGCAGCATTATCTTCTCTTCCTTTTTTAAAGCATACACGCCTTTCTTAAGTTTGTACTTATCCTTACCGGCGGGCTTTGCGTGCTGATCCTCCCTAATTTTCAAAAACTCCAAATCTAGGCGAGCCTTCGTTCCATCCTTTGTTTTCCCATCCATCTCAAGCAAAGTACCCAGAATGCTGTCACAAATGTTCTTCTCGATGTGCATAACATCCAAATTGTGCCTCACGAGCAAGTGCTGCCAATACGGGAGCTGGAAGAACACACTTTTCTTCCGCCAATTGTGCCAGGGATTAGTTTCCGGTCTCTTTCTCTTATTTGACCGCCCAAATGGTTCATGCTGAATGCTATCAAGCTCCTTTAGAACTTCAATGCCTGTAAGTTGCGCCCGGGCGTCTCTATGTTCTGCCATGTTGTTGAACATAACCTTGTTTCGACGCCATTTGTGGTGTTTCCGTAGAAAACGTCGGTGTCCCATGTAGCAATGCTTTCTACCATACCGGAGCCATAAAAATTCTGTATGCTTGTGGCAGTAAGGGCATGCTAGCTTGCCTTTTGTGCTCCAACCACTCAGCATTGCGTAAGCCGGGTAGTCATTGATGGTCCACAACACGCATGCATACAACGTGAAATTTTGTTTAGTTGCAGCATCATATGCTTCAACACCATCCTCCCATAGAACTAACAGTTCATCAATCAAAGGCTGTAAAGTACACATCAATGTTATTCCTGACTTTGGTCCTGGAATAATTATTGACATTATCCAGTTCTCTTGTTCATACACATCCATGGTGGCAAGTTATATGGGATCAGAATGACAGGCCATGTAGTGTGTGATATACTCATGAGCCCAAAGGGGTTGAATCCATCTGAAGCAAGGCCAAGCCGAACACTGCGAGCATCTTTTGCGAATTCTTTCTGACTATATCTTTCATCAAGGCTTTTCCAGGCCTTCGAATCTACAGGATGCCTCATTATGCCATCATCTTTACGTTTCTCCTTATGCCATTTCATATCAGTTGACATATCTTCTGTCAGGTACAGCCTTTGCAGTCTTTGAATGAGTGGGAAATACCATAGAACTTTATGTGGCACTTGCTTCTTTGATTTACGGATCGATGAATCAGCTTTGTCTACGGTTGGACTTGATTTCCATCGAGACGTATGACAGACAGGGCATTCTTGGGCATCAGCATGCTCATTACGGAATAGCACACAATCATTATAGCACGCGTGTATCTTCTTGTAATCCAGTCCAAACTCTCGAATGACCTTCCTTACTTGTGCGAGATTAGTAGGAATGCAGTGACCCTTTGGCAGCACCTCCGTGAACATACGCAGCATTAAGTCACATGCTCTGTTGGTCATCCCAGACACGCACTTGATTTGGTAAAGCTTCACAATGAAAGATATCTTTGTGACCTCCTCATAACCTGGGTACAACGATGTTTTTCCCTCTTCCAATAGTTTGTAGAACGCCTTTGCAGATGCATTTGGCTCCTGTTTCATTCCAGACGATCACAGCAGACGGCACACCCGAGCTTCCCGCTGATGTTGCCCAAAAATTTGTGAAGCAATACGGAGTGCTAGTTAGAGATCACATCCCGATCACTGTTAATGAGTGGAATGAGCCAAAAGATCCGCGGAAACAAGGAATTTCATATGTCGGCAAAATAGCCAAAGATCATCTTCTCAAAGATTTGGCTAATTTCAACTTACCCGTGCCGGAGGTGGACGAGAATGAAGCGGATGTGAATGAGGCCGATGTTACTAAAATGAAACATGAGATACGGGAAAAGGTCAAAGCGTGGACCCTGAAAAAGATGGCCGAGCAATTCAAAAACTGGAAGAAAAGATTGAACCTTAATTATGTTAAGAAGAACAAGACTCCTGATTTCACTCAAGGGTATGAGAAAATAAAACCCGTATGGGCAGACTTCGTGAAGTACAAGCTGGCAGAGAATGAACTGGAAAGGACGAAAACAAATGAGAAAAACGCCGCCAAAAAGGTATATCACCATGTTATGGGGCAAGGTGGCTACAAGGGTTCCAGTCCCAAGTGGGAGACATGGGAGAACAACCTGATTCAGCAGGGGATCACTCCCGAGCCGTTCTTGTGGTCGAGCGGACAAGGTCATGGTTCTACGGGCATGGGGGCAGGTTGGACGCCGAAGGAAAAGCAATATAACCTAAGGCATAAAGAGAGTCGTCCTCTACCCATAGAGAAGCTGAGAGACGCAATAAGGACGTTTAAAGATGGGAAGTTCGTGCCAGATAGAGAGAACGACGAGCTCACACGAGCTCTAGGGAATAAGGAACACGGAGGGCGTACAAGAGGCACAAAAGGCACTCCTCCGTGGAGTGTTGCGTTCGACTCCACCAAAAAGTTATACCCAGATAGAAGTCGTCAACGTAAAAAGGACAAGGAGGCAGCTGAAGCAGAGAATCAGGCAAACTGGAGGCGTCAACTTGAAGAAATGGTAAAGCTGACACAGGATGTAGCAAAGAAGCAGCAGGACCAAATTAACACACGCCAGCAGATAGTGTCTACCGGCGCAACAGTACACATGGTAGAAGTTGAAGTCGAGGCTCCCGACGCCGCACATTCATCGCAAAATCAGCGTTGCGTCCACGCAGCTACCGGGTGATGATGCACCGCCGATGATTCACCCGGTGGATGAGATCACGGAAATGACATCCTGTGAGCTCCACGTGAGGTCGTCAATATAACCATCAAGGCGGCGGCCGGCTATGCCTTACCAATTGGCAACGAACCAACTCACCATAGTCTTCCGGTTCCACGGGGCTACGCTGTTGTTCGGGTCGATGAAGTTGTCAACGGATTCGAGCGGGTAAAGCTTGATTTTCCTGAAGGTGAAGACAAAGAGTTGACTGAACTCGGAGAAGCCAAGAACTTGACCGTTCTATGGCTAAAGGAATGCATTGTGCTCACAAATCAGACGGCAAAGCCATCGAATCCTCGCCTTTCTCCAGCGCAAAATCTCCAGCGCGGTCGTCTTCGCAATGCATGCCGTCTCCGGCGCGGTCGCTACGCCGTGCACGTCTCCAGCGCGGTCGCCTACGCCGCCGCGTCAGCCCTCTCCGCCCACTAAGTTTCTGCCGAAACGTAAAAAAAATCACCGAAACGTCAACGGTCACCCCTCCCGAAGGTACCAAAAGAGGTACCCAAGTTACCTTACGACTATACTCCCGAGGAAACCCAGAAAATCGCAAAGGACGAATACGATGCGTGGAAATCAAAGTGGAAGGAGAAGCAAAAGCCAGATTTCCCTGAGACCGAAGAAGAGATAGAACGAGCTTGGAAAATGGTGAAGACTCTTCATCAACCCGAGCCGAGTCTGTCATCTGACTATGACCGCTCTATTCTGAAGTCACACCAGGAAATGGTGCGGTCAACGAAGAGTAGTAGCGCAAGCGGGAAAAAGGGGAAATCAGTTGCTCAGCTCGGAGAGCAGAAAAAACAATCCACGTCCCCGCTCAAAGTGATTTCCAATACCCAGGTGGGGCCGAGCACTAATATTGCTGAGGATTGATCCGGAGTTTATAACACTGTACGCAGACAAGGCAGCTGATGCGGGTTTGTCCATTGCTGAGTATATGCAAACAGTGAACTACTTCCCCGCAGCTGAATGTGCGTACAAATACCAGTACGGGAAGCCTCTTGTCAAACCCGAGGAGATAAAGGATCTACCAACGAAAATGCGAAGAGTGCATAGTTGGTATATGGAAGTCATTGAGGAAACTACGGACTGGATATGTCTCAACGTTAAGAACGAGCACTATGGAAATGGAAATAGATATGTTATGATACAACTAGCAAATCATGCCCGTGCGTTGCACCGGGAGTAAAGATGTCAAACTTTCCTATCCTAATCGCTCGAGACCATATTTGATTGCATCACTAAGATATTCTCTCTCTAATTGAGACATTACTGAAAACACCAGTCATGTAATGTATTTACTACTGATAGTAAAGGACAGACCCAGTGCATAATGTGGGGTCTAGAGAGGGATTATAAGAGTCTAGTGTTACCCCTGCAAAGTGCAGTACAAGGAGGCAGGTTCAAACGTTGAACCTCTTGGCACAACTGCGAATACCCACCACCGCACCAGGGTCTGCCCACATGTATTTACCGACAGTCTTAAACATAAAAAAGTGCATGTATATGAAATGCTACGCTTCAAATATAAAAGCATGGAAAGGCTGACTTCCATGAATCGGATTTGTGTTGATATCCATTGTAGTCTCTTTTATCCCCATCGACACATGAGCATCCCTTCAGACATACACAAACAGAGAAAAAGGAAAGGAGCTATATTCATATAACACTGCCTATAAATGACATTTTAAGTCATGAATTTGTTAATTTAAATATCTAAATTGCTATCCTATTTAATTCACCAAGTGTAGGAGCCAGTACCTTCATCAGTTGATGTATTATTGAGAGCCTAAAATCACAAGAACGACAAATACACAAACTACATAAATTTAATAAATGAGGGATTGAGATTTAATTGGAAAGTTAACACCTAGCTCGCATGCAAGAACTTGAAAACTTTAAAGTAGAAATCATTTTATTTGATACAGAAGGAAACATAATACGCGGGTTTGCATGTACCACGCGAAAACAAATTCTTGCAAAGAAGATTATTCATGCAAAATGAATCTCGAAGCCTTTGGCTCTAAATTGTGCGGTGGCCATCCTTAAGTCAACGGCCTATTTCCCCAAGAGTTTACCGTAAACTCTTGTAGACACATAACATAGTTAAGAAGTTAGAAAAAGTAACAAATGATAAGGCAAAAGTGTTCACTTCACAAGTTCAGACTTCTCCGTTAATATGAACAGACCTCTTCCTATTTGACATCTCCGCTGAAAAAACGATACTTCAGGTTTTTAGACCTGGATTACAATAGTATGAAATCACCAGAGTAGGGCGCTCATGAACATACCATATGGCTGTCTTCAGAGCTCCTTTTGAATATGTGAATTGACCGACATGATGCACACCTAGACAATACAAATCGAGCCAATATCCCAAACGTGAGAGGATAATGCAAAAAAAAGGCACAAGTATACAATCACAATATGCTGCCATTTGCCGGCCATCTCATGTAACTATGTAAGAGACCAAGATACTGCAAAAGAGGAATTTAGCTTGGAATACATCAGCTCTCTTTAACTAATTATTATTAGTTGGTGATTCAATGCAAGACGACGCAGGCGTGCGCGGCTATCACGAAGACAAGACAGCAGTCTGGCCGGCGATGCTCCGATACCATCTCCAGGCTTGGCGACCACGGCCGTCTCTTTGCCCCGATAGTGCTTCTTTAGCACTGGTGTGTTGCACATCTCCGTCTCCGATGTCACGCCTACCACGCCGCACTTGTATTGCCCCACGCTGGCCAGCCCCGTCATTGTCGACGTCGCAGGATATCACCTTGTCGATGGACTTGGTCAGCACTAGGATGAGCGACGCCGCTCCATCCTCACAACCCTTGACGTACTTGAACCAGCAATCGCCGGGCCGGCGAGGGACACATCCTTCTTATTTGCCTTCGCGGTCGACAGCCTTGCCCGTGGAAGATAAGGATAAGCGCAGGGCAGAGAGGGCGGCAGCCACTGCTGCTACTCAGCGCCGGGCGTTTGTCGCGGATCAACTTGCTTCCTCCTGCATGCAACACTTGACCTGAAAGTATCTGCTGCAAAACACCATGATTATGACAGCGGACAGAGCGATAAACATGATTATGGTGCATACTCCATCTGACTCGGCGATGCTAACCCCATCTCTTCAACTGATAATTGCATGCTTCCACGAAGGGCGGTTGTTGGAGCACGACTTGGCAAGCGCCCAGGTGAGCAGCTCCCTACCGAATTACATGCTGCCCTCTCCCTTGAATCACATGGGAAAATAGGCGGGGCGAAGCGGCCGGGAGCCGGATGACGCATGGGTGGCCAGCGAGGAACTACGGAGGGATCCGTGGTGGGATTTCGAGGGGGTCCAGGCAGAAAACTGAGTAGCACTACCAGATTCCATAAGGGTCCCAACCGGCAGCGAGGAACCAGGCCACGCAAGGAAGTTGCAGCGGCGAGATCTGGTACGGGTTCAGAGGAAGCAGGGGAAAAACAGGGACCCAATCCATCCCCAAATCCTCAAGCTTGTAAGGGGTTCGGCCGGATGGAGAGACATCTAGCAGGAGACGATGAACTCCGGCTGTATGTGGGTGGCCTCCGACAGCTGCGGCGACAGTTTTGTCTGGGATTTAGACAAGGCACACATAGCCAAGGCCCTCGGTTGACGAGGAAATCTTGATTTCGCTCTGCGGCGACGACCAAAATCCGGCGATCTTGTGTAGATTTTCTGGGGCACAAAGGAGGTGGAGGTCATCGATGGCTCAAGATCGACGGGCTGGCGGTCGGGCTGGTAGTCGGATCGAGTGGCTGCATGCTCGGGCAAAAGGGGAAGAAGAGGGACACACGGGGCATAGCTCGGTTGGTGAGAGAACACAAAAACAAAACGGTACGGTGGTATTTTGATCGTAATATGTGGTCTGGTGGGAGGGCAAATACGTAATTTTATGTTGGACGAAAATTTTGGCAGAAACCTTAATGCCTTTATTATTAGGTAAAGATTTGAGGAATTGTTTCAGTTATACCAGCAGCAGGCCCTCGACAAATCTATACTTAGTGCCTATTGTCTGTAAGCACTTATTTCTCTAGCTCACCTCATTCAATTGCATATTCATATATATATATATATATATATATATGTATATATATATATATATATATAGGAAAATGGTTCTGTACACCCAGGCGTACGTACTCCCACATTCAATATACCACATACCACAATCGATTATACCTATTTATCATTTTTAATATACTTCAATATTAAAAAGATACCTCAAAATGAAATTTATGAAAAAATCCAACTGAAATCTATATATTTAATATTATTACTTATATACTGCTTTTCTGTACGTAAAAATGGTATATTGAAAAAACTAAGGAGTTTGGTGATACCTTTCTGATACAACTTGCATTGAGGTATCTTAGAATAATTAATGAGGTATATGAAAAAATAAAAAGGTATAAACACGTGTATACGAGGTATTGCATATGGGAGTACGTACACCCAGGAGTATATAATAGGAGTCCTATATTATATATATATATACACTCATATAAATTGCAGAATGAAGATTCTCGAATGCAAAAGAGGTGGAATCTATGATATTGGGTTCATTGATCCAAATATTTTTGAAAAGACTCTTCGGCAATCTCCCAAGGATACAGAAAATAATATTCTGAGGGCAATAATATTTAACCAACACCGACGGGAAATACTTTTCCTTACAACTTCAAGTAAGTGTGTTACTCTGTTGTAAACATTCTGTTTTCCTTACTCGATGTTCATTGTATAATTGATGAGTTCTGCGTGCGCAGCTTCCACTATATTCTGCTAATCTTCCAAATTGACAAAGGAAAAGTAATTGTAATGGACTCAAACGTAAAACCCCTCTCAATGGGGCTGACATGCAGGAAATGATCCAGCGGTAATTCAATCTTTATTAATTTCAGTATTTATATATGGCAATATATCGACTACTTTGTTTCATTTTCGGATATCAAGTAATTACTAAATCTTTTTATTCTTTTTCTTTCTCGGGTAGGGTTTGGAAGAGGTTCATAAAGAAGTCTCCCGGTGAATGGGAAAACAGCTTACATTTGATGTTGTGCAAGTAAGTACTATCTAGATCCGTGCCCATCTCCTTGATTCTAGTGTCGATACCATCATGCCTGGATTATTATTTTGATTGAAACAATCTTCTCGTATAGTGCTTGCAACAAGGAGA
The DNA here is from genome assembly GCA_028641055.1 of Alopecurus myosuroides. NCBI lineage: Eukaryota > Viridiplantae > Streptophyta > Magnoliopsida > Poales > Poaceae > Alopecurus > Alopecurus myosuroides. The sequence goes on along the minus strand of CM054057.1, from coordinate 587,630,600 downwards.
CGGGAATAACTTGTGTGGATACTACGTTTGCGAGTTCATTCGTCAGACCACATCTCCCAAGGGCAGAAATTTAAAGCAACTTCATGTACGTTAATCGTCAATTCTTCTTATTACTATCTATTTTAGTTACTTAGTTTCATATATTTTAGTGACCACTCTTCTTTATTAGATCGAACGGCTTCGGGACGGTCTTCTACCAAGAGACCGCATACGAGCAATTCAGGAGGAAATTGCGGGCTTAGAGATGCAGAGGTCATAAACGTAGATGGAGAGTACCAATGCCTCCGGTTGGAACTAAGTTTGATTTTGTAATACACTCCATCGGTCATGTAATATGCTCGATATACTTTGCTTCTGTAATATAAGTGTTTCTTATTCTGCTTTATATACTTATTCACTCGTGCGATCCGGGGGCTCCGTGAGGGTCCACCGAGGCTCCTCTCTTCTCGAGGTCCGGGGAGGGGCCGCCAGGAGGTCTCGGGGACCAAAAAACGGAAATTGTAAATTTCTGCCGCGGCAGAGAAAAGGGCAAAAGCCCTGCCGCGGCAGAAGGGGCATGCATCCCGGGTCGTATTCAGAACCGGGACTAATAGCCCTGGCCAGGTTCCAGCGCTCGGGCCACGTGGTCAGCCCCATTTGTCCCGGGTCCTGCCACAACCGGGACCAATGGGGAGGGGTATTTGTCCCGGATGCCCCGTCCCGGTTGCACAACCGGGACAAATGGGGGCCTACGAACCGGGACTAAAGCCTCTGTTTCCACTAGTGTTCTAGGGTGGTCCCAAATTGCAACTTGAATATGCTCCAAAAAGTCACGCCTGAATCTGCAAGGTATGATCTGTAAAAAAAAAGTACACATTTTTAGTACAAATTTTTTGTCAGTTTTCAAAAAGTAGATTGACCGAAAGTATATACCAATCTGTTTTCAAAACCCTCTGGTAGAACAATGGTAAATTTCTTGTTCATGCACTCCTTGTAGCCACACTGTTCACATACATCCATTGCCTGCAGTGGTGCGTTCCATACACTGAATTCAGATACACATCTAACCATTTACCATTCAAAAACCAACTTAAATCTAACAATGTACATCTAATTTTGGTGGCTGAATAAACTTAAATCTAACAATGAAAATCTAATTTCTAAGTCGATCTACATCTAAAATCACAATAATCATCTAACATATAACTCAATCTACATCTAAACCTAACAATGAAAGGTACGGCGGCCGGAGAAACTTACCTGCGGCGCGACGGCGCGAGGACGACGGTGGCGGTTGCGGCGGCGTTTGTCGCGGCGTCGTTCCGCCGGGTGTCGGTGGGGGATCTGGGGGGCGGAGAGGGCTAGCCGTGGTGGCGGTGGGGAATCGGGGGGTGGAGAGGGAGAGGACTCAAGTTCGTGTGTGTAGCAATTGGTGTGCGTGTAGCAATCGATTAAATTAGAGTATAAATGGTTTTCCTCAAAATTTTCATCATGTGAACGTGCCTCCACATTTGATCTTTCGTAAATTGGTCCTTAATGATGAAGCCAATGATAAACCGTGCCCACCACATTTGATTCCCTCATCCTGGTTAAATGTTGTTGCACCGTGGTGTCACATGCTGGTGGTCGGTTCGTCCAGTGGTTGCGAGGCACCTAGGCGACGGATCGTCAAGGATGGTGGTGAGGGTGTGTTTGGAAGAAATCCTTGTCGGAGTACCGATATTAGAGCGGTGTCGCCATCGGGTGGCATCCTCCCTTCATGAAGGGCATCGCGTCTACCCTGCATCCGCCGCCCCGATGTGCCGGGGGAAACCCTAGAAGCGCGACTATCCATGTTGAAGGTGTTGATTGGTATTTGACGTCCCGGTGCTAGCAGCTTGGTTGTAGTTTGTAGGTGGGCGCAGTGGTTGTTTCGTCGATCCACTTGCGTCTCCTTTTCTTTTCTTCTTTTGCGTTTATTGGTTGTCGCCTCAGCCGGCGTTGTATCAAAACTGTTGCACCGGGTGGTTGCTATATTAATATAGCGGTGATTCAGCCTATTTCGCCAGAGCATGGGGAGAATATCCTGTGATACTAGCCCTCTTGCATGCTACCATGGTACCGTTTCGAATAAATGAAGTTTTGGTGATTCAAAAAAATCTAGGAAAAATCACGAGTAGAGTAACTACAATGTGTAATAATTTTATGTCCAGATACGAAAGTAATATTGACTAACCAAAAAGACAAATCCAAATGTGAATATATAGTGCATTTGCTGATTTGTACTTTTTGTTTCTCAATGTGTAGGTCGAATTTGGACCTGGTTTTTTTTTACATTATGTACACAAATTCTTTGGGAACATTAATGATTTTTTCCGGAATTTTGTGAAACATCTATAGTTGATTTTTTAAAATGGTAGCATGGGAGAACAAGGGGCTAGTATCACTGCATATTTTTTCCATTGAGCATGTGTGGTTTGCACCCTTGTTTACATTTTTATGAGTCATAAAATCCAATATGGTAAAGCAAAAATGGTAAAGCTCAGCATAAAAAACAAAATGACATCATGAAAGTAATAAAACTAAAAGAACATAACATTTAAATTGTGTGAGAATTCAACAATCTAATATAGAGTCTTAACACGGTTTTATTGTAAACGGGGCTGCATGCATATAGTTGCACACAGAAACCATCAATATCACTGCATTCCTATTACAGACCAACTTCAGGGACATGGGTAGAAAACAAGTAGAGCCCTTCAGCGCACTGGTATAGCAAGAACAGCATCTTGTCACCCTGTTTGAGATGACTTTCCTTCGCCATGAACTCTTTCCACCCGCTGACGCACAAGCGACCATCAAGATCAGAAATTGAATATGTCGATGTCACCTCAGTTCTCGGGTAGCAAACAATAGTGATTGTACCATTTCTTGCCATATGTGCAGGAATCAGACGGCTTGGGATTTTCTGTTGCATGCAAAGACTTAAAGTCAAGAAAAAAGCTATCGGGAAATAATCATGTTAAAAGAAAGGAAATTAAATAGAACAAGTGTACACGTATTACTTTGCGCATAAGAGAAGATGTGTTCTTAAAGATTTACCACGTGTTTATTGAAGTTCTCGCTGTTTGTCCAATTCAGAGTATGCAGCACCCCAACAACCAGTTCTGCTTCCTCATACTCTCCAGCTCTGTGGAATAGAACAGTGTAATCCAAGTTTTCAACAGCGTCGATCACCGTCTCCATCATCCTTCAGTTAATCATGGTCCCATCAGTGCTAGAGAGTGAGTCAACAATGTGACGCCTCTCAGGGGACATGTGGTAGTATGCTGTAAAAATGTAATACGCCTGAAATTAGTGCACTACTTGTACGACCACGACGCTACTACAAGCAATGAAACTGACCCATATCCCAGGACTGATGAGGAGTTCACGGATGAGGAGTCCACGGATCAGCAGTCCATCATCTTCTCCCATTCGACTCTTCCATCATCTTCTCCCAGAGAGCTGATCTTGATGATGATGAGAAGGACCACGTTCGTGAGCTTCTACCCACAATAGATGAGTACATTGGAGTGCTATGCGTGACTCGTTTGACGTGGACAAATGTGGCCAGATATGATGGTACGTAAGGTGCCAATGCTATTTATGTTTTTCAACACAATTTATGCTTACAACGTGTGCCTTACTATGACCTACTTCTTTTTGTATGTCATCCACACGCTCGAAATCCAGAAACTACCGCAGTCCATAGCGGACAGTGCTGGCATTCCGTCTTCAGGCCATGCTGGGCTATGCCTCGGATCATCAGAGGCGTTCACCACCGTTCCATACAACACGGACAGGGACGGCCGCATTATGTTTGGCAGGAATGCATGGCGGGAATTCCTTGAAGGCAAGCATTTATATGAAAAGCAAGCTATTCTCATTACACTTAGGAGCACCCGTAACCGCCACTTGGACGTGAAGATTGTGATGCGGGTGGTGTCGCCCTGGTTGTAGTACGTAGTCTGCCAACTTGGACATTCTCATCGGATCATGAACGTATGGATGTATGTAATTAACGTACTGCCATCAGCGATGTGCTTCAGTGGTTTGATCACCCAAACATTCATCTGCAGTGAAGATTACTTGTCTTGTTTATATTTTCAGTGGCAATTTGAAGTTTGCAGAAATAAACAAGGCGGCGGCAGCTAATTAGATGCATGAAATAATTGTTCAGTGACATTACATGACTCATGCGAGACTTCCACATGTTTTCAATCCTACGTTGTAAGCGCTAGGGAATAAATCCGATTAGTTTTCCCTCGATAGTTAAGAGCCTGACGCCTTGAAAATCAATGCAAAATATGCCTTCTAGGCAGCCGGCGATTGCATGCATTGTTTAACTACTCAATTAGCGCCTATATTGTCGACAAGGCGTTGTGGTTGCTCGAATACGATGTCCCACCAAAAAAAATTAAATCCTCCCGCTAAAACGCCAAGTGTAGCAAAATTTTGTGTTCCCACCAAAAAATAAAAGCAGTCACTTTAAATTTCCCGCTAAAGTGTATGTATAAGTGCACGATGCCCCTCCTGTTTCGCCATAGCATAATCTACGGGCCACCTCTTTCCCCATTGCAGATTAGATCTCATCTCGCCCCCATCACGTTCAGAGCTCTACACATGTCGATGTCGCGATCGGACTCCATGGAACGCGAATCCTCTCAGGTTTTCCTGTCTAATCTGCTTCTCGTCCATCTCTGTGATCTCGCCGTCTCTTATATGGTCTCGATATTGGTTGTTATTCTTTGTTCTTCCTCTGGTTGAAGCGTTAATCCGTGTATGAACACCTAGTAGATCATATGTGTATCTGGTTTTCTATGTGAATAATGCCATGTAACTATTTTTTTTATTTCAGATCTGCTAACTCACTGATTATTTGGGTTCTCATTTTTTCCTTCTATCTAATTGTAGACGACCGAACCCATTTGGAAAGTTAGACTTTTCTATGAGGACGGTGATAAAAACAAAAAAATTGTGGAAGCAGAAATGGAACCGGAGGAAATCTGCTATATGGAATTCATCAATTTGATTGAAAAAGTTGGCTTCAGTGGCGCGCGTGATTACCTGTACTGCAGGCTAAATAATGGCCATGGAAAAGGAAAACTTGTTCCAATAGACCATGGTAGTGATTTGGAGCAATTGAAACGCTGACACTCTAATGATAAGAAGATCTCCCTGTGTGTGTTTAGAGAGAAGGCCACGGCGGTTGATATTGCAACAATAGAGTCTCTGCTTGATGATGCAACTGGATCCACCAGAAAAAAGCGACAGATCACTATCACAGGTTATACTTTCATGCCAAATCTCCAACGCGCAACTCCTTCAATACAGACTTTAATAAATATTTTCCCCGGTAACTATTTTATGCATTCCTTACATAATCCACAATTTTGATAAACATGCAGTTAGGGATGCAACCGAAGAGGAACAAGCTTCAAACGAAGAAGAAGATACAGATTACTCCTTTGGGAATGGTACACAAGTTCATTAATTCTTAATCAGTTTTCTGAATTATGCACAATGCTAATGCTTTGTCCATTTATTGTTAACATTTTCAGTAATAAAGAAAGGATCTGTCTGCATGACAAGGGTTGAAAGTATACTACAATATAAAAAAAGTCAGGGAAAACGTAGACGTGGTAATTTATTTTTGACATTTAAGCTCTGTCTACGATTTTTTTTAATGGATAAAATCTACGATTGCTGATTCAGTACAAATGTTAACCCTGAAACAGGAACTGAACCTAACACTAATGTGTCTGAAACTGACATGTGTTCCGTTGATGATTGGCCTTCCCATGCTCGCTGCTATCGCCCGAAGCTACAACTACAAGAAGGTACTAGCTATTTTTTTACCGATGTGTCCTAATTTCTTTCAATCAACTACAAAATAAATTTTTTCTTTGTGTGTGTTTTGGGATGTAGGTGATGACATACCGAAGAAGAAAGGGCGAGGTGTAGTGAAAGGTTTGAAAGCCAATAAGAAGCGTCATGCCAATGGAGCTGCAAAGCGAGGTGTTGATTTCTCTGAAACATTGTGTCGAATCCCTAACTCAACAAATCCCTTCGGTGAACCTATCGGGTTTCGATTAGGAGAACCCATGAGCGCTGGTGGAATCGTCGGCTAGACAGGGGGCGAGATTTTACCCAGGTTCGGGGCCCTCGTAGAGGTAAAACCCTTACTCCTGCCTCTTGTCGATCTGTATTGAAGATTAGATCGGTTACAATGGTGGTGCTCGAATCGAGAGTAGGATCTCGAGTTCAAGGCTTTGGGGTCGTGCGGTATTGCTTGGTCCTCTCCTGGGGGCTCTCCTGGCCTTATATAGGTGGCCAGGTCTCGAATCCTACCCGGAGAGGACTCGAACTCTAACTATGTCGGTTACATGTTTCCTAACTTAACCCGCAAGTTAGTGCGGGTGGGCTTCACGTGGGCCTTCTGGAGTATTCCAAGGGCGCCTCTTCTTGGGCCTTAGCCTTGGGCCCGAGATGGGGTGTCCTTATCCGCAGGGTCCATAATCCATATCTTCGTCAGTAGCCCCCGAGCGTTTGCTCGAGTGGGATCTTTCCAGTCGAGTAGACGGTCAAACCTTTCTTGGCTTTTATGAATAACCAGCTTGGTAGTTTTCTGTTTAAAGGGTGTGTTCCCTGCGCAACGAGTCTTCATGCTCGAGTATAAGTGCCTGTTTTTTGTGGCTTTTTCCGCAGAAGGATGTGGCACAGTAGCTTGGCTCTCTCGAGAGATCAGGGCCAATTAATTGCGACTAGGGCAAAAACATTCCTGGCCTACACAGATTCGAGACCTCCGACTCGAACCCGATAAGGTGATTGTTGCGACTGGGCCGTTGTGGACTTATCGAGTTGAACTTAACCTATGGGGGTACCCGGCGCGTCCGCTAGGATTTTTCTTCGTGTTGTTGACACGGAATTATACCGGAGGACGCAGCTTTCGAGTGCGATTCCAGGCCCTAAAGAAAGATCTCTTTGGGTCTTACCATCATACTCGAAGAATATGGCATCCGGATGTGCCTAGTCGGCTGAACGATCCAGGTTTTTATGATGTAAAATTATCATGTGTAACAGAGAGGTAAGTCTTTCCCACCCGAGTGCTTACTTTGAGCTCCATACGAAAGAAATTTCGTGCTGAGGAAAGTTATGCTCATATGAAAGAGTTTTCATGTTTGGGATGTCGTGCCCATACAAAAGAGTTTTCGTGTATAGGGTATTTATCTCTTGTTTAAAGAGGTCTTGTTCCATGTTTTGTTCACGGAAGAACTGCTTTTGTTCGAAAGAAATTTGGTTCGTACGAAGTTGTTTTCGCGTTTGAACTTCCAGTCGAACTTTTCTTGAGTTTGAATGACGCATGCCCTGATGTCACGACGCACTCTTCTCCTCCCGATGGGACGTGACGGAGCGGTAGCAGATGGGCTGGCCCACCTAGTCAGCTTTTTGACCGGGAAACGAGACGCCGTCTCCGGTTTTTACGCGAACTGCACAGTAAATGCGCACGATCTTCTGTTAAGATCGTGGCACGGAACCGCGTTTACCGTCCGCTCGTTTCATCTTCACACTTGGTGGCCGCGATGAGTGCCACGTTACGCATCGAACGGCTGGGATTGACTCGCTCCGTATATAAATACGGGTCTTAGCGCTGCGGTAAATCTTTCCCAGCCTTCGCCTTCATTCGTCTTCTTCCTCGCGCCCATCTCCTTCTTCCTTGCGCTCGAGCTCGTACTGCTAGCCATGGCTGGAGGAAAAAGACGTGGCGCTGCCACTTCCTCGTCCGGCGAAGCTTCCGCGCAACTCGCGCCTCGCGCTGGCGACTGGCGCTCTCCCAACACCACCGCGAAGAGCGTCAAGGAGATGCAGCGGGAAGGGCTGCTGCCGGCGGAGACCGAAAAGCGGGTACGCCTCGGAAAGAAGGAAGAGGTACCAAACCCGCAGGCGAACGAGCCCGTGGTCTTTGCGGACCACGTGTCTCGGGGTCTTTCCTTCCCTCTCCATCCTTTCCTCCTCGGGTTGCTGTATGTCTATGGCATACAGCTTCACGATCTTCCTCCGAACGCGGTGCAGCACATTTCGTGCTTCATCGTGTTCTGCGAATGCTTCCTTGGCATTCGCCCACATTGGGCGCTCTGGAAAGCCCTCTTCAAGGTTCGGATTTTCCGCGAGAAATCGCGGGTAGACTCCGAGCCGGGCGAGCCGCTATGCACGGGCGGCTTCGGGATCCAGGCGCGACTGGAGAGCAGCTACTTCAGCATGCACTTCGTCGACTCCGCCCAAGGCTGGCGGAAAAAGTGGTTTTACGTCATCGACAACTGCCCGGATGGAATCGTCGAGTTCCACCCGTTCGCTGTTTTGAAGAGGCGGAAGTCCTGGGACCACAAGATGTCAGCCGAGGAAACTCAAACTGTTGCACCCTTACTCGCAAGAGTAGCTGCTCTCCGGGATCAAACCGCGGGAGTTGTACTCAACAGATTGCATCTGGCGAGTATTTTTCTGAAGCGCAGGATCCAACCCTTGCAGCAAAGGCCTTCCACTATGTGGGAGTACCAAGGCTCAGAAGATCCTAGCCGAGTGAGCCGTGAGGAACTTTCGAACGTCGAGTTCGAGAAGAAAATCGCGGCTATTACTCGCTTGAAGGTGGGGGAGAAGTTCCCCGACTGTACAGTCGAACCCTTCGATGCTTCGAAGCCTCCTCCAGCCGGTTTTTCCTTCTTGTCTCCCATAATTTCCTTCTTTGTTCTGAGCCTTAGCCGATAAAGTTCCTTCTCGCCTTCTTTTTCCCCGCAGAGCCTAGCTATGGCAAACTGCTACCCGCCAGCTGCGGGAGAGGACGCTTCGGAATTATTGGCGAGTCACCAGGATGGTGCAGCTGATACCAGCGTCGCCGGCGCTTCTTCGAGCTCCGAGCGCGATTCTTCGGGTGGCGCTGAAGACTCGAATGGCTCCCCGCCCAAGCGTCGTCGGGTGGATGATAACGAGGCCACTTCCAAGGATAACTCCTTGGAAGGATCGCCCGGGCAAGCCCCCATCTCCGCGACTCCACTTCGTTCGCTCGCTCCTCCACCTTCATTCCCAGTGATTACAACCGCTTGGAACGCGGACTTGCTGGATGAAGATGAAGATGACGAGTGAGTTCTTCTCCTTGTTCTTGGTCGAACATTCTTCTGTGCTTCAATGTTGATGCTTTCTGTTTTCTGCTGCAGCCTGCAGACTATCAGTCCTCGTAGGTACGCTTCTTCCATTCCTCCCGAAAAGAGGAATAAGGCTGGAGCTGCGGGTGAGACTCCCATTGCGGGCACCGTCCAAAATTCTCCCAGCGCAGCCCCCAATGCTGCGACCGCGGAACGTGAAGCCCCCAGCTTTGCCGCCAGGACTTCAGCTTCAAAGGAAGTGACGGATAGCTCCGCAGATCCCCTTTCTCGCGCCACGGGCCAGGTAAACTTTCTGTCCTTCGTTTTTGAGTTTTTATCGGGTGCACGACAGTGCTCCCGATGGGAGTAGCCCCCGAGGCTGTAGTCGATCGCATGCGACCGGCTACAGGCTCAAAGTCTGGTCTCTTTCTTCTTCGTGATTTTTATCGGGTGCACGGCAGTGCTCCCGATGGGAGTAGCCCCCGAGGCTGTAGTTGATTGATTTTAATCGGGTACAGGCTCCAATTCTTCTCTTTTAATTCTTCTATCTCTGTGCCTTTGCAGTCGCTTGTCGACTCGCTTGCGGCGGTTGGTCGCCGTGTTGTTCTCGCCGAATCGGAATGCGAGAGGCTTCAGTCAGACTGCAGTCGATTCCATACCGAGAACGAGCTCCTTAAGAGTAAGTCTCACTGTCTTCTCTTATTTCTGTTCTTGTATCCATTCTTGGTTTCTGACAAGTGTTATTATGCAGCTCGACTTGAATATTCAGAGTCCGAGAAAATCAGGCTTTCTGAGCGGGTAACCACTCAGGAAACTGATTTGGCGGCTATTCGACAAGAGCTGGAGGCCTCCCGCATGCGGTCGGAGGATCTTGACAGGCAACTCGCGGATGCGAGAAAAGCTTTGAAGGATCAGGAGAAAGCTGGCAAGAAGGCCGATTCTGACCTTGTCGCGTTCCTCCGTCCCTTTGCTGAGCGTCTCGCGGGTAAGTGGCCTAGGCTCTTGCTATTGTATCTTTTATCTTGTTGAGCCTGCGAAGTTTTGACATTCTTTTCCTTTGCAGGTCTTTTGGATGTTCCTTTGGAGATCCCTGGGATCCAACGAGTAGATGTGCTAACCGACACGCTTGCTCAACTCAAGAGGCACGCCGAAGGAGTATGCTCCTTGGTTGGTGATGCCACTCAAGTGTTGTCGCAACTGCACAATCGCTTCCTCGCCAACGCTGCACCTTCATCCGCGCTAAACGACCTGCTGAAGATCTTCTCGGAGGGCAATCTCCTGGATGCTTACGCTGTTGCCCAGTCGGAGTCTGGCGCGAAGACTGCGATCCAGTTTGCGCTGGCGCATGGAGTCGAAGGTTTGGAGGAGGCCTACTCGCAGCTTCCAGTCGACCCCTCCACGGGCAAAAAGGTACGGCTTTCTCGTTTTGGCGAGCAGGCCACCATCCTTGCTCGGAAGTTGTCTGAGCTATTTGCTCGACATAAAGGAGGGGCGACTGCTGCTAGCGGGAGCACCACTGTAGCCTCGTAGTTTTCTTCTTCTTTTGCCTCCCGATTGTAATGAACCTTGGGATGTATTCCCGTATTATCCTTGCCTTTAATTGAAATGTTTCGTCTGGAAGTTACTTCTTGTAGTTTGTGTGTTTCCTCCCGATGGGAGTAGCCCCCGAGCACTTCGTCGAACGTGCGACTAGAGATGCTTCGAATAGGGCGTCTTACTTCTTTCCTTGTATTCTTCCAGGCAGCTGGGTTAGTCGCAGAATCTTCAGGTGGACCTTCTACTCCAGTAAATACCCTTGTTGCCGCTGTTGGCACTTATGCCGGTCTTCGTGATAAGGTCCGGGAGGGCGAGCGCCAGCTTAAAGTTATGCGCGGTGTAGCCGATGTGGCGAAGTCCAAGCAGAAACTGGCGGCTGAGCGCGAACAGTTTTTGATGGATGAGTTAGCTTTGGTTGCGAGGGATTTGCTGTGTAAGTAATACAGCCCCCGTTTCTTCTTATATCTTGTTTCCTTAACTGCTTAAGCCTGTTTGCTCTTCAGTTGTTAGGCCGGATGACAGGGAAGAAAAACAGTGGGTGGAAAACCACATTCTTCAAGAGGCTGGAAGCTCAAAACCTCATGCGAGCAATTTCTGGTCTGATTGCAGTCGAGGATTTGTGATGGCCACCTTGACGTTCCGTGTCCTCCAGGCGAGAATTCTCGTGAGTTCTTTTCACGAGGTCTTGATCGCGATGAATGCTGCTTTCTACCCACTCGAAAGGGGTCCCGAAGACTGGAGCTATCTTCTCAGGTTGTTCGGACGTGAGGGAGAGGTTCGGGCGTGTGTGCGCAATCAAATGACATGCGGCGCGATTGTAGCTCTATCCTTTGTCCGGATATGGCATCCTGAAATAGATTTTAACTCCTTAGCCAGGCTCCCAGATGAGTCAATCGATGATATCGCACCCTACTATGATGCTGTTCGTCCCGCCGCGGAGAAAATCATCCGATTAACTTCTGAGGAGGTAGATAGGGTTTTAGCGACTGAGAATGCTCAGCGCTTTGATTGATTGTCGGATGTGCATATCCTGTAATCTTGTATAGTTTGCAAAAACTGTTGGAAAGGTGTGTAACCTTGTATATGTAATTTTTCCTGTGATGCTTAGTTGTAGGTGTAGCCCCCGTGTGTTTATGGGGTGTGTACCTGTAACTTTTGGCATGTAAAGAATAGGAAGTTTTGAGGGAATATGATGGAGAAACCATGTTTTTATTGCAATGACTGAGAAGCCATGTATTCGAGCTACAAGATTGGCTAGTATAGCCTTATTTGTTGTGATAACAAGTAAACCTAGGGATAAAATTTGCGGAGGTGTGCGATATTCCAAGGATTGGAATAGATTCCTCCAGTCGATGGATTCTTCGGCCTGTAGGCTCCGCCTGGGATAACTTTGTGTATGATGAAGGGTCCCTCCCAGGGTGGCTCTAACTTGTGTCCTTCCTTCTGCTTGAGCCGCAGCACAAGATCTCCAACCGCGAATGCTCTGTGGCGTATATGGCGACTATGATAGTTTCGCAGTGATTGCTGATATACTGCGGATCTTGCGAGCGCAATGTCCCGCATTTCATCGAGTGCATCCATATCTTCCGCGAGTGCCTGTTGGAGGTTTCTTCGCTGTACGCCACAACTCGTGGGGCGCTGAATCGGACGTCCTCGGGAAGGACTGCTTCTGCCCCGTATAACATGAAAAATGGTGTGTACTTCGTGGATCGGTTTGGAGTTGTGCGGAGGCTCCAGAGTACGGAGGGTAGCTCTTCTGCCCAATGTCCTGCGGCTGGGTTTAGACGATCTAATAGACGTTTCTTTATACCAGCTGAAACTAAGCCGTTGGATCTTTCGACTTGTCCGTTCGTTTGTGGGTGGGCAACTGAAGCAAATTTGAAGTTGATGCCCTTCTCCTCGCAGAACTGTTGTGTTTCCTTTGCTGTGAAGTTTGTACCATTGTCTGTAATGATGTCGTGTGGCACACTAAATCTGCATACAATGGAGTCGAGGAACTTGACGGCGCATTGGGCGCTAGCCGAAGTTACTGGCATAGCCTCGATCCATTTGGTGAACTTGTCGACTGCGACCAGCAAGTGTGTATATCCACCGGGCGTGGACTTGCGTAGTGGTCCAACCATGTCTAGCCCCCATTGTGCAAAGGGCCAGGCGATGGGTATCATGTGCAATTCCGTAGTAGGTGCGTGTGGTCTTGGTGCGAATCGCTGACAAGCATCGCATCGTTCGACCAGGTTTTTTGCATCAGTGGCTGCTGTTAGCCAGTAGAATCCTGCTCGAAAAGCTTTTCGCATTATTGTTTTCCAGCTAGCGTGATGGTCGCAATCTCCTTGATGGATGTCCTGGAGCAATTCTTTGCCATCTTCGGGTGCGATGCAGCGCTGAAGTATCCCCGAGATGCTTTGCTTGTATAATTCTCCGTTGACCACCCGAAAGGATTTGCAGCGTCTGATTATTTGTCGAGCCTCGCGTGGGTCGGTCGGGAGCTGTCTGTTGATCAGGTAGTCGAGATATTTCTGCGTCCAGATCGGCTCGACCAGAAAAACCTGTCGCGATATGTTATGAATAAGCTCGATAAGGATGACTTGCGGGCTGACCTCTGTTTCTGGCACTGTAGGCGTTCCTGCAGGTTTCTTTACTTTGACCGATCGATTGATCATCCGTTCGAAATATATTCCTGGCGGTATAGGTGTATTCGTGGAACCCATGTTTGCCAATCTATCTGCTTCTTCGTTGCTGGATCTTGCAATGTGCCTCAGCTCGCACCCTTTAAAACTTCCTTCGAGTAGATTGTACATGTCGCGATACGCGACCATGTTTTCAGCAATTGCGTCACACTCTTTCATTGTCTGCTGCACAATGAGATTGGAATCGCCGTATATCATTAATCGGGTAGCTCCACAGGCGATTGCCATCTTCATCCCATGCAACAGTGCCTCATACTCTGCGTCGTTGTTCGATGCTGGGTCATCTGGTGGAAAGTCCAATCGCAGGACATATTGCAGCTTGTCTCCTCGAGGTGATATAAGAACAATTCCAGCTCCTGCTCCTTCGTTTCTCTTGGATCCGTCAAAATACATTATCCAATTGCTCGTGTACTCTGGCGGCCCGGGCGTTTGTAGTTCCGTCCATTCGCTGATAAATTCCACGAGAACTTGGGATTTGACTGCGTTGCGTCCTGCATAGGTGATGTCCCAAGCACCCAACTCGATGCTCCATTTTGCTATTCTTCCGGATGCCATAGGGTTGTTCATGATTGTCCCAAGTGACGCATCATTAACCACTGTGATGGCGTGTTCCTGGAAATAGTGCTTGAGCTTTCGGGCTGTAAGAACAACTCCATATGCGAGCTTCTGGTAATGAGGGTATCGTTGCTTGCATGGCGAGAGCACTTCACTGATGTAATAAATGGGCCGTTGGACTCCGTATGCTTTGCCATCTTCAGGTCGTTCGACTACGATTGCTGTGCTGATGACCTGGTTTGTGGCGGCTAGGTACAAGTAAAGTGGTTCCCTTTCTTGCGGTGTTGCAAGGACGCGCCTGCTTTGCAACGATCGTTTCAAGTCCGCGAACGCTTGTTTAGCTTCTGGTGTCCACTCGAATTTGTCCGTCTTCTTCAATAGTTTGTAAAAGGGTAATGCTTGCTCTCCCAATCGTGCGATGAACCTGCTCAGGGCGGCTAGTCGCCCTGCGAGCTGCTGGACTCCGCGTAAATTGGTTGGCTCCTTCATGGTCAATATGGCTTGTATTTTCTCCGGGTTGGCTTCAATGCCTCTGACGGATACCAGGTACCCGAGAAGTTTTCCTGCCGGAACGCCAAAGACACATTTGGTCAGATTGAGTTTGATCCTGTATGCGTTGAGGGCATCAAATGTTTCTCTAATATCCTCGAGGAGTGTGTCCTCGACTCGAGTCTTGATGACAATGTCATCGACATATACCTGCACGTTCTTGCCAATGATGTTGGCGAGGCATCTTTGCATGCAACGCTGATATGTTGCGCCTGCGTTCTTCAGCCCGAAAGGCATTGTCGTGTAGCAGTATACACCGTGGGGTGTAATGAACGCTGTTTTTTCTTCGTCTTCCTTTTTCATCCGGATCTGGTTGTATCCCGAATAGGCGTCCAGGAAGGAGAGGCGTTGGCAGCCTGCCGTAGAGTCCACGATCTGGTCGATTCGTGGGAGAGGAAAATTGTCCTTGGGGCAATGCTTGTTTAACGACGTGTAGTCGATGCATACCCGAAGGATATCCGTGTTCTTTTTGAGGACCAACACCGGGTTTGCTAACCAGGTGGATATCTTGATCTCCCTTATGAATTTTGCAGCTAGCAATCTGTTTACTTCTTCTCCAAGCGCCTTCTGCTTGGGTTCTGAAAATCGTCGAGTCGTCTGTTTTATTGGTTTGGCGTCAGGAAAGACTTCGAGTGAGTGCTCGGCAAACTCCCTGGGTATTCCTGGCATGTCTGAGGGCTGCCAGGCGAAAATTTCCCAGTACTCACGGAGGAGTTTGACGAGCGCGCCTTCCTATGCTTGCGAGAGGGTTGTTGAGACCATCGCTGTCTTCGCGGAATCTGTCGGGTGCACTTGATGCTTTCGGGTGTCGCTGTTGGCGCTAAACTCCAGTTCAGGCGCGTTTTTCTTCGTGAGCGGCATCACGGAGTGGTCCGTGGTCTTTGCCAGCTCTTGAAGTTCTTCTTGCATCCCGAAAGACTTTGCGATCTCATTGAATTCAATGTCGCATTTGTTGGATTTCTGGAAGTCTCCGTCGATGGTGATGACACCATATTCGCCAGGTAACTTGAGCTTCAAGTACGCGTAGTGCGGTACGGCCATGAATCTGGCGAACGCTGTTCGACCAAGAATGCCATGGTACTGTGAGGGCCAATCGACGACTTCGAAGTCCAGAAATTGCCTTCTGTAGTTGCTCTGAGTGCCTAGCACGACTTCTAGATTGATTGTTCCGAGTGGACGGACTGGCTTGCCTGGAACTATCCCGTGGAAGGATGTTTCTGATTCCGGGAGGCCGTCCAAGTTCTTGTTCATCCGACGGAGTGTATCCGCGTAGATAATGTTGAGGCCACTGCCCCCATCCATGAATACGCGTGCTAAGTCATAGTTGCCGATTTGTGCTTGGATGACGAGGGCGGCGTGTCCTGGTCGGTAGACTCATGGTGGGTGATCCTTCATCGAGAACGTGATTGGTTGGTCGGCCATTTTCAGGTACTCTGTCTTCGTTGGCGGTGTCTGCACTGCCATGCATAATTGCCTTGTGTTAGTCTTTTGAGCTCTGCGAGAGGGGCATACCTTCTGAATCATTGCGAGTTGTCCTGCCGGGTTCGGGTACGCATTGGCTCCGGCGTTCTGCGGCTGTGGTGCAGGCAGTGCGGCTAACGCCATGTTTGGATTTGCAGGTGGAGGTGGTGGTGGCGGCGGCTGGAATCCTGGGTGTCCTCCTCCTGGAAGTGGTGGGTAATTTTGAGTGGAGGCGGATCTTTTCCTCGCGAGCGCATCCGAGATGTCAAGAAACTTTCGGCAATCCTTAAGAAGGTGTGTTGCCTTAGTTTTGCCCGTGCGCTTATCTGTGAATAGATGTAGCGAGCAGTATGCATTGAGGTCTTCCTCGGGGGATTTTTCTTCAACTTTTGGCCTCCACTCGCGATTTCCACGGCGACCGGAATCGCGACTTTGCGTAAATTCCGCGGCGACCAATTCCTCTCTATCCTCATGGTCGTAGTATTTTCTTCTCTTTCTTCGGCCATGATGGTCATCTTCGTGTGCGGGTGATGATGCTCTCTCATTGCGCACCGCATCTTCTCCGTTAGCCCATTTTTCGGCTATGATCATTAGCTCCCCAATGGTCTTGGGTGCAGCCCTGCCCAGTTCCTCTCTGAAAGTTGTTCTTCGGGCGCCTTTTGTGAAGGCTTCAATCGCTACTTCTTCTGAGATGGTTCCTGCGGTATTCCTGAGCGTAGTCCATCGCTGGATGTACTCGCGTGTGGATTCGCCGCTTTTCTGCTTGCATGCTCGCAGTTCTTCAATGGTGGCTGGCCTCTTGTAGGTCGACTGGAAATTCTTGCAAAAGCCACGGTGTAAGTCATCCCACGATGCGTAGCAAGATTTTGGTCTTCTTTCCAGCCAACTGCGGGCCGCGCCGGTAAGATGCAAATTGAGGTATTGCATAGCCGTATTCTTGTTCCCACGTTGGCATTTTACTGCCGTGAGGTAGTCGCTTAGCCATTGAGAGGGCTCGAGTGAGCCGTCGTATTTTTTCACTTCCGTACTGAGCTTGAATCTTTTGGGCAGAGGGGCCTCGCGGATACTGCGGGCAAAACAGAGTGCTCCGCAGGTTTCGTCATCCGAGGAGCCGGACGAAGAGCGCTCGCGATATCGCGAGGCCCTTGCCTTATCCACCCTTTTTTGAGCGAGATCCGACCGCGCGTCGTATTCTGGCTGGTCGCGGTCTGCATCCTTCCTTGGTTCCTTGCTTTGTTTTCTCGAACGGCTGTTGTGATGCCGCGAGCTTTTGTCTCTCGGGCTATCTTCACTGCTGCTTCGACTGTCGCCTCGTCGTCTGGCCTCTTTTCCTCGACCACGGCGCGGTGACCTGTCCTTCCTTGGTGAAGAGCTTCTGTGCCTGCGGGGCGTTTCCTTTTCCTTCTCCTTCTCCCGCTTCTCCTTCTCCTGCTGCTCTTCAGATTTCTTGCGGTCGTGAGAGGCGACGTATCTTCTTGTACTGCTCCGCCCGAGGATCACTTTCCGTCGGTTGGTTCATCTGCATGTAAGTTGCTGCGGCTAGAACTGCAGCGGCAGGGGTTTGCGGGTAGATGTTGCTGTCGTCGTCGACTCTCATGATGGAGGGTGTGGCTGACCGGCTGGTACCGGCTAAAGACTCGTAGTTCCTGGATGATGACGCGTGTCCCTTCCTCGCTGGTCGGGTACCGACCGAGGGTGCGAGGAACAGTTCGGCTCGTCGTAGGCTCGATTCGTCCGCCTCTCTTCTGCGACGGGCCAGATCTGCTCGGGCGTTCTTGATGGTCGATGCTGCTCTCACTAGATGGTAGTGGTAGGCAGTCAGATCTTCGTGTGGTGCTCCTGCTGCGGGTGGCTGTCTTGCTCGCATGGCCTCTTTGGCTCGGTTCCAGGCCTCCCGCGAGACACCGATTATGTTGCGCTTGTTCGCGCTAAGTTCGGTCTCCGGAGGCTGTTCCGATCCTACCATGCAGACTTGGGCCAGTCATGGCCCGTGCGTCCTAGGCGCAGATCGGGAAGCTTTCCGTACCCGAGATGGTTCCTCTGTCGAGAGGGTGTGGTAGTCGTTTGTGTTGAAGCGGATGGATTCGCCACTTTTCTCCAGAGGGAAGCGTGAGTCGATGGCTCCTGACTCAGATTCAGATTCATCCGAGAAGTGGAGGATCCCGTCCCTGTCTGTCACGAACTTGAGGCTTCCGAACGTCAAGGTGACGCTCCTCTCCAGATCTTCGAATACCGGGCGCGATTCCGGTGAGTGCGGTGTGACCACGACAGATCCGATCCGTATAGGATTGTTCAGAGCCGTAGTCGATGGTTTCCAACGGGAGTTGGTTGTCGATGAAGCCGAAGATGCCGGTGATCCAGCGCCCGCCGTTCCCACAGACGGCGCCAATTGTCGAATCCCTAACTCAACAAATCCCTTCGGTGAACCTATCGGGTTTCGATTAGGAAAACCCATGAGCGCTGGTGGAATCGTCGGCTAGACAGGGGCGAGATTTTACCCAGGTTCGGGGCCCTCGTAGAGGTAAAACCCTTACTCCTGCCTCTTGTCGATCTGTATTGAAGATTAGATCGGTTACAATGGTGGTGCTCGAATCGAGAGTAGGATCTCGAGTTCAAGGCTTTGGGGTCGTGCGGTATTGCTTGGTCCTCTCCTGGGGGCTCTCCTGGCCTTATATAGGTGGCCAGGTCTCGAATCCTACCCGGAGAGGACTCGAACTCTAACTATGTCGGTTACATGTTTCCTAACTTAACCCGCAAGTTAGTGCGAGTGGGCTTCACGTGGGCCTTCTGGAGTATTCCAAGGGCGCCTCTTCTTGGGCCTTAGCCTTGGGCCCGAGATGGGGTGTCCTTATCCGCAGGGTCCATAATCCATATCTTCGTCACATTGGGTGGTCCAGTAGGAATGAACAACCGTTCATTCAAGGATGACGTAGTAATCATAATGAAAAGAATGTTACCAATTATTGGAGTGAGGAGGTGGTCAGACATTCACCCTAACATCCATCGCATGATCGTCACAGATATGTTGGTGAGTACAACCTTTCTCACATGTGTTGTCTGCTTTTTTCGTCCATAATTAATGTACTACTACTAAACTAAGTCTATCTGTTTGTTCTACGCATTACAGGACAGATACGATATGCCAGATACAGACGAAACACACGGAAGAATTCTTAAAATTGCAAAAGAGCGATACAGAGGCTGGCGAGGAAACCTAAGCAGCACTTACAAGGCATACAAAACAGATGATGCCAGAAGGGCAGTTGTCCCAGAAGATTTACAAAAAGAAGAGTGGGAATGGTTGATCGAGTACTTTGGCACTGATCCGAAATTCCTGGTTATTTCTATACTACCTGTTTGTGAATTTTGTACTGTCATCAAATGGCTTGTCTGACAAGTTTTTTTTAATAATTGAATGAGCAGGAACTCAGCCAAAAGAATAAGGAAAATCGTACGCAGATGAAGACAAAACAAAGAGTAGGATCAAAATCCTACTCTCAACTCAGTTTTGAGAATGTATGGGCCTACTCACTATGCATGCGTTGGTGTTCACTTTGCTTTCATGTTTATATGATCTAATTGTTGCACTACTTGCAGAGGGATTCGGAAACTGGAGAAGAGCCAGACTGTGTTGCTCTCTGGAGACTGACCCACACAAAGAATGAAACATGGACTACAGAAGAGTCCAAGGATGTTTATGTGAGTTAACTGACTTAGAAGCTACTCTAATCATATTTACTGTTCTCCATCTTGGATGTTTCTTCATCTGATTTGAGATTTTTTTTCGTAATCAGGAAACAGCATGTAAATAGATTGAAAACAGATTAAAGGAAACTAGTGTTCCATTGTCAGCTGAACAAAGAATCAATATTTTCCAGAAAGCATATAAATCTACCGTTCAATGCAAGTCATCGCAGCCTCGTGGGTTCGGATACATGGCCCAGGTGCAAACTAGTTCTCAGCGGTCTAAGTTGCTGTTAGAGGAGCAAGCTCGGGCTACGGCAGAGACCAAAAAAGTTAACTCCCAGCTCACCACGAAGGTCACTACTTTAGAACAGAAGTTACTAGATGAACGTGCAAGCATGGAAGAGAAATTAATGTAGAGCTGAGAGAGAAAATCTTGAGAAGAGATTAATGGAAGAGCTTGCTCAAAGGGAACAACTGATGGAGTCGGAGAGAAACTCAAGAAAAGAATTTGAAAATAACTTGGTTGCACAGTTTAACTCACGGTTCCAGGCAAAGTTTGATGAGCTCTCCGCACAGATGGAAAAGCAGAAGACGACTACACCTCAGGTGATGATAGTCATACAATTGCAAACTAGTAAGATTTAGTTACTTACTTGCGTTGCTAACAGTGCACTTTGTTTTTGCAGATGTCTAAGAAGTCGAACCAGCAACCATCACTTACCAACAGTCCTGCTAAGAAAATAGTTCCTCCGCACAGCAGGATACAGAAAAGTCGAATGTATAAAGCACTTGTAAGTCATAATCTTGTACAATTCGGTACTAGTACATTCTGTTTTTGCTTCACCCACACTATAGCGTTGCTGCACCTACCCTATACTTGCTGCAGTTTATGTTTCACTATGGGTTGTGGCTTCGTTGAGTTACAACAACTATTTTTGCTTCATCCGCACACTATAGTCTGCTCGTTCTTATGTTTCAGCATGTGTTATTGCTGACTAGACTCACACCTTTTTTTTACAATTGATTGCAGGACGGCAATCAAACTTCTGATGGAAACAAATAGCTGCACTGGATATTCAGTTTGATTTGATCTTGATTTGATCCATGTTGTACGAGAATTTCATTTGTATATATTAAAAATAGCTATGAGAACTATTATTTTGTGTAAATAAACATATTTTACGTACCGTTTTGAACATTTTAATTCAATGCCCGTATTTTTTGTTTCCTTATTTTTTTTATTTTCTTTTTCTATAACGTGGCAATAGGTAGTTTACCACGATAATTGTAGTGTTGCGTGAAGCCTCAGTCGCCACAGCAAAGTGTTTTGTTGAAATAGACTCTCACCACCATGAGGGAGACATCGTCGCAATATTTTTTCTCCACCAAACTAACTTTGTTGCGATAGTTCATTCACGCCACCAAACTATGTTCGTTGCAATAGAGAATTCCCATACTTCTCGCCACGAAACTAAATTTTGTAGAAATAGAAAGGCGCAACGAATAGTTGAAGTTGTCGCAGTTGTTTCTAGCTACTAAAATTTGTACGTTGCGAATAGTACATGTCGCCACGAAAATAAAATTTGTCGCAATACAATGGCGCCACGAAAAGTTGTTATTGTCGCAGTTGTTTCTAGCAACATAAAATGTGGATGTTGCGAATACTACATCTCGCCACGAAACTAAAATTTGTAGAAATAGAAAGGCGCAACGAATAGTTGAAGTTGTCGCAGTTGTTTCTAGCTACTAAAATTTGTACGTTGCGAATTGTATATGTCGCGATTGCTTATGGCTACTAATATGAAGGCCGTTGCGATTACTATTTCAAAATTATCTTACCACGATTGATTGTGTGTGGCAAAACGTTGTTCCCACGCGTATAATGTTTGTTGTCATAGTTTTTTGCCACACAATTGGACGTGGCAAATAAACTCGACTTTTGCAACGAAAGAACAAGCGCAACGGAACACTCGGCGTTGCCACATTGGTCACTCGCCACGTTTGGGTATTTGTTGCACTAGAGGTGTACCAACGAAATACGTACGTTGCGTTATGTGCGAGACGCGACGGAAACGTGCGTGGCAATTGGCCTAGGAAATAGTTGCAACTGGATTCTTTTTTAGCGACGAATCTAAGTGCGCGGAGACAGGCTTCTACCACGGAGGTTTTCACGACGCCTCCCAACGAAACCGATTTCGGTGCAACAAAACCCTATTGCGACGATAAGTCACTTTTTACAACGACTATTTTCGTTGCAATAGACCGATTCCGTTGTAGTGAGTGGAGTTGTCCCATCAGTCGTACCTTTTATTCTTTGTTTACTTGGCTGGGCACCAGTATATAAGGTGCCAGCCTCCTCATGCGCGAGGGACGTTGGCCCAGAGCGCATTTATTGCAAGAGCTAGCACTAGAGCAAGAGAGATCAGCAGAGTGGCTACTCGGCTGAGAAGCAAAGTTGTACTGTGGCTACTCGGATAACATACATACAGAGAGATAGGCAGGAGTAGGGGTGTTACCTCCACACGAGGGCCCTGAACCTGGGTAGACAGTTGTGTTTGCAGTGATCCTGAGCGCGGCTACTCTCCGTGCAATCCCTCCCCGGATACCTACAGCGTCCATCGGCCCAAACCTTAAGCCATCCCATGGCATCTGTCTTTCCCATCCTACGACAAGACTTTTGTACCTTGCTTTGATAAACCGGATTCCTCACATGTTTCATTTGTTACTTTGCAAGGAGAAAACACTCGAACAATCTGCATCTTCCAGATATAAAACTGAAAGAAATATTCACCCTCGTCCAGCAACTTTATGTTGGTAAGGGTGAATGCATCAAGGAGGTAAGGAACTGGGAAAATGTCCCCCATAAGCTGCATGATTTCATCGTCGAGCTCTCCAACATGCCCTAGTGGATCGAGGAGCACAAATTGTTAGTGTGTCGTCGAGGAGACGTCAAGTTTATTTCCCTGGCCAAAGCGTATCATCTGAAACTGAATCAGGATATGCTTGTTGGTGGATTCCCCCAGTTCAAGGTTGATAGTACCAAATACAGGAAGAAGGATTTCGCCACAATTGAGCAAGAATGCCGGTTCTAGGTGTGTACCATTACAGATAAACTAAAACTAAAGGAACTGTTTGCCAGTTTATTTCCCTCGGGGGAGTGTAAACCGGCTTTCAGCCCCCTCGTTATGACTGTGGTTCGTCAGGCTCCGCAGAAAAGCCGGCTTCCTGTGAAATCTTCAGCTTCTTTTTCTGTGGCTTCCCAGACTGTGACTCCATCTGTTTCAGCTCCCCCACGTCCTCCATATGAGCTGGATGACATATTTGATCCTTGGGCTAAGTTGGAGTGGAAGTATGTTCTTGAATCTGTTGTGGAAGAACCGGCTGGAGGTGTAGGACTTGGTGATGCTGCTAAGCATGATGATACCACCAAGAGCTAGAAAGCTCAGGAAGCCCCTAGACTGCAAAAGGGCAAGTTATCAGAATCATATGTAGATCCTGAGCTGACATATGTTCCTGTCTTGCATACTTCTAGGAACCCTCACAAGTTCGTACAATTTGTTCTGCATCTGCCATTGTTGTAAGTCAGAAAAATCCATGTTTGAATGTCTTAGCAACCAATGACCTAGAACTTGCATGGTGGCCACATCTCTCGAGTGGGTTTCGTTTAAGATTTGACACTCTTCTTCCGGAGATATACACCTTTGAAAAATTACAGTTGTGCTTCTCTTATACATTTCACCATTGATGATTGTGTAGGCTTTTGACCTTCTTATAATCTGACGGGCGATGATTTCCTCTTGTGGGAGCTCGCCTCTTATGAGATAAGCCAGATATGGTTTAATCCATTATGGTGTTGCATGAAGTGCAGCTACCAGTTCTGATTCAGGATCCGGATTTGTCAGGTCTTCTTATGTAGGGATTTTACTGGTGGGTTGTGAATCTCGTCTAAAAACACATTGGGCGGAAACTGTTTTTTCTGAGACCCCAGGCGAGATAGTGCAGCAGCTGCTTTGTTAAGCCGTGGATAAATGTGATTGACTTGATAGCCTTGAAAATTTCCTGCTAGCTAGGTAACTGCTCGCATGTAAGCTGCCATAATTGGGACTTTGGAATCCCAGATTCTCGTGACTTGCTGAGAAACTAGGTATGAATCTCCTAGGCGTTGAATCTTGATTATGCTCATTCCCTTTGCAAATCGAAGCCCATGGAGTAACGCCTCGTATTCTTCTACATTATTAGTACATTTGAATGAGATATGTAAAACATATCGAATTTATCACCTCGTGGGGACGTCAATACCACGCTAGCCCCCGATCCTTCCAATTGTCGTGACCCGTCAAAATGCATAATCCAATACTTGGTGTTAGGTTTCTCTAGTGGAACTTGCAATTGTGTCCAGTCATTGATGAACTCAATTAGTGACTATGACTTGATTGCAGTTCTCGGATCATACTTGATGTGATACGGTCCCATCTCGATAGCCCATTTGGAAACTCGACATGTTGCATCTCTATTTTGTATAATGTCCGACAAGGGAGCAGAATTGACAACCGTGATGGGGTGTTCCTGAAAATAATGTTCCAGTTTACGACTCGCCATGAACACGACAATAATCAGTTTATGCCAATATGGATATCTTTGCTTTGACTCTATGAGGACCTCACTAACGTGTCTCTGAACCATGCCTTTTTTCCTTCCCGGGTTCTCTCCACAACTACCACTGCGCTGACAGCTCTGTTGTTTGCAACAATATATAACAATATAGGCTCCTTTTTCTCAGGTGCGGCCAGCATTAGAGCGTTTGAGAGTTGTTTTTGAGGGATTTCAGGGCATCTTCGGGTTCTTGGTTCCAGACGAACTTGTTAGTCTTCTTCAAGAGCCGATATAAAGGTATGGACTTTTCTCCAAGTCTGCATATAAATCGGCTCAGAGCTACAACACACCCTGTCAGTTTCTGAACACCCTGTCAGATTGGGTTTGCCTCGATTCCTCTCTCAAAAATTATGAAACCCAGTAATTTTCCAGCTGGCACTCCAAACACACATTTTGCCGGGTTTAACTTCATCTTGTACCTTTGTAAACTCGCAAATGTTTTTTCCTGATCTGAAATCAGAGTATCACCTTTTTGATACTTGAGAATATCATCCACATAAGCATGCACATTGCACCCAATCTGTTTTTCCAAACAGTTTGGATGCACCGCTGATAAGTAGCTCCCACATTTTCAGTCCAAAGGGAATGGATGTATAGCAAAATGCACCAAAGGGCATGATGAACGAGGCCTTTTCTTGATCTTCTTTTTTCATTGTGATCTTATGTTAACCTGATTAAGCGTCTAAGAAACATAATAACACACATCTAGCTATAGAGTCGACGATCTGATCGGTGGGACGTAAACCAAACATGTCCTTAGGATAGGCCTTATTGAGACCCGCATAGTCTATGCATATTCTCATGAACCATTTTTCTTCAGAACCAGAACTGGATTTCCCAACCACTTTGGATGAAACACTTCTACCATAAACCCGGCTGCCAGAAGCCGAGCTATTTCTTCTCCAATAGCCTTTATTCCCTCATCATTGAAATGATGGAGGAACTGTTGTATAGGTTTCAGTTTAGGATCCATATTTAAACTGTGCTCAGGAAGTTCCCTCAGAACACCAGACATATACGAGGGCTTCCATGCAAAAATGTCCCGATTCTCACAGAGGAACTTGATGAGCGCGATTTCCTATTTGTCAGTCATATGAGCCCCCACGGTAAACTGTTTTGAAGAGTCACCTGGGGTGGAATCCACCAGTTTGGTATCGTGAGCTGATTTGAACTTCAGTTTAGACTCACTTGATGGCTTTTTGAGCGAGGTCATATCCTCAGGTTAACCTGAAGCTTGAATAACTTAAGTTCCTCTTCCGCGCATGTTGACTCTGCGTAAGTCGCGTCTCCTTCCTTGGATTCCAGAACTATATCTCTATCTCCGTTAATTGTAATATTTCCCATTGGACCTGACATTTTCAGTTTAAGATAGATGTAGCAGGGTCTAGACATGAACTTGGTGTAAGTTGGTCGTCCAAACAAGGCAAGATACATGCTTTTAAACTTGACAATTTCGAACGCAAGAATCTCAGACCTGTAATTATCCATGGTTCCAAAGGCAACTTCAAGATAAATCCTCCCAACAGACTGAGCCGACTTACCATGGATAATCCCGTGAAAAACAGTTGATGATGATTGAAGTTGTTTCTCCTGCAGGTTCATCCTCTTGAAGGTGTCATAACATAATATATTTATGCTCCTTCCTCCGTCCATCAACACTTTATCCAGTTTATAACCGCCGACTAGTCGATTCAACCTTGGTTTCTTTTCTGAGGGAAAACTTGCCGCTGCACTCTTCACAATCTTTCTCTTGGGGTTTACCAACGTCAGCCTCCAGTCAAGGCCTCATCACACCCCAGTTGCGTCCTTCTATGGGAGCCGATGTTGTGAAGTCTAGTTGGCTTGTGACGTACTGTATTGTCTGTTTGCTATTCGTTGACATAAACATACACCTCTCTCAAAATTGTTTTCAATACCTCTGTTTTAATTGATTCATGCCAGGTTATTACTTTCTCTCAAACTATTTGTTTCTAGTCACCACTTGAAGTTTGAAGGTGTCCTGACATTTATGTTTCGCTCCACTCTTAAGGACAAGCTGCATACTACTTTGCTATGCTTTCTTATTGTTCGAAACAAACATATAAGTTTCAAATGCATTATCATTCATGATCGTTTATTTGTGTTACTTTTCATGTTGCAACATGATTGCATAGTTTCATTGTTAGAATTATACCTATCATGCCCGTGTTTAGAGTACTACGATCTCAGCTTTACAAATGCTTTTAAAAATATGATGATTAAGATTATGTTGGTAGCATGTCACCTAAAAAATTATTTTGTTATCACTTACCTACTCGAGGACGAGCATGAGTTAAGCTTGGGGATGCTTGATACATCTCAAACGTATCTATAATTTTCGATGTTGCATGCTTTTTTCTATCCAATACCTTTATGTTTTCACATATTTTCCGGACGTTTTCATGGACTAACCTATTGACAAGATGCCACAGAGCCAGTTCCTATTTTCTGCTGTTTTTGGTTTCAGAAAAGTTGTTCTGAAAATATTCTCAGAATTGGACGAAACAAAAGTCAAAAGTCTTAGAATTCCCGACATGTCAACAGAGTCCAAAGGAGACATCGAGGGGGGCCCTGGAGGCCCCACACCATGGCTGGGCGCGGGTCCCCCCTAGCCGCGTCTGCAGGTGGTGTGGGCCCCTCGAGCGCCCGCCGCCATCGCCCTTTCGCCTATAAAGTCCCCACGAGGCATAAACCCTAGATATATCGGCCCCTTCCCACGAAAATTTCGTAGCTCTGCCGCCGCCGACGATAAGTTTCGGGGGACATAAATCTCTGTTCCGGCACCCTGCCGGGACGAGGAAGTGCCCCCGAATCCATCTCCATCGACTCCACCGCCATCTTTAGCACAATTGCTGTCTCCTATGATGAGGATGGAGTAATTCTCCCCCGGGGATGAGGGCTCTATCGATAGCTATGTGTTTCATCTCTCTCTCCCATGGTGTGATCTTTATGTGATCATGAGCTTTGTAATCTAGTTGAATAAATAGATGTTACTCTTTATCTGTTATGCTACTCAAGTGATTATGTTATGAGATCTCCGTAGACATTTTGATCACGGTGTAAAGGTGACAGTGTGTGCACATTGTGGTTTAGCATGATATTTATATTTTGTGTTGGATGACCCTATGAAATTGTGGTGTTTGTCTGGAACCATTTGAGTCTCATGGTGATAGCGTGGGGGTTAACTAGATGGGGAAATGCAAACTCTAAGGAGTGCCTTTTGCAACCCTATGCAACGACTGGTGTTTGTTATCCGACCGGAGATTGGTTCGGAATAGCCTAGTGAAGAGAGATATTTATGCATTCAATTATGTTATTATTGTTGAGATTTTCCACTAGTAAAAGTATGATCCCTAGGCCCTGTTTCTAAGAATTGAAACATCATTTACAATCAATTCTACTACATATTTGCTTGCTGCCATTTTTATTTCAGATTGCTATTATCACTTATAATCATCCATATTACTTGTATTTCACTCTCTCTTCGTTGAACTAGTGCACCTATACAACTGAAAATTGTATTAGATGTGTTGGGGACACAAGAGACTTCTTGTATCGTAATTGCAGGGTTGCTTGAGAGGGATATCTTTGATCTTTTCCTCCCGGAGTTCGATAAACCTCAGGTGATCCACTTAAAGGAAACTTCTACAAACCCTTACACTTGGAGGCCCAACACTGTATGTAAGAACAGAAGCGTGCGTAGACATCATTCCTCTTCAGGTGGGTCACATGACAACCATGCCAATAAATCTTTCCTCACAGCTGCAAGTCTCTCAGGTGGATCAACTGAAAAGGAGGTGGTGCTATCGCCAATGTCCTCAGACAGGAGAGCTTGTTTGTGGATCCATGTGATGCACCAGTCCCATTGTTTCCACTTTTATCCTTCTTTGTAGCTGAGTTGCCAGGGTGTTTGTGGCGCCCTGGTTTTGTTGCTCTGCGTCCATCCCACTTTGCTCATTGTGTGCATTTTCTTGGTTCTCAACTCTAGGGTCCGAGCCCCCTTGGATGGATGGATTGGTTACCAGGGGTGGCTCTACTTCAATCATGATTTTGTGGAACTTCTTCCTAAATTCAAAGTCATAGTTAGGAGGGATGAGGTCAGGATTTTTGCAGAACATATTGACTCTTATCACTTCATTGAACGAATGAAAGGCACCAATCCAGTCAATGTCTTCCATTATTCCAAAAGCAAAAGAATTATGTCCTAGTGTACTACGATTGCACCACTCTGATTTGACCCCTCTAAATTGCTGCCACACAACTGATTCCTCCTCACTTGCTTCAATCTCTCCATCCCACACCCCAACATTGGAAGTTACACCTTCTTTAGTTAGGCCAAAGCAGGGATAGCTAGCAACATCTTCAATAGGGACGTGAGGTGGAAATTTGACTAGAAAATACAATTCATCAAGCTCACAGATTGGCCACCACCAGTTTGTCTTGTAGATGAGGGAGAACTCTTTAGACGGCTCTTCTTTGGACACATCCCCTGCCTCAATGAACACCGCACCAACATTGCAGGATCCATGTCCTTGTTTGAGGTCAGAGCAGTCAATATGGAAGAATTCCAGACCTGGGGTAGCATTTCCCACTAAGCAGGCAACTGGATTTTTTTTGCTTCTTGACATGACATGCATCTTCCTTGTGATTGGTTTGCTTGTAAATGAAACAAAAGGGGGCCCGAGGGCATGAGGTTTTGTTGTGGACAAGATCTACGCAATTGAAACATATAACATTGAGTTAGCCATTTGTTCCTATATTGATGGTCTTGCCACTGGAAGAAGACTGCCCTTCAGAAACACTAGCAATTGGTTTCCCCTTCTTTGAGATCTTGCCGTTGCCAGTTTTTCCACTCTGATGCCGTTAGTTCTGTTGTTGCAGGTTTTCCTGATTCCCTCCTCCCAGGTTAGGGTTCATCGCACCCACTTGTCCTTGGAACCGTGGTTGCATCTGCTGCTGAAACTGCTGTTGCATCTGTGGTGGAGGAAACATGTGAGGAGGGCCAGGAAATCCATTAGGATTGCCCCAATTACCTTGCGGATTCACCCATTGATTTCCTGGCATCTGACCTAGGTATTGGTTCTGAAAGTTCCATCAATTGGGAAATTCATAGCCGAAATCCGTTGGGGGCTAAAATTCTACTGATTCTGCTGCCACCCAGCCTAAACATTGCTTCCCTCAGTATTGTCCCCTCCTAGGCCTTCCCCTCTCCCTCTTCCACGGCCCTCTTTCGGCATCTCCTTCTTCAGCAGTACCTCAACGAGATCACGATTGGAGATGGTTACCGACGCTTGCTCTCTAGCTTCTTTTAAGAAGGTGGAGTGGAAATCAGTAGAGCAGAAGGATCCAGAGGCGAGGTAGTCCTTCCGGATCCAAGCTAGAAGCGGCGACTGCGGGGGGGGGGGGGGGGGGAGGGGGGACCTGGCCGAGTTTGGTTGCTCCTGGATATGTACAGTACTCTCTAGGGCACCCACCTGCACAGATTTCTGCGGAAAAGGGGAAGGCATATTTCCCAAAGCCCCGGTAGCAGGTAAGCTTGTTTAAATTGCTCCGGCACGCGCCTTCCTTCCCGTTGGGCTAGCAGGAGCTCTGCAGCATAGCCCTCTAACTAGCTTCCTCCCTCTACTTCGATGGTCCTCCTGTGGCGGTGTCTCCAAACTTGCGCATTGGCGCTTCCTCTATTGATGATGTAGGTCTCATGAGGCATCTTCCATCTCTATGATCAGACTCTCTCTCTCTGGACATTGATTTGGAGCTGGTCCAGTGCTTATGCATCTCGCGAAGGGAGGATCGGGTTTCCCTCCGGTTGCGCACGTAGAGCCGCTCTGGCTTCCCCTCTGATCCTGTCCAGCGTAGTTTGTGAGAGACCCAAAAGCTGTCTGGTTCCGGTAGCTGGGTCTCTGATGATTGACATCGCTTCCGCCGGCACGCTTGTTGTGGTACACCTCATGGCCTCGAGCGCCTCGGGCTCGCCTGTCTCTGAGCGAGGGGACTCGCCCAAATCCGCATCGCCTCCGCGGTCATATCCCGAAATAGCCGACCCGAGGAGGCTGCATCTTCTCCGGGGATCACCTCCGATAGCGCCAGCAGCGCTTGGGCCTCAACTTTCTCCGTACGCATCGGATCCTGGTTGCCGCCCTTCTCGGATCTCGGACCCTGTCTATGGCGCGCCCTCCAGGATGAGGTCTGGGATGAACTTCTCATCTCGATGGACATGGGGGAATATGTGTGTCTATTTGGGCCTACAGACCATTGTCGTTATCCTTAGGGCATGTACAGTCGTTTAGACACCAAGAGTCTGTAACAAATGTACATGTCAGATATAGATAGCTGGGCAAACAACTTGTACAACAGTCTGTCCTTTTCATCCGTATGTAAGAAACTGCATGCAGTATTTTTTTTTATTGAAACTAGTTGTATCAAGAGGAGGCCATCGCTAGCCATACAACAGGAGCGCATGCGTCCATAGCGAGTGAATATAGCGGCACCAGACCGTCTAGAAAATTAGGGACGACTCTTTATCTCTCCATCTTCTCTCTCCTTTAACTGCCAAAAAAATCTTATGTGTCATCTCCTATACAGCTGAGTCATCGTCACTGTGTAGTGTAGTGCCCTTATAGTCAACTAGTAATCAAGCACGTGCACATGCACGTATCATGCAGTATACAAATTAGACGACAATAAAAAATTACTGGATAATATGAGCTGGATCGTAAGTTTACAACAACCTTGACAAAACAGCAAAAGGATAAAATTTCAGATCAACGGGGGATCAATAGAGCAACCGTCTCTGCTCCAGTATTTTCATAAATGAGAGATAAAAGTCACTCAATAAACACTTAGTAATTATGTATGCGTAAGCTTTACAACGTCTCTAAAAGAAAGGTCCTCAAAGAGCCTGCCGCCGTGAAGCTTAATGTCCAACCTAAACCTTGGTGCTAGAGTTAGTACACCGCTGGGGCAATTTGGAAACACCCTGGTATCTTGGTAAAGTTGGCGGAGCCATGGCCAAATAATCAGGAATTTCCGTCACTTCGCGTAGACGCTCAATGTTAATGCAAGACATACATATATAACTACAGTTTTGCTAATTCTCAATTGACTTCAGAGCTCAATCGACTCCCTGATCATTGGACTCACATTGTGATTCGTGAATAGTGAATACCCTGGAACTCCATTAATTAGATGTATTCAGGCACTTTAGATATCGTTTATAAGCAATCTTGAGAACTTTGGGTAGAACTAAGGATGACTGGCAAATGAAAACACCTTGCTAGAAGGACATATTAGTAATATGAGATAATATGAAGCTGCTATTAGCAAAATTTGACGTGTAAATATGGAATATATTTTCAGAAGCTTGAAGTAAAATTAGAGGTACCAAGAAAATATGTACAATTAAAAGACACGGATAGATTGGACCTTTGCTTTCACTTATTCAGATTTCTTAAAATAAACACAATTTCTCTCAATTCGGTTATTTTTCTCAAGGATGTAGCTTTATTATGCAAAATGCATATCCACTAATATAAAAGAGAAGTGATGCAGGTTTATGCAACTATCTTAGCCATTTTGTACAGATAAATCCTTCACATTGCAGGATACAATGTCCAAGTCCGACTGGATGCAATGCATGACTACAGCCCACAGAATTTAATTAACATATCTCTGCATGGATTTTTAAAGCTGTCAATAGCGCATTTGCATGCCCAATCTAAGTTTATCAATCTAACCACCCGGATTGTAATTATTCGTACAACCCCGAAACAAATATTACAAGAAAATAGAGTCCAAAATTTGAGAAGGTACAACAACAAGAGAAGGCAAAAACCACCTAACTATCCTTAGAGAAGTATGTACAGAGAATGTTAACTTAAAAAAAATGGTTTGTACTACATAACCGCAAAGTTTTCAAACCAAGCAGCTAAATTTCTCCATTATCTCAATTGATGCAACAACTATATATCTTTGCAGTTTAGATTCTTGAGCGACATTGTGTGTTGTACATGGAAAATAATAGGAAAAGATCGAGAAGACCTGAGAAATTCCAGACACTCCAAAGATCCCTCAACCTAGGAGGACTCACGGCATCCAAGACTGCAAAGGCTATTTTGTGCACAATTTTGTAGGATTTTGCACACATTTCACTGAATTGGGATGAACAAAATTTAACATAAAACACAGGCACAACAAAATAAACATAAAGTGGGATTTTTAGTACCCGATCAACCAACTTTGCAAGTCTGATCCGTAGAATATTGTTGCGACTGAAGCATCATTTTGCAATTATATCAGGACTCATGTCAATCATACCAGGACTCTTATCTGTTATATCTTCATCCTCTAGTTCGATGACCTTTTTAGCTTTCATCTTTTTCATGGACAGAGAGAAAGAACCGCTTCAGTATTGGGGCAGGAGTAGAATATATTATTGGCTAATTGCTCACCAGATGACCACATTCACCCTCGTACTTCCTTCTTTGGGTCGTCAGAGAATTCTGCTTCATCTACTGGAGTTGGATTTGGACCAGCAGCGGGAAAATTACACAAAAAACAGAGAAGATCAACAAATGCTATACAAAATATCAACTCTAAAATATTCGAAGAATCAGAAGGAGGGAACTCACGTTAATTCGAATACGCAAAATTCAGAATAAATCGAACCGTGTGTGGCATCGAGCTGTTGAGGCGGCGGCGGCGTCCAGTCCATGGCGCCGCTGGGGCGTGTCCTCGTCCTCCGCCCGATACCCATCGTAAGTGTCGGCGGGTGCAGCAGAGGTTGGCTCAGGTGCATGGCAGCGGAGGCGAGCAGGCTCGGTTGCCAGAGGTTCACGGAGCGGCGGCACCGGGCAGAATCCCGCGGCACGGCGGGGATGTGTCAGGGAAGCGACGTGCAGTGCCTCGTGGGATGGCTATAAAAAAAAAGAATTGATTAGCACGGTTGGGTCGTGGATGTTTTTAACTGGAGGATCGTGCGAACTGCGTCTGACTGACTGTTTTAGCGCGTATCGCCGAAGAAATATTCAACGTCGATCGTAAGTTTGTACGGCCACGATGCACTGGATCTGCCGCTCTCGCTCTTTTAATAGTAGTACTGATACTGATGATGCATCCACTAAAATAGATCCGGTCAACGTTTTCCGCTAAAAAACCGGTCAACTGTTGGATGCCCGATGTGCTCGAAGAATATTCTCACGGCCAGGAAGCATGTCTCGTTCGAAGAGAGTACAAAATCTAGGGCCGGTAGAGGCGAGAAAATCCAGGAAACATTCAGCAAATCCGCTCGAAAGTGTGAAGCAGGGCGCGCGACGCAGCACAAGAAATTCTCTTGTTTATTTATACAAGAAAAAATTTCAAGATTCAAACAGGCCTGAACATGATTACATGAATGAATGAATAAAAACGTGGCAGGATGATGACTTGTTCAATCCCCTAGCGGTATTCCCTCCACCTCCACTCTGCTGCAGCCTCCACACCTCATCAGTTCACACCGCTGCCGGCCTGCCGCACAAAGAGCCATGGCTCCTTCCCCGCTTCGCCGCCGCCGCCGCCTCTTACTCCTGCTGCTCCCCGTCCTCGCCGTCGCCGCGCTGCCGGTGGCGGCCGCGTGCAGGGCGTGGCTGGTGCAGTCCATCCCCACCGACATGCCCCACCTCCGCCGCGTCCCGGGGGTCCTCTCCACAGGTACGGTACCCCCACCCTTCCCTCCCCTTTTGCGTGCTGTCCGCGCGCGGGCCCTTTGTATTGGATATCGGCAGTCCTGGGGCCGCAGAGGTTTCGATTTCTCTGCGCTATCGGCTGGGGCGATTTACGAAAATGCGCCGCCGTCGTCTGTGACGTTGAAGGATAGAAAGACGGCGTGATGTTTCGTTTGCTTCAGCTGTCCGTCTGCAGCCGGGTCAACCTGAGAATGGAGAACTGTAATGCTAAATTGATTGCTTGTGTGTCTTATTTATTTTTTGGGAGTTGATCATGTGTATCTTTAATTACATAGGATTTTTCTGAATTCTGTTCTTCCTGCTGATCCGCAGCGGACGTGCTCCAGTGGCTTTCAGGGAATGCGACGGAGAACCTGGATATCCTTGCACAGTACTGGCAACTTCTAGCACAGCCGAAGAACCCGAAATCGGGGGACTATGGGTTCTCCGAGAGTGACATGGCAAGGTTCGGGGCCAACGCGGGGCTCCGGGTTTACAAGGCGCTGGAGAACGCTGCAGATCGTAAGGTCAAAATCAGGCAAGGGTTGATATCAAATTTTGAAAGTGCTAACTGTTACCCTTCCGTGATTTTTACTTCATAGGAAGTTGTCCTAAATATATATTAGTGAATGGCAGCAAAGCTACATGCCAATGATAGTACTGGTTTGGCACTATACATTTGAAAGCAATGGAAGCAATCAAGCAAAAGCAGTTAATGAACGATAAGAAGCGAACATATAATGTGTTTATGAAGAGTCTAATTCATTGTGTTAACAAACTGTAACACTTTTCAGGATTGCACAGCACTCTGGGTTTGCGCCTGATTTCGACTAAGAGAGCGCTGATCTGGCTGCAGGAAGACCAAATGTTCAAAACAGAACCTTAGTTTTTGAGGATTGGTGGGGATCTGGCATTCTGCATGCAAAAGTCTGGATATCCGACAAAAAGGATATGTATATTGGATCTGCAAACAATGATTGGAAGTCCCTTACCCAGGTATACTGGAAAGCAAACTATCGTAGATAAAAGGTTATTATATATTTACACTGCAGATTATAAAATACTGAAAAAACAAGTTTGCTAAGCTTAAGCTGTTTGATACTAGTTTTGTTTCTTATTGCAGGTGAAGGAGCTGGGGATTTATTTTTCTGGTTGTCCACAGATAGCGAAAACTGTTGAAGTATATTTCCAAAACCTTTGGACACTTTCAACGCTCAATTCAACCACTTACACCAAAATTGCCTGGGATAAGCAGTGGCAGACTTTTAGAAAGGTGCCATGCTGGTCACATTTTCTACATCCCGAAGAAAGATGCCGGTTTGTGACCTCCTATGCAATTATTGCTAAGTTAGTATTCAGTATAAAACCTACAAAAAAAATGAACTACCACCTAAATGAAATTATAGTTGTACTTATGTATATCTTGTCTGGTCGGACCCTTCCCCGGACCCTGCACAAGCGGGAGCTACTGCACCGGGCTGCCCTTATGTATATCTTGTCTACATATGTACTAACATTTGGGTCAAACTGCTTTAGCCCAGTTTCTTTTATCTTCACCATCGATGCAATGTGCAATTGTGCATACTGCTGTTTGATGTTAAGCTGATGAAATGAAAATGGTTTCTATTATTTACATGAAGCCGTGTTGTGGCTCCATGAATTTATCAAACGATATTAGTAGGCATAAATCCTCCAATTATTCTGCACAGTTTCCCTGAGTTATATAATAGAAATTTGATCATAATCTGCCAGCAGGTCACCTCTGCCACTTTCTGTCGATGTCCCATATGTCAATGGATATCCATCACTTGCCAATCCCGAGCTGCTTGATGTTTTAATCGACACCCCTGGGATCAAGAGATCCAATAAAGAACACTACTTGAGCTATCTTTCATTTGCTCCGCCTGAGGTAATGGCGCATATTTTGTCCCTTTCCTCAAGAAAAAGGAAATAGCTTCAATTTTTTTGTATCAAGCAATCAAATGTTGGTAGTAGTACTGTAGAACTAACGTGTACAAATTTCAGTCACTTGGTGCTGTAGTAGCCTATCTTCTAACACATAGCCATACACTTGAATTCTTTCAGCAAGTGGCATTTTTAAGAATTATTTTCTTTGACTGCTTGGCCACCCCCCATAGTCTGTCCAAGGAAGGAAAGGAGAATGTCTGCTACAGTAGTTGACGTGTCTCTCAAATATTTACTGAAAGCTGTGTGATTCATTTGGCATTAACTATTCATTTCCAGTCCACATATAAATACTGCTTTTCTTTGATAACATAATCTACTTCTCAGTATGTCCATGCTGCACATCTCATAAAGTTGATTCAAATTGTTCATGTTTACAGCTGTCATTTGACAAGTTCCAGGCAGATGAGCAAGGTTGGGTCGACACCATCAAATCTGTCAGTTCTGGGAGAATGGTACGGATAAATACTATGGATTGGCTTGGACAATCTCAGTATGCTCCTCAAACAGTGTTCTGGCCATCATTATCATCAGCGATATCTGAGGTATGTATGTTGGGTCTGAATGTTAAATTCTGCTGGCAACACGTGGGCAGTTGGTCTCATTTTCTCCGAAGGATGTTCTTGTTCTATTATACCATAGGCATAGCATGTTCAACTGTACCGTTTGACCGCAATTTGACTCAAAGAAAACAATGCTCATTATCGGTGACTGAAGGGGGAAATTGACTACTAAACAATATAAGCCTGTTGTAGTCCTACCTAGGCTGCAAGGTGAAATTTAATGTACAGTATTAAAATGTATAGATAACCTAAAAGTTCGGAACAGTAGTCCTGAAGTATTCTGCAGCAAAGAAATATTAGCTTGTCATGGTCCCATTGATGGTAAATGTGTGAAAGTAAGAACTTAAGTAGGATTATCAGTCAATACAAAGGTTAAGAAGTGTTTGCACTTCCAATAAATGAACAATTGTGCACAAAGCCGACTTTATCGTAGTTTAAAGAAAACCCACGAAATGACCGGTTCTCTAGTATGCACTAGCAACTCACACCATATCCACCTATTCCCTGACCTTCCCTTCACTCTCAGGCGGGCCTCAGCTGTTATTTCTGTTGGTGCCCACTACAAATATCATGCCTGTCACCGCCTTTAACACGTAAGTGTCACCTAAGCTGCAAATATCCAAGTGGTGCACTATCATGACAACATGAGCAACATAATCAGTAGTGTCCAGCTGGCAATCCGCCGTAGCTTCAACAGCAAGGTTGCTAACACAAGAACAATTGTGGGATTTTCTTTTGCAGCGCTCTAGTTAAGCAACCTAGTGGTTTTTCAGAAAAAGTCCTGTTCAGTTAATCTCTACTCGTCAATGCTGAATTCATGTACCGATTGAAGATAAATTGTTCTATTGGTAGGTTATACTCTCCAAGAATGCAACCGTGAGGCTCCTGGTCGCTTACTGGACCCACTTCATCCCGAACACCGAGAGCTACCTGAAAAGCCTCCTGTACTCGAACATCCTCTGTGCATCCTCCAAGTACAACCACTGCGGCGGCAAGGTCGAGATCAGGTACTACGTGGTCCCTGGGTACAACGAAACCGGGGCCGCGCTGTCCCCGCAGGGCGCCGCGACGGGGAACAGGTACCCTGACTTCGCCCGCGTGAACCACGGCAAGTACGCCGTGAGCGACACGAGGGCGAACATCGGCACCAGCAACCTCATCTGGGACTACTTCTACACCACGGCCGGGGTGAGCTTCGGGACGTACGACCCCTCCGTCGTCTCGCAGCTGCAGGACGTCTTCGACGCGGACTGGGATTCTCCCTACACGGTGCCGGTTAAGCCTCTGGAGGCGTCGGCGTAGGATCAGGTGGATGGGAGTCGGAGGCTTCTTTTCTCGAGCTGATGGTGGCACTAGAGCACATCGATCGGAGGAGTGGGTCGATCGGGGAGTTAGCAATTAAACATCGATGCACCTCTCAGGGCAGGGTGGTGTTGGAGCGCAGTTGTTATGGGAAACCGGGACGAAGACCTTAGTACAGATCAGAGGTCGGCGGAATTTGAAAAAATACTGATGATAACAGTGACAAGGAGCGAGCGTCGTGTGGGGGTGTTGCTGCTCCTCGTCCTGTGAATGCATCTTCTGTGTGTCCTAATAATAATGGTGGTTGTGTGTAGCTTTATGCCAATTGGCAATTTCCTGGCAAGAAATGACACGGGTGTCCAGACCAGAGCATGTATACTAAGCAGTCCCGGTCTCAGGTGAGGCCGGGCAGCGACAGGTCTCACGTTCCCTTGTCCGTGCTCTCTGCCTGCCTGCCTGCCACCATAACCTCCGTAACCACCTCCAACAACCCTGGATTTACGAGATCCACGTGACCAGGAGGAAAACCGTGGAACGTCCGGGCAACAAACGCCGTCCTGACAAGAGGCTTGTGCGTATGCCAGAGACTTGGAGACGCTACTCGATCACGACTCCTCGGTCTGTACTTGTGCTGAATCTTATACTCCCTCCGATCCATATTAATAGGTGCTCAAGTGGATGTATCTAGACATGTTTTATTGCTAGATACATCCACTTGAGCACCTATTAATATGGATCGGAGGGAGTAGTAAGGTCTTGCACGCTGAACCGGCCGTCAGTCAGTCGGTGCGTGTACCCGTGCTGCTTTTGGGCAAGTCTAAGTCTCCCGGGTTGTTAGGATTTGGAATTTGAGGCCTTAACTTGTGGGCTAGTATCCATCCTGGTTACAAGTACAGCCAATCATGAGATGACTCGACAGAGTGTCTATGTTTTTTGTTGCTAGGGAAGGAGACTCTTTGTTATTTGTAGTACTGCCTCTGTCCCAAATTAGTTATTGTATCATAGATTTGTCAAAGTGTGGATCTAGACATATTTTAATGTATGGATACATCCATATTTTGACAAATCCATGATATCTAATTTGGGACGGAGGGAGTACATCTTTATTAAAATTTCGGAGCGAAACCTATTCATTAATGCGGTGATTTCATCGGTTGCAACCCATGTGCAAGTAATCAAATTTCGGTTGCAATTTTGACACATGTGCAACTAGGTAGAAAAATCTCTTGCAACTCATGGTTACCATGAACCAATTCAATGGTGCAGAAGTTGACTGATGAGCCGGAGGATGCCGGTGGACGGCGGCGGCGGGGCCATCGTTCGTGTGCTCGTGCGCTGGATCTCGGTGCGCTGGAGCGGCGGGAGTGCGCGGTGGTGCAGCGAGCTGTTGCCTGCGTAGAGGAGGTCGAGATCCGGGGGCGCGCGTGTGCGGAGGCGCTGCCGCGGCGGCGGCCGGCCGCTGGGTGCATGCGCAGAGACGGACGTCCAGATCTGGGCCGCGCGGGCCCGCCCCTGCCCGTGATGACCTCTATGCCACACCCGCCCTTCTCCCTCCTCCCACCCTTCCCGGTTGCCGCCTGTGGAAGCCGCTGGATGGCGTGCACGCGCGCGGCGGTGGCTGCGCTGCTGTGCCCCAGCGGTTCCTGGCGGGTGCTGTGGGCCAGCGCAGCGGCGGCGGCACGGTGCAGACGGCTGGCCCTAGCTGCCAGTCTTGCTCGACGCGCTCCCCAGATGGCTGACGTGTTGGTGCCACGCTGGCCGGTGCCTTCCTCCTTCGACCGGCAACGATTCTCACTTCCCACCTTGTGTACGTGGTCTCCTTCAGCGACCTGGTTCCTATCTCCGGTCTGCCCCTGCTTTGGCGGTCTTCAGTGGTCTATGTCCATGGGTCGGGCGAAATCCCTGCGCGGCAACGGCCAGCGCTGACAACGGCGACGCCCAAGGGTGCCGCTACCTCAATGGAGGCGTTGTCATGACCCTTGACCGGACCTTCTCCTCGAGCACTAGGGGAAACCCTAGGTCCGGCTTGCCGGACCAGGCAGCAGCGACGTCTTGGCGTCGTACCCTTCTTGGAGGTGCTGCTTGGGCTGCATTAGGAGTACCTGAAGTGGCAGCGGGAGATGTTGACGATGTGCTGCTCTGGCGTGGGCTGCTGCACATGGCGCGAACCTCCAGGGCGCAAGGTACGCCGGCGCCGACACTTCGCAGACGACAGCTACACTAGTTCAGGCCAGTTCCTGCCTCCCACCCGCCGACTCTCTAGGCACAAGGGTGTGAGGTACGTTGACCTGGAATATCCTTGAGATGCAGTCGACTTCGGAGGCGTCTAGCGACGGCTATGACGCGGTCCTGTTGGTACGAGCCTCGATGCCTCGCCATTCTTGGCTAGAGGCTTGGCTGTGTGAGGCCTTTCGTTGTGGTCTGTAGTTGGGGGCACCTCCTCACCTGGCCGTTTCTTGGTGAGGACGGTCGTGTGTGTGTGTGTGTGTGAGTCCCTCCTCTTTGGAGGTTGTACCCCTGATGTCTCTCTGTTCAATGAAATGAATCCCAAAGTCTTTGCGTTTTCGCGAAAAAGAATTAAGACAGAGAATGAGCAAAACCATTAACATTTACTAACTCGTACTTTATGAGAAAAAAGTAACAAATGACGAGAAGAGTTCTAGCGCTACGAGCATTTTGGGGGTTAGTGCGCTGCAGAGCAACAAAACCAGGTGGGCTACACGTGGACATATGAGGGGCCAAAGCAGCAACCAATAAAATTGTGAAACCATTGTTAATAAATTACAAAGCCGAGCTTTGAACACAGCACCTCAGGGCTTTGGTTACATGTCAAGTTTATTGCAATAGGCAATACCGCCAACAACTAGAATTGGTGTAATAAGTTCGAGGCCGGGAGGAGGCACATTGGTTGTTGATGCTGACGTGATCACACGCTCGTTGGGAGACCCCAAGCAGAAGGTATGATGTAGTCTGTCGAATTTTTTCCCCAATTAAGAAATCGGGGTTATCGAACCAGTGGGACCTCGTAGTCTTGAATAAGGTTGCTTGTTGCACGTGGAATCAACAAACGTGGAACTGCACACAAAACACAAACTCTCTCTTGCCCTAAATTTCCGTAAGGTTGTCAATCTTCCGGTCTTGCTGAAAACGAGAGAGTAAACGTATAGAGCCTTGAAAAACAATAAAAGTAAAAAGGAACAACGAGGAACCAATTATGAAATTGCTTGCGAACCAACCTGTGGTTGGATGGTTAGGAGGGTGGTTGTACCCCAACCCATCAGATTTCAAACCGCAGGTTTGACACCGTGTGTTGCATTTACACGGAATATTCTTTCAGTGGGAGGCGACGTTCCCGTCGATAGCGAGGCGCCTATGGTGACTTCGTCAATCTGAAGACCCGTCGGCTCAGTCTTTCAAGATGCTCATAGGGGAGGGGTGTGCATGTGTGCGTTCATAGGGGTGAGTGTATGCGCGTGTATATAAGCGTTTGCATTTGTACTGTGTTTCTAAAAAAAAGTTATGAAATTGCTTAAAAGAAAGTTGCAAATATGAGAAAAATAGGACCGGGGGCCTTAGGTTCACTAGTGGTGTCTCACAGAAAAAATGCTGGATGAACAAATTATAGATGGACAATTGACAAATCATGAACGTATAATAATACTATTATTATAAGATATATTTCAGGGTTCTAACATTGTAGGCATTACGTCAAGACATATGGACCGCTATCCAACATGCATCCAAATCTAAAAGTCCACCTCAAGAAAGCTATCCAGCAAATCTCTCGGGTATTAAGTTGCAGCAACGAAGTGATTGCTTTGTATGCAGCAGACAAATGCATTTGCAAGACAATATTAAAACTCTCTATAAATATAAGTGAAGCATCTCAGATTTACATGAAAATAATAATCATAATCTCATGTTTCATCGGATCCCAACAAACACAACATGCACACTTACATAACGGTGGTCTCGATCATGTGAGGCAGCTCACAAGACTCTAA
Organism: Alopecurus myosuroides; assembly: GCA_028641055.1. Lineage (NCBI taxonomy): Eukaryota > Viridiplantae > Streptophyta > Magnoliopsida > Poales > Poaceae > Alopecurus > Alopecurus myosuroides. The sequence continues at coordinate 587,588,785 of CM054057.1, read as the reverse complement.
ACATGAAGGCATATGAGAGAGAGCAACCATCTAGCTACTGTTATGGACCCGTAATCCCGAGATGAACTACTCACGCATCTATCCGGAGGCGATCATGGCGATGCAGAGGCCTCCGATGACGATTCCCCTCTCTGGCAGGGTGCCGGAGCAGGACTCTAGAAGCCCGAGATTGGACTTTTGAGGTGACGGCGCCTCTCTGTATGTTTCGTGGAAATAGCTCTATCCCCCGATTTTTAGGGTCTAAGGAAATTTATGGGTGAAGAGGCACCGAGAGGCGGTGACCAGGGGCCCACCAGGCGCGTCCTAGAGGGGTCGCGCCTGGCACCCCCTGGGGGCCAAGGCCCCTTGGCCCCCTCCAGCTCTTCTTTGGATCCCGTCTCCGTTCCGGGTAAAAAATGATCTCTGTGGATTTTTCAGCCCCTTCCGAGAATATTTCCTTAAGAACTTTTTTTGAAATAGAAAAACAACAGAAAACAACAACAGGCCTAGGGTATCTTGTTAATAGGTTGGTCTGTGAAAGCATCGATAAAACGAAGGAAAGCGATAGAAAACATGTGGAAAAAAAGGTATTGGGTATAAAACAAGCATTGAGCTTAAAAAATTATAGATATGTTTGCAACGTATCAGTTGTCTAGATGGAACATTGCCCTTTGGTGCAGGGATGGAGCTAGGAATCGCACATAGAGGGGGCCAATACAGTTGTTTAATGCAATATGCTCAATTGGGGGGGGGGGGGGTATCAAATAGCAGCAAATGCAATTAAAATCATCGGTTAATGTGTACTTATAACTGTAATTAATTGGTGATGGAGGCAGCACATGGCGCCTGCTCGCCCACCCTTGGCTCCATCCCTGCTTCGGTAGCGTCGAAGGCTTTCGTCTCATGATGTGCCTTGGCGGTGGGATACTCTTCGATGACATTTCCGTCTCTTTTAGATCTACAAGGTGTACAACAATCGTTGGCTAGCAGGCGATGTCACTAGTTATTATCTCGAATACGGGATACTCTTCCATCAAGCCATGTATAAGGCTTGGGGGGTATTATTTAGGTCTTTGCTAGTTTTCGGTTTTTTCCTCTGTTTCCCATGTTCTTTCCTATGTAAATGTTGGGTGCTACATTTTAGTAGCCGTTGTGTTTATATCCCAGTTCATCTTTGTAATGAAAATTGCTCGAGCTAGCTAATGCTAGTTACTCCCGGAGAAAAGTACATGCCATCTCAATTCTCTTTTTTTCCGTTCTACATTATCAAAACCATGCAATACATGCCGTTCTTTTGAAACAAACTTGATGAAATAATTGATTTATTTTAATGGCAGCCAAGGGTATACATGAAACCATTTAGATTTTTCTTCTATATTTTACATGTGGCATAAGAAACAAAATATGTTACATATTTATGTGTTCCGAGTTATGTGGACTCAGTATATCATGATGTAATAGATTTGTGTGATAAGTAATAATTTTAGGATAACCAAACAATATCTCGTGTTTTATTATAAGAGTATTTCACAAGATTTGGGATAATTCTTATGACCTAATTTGCATAGAGTTTCAAACGAGATTTTTCTTTGAGTCAATCATGGAATTTTCTTTGTTTTAGTGAAAATTATGACAAGTCTTTGGAAAATTTCTATTTTCATGTGAACTAAATAGAAATCTATTACATAAATATATTTTTTCTGTGCATGTGGGTATTATAATGTCGGAACTAATTCATGTATGACGTTTCCTTGTACGATAATATGATGCAAGACCTGGCCGCATGCTGCAGTTTCATGTCAACAAGTGACGGTTTGATCTTTGGTATACAAATATCGGAAGATAAGTGGGAAAATACTAACCGAGGCGTAAATGAACCTGTTTTTAAAATACATCTTCTAAATGTGTCGGATATATACCAAATAGGGGTATAGAAGATGGTGGACAAAGTGTCGGATTACCAGAGTGGCCTAAGTGGTAGTGGGCTCAGGTCCATTAGGCGGCCCAGTAACCCGACGCACAGAAGCTGGATTCTAGAAGAACCCGGATCACGGCCTAGGTGATCTGGCTTGGAGGGGAAGACGGATTCCTTGCTTTCCAAGTTGCAAGTTAACGTAGTCCTCTAGGTTTCCTATTCTGTAAGCCCTAATCCGGCTATTATATAAAGCCGGACGGGAGATAGATAACAGGAGAGGGAGACGAATAACAGAGAAGATCTACACCAACTCGCCGAGAAGCTCATCCTCGTCGAGTAGCTTAGATCTAAACCCTCACATTGTAACCCTGTTTACAGGCTTTAGTCCTGATTAGTGAGAAGTGCAGGAGTAGGCACGTCGTACTGTCGCGACGTACCGAACCTGGGTAAATCCTGTGTCCAATCTTCACTACGCGATCCCGTTACCCCACGTCTCTACCGTAGTCTCATGGCACCCCCGTCTATGAAAACTACTACGATGTCTCGACAGTTGGCGCCCACCGTGGGGCAAACGACGTCAGGCGTAAAGTTCCGATCTGGGATACTCGGCGTAATCGGAAGATCAATCACTGTTGGAAGTCTGGAGTTCGACGACGACGTCGGACGCTTCCTCGACAATGGATCCTACATACCGGCGCAAAATCACCTGGTAAGTGCCTGCGTGTTACCGATTGGATCTGCTAGCATCTTCATCGGACTAACTGCAGAAGCAATGGGGTTTTGCGGTGGAAGCAAATTTATCCCACCCGCCCTATACCCAGTCGAAGATGACTATGATGCCGGATTCTGCTCAGATCGCCGACAAAAAAGTGATACACACTTTATCGGCATGGTTCAATCCGAAATCGCCGAAAACACGGATGACGGAAATCCCGTGCAAGAGGCAGACAACAATGCACCCGTCACAGAGACGGAAGATCCGATACCCGTCACAGAGACGGAAGACCCCACACCCACGGAGGTGGACGATCCGACATCCGTCAACATGACGACGAACTCGGAAGCCGACTCAGTATTAGCCGCTATCGAGGCAAGATTAGAGTCGGAAACCGGATCGGATGATTTCGATTCCGAAGATGAGGACGACTTCGAAAGAAAAGTTAAGTCCTTTCAAGAGGGATTCCATGAAGTTTTAATGGCGAAACCGGCTGATACCACGGACGCCGGCAGCCAGGAAAGCCCTAAAACCCCTCCGCCAGAGGAAGAGAGAGAAGACGGAGAAACTTCTCCGATATTCCCCAATGTCAAGGAGATGACAGAAGATGAACCTGTCAAAAAACCTCCCTCTTCCAAGAAAAAGCACCGTGCTGCTAAGAAACTCCAATACAAAATCCGGAAGAAAAAATCAGCCGATCTTGCTGATGAAAACCTGGAAGTAGGAGATGCTAGCAGAACAAAGCCTGCGGAGAAGAAGTCCAAAGAAATCCCTGCTCCGCCAATGACGGAACAGGAAGAGCAAGAGCTGTTGCAAACACCAGTGGGACCAGATGAACCCCATGAGATGCTGGAAGCCAGGAGACAAGCTTTCCAACGGCAACAACAACATCTACTCAGATCTCGGCAACATCTCCAACAAACCCAGCATGATATCAAAATCATGAAGGAAGAAATAGAGGAGTACGAGAGAAAGAATAGATCCGCGTTAAAACCTACTAGGTTACCCGGAATCGCAAGACCGGAAGAACTGCCCCCAAAAGAAAGGTTCCATAACCCATCTTGGCAAAAGCAGGTAAACGACAAAGATGCCAGGGGCGAACCAATATACAAGACCGCAGCGGAAAACGCGGAAGCATCGTTCGCCATCCTCAACAACGATCTGTACTCCAACGGGGAAAAACTTCAGGGGGTGTATGCTTTCTTAGGAAAAGCATTGCAACAACAACAGCGGGGCCAGGAGCGATCAGGGAGGCTGCATGATAACTCCGCCCTATGCAAAACAGCTACTTGCGCTGCTGGAGCACCTGGACCGGAAGAACCCGGAGATTCAGACAATTCAAAGGATAAAAAAGGTGATCCAAGAAAAGACAAGAAAAACCCCCGACAACCGGGATGCAACGTCTAGGACCGGATCCCATCCCCCGAAAGATGGACATAAACCCCACGATCGGGAAGACAAACACCGGAATGACGGCAAAATAATGCCACCTCCGAGAAACCCAGCTGAGAAAGCCGGAAGATATGATATACCTCACAGACGTGAGAGATCCCGGACACCTCCTAAGGATAAAGAAAGGCACAGGAGCAGAACTCCGCCTAATCCAAAAGGGCGTGACCATGGAAGAGATAGAAATAATCCCGGAAAAGCGCGTCCGCGCAACAATGGAAAAGAAAGGAGCAGATCCCCTTCTGTCCATTCAGCCGGAAGATATTCTGCACACATTGATAGAGCAGAAAAGGATGATCTATACTTTGGTCCTAAGTGTTTTACTGACAGGATCCGAAGAATAACCCTGCATTCTGGCTTTGCCAAGGTCGGTCCAACGTACCAGAAGTACACCGGCAGCACAAACCCGGATACCTGCCTCTCAGACTACTATACAGCCGTCCAGATCAACAATGGGACAGACCTGGAAGCTGTCAAGTTTCTTCCCCTAATGTTGCTAGACGGAGCCAGAGATTGGATCAATGGATTACCATCCAGAACTGTCGACAGCTGGGATGATATGTCTAGAGTATTCACTCAGCATTTCCGGGGAACGTACAAACGCCCGAACAACATCAACCAGCTAAACCGTTGCACCCAATTTGAGGATGAACCATACGTGGATTTCATCTCCAGATGGACAGCAATGAAGAATAGTTGCTCTGGAGTAACTGACGTACAAGCAATGCATGCTTTCGTCAATGGCCTAAAACCCGGACTCGTACCGTTCATGGTTGGTTCCAAACAGCACAAAGATCTCGGATCTATGCTTACAACCGCCAATGAGCACGCCGCAGCCGAAGACGACATCAGAGCAAGAGGAGGCAATATCGAATCACTGATACTTGCCAAGAAGACCCCTCGTTCTGACAAAAAAGGAACTCCAGAAACAACGACGAAACCCAAAGAGGTAAACATAGCCTTTGGAGGAGAAAAGGGGAACAAGTGGAAAGGACGCAATCCAGATCCAATCAACTACACTCCAGAGGAGTGGGAAAGGATTAAGTCGGAACCTTGTGTCCACCACTCGCAATTTGGGAAACCCACCCATACAAACGCGCAATGCCGGCTGAATAAGCACATGAAAGGCAGTGCAGGATCCGGAAGTAAGGGGAAGGGTTCCAAAAGGAAACCCGCCAAACAAAAGCCAGAAGCTGACAAAGAAGACAGTGAATCGGACACTTACGAAAAAATCCAGGAACAACAGCGAAAGGGCGAACCCAAATTTCCGAGAGTTGATGGAGAAGCAATGCTAACTTTCTTAGCAACTCCGTCAGCAAAGGTGGCCAAAAGAACACTTCGAGAAATAAACGCGGTTGTTCCGGCAACCCCGAAATTCTTGAACTACTCCAACACACCGGTAATCTGGGATCAGTCTGATCATCCCGGAAATATCCCTGAACCCGGCACACAAGCTCTTGTTGTAAGCCCTATTGTTCAAAACACTAGGCTAAGAAGAGTGCTGATGGATGGAGGATCCAGCATTAATATAATGTACCTGGATACACTGAAGCATCTGAAGATTTCCGAGTCTCAGCTCAACTACAGCAACATACGCTTCCATGGCATTGTTCCTGGCAGGCAAGCACGATCCCTAGGAGAAATTTCCCTAGATGTCACCTTCGGAGATAAAGATCACTTTCGGCAGGAAAAAGTATCCTTCGAAGTAGTGCCGTTCGAAAGTGTGTATCACGCAATACTCGGACGTCCAGCTTTCGCCAAATTCATGGCAAGATCTTGTTATATCTATAACAAGCCGAAGATGCTAGGACCCAAAGGAGGAGTAATCACCATAGCCGGTGATTTCAAGCTGGCAAACGAGTTGGAGAAAGAAAACGCCCTTTGCGCTCAGAGAGTCATAGCAAAGGAAGAACTGAAGGAATTAGCCAAGGAGGTATCGCCGTCAGAAATGCCGGCAGGAAAAGAAACCCGGAAGCCAACAGACAGCTTCAAGGCATCCGAGAATACAAGACAGGTAATCCTAGATCCCAAAGATCCGACAAAATTTGTCATCGTAGGGACTGGGATGACTGACAAATAGGAAGGCGAGCTCATCAAGTTCCTCCGTGAGAACTGGGATATTTTTGCCTGGTGTCCAGCTGACATGCCAGGCGTACCGAGGGAACTTGCTGAGCACCAACTCAAGGTTATTCCTGGGTCCAAACCCGTCAAACAAGGTCTCCGTCGATTTGACGGAAGAAGACGGAAGGCTATTGGCAAGGAAATTATCCGGCTTTTAGCAGCGGATTTCATCAAGGAAGTAATCCATACTGACTGGTCCGCAAATCCGGTATTAGTACCGAAGAAAGACACTACTGCTCTTAGAATGTGTATAGATTACACAGGTTTGAACAAGTTGTGTCCGAAAGATAGGTTCGCGCTACCAAGAATCGATCAAATAATAGACGCCACTGCAGGCTCCGAGCTTTTATGCTTTTTGGATGCATACTCCGGATACCACCAAATACGCATGAAAAAGGAAGATCAAATCAAGACTTCTTTCATAACCCCGTACGGGACGTACTATTATGTAACCATGCCGTTCGGCCTGAAGAACACATGTGCAACCTACCAGCGCTGCATGCAACGTTGTTTGCACAGTCAGATTGGCAAAAACGTCCATGTTTACGTGGACGATATAGCTGTCGTAACCAAGGAAAAAGATACACTCCTTGAGGATTTGCGAGAAACTTTCGAAAACTTGCGCACTTACAAGATGAAGTTGAATCCATCTAAGTGCGTATTCGGGGTTCCCTCAGGAAAACTTCTGGGTTTCATCGTTTCTCACAGAGGAATAGAAGTTAACCCGGAAAAGATTAAGGCAATCTTGAACATCACGAAACCTACGTGCGTCAAAGATGTCCAAAGATTGACGGGTTCTGCCGCAGCCGTCAGCAGATTTATTAGTCGGCTAGGGGATAAAGCCTTACCACTCTACAAGCTGCTGAAGAAATCCGACAAGTTCGAATGGACAGAAGAGGCCGATGCGGCGCTAACCCAGTTGAAGGAAACTTTGATGAAAGCTCCGATTCTGGCATCGCCAAAAGACGAAGAACCCATGTTATTATACCTTACGGCTACAAATCGGGTTGTTAGTGCGGTAATCGTTGTGGAGCGGATAAAGGAAGAACAATGCATACCGGATCAACATCCGGTATATTACATAAGCGAAGTTTTTTCCGAATCAAAACAAAGGTACCCACACTACCAGAAACTGGCATATGGTGTATTTTTCGCATCTAGAAAACGGCGCCATTATTTCCAAGGGCATTCCATAACAATGGTTAGTAAAGCACCACTAGGAGATATTATAAACAATGCGGAGGCAACCGTCCGAGTAGCCAAATGGGGCATTGAGCTGGCAGCCTTCGACATTAAGTACCAGCCAAGGACGGCCATAAAATCCCAAGTTTTGGCAGACTTTGTCGCCGACTGGACAGAAGCAATGGAAAAAACACCGATGCTGGAGTCCGAGTACTGGATCATGCACTTTGAAGGATCCAAGATGAAGGAAGGAGCTGGGGCTGGCGTAGTCTTAAAATCTCCTAAGGGAGACACAATGGAGTACGTGTTGCAAATACACTTCAACGCCAGTAATAACGTGGCAGAATACGAAGCTCTGCTTCATGGCTTGCATATTGCAAAGGAAATAGGAGTAAAACGCATCTTGTGCTATGGCGACTCGGATTTGGTACAGCATCAGCTCAACCAAACCTGGGACGCAAAAAGCCCTATAATGGCCGAATATCGGAGAACGGTGGACGAGTTTGCCATCTGTTTCTTTGGATTCGAGGTCCTTCACATCAAAAGGGAGGAAAATTGGAACGCGGATGCACTAGCCCGCATGGGATCAGAAAGGGTAAAAACCTTACCACCAGGGGTATTCGTCCAGCACTTGCATGAGCCGTCCATAAAAGGTGGAGACGTTGATTACCCTCTGGCGTCTGAATCAATCGAAGTCATGCTCGTTAAACCGGACTGGACAATTCCATACTTAAACTTCTTAGTCAATCAGAAGTACCCGGAAGGAGCAGACGAAGTCTTGCAAAGACAAATACAGCGTCGATGCAAAGGATACGCGGTAATTGACGACTGCTTGTATAAACGCAGTACTTCTGGAATTTTTCAGCGGTGCATCTCACCAGAAGAAGGAAGAGAAATACTGGAAGAAATCCATGCCGGCGATTGCGGACACCATGCTCAATCAAAAAGCATAGTCAAAAAAGCATTCCGCGCTGGGTTTTTCTGGCTAACAGCCAAGACAGATGCCGAGCATATAGTTAATACGTGTGCATGGTGTCAATATTACGCCAAGCAGACCAATTTGCCGACCCAAGCACTTAAAACTATTCCCATCACATGGCCGTTTGCGGTCTGGGGGCTAGATATGATGGGACCGTTCAAAACTGCAAGAGGCAGACTTACACATCTACTCGTAGCAGTAGATAAGTATACCAAATGGGTGGAGGCCAAACCCATCAAAAAGCTGGATGGTGCAACTACCAGAAATTTCATCATTGATTTAGTAATGAGGTATGGCGTCCCACACATCATAATAACTGACAACGGGACAAATTTCTCCATTGGAGAGTTGGCAAAATATTGCCAACAAACGGGAATCCGCCTAGATCTTGCATCTGTAGCGCACCCGCAATCCAATGGGCATGTTGAAAGAATGAATAGCTCAATCCTGCAAGGAATACGCCCAAGACTCGAATCTCCTCTTCATAGAGCAGCTGGAGCATGGGTAGAGGAATTACCTTCCGTTCTTTGGAGTATTCGAACGACGCCAAATAGGTCAACTGGGTAAACCCCGTTTTTCCTAGTTTACGGTGCGGAAGCTATTCTTCAAACGGATATGATCCATGACAGCCCAAGAGTGCAGGATTTCGATGACTCAGATGCCGAAGAAGCACGACAGGACTCCGTCGATCTCGTAGAAGAGGAGCGAGAGCTTGTGCTTCAAAGATCCGCCATTTACTAGCAAGGTTTGCGACGTTACCATAGTCGGAAAATCAGGCATCGTTCTTTTAAAGAAGGTGACTTAGTGCTGAGGCTGGTACAGCAAAGGAAGCACAAGTTAGCCCCAGTTTGGGAAGGACCATTCGTCATAAGTAAAGCCATGAAGAATGGATCATATTATCTTGTCGATATTCGAGATACGGAAGATGATCCAGAGAAGCCGAATCGCAAAAGAAAGAGAAAAATAGATGATGAGCTAGGAGAGACAAAAAGGCCTTGGAGCATCCAGCAGTTACGTCCCTTCTATACTTAGTTCAATCTCTATGTAAACATCTTTTGAGATCATGAAATAAGGAAGTCGGAATTTTGATATCCATGTTTTTACAAGTTCATTATAGTATAAAGCATGATTCCATCTTATCTATTTCCCAATGATCTTACAAAATACTCAATGTTAACCCGAATTGTGCCTGCGTGCTCGGTGTTTAAAAGCTGAATGATTCAGCCTGCTAACGGCTAAAGGAAACTCGGATTGTGCCTGCGTGCCCAAGTTTCAAAAAATTTCTTAACTTTCTCTAAGCATCATCTGATTGGTCGTGCGTTGGGTCACTAAAGCTAGTTCGTAAAAATGTCTTTAGTATGATCCATGTTTTTGAGTTGAAACCGATGGGTTATATCCAGTTACTCAACATGATGCTTCGTTTAAGTCATTTTTTCACAAACTAAAAGGCAGTTAAAATGCACATGCCAGAAAAATTAGAAGATAAAGGAATAGTCAAACCCGAAAAACCTTGCAAGGAATTTCATAATTCAAAGTTCCAAAAGGCGGAGTTCTTGTTTCGACAAAAGGAATAGAAGCATTACAATATGAATTACATTGTAAAAATAAATGCTCCTATATCCATCATCCAGGTCAAGTTCACTCCTTCAAACATCCGGGTCTTCATCGCTGCTATCATTCTCGGGGGCTGCAGGCACTTCTTCTTCTGGATAGGTGATGGAAATATTAACCATAGAGGCAATCTTGGTGGCGTGCCCTTGGATTTCATCAAAGATTGTATTCCGTTGGGCTTCCGTGTATCCTTGAGGGACACCAGATGCTATGCGCCAAGATTTGGCATCAGGGTAATGTAGACGCATAAGGCCGAGTGCCATGCGCGCACCACCTCGTGCAGCAGAGCGTAGAATGGATTCTTTCGACTCCGCAACCTCTGTGATGGCACTCGGAAGTTTGTAAACTTCCGAGAATTCTATAGTACTGGTGGGAAGGAATTTGTCAATCAGCTGCATTCCTGCATTTCTGATTGCGTTCCACAACTCCCCAAAAGCTCGGATCTTTTCAGTCCGAGAAATTCCTAGAAAATTTCCTGTTTTTTCGAAAAAAGGAAAAGGTTAAGTGAAAAGATACAAGAGATAAGACATGAAGATATTGGTAAAAGGAGTTAACTTACCAAGAACCTTGTCAATCTCGGTGCCTTCTTTCATACGCGGGAATAGCATACTTTCCAAATCATTGATGACAGATTTATCTTCCGCTGCCTGCAACGAAGCCTTGGATCGAGCAATCCCAAGAGCCAGATTACTGGCTTCCAGGTCTTCTTGAACTTTCAAAAGCTCTTTTCGAAGGTTCGAGTTTTCCTCACGGAGCCGAGAAGCATTGATGGCGTCTTCCGCTAATTCTTTGGCTTTAGCTAAAGCGGCTGTAGGGCAAGAAAATATTCCGAGTTTACAAAAATTCGGCAAAATTTTTCCAGAAGAAACAACTGTACAGAGTAAATACCTGTTGCTTCCGATAGCTGTAGCTGAGATGAGGCCAGCTCGTTGCTTTTTAACTCAATAATAGATTAAAGAGTTCTCACTTCTTCATTCTTGATCTTAAGTTTGTTAAAAACTTCTGAGTTTATAGCATCGGCAGAATGCTGAAATTCGGAAATGCAAACCAAATGCTTAGGTATGAATAAGCATAGTAAGAAACATTAAGAAGAAATCAGGTTTTCAACTTAATGCTTGGGGGCTAGAGATAATACCTGGCTCATTTCTCGCAAGTTGGCCAATGTCTCGTTGAATTCTTTTGCGTAATCCGAGAAAAGAATTCCAACGTGATGAAGGCCATCTTGTATGACCTGACGAGGTGAAAATACGATATCATTGCGAACAACTAATCCGCCTTGTGGCTAAGGGCGAACTAGAGGGGCAGGAGCGAAGAATTTCTTAGCTTCGGGACGAATATATCCGAGGTCGTCGAATGGTTCTTCTTTTATCCGGATATCGCTGTCCAGATTGGGAATGGGTTCGTTTCCAACAGATGATCGAGGATTTCCGCCCATCTGTGTTTCCGTTTTTCCCCTCATGCCCATGGTCGCAGAAGAAGATTCTTCTTTGATAGCAGCTTTATGTTTCTTCAACTTCTTCGTCTTTAGAGGAGTCGGGGCAAGGCTGAAAGAAGGATATCCGAGAAGTAAAAATCTCGAAGAATCGAAAGAGAATGATAACTAGGAAAACTCCAGTAAAATACCTGGACGTGGCGATTGGAATTCCGTCAACAGTTACCGTTTTCTCGAAAGACACCTGCCTTTTGCGCTTCCGATTGTTGTAAAACATAGCATGTAATTCGCTGAGCTCGGCGTCGGAAGCAAGATCATTTCCTCTGAGTTCGTTGAACTAGGAAAGAATTAACAATATGTTGAAAAGCAGAGAAAGAAGTTAATCTGAGGAAAACTCAGAAACAAGGAAAGTATAAATACCTTAGGAACCAGATTCTCCACGTGGTAAATGGCTAGGTTTTCTTCGATTTGATTGCTGGTGGCAACCAGTTGGTGAATCCGCTTTATAAAATCATTCTTGGTATAGGCTTTATCTGTTCCCCTCATGCTATCTTCTGGCCCTTCGTATTCGCAAAGAAGCCGGGAACGAAAGGAAAGGGGCTGAACACGGCGTCCGAACCAGCATAAAACAGTATCCTTCCCGGTTAAAGAAGGCTTGGAAGAAGTAAGCTTGGCGATATGACGCTTTATCTTCATCAGATTTTCCGGCAATGTCTCAACTGCTTCAACTGTCCAACTCTCTCGAGGAATGGTAGCAGAATTAACAAATGGAGGAACCCCGATTTCCTTGCCAGGGAATGGGATGTCCTGATGGTAAAAGAAAGAACCCAGCCAGGATTTGGCAGGTTATGGCATTTGTATCCTCGGAAACCAACCCTCTCTAAACTTCCGAAGAGTGAAAGATATGGTTCCACAGATAGGAGAAATACCTTCTGTGATGTTATGTTTTACTTCAAAACAATATTGCCAAAAATCTAGACTAGGAGCTATTCCGAGATATCCTTCAAAAAGGGCTTGGAAACTAGCTAGATAGAGGATGGAGTTTGGAGAGAGGTTATGTGGTTGGACGCCATAATGGTTACGGATGTCTACGAAGAAGGCAGAAGGAGGTAAACCCATACCTCGCATGATGTGAGAGGTAAGGAGGACACGTTCTCCGTCTTTCGGTTTGGGCTCGAGTTCACCTTCCGAGTTCCGCCATTTGCCTTTAACTATTAATCCTTCCTTTGACATTCGTCGAAGGAGGACGAGGGAAGAGTTGCTCGGATTCCAGTTGCCGACAAACTCTGCTTCTTCGTCGACTCCGGTCGCGGCGTGTTCGTTGACCTGAAGTGGGATAAACGGCGGGGAAGGTGTGGAGCTCGCGCCCGCAACGTCCGCGGCGGCGGAAAGGTTCTCTCCGCCCGCCGCGAAGGCCGCGGTTTTCTCCGGCTCGTCGCCGGCGTGCTTGGGTGACCCTAGCTGTGGATCTAGGTCACCGATAAGGTCGTCAATGGCGGCGCGAGTGGGCGAGGACGGTGAGGTTGCCATTTCCTGGCGGCGCGTTGCGTTCCGGTGTGCTTTGGAGGTGAAGTGCGCTCGGGACAGTACCTCGCTCGAGAGCTTGCGTGCGTCAATGGCGTGGGCAGTGAAGAGAGCGGAAGATTTTCGATGAGGACGAGGACGGCTATTTATAGCTAGAAATCCGTCAAGATACGTGCCAACGGCTATTTGACCGTTGGATGTTTAACGCGTGTCACTCGCCGGAAAATCCGGGAAATGAAACGACAGGGAAATAATGACTATCTCCTCGTTTCCCGCGAGAATCTGTCAGAGGTACGTTGCAGGGTTTCCCGCGTGAAACCCAAACGTCCCTTGCGTCAGCATGACTCAGGCGCTGACGTAAGGAGTTCCTTTTCCGCGAAGGATCGTGAGAGAAAAGCCGGATTTTGAGGATTCCGAGTTTCATGTTACCATCTCTTTCAAAAGAAGAATAAGAAGAATCAAGACTGCTGAATCAATATTTCACGGACAAAGTGTATTTGGCGAAAGACGGTGAATCAGAGTTTTAATCCTTCTTGGGGGTTACTGTCGGATATATACCAAATAGGGGTATAGAAGATGGTGGACAAAGTGCCGGATTACCAGGGTGGCCTAAGTGGTAGTGGGCTCAGGTCCATTAGGCGGCCCAGTAACCCGACGCACAGAAGCTGGATTCTAGAAGAACCCGGATCACGGCCCAGGTGATCTGGCTTGGAGGGGAAGACGAATTCCTTGCTTTCCAAGTTACAAGTTACCGTAGTCCTCTAGGTTTCCTATTCTGTAAGCCCTAATCCGGCTATTATATAAAGCCGGACGGGAGATAGATAACAGGAGAGGGAGACGAATAACAGAGAAGATCTACACCAACTCGCCGAGAAGCTCATCCTCGTCGAGTAGTTTAGATCTAAACCCTCACATTGTAACCCTGTTTACAGGCTTTAGTCCTGATTAGTGAGAAGTGCAGGAGTAGGCACGTCGTACTGTCGCGACGTACCGAACCTGGGTAAATCCTGTGTCCAATCTTCACTACGCGATCCCGTTACCCCATGTCTCTACCGTAGTCTCATGGCACCCCCGTCTATGAAAACTACTACGATGTCTCGACAAAATGTTTAAAAAATTAGGAAAAAATCATGTATGTTCTATGTGCATCTAGAAAGTTTAACAGAGAAACATATTTTATTTGGCCTATGTGAAAGGACATGGTGTCGCCTAGGGGAGGGGTGGGGGGGGGTGGGGGGTTGAATATACATTTTAAAATAATTACGTTAAGACTTGAATAAATGCGAAATAAAACTGACGTTTAATTTATCAAGCCAAAATCTAAACAGACTAGGTTCACCTATGTGCACCACAATCTTTTGCTAAAAAATTCAAACAACTATGTGATAACACGATATTTTACTTCAAACTCGATGGCTATCACAAAGTAAATTGCATAAGTAAAAAAGATTGTGTATATAAATAACCGAGACACATGGAGACGATGATTTATCCTGAAGTTCACTTCCAAATGGAAGCTAATCTCTATTGGAGAGGTGTGGATTAACAATGACTCCAAGCGCCTCAATCGATCACCTTATTCTCCACATGCCTCCACCAATGCAGACTGCCACGATCCACTACATGGCATTTGAGGGTGGTCACCGATCCCCTACAATATTGGGGCAATCTCCACAACTTAATTGGAGTCTCCAAACAATATCCCGCGTGCTACCAAAGCTCCGAGATAGCATCAAAATGTCCCAAAAGTTTTCAAAGCACCGAGACAACATCAACCGTCTAGGACAAAAGAGAACAATATCAAGGGCACTCCAAGAACCCAAGAGTAACTGGCTTCTCAACCTTTCACTCGAACGAATCCTCATAGAGAACTCAAACCGATGCAATGACAGGAACATAAGAAATGCTCAAATTCTTCACTCTGAGATCCCAGCAAACCAACAAATGCTATGGGAAAAAAGAGGAATAACGAGGAAGAACTCAACAAATGAATCCATAATAACTAGATCCAAAGACTTCCCCTTACTAAGAGGAGAGATGGATTGGTGGAATTATAGATCTAGATCTTCTCTCTCTCTTTTCCCCCTAATTGAAGGCAAGAATCATGTAGGAATAGAGAGAAAACAAACTCCAAAGGTCAAAAATGGTGGAGGAAAACTTGCTTGAGAATTGGGGACCGATGGGGAAGAAGACCCCTTAAATAGGTCCCCACGAAATCTTCCCGTTGGGGAAAACTGGGCGTCCCAGCCTAGGCTCGGCCTAGGGGCCGGCCATGCCGACTTTTCTACGCGTCCTGACCTAGGCTGGCCACTCTGTGCGTCTCGGCCTGGCAGCCCGGCCTGGGATGGCCTCTTTACGTGTAGGCTGGCCACCCACGCGAACCGGTCGGCCTAGGGGGGGCGGCCTCCCAGTTTTAAGAAAACCGTCAATACTTAAAAACATGATATCTTTTGCGCATGAACTCTGTTTTCGATGATCTTGAGCTCGTTGAAATAGCAACAACGAGAAATACAAGATTATGCAAATAAAAATCATATTTGAATAAGGGAGGGGGGATAAAACCAAATGAAGAAAATTTTGACCTATCTATAAAAGAGCAACCGATAAAATCTCTAGCATAAAAAACACAATAAGTTTTTCATACGAAATCCGTTTTTGAGGAACTTGAGTTTGTCTTGAAGATCATGACAAGCTTTAAAAACACACATGGAGAAAATAAAATAAGAACCAAGAAAGAATATGCCAAGTATGCAAAGGTTTAAGCTCTGTCCTAATGATACGTTCAAGTTGCTAATATGAGAGCCCCTCTTGATAGTACGGTTATCTATCCTATAACCCGCTCTCCCAACCAATGCTACGAGACCGGTAAAATAGAAAATCTATTAAGATCATAACTTTGATTTGAGCATTTCACTTGATCTAGATGATGAAGATCTTGACCTTCTCAACATGGAACACCTTTCTTGATTTCTCTTTGCTCAGTGAAGACACATAGATTGATCCCCATATGCACTATGGGAGAGGCTCTCTTAAGTTCATCTTCACTTGGACATAATCTCCAAAAGAGTGGCAAGCTCCAATCATGTGATCTCTTCGAGATGCTAATCTTGGACTTGCACTTTCTCAAAATTGATTACGACTACAACTTGATGCCATTCACCATGGGCTATATGAAATCTTCCTTTTGATGCAAGCCTGTGGAAAGATATCTAATCTCACATAGATATACCCCACACACATTACTATGGGTTAGTTCACAAAGCTAATTGCACAATTACTACCATGAACCCACATGCTACATCTTCTAACTTTGTGAGTTGATGAACTTTAATTATCTCTTAGAATTTTGCCTTGATCAATCTTGTACATTTTCTTCTCTCTTCATTATAATGATGTCTTTAAGGCATCTTCTTCAAGACATATATTTACAATATCCTCAACTCTCTCATAATCAAACTTCGGATATTCACATGAATAACACATTGGTCATCACCTGATCATCTTGAATCCAACACATGGACATCAAGCATTGCTTATGCACAAACTCTGCAAGTATAAGTCAATGCAACCATTAGTTCATAGTGATTATCATTAATTACCAAAATCACAAATGGGGAACCAGGCCCTTTCACTATGTATAAAAGCAAAAAATGACTCGTGGTTTTTTGTGATTAGCACAAAAAAAAATTCTCTTTTTTGTTGAGGCGAAATAAAAATAAATTATTTCACGAAACTTTCATGGCGCGCACATGTTTTTGTATGATCCATGCGTATAATTTTGTTTAAGACTTTGACATTTTTAGAAGAGATTTTATGCATTTTCAAAAAGTGGGCCATATACACCTGGATTCAATCTATTCACTCTTTGCGAAGTGTCGTATGTACTTATAATTTCATAACCTAATCCCTATGTTTTACAATATAAGTCCATTTAGCAAGCTAAGACATATATTATGGAACAAAATGAGTAATTACATAAATTCAAAATGACTCTTGCCTGATTAAAAATATAAAATTATATTAAAATCATTTTGAAAGTTTTGAAATTTTTGTAGAGAAGAACGTATACTATTGTGGCATATATGTGCCAAATTACGTAGTGAAATGATATTTATTGTACTCTATTATGAAAAAAGAAGATAAAATCCATGCTCTAACAAAAATATGAATCCCATTTTGACCACTAATTTGTATTTTTGCATAGAGCATTGCAAATTTCATTTTCCACTAAACTTGCCGCGCTTGTATCACACTTATATAAGTTCATCTTCAATATTTTCATATTATAAATCTTGGGAATCAAAGGGGCCTGAAAATACAAATGAAGAGTAATAATACAGTAATAAATAAACAACAGAAGCAAGCAACCAACCAAGAACCGAACTAGTGCTGCCGTGTCGTGTCGCTCTCATACCAACCTGAGCGCCCCTTCTCTCTCCTTGGATTCCACTCCTCGGAGCAGCAGAAGGCCAGAAGCAGAGCTGCAGCCTCACAGCTTCTCTCGCCCCCACACACCCAGCGATTGCCTCACCGGAGGTCTCCACTGCATCCTCTGCAGGACATCACCGGCCTCTCCTCTGTTCGCCGGCCTCTCCGGCTCGCGCCGTCCGTCCAATGCGGGGCCAGACCGTGGCCGGGACTAGAGTTCTTGGCTCGGAGCTCGCGCTGGTTTTAGATTAAGGAGGGAAAAGTTTCGGATTTCTAGGCGGTTCGTCGTCTCGATTTCTTGCGGAAGGAGAAGTTTTCGGGGGGCGGCGGAAATTGCGGTTTGCTTGGGTGTTATTGCCCCCCTGGTTTCGCTCGGTCCTGTTGAGGAAAGTTTGAAATTTCGAGCCGGGAGAATGGCTTCCATGGCTGGGGCGCCGAGGGTGCGGTCGCTCAACATCGCGGCGCCGGAGGCGGACGCCAGGCCGGTGCTGGTGCCGGGAGGCAACAAGGTCCCCGCGGCTGCCCGGAAGCCCTCCCCCAAGCCGCTGCGGAAGGCGGCGGAGGCCGCGCCGGAGAAGACTCCGGTCGCCGCCGCGGCCAAGGAGGAGAAGATGGAGGGCGCGAAGAAGGATGCCGCCGCTCAGGGTGACGGCGGCGGGGGAAAGCCGTCGCCCCCCTTGACCGCCGCCGCCGCTGTCTCTGACGGCGGTGCGAGGAAGGGCTCGCCCCCTTGCCATCGCCGAGGCGGACCCCGCCGAGAAAGCTGCAGGATGCGCCGGCGCCGGCGCACCTCAACCTGTCTCTCAACGCGTCCTGCTCCTCGGAGGCCTCCGTGGAGTCGCTCCGCGGCGGTCGGGCGTCCGGCGGAAGGACGGCGAGGTCCCGCCCGGTCGCGCTGAAACTTGGGAAGGCTGCCGGTAAGGTGGTGGAGAAGGATGCCGACGATGCAGGGGTTGTCGCTCCGGTGACATCAGAGGCCGTACAAGGGAAGCGGAGGTGCGCCTGGGTGACTCCGACCTCCGGTGAGTTCTTGCTTCCTGATTGTTTGTTTATCTGAAGTTTTCAGTGTTCAAGCATGTTTCAGCTTCTGTCATCTTTCATGTTTTAGCATGATTACTCACTCAGGATACTTATTCCTAGATTTTTCGGTAAATATATGCAAAGTTCTGTCTAGAAACTTAATGCTGACTTCTGAACCAAGATGATCACATTTTGAGTATCTAAGTTTATAGCTTGTTAAATTAATGTTCCTTTTTGTGGAGAGCCTTTTGCATTAGTCTTATGTATACACAGTTCTTCATTCTGTCTGCATTGGATAAAGTGAGCATGTTTCTCCTTTATATTTCCCTTTTGTTCTTACTTGCTTCAAGGGATTGGGTGAGTGTTAGCATTAGCATCTGATCACCTATCATTATTACTTCCAGCTGCACACAAAGCTGTATATGCAATATGTTCAATGTACTGTACTTTTGAGTAGTTGCAGAATGTTCTAAGTTGTCAACAGAGATAATAGTGTGCTACACAGCCATTCTGATAACCCAAACCTGCCATAATCATTTGCACATCAGCTGGAACTGTAAAAATGGCCCGTGAAAAGGGTACTTCACCAACAGGAAAAGTGAAATAAAAAATCTATTCTAGTATGCTTTGCTTCATCTATACCCCAAGAAAACCATAGCTTCATTCGCAATTCTTGCTTTACATGATGTCGCGTTGTCACATGGTGTGGTAGTATGGTTGCCTAGTGCTTTTCATTTACCTTTCAGATGAAGTATTCTTACTCTATGAATCATTTGCCATGAAGAAAGCTGACTAGTCAAATCTCTACTGCCCATTCATTACATCTCATCAGATCCTTACTATGTCACTTTCCATGATGAGGAATGGGGGGTTCCAATTCATGATGACAGGTAAGGAAAATGTGTATATACTCTTTCCTCTTAGTTACTTATATTCTGAAACTGAGAAGGAATTGAAGATGTCTAATACTGACCAGTCCACAGGAGATTGTTTGAGCTACTTGTACTCTCCGGTGCACTGGCCGAACTTTCATGGCCTGAAATTCTCAAGCGGAGACAAATTTTCAGGTATCGATACTCTAATATTATGAAGAGATAAAGGAATTGTATGCATGTTTCGTTTCCTAACATGCTGCCATATGTTCTAGGGAAATTTTCATGGACTTCGACCCTGTTGCTGTGTCCAAAATAAACGAGAAGAAGCTTGTAGCGCCAGGAAGCATCGCCAACTCTGTGTTGTCCGAGCAAAAGCTGCGAGCAGTCCTCGAAAATGCCCGGCAGATAATCAAGGTTCGGAATGGCTGCTCCCGCGTCATCACACTCTAACTAATGCTCCGGTGACCTATATCTCTTGCCCGGGAGCTTGTTACAAGCTTTCTTTGAACTCATGCAGGTTGTGGATGAATTTGGATCTTTCGATAAGTACTGCTGGGGTTTTCTGAACCACAAACCGACAGTAAGTAAGTTCCGATACCCAAGGCAAGTCCCCGTGAAGAGCCCCAAGGCAGATATGATGAGCAAGGACATGGTCCGAAGAGGGTTCCGAGGCGTGGGCCCGACGGTTGTATATTCCTTCATGCAGGCAGCAGGGCTAACCAATGATCACCTTGTCAGTTGCTTCCGTTTCAAAGAATGCGATGTGCCTCCAACTCTTTGCACGAGTGGCACGGGCCGGGTAAACACAGAGCTAGATCCAAAAACTCACGAGCCCCGCGGTGAGGAGATGAACGCTAAGGCAGATCTGTCGAGGGTGATCGACACGCTTACCATTTCATAGGACTATTATGACTGTGAGGAGCGGTGGGATGGCTAGTTAGGTACTGTGCTTGTATTACCTTCAGACGAGCTTAGGGATTGCAACACCTTGTGTATAAAATCATTTGTGTCAGTAATGCAACTTGGTCTGTACATTATTACCAGAGCGAAGGATAGTTATCTCCTAATCATAGCTTGTGTTTTCCTTTTTCCTTTTTGAGGTTGCATTCTGCATCATGGCAGATTTGTATAGTAGGATAAGGATATCATGTTGCAGAGTTGCATTCTGCATCATGCACCTGACCTGTGGCGGTTGCTTCAGGGCACATTGAAGCAGATGGACCTGAAATTGTTTGTATGAATGATGATCATGTATATACATGCAGGGACCATGTCCATCAAAGCAGGCATCTCATCATTATCGGAACACATCAGACAAACGGAAATGCAGGCGTCCATTTCGTCACCAGCAACCAGAATCCGTTGGAAGCTTGGCCCATCAATGGACAACATCGTATCCAGCCATTACCAGGTCCGATTAGGCCTTGCTTGCTCTAGTTTCATCCAAATAAGAAGGTCTGAGTGTTGAACGGGTGAACTGGCCGTTGCATTCAATTCAATATGATCAGGTCTCTAGAATTAAGACTCCGACAACACACAATCAATAAAAATAGTTGTGCATAGTTCAAGTCTGTAATAACATTTTTTTTTTCATATTATTGTTCTAGTGAGGGAATTTCATAATTAGCAAGAAAATTGGCATTTTCCACTCGAAAGTTTTCAAAAAAAACATCACAATAATATTTCATATAACATTTATTTGAGAACAAATACTCATTGCCATCAACAGCAATTAACCAACTCCAACTAAGAACTCACCGCAAGTCTACAACAATAGCAAGTATAAGAAAAACTAGGCTACAAACAAAATCTGATATGTCCTAGTTAATGAAAAATATGGACAACTTTGTGATGGGGGGCTCGCTTTGGTTCTTGTTGTGATTTCCTCCCATCTCTCAATTTTGAATCAACATTTTTCTCGAGGAAATCTCATACTTAGAGTTCCATATACTCCATGGGATTGTCTGCTTGGGGCACTGATAGCTAGCTAGTTTTCCCTCATGGACGTTTCTATCTTATATGGACCTTCCAAGAACCTCCAATCACCACAAAGCTCTCCTTTTAATTTGTATCGGCTCATCACATTTTTCTAGCTTGTACCATATCATGTATCACATAATATCCATGTGACTATGTGAGATAATTCAGTAGTGTGGCCAATGCAGAACGATATCCACTATGTTGTTCTCTCATGCATGGTGCTTCATTGTATCCATGCTTATCTGTTGTCTTCCTTTTTTTTTGTTGAAACATGAATCAGATAAGAGAAAAAAAAGTAAGAGAGGGTGATACACATGCTACATAGTTATGATCGCTAATTTCTCGAAAATGTTGATGTTGGCTTTTTGTGGGGGAGTAATTTTGTGATGTAGTCATGCAGTTTAGACTTTCTCATGCTCTATGCACCTCAAGTTCATGTGTCCTCATGGTTATGTGTGTGTAGTATCACTCCCTGTTGTAGGGATGCAAGTATGCAACCTTATATACATATCCCCGGTTGATTTCATTTGACATGTGACTGCATAGCTAACTAGCAACAAATGTTTGTGCTTAGTTATTCGCCACTATGTTAATATCTATTTGTATAAGTAAATGTGCAATGCTTAAGTGAGAATTTGGAGGAAACCAAAATGCTATCTGGCGTGCTTCTCCCACTACGGCACAACAAATGCAAGGTGTAACCTATCTTTCGTCTACGACATAGTAGGCATGGGGGTGGCCTGAACTCATCAACTTCGATGATTTTTTCATGGAATGCAGGTGCACCCAAGCCGTAGATTTGTTTTCTTAGCCATTAGCTCCTGGACCAAAGTCTTGTCTATTAGATGACCTAGGCGGAAACGATAGCCCTCGTTAGAGGGATCGGTTGCATGTTTATAGGCGTAAGAAAAACCCTTACGGTGGTGATTACATAGGTGTATATGGGCCTTGGAGTACTACTCCATAGGTGTATACAGAACAGAATACAAGGCCCAAATACAATGAGTTTAACACCCTCCCTTAATCTAAGCCTTGAGAGAGGTTTAGATTACGTCGAAACTCATGAAGATTCTTCACAGGTAGAGTCTTTGTGAAGCCATCTGCAATCTGATCCTTGCTTAATATAAAATTGATGTCCATACTTTTATTTGCAACTCGTTCTCGAACAAAGTGATAATCAATTTCAATGTGTTTTGTACGTGCATGAAAGATAGGATTTGCAGACAAATAAGTTGCTCCCAGATTGTCACACCACAACACTGGTCTTTCCTGCAGTGTTATACCAAGTTCTCCAAGGAGAGTTTCTACCCATATTAACTCAGCTGTTGCATTTGCCAAAGACTTGTACTCAGCTTCTGTGCTAGATCTTGACATTGTGGCCTGTTTTCTGGCACTCCAGGAAACCAGATTAGGGCCAACAAATATAGCAAACCCTCCTGTTGATCTCCTATCATCAAGACAACCTGCCCAATCAGCATCTGAATATGCACTTAAAAGATTAGAAGATGATTGTTGAAATGTGAGACCAACACTCAAGGTATCTTTCACATATCTTAGTATCCTCGTAACAGCTGTCCAATGTGATGTTGTTGGGGCATGTAGGTACTGATAAACCTTATTAACTGAGTATGCTAAATCAGGACGAGTAAGAGTCAAGTATTGAAGTGCACCAACAACACTTCTATATTGAGTACTAGCATCCGAATCTAGAAGTGTACCTTTCTGCAAGAGATAATGGCTCTGTGATGGATAGTGGTGTAGGAGCCGGTTTGCACTGTACCATGCCAACCTTTGTAAGTATATCAGTAGCATATTTTTCCTGTGTCAAGACTAGGCCATCATGTGTTTTCTTCACTTCAATACCAAGAAAGAAATGAAGATCACCAAGGTCTTTAATAGCAAGTTTTCATTTAAATATCGAAGCAAAACAGAGATAGCATTTTCTGATGAACTTGTCACTATAATATCATCCACATAAATTAAGACAAATATGGTGATACCTGGCATTGTGTAAAGAAATAGTGACGTATCAGCCTTGGATGCAATAAAACCAAGATCATGGAGTTTGAAACTGAGACGAGAGTACCAGGCACGTGGTGCTTGTTTCAGACCATAAAGTGCTTTGTCCAGTTTGCAGATATGATGAGGAGCATTGGGGTTTTCAAAACCAGGAGGCTGTTTCATATAAACTTTCTCTTCCAGAACACCGTGGAGAAACGTGTTCTTGACATCTAGCTGCCGCAAACTCCAACCTCGAGATACTACAATAGCTAAGACAATTCTAAGAGTAGCTGCCTTAACCACTGGACTGAATGTATCCTCATAATCGATACCATACCTCTGTTTAAAACCTTTTACAACTAAATGAGCTTTATATCTGTCAATACTTCCATCAGCTCTCTTCTTGATTCTGTACACCCACTTACAGTCAATAATATTTTTCCCTGGACTTGATGGAACAAGGTGCCAAGTTTTGTTTTTGATCAATGCATCATACTCCTTCTCCATAGCTTGGCGCCAACTTGTATCATCAAGGGCCTCAGCAAGAGAACGGGGTTCACCTGAGGAGGCAGCAAACAGAACATAATCAGTTAATTTTCTCGGTTTGCGTATACCGCGTTGAAGACGTGTGACAACTCGTGATGGTGCAGTAGGAGCCGCAGGCTGTGCAGCGTCAGCAGCATGCACAGAAGATCCAGCACGAGTGGGCGGGGACGAATCTCCGCGTTCTGCACCCCCAGGCGGCTCTGCATGGGCGCTGTCGGGTTGAGGGGGAACCGTCCGCGCAGAGGGCGACAGGTGGCGACACGCTGCAGGAGAAGACCGCGTCCGCGTGCGCGCCTGTGCAGGGGAGGACGCGTGGCGTCATCCGGGTGGAGG
Organism: Alopecurus myosuroides; assembly: GCA_028641055.1. Lineage (NCBI taxonomy): Eukaryota > Viridiplantae > Streptophyta > Magnoliopsida > Poales > Poaceae > Alopecurus > Alopecurus myosuroides. The sequence goes on along the minus strand of CM054057.1, from coordinate 587,564,695 downwards.
AGAGCGGGACCGCGCCCGGTCGGGTGCGGGGCGGGGACCGCTGCAGAGCGCCTGGCGAGGAATTATCTTCGGGATTGCCACGGACAGGGGAATCAGGTGGCAAATCAACCTCGGGGTCAACACGCACTACAAGAAATATGCTGATACATGACGCTCAATTTTCGTCACTAAATCGTCACCAAATTTCATCCATGACGATCTTATGACGAAAAACAAATCGTTGAAAACCGAGCGTCAGTAATGGTTCACCACGACGATTTTGTAGGAATCGTCATGGACATCCACGACGATACAGGAACGTCATTAATCTATGACGATCCAAAATCGTCGTGAGCAATCCGGCCAGGCCACATCAGCTCCGACGTGGCTAGTCCTACGTGGCAAAATCATGACGAAATGAAATTGTCGTGGATCAAAATCAGCCCGGTCCATTTCGGTGATCTTCATGGGCCTAGCCCAATAATTTCGGCCTTTGATGGTCCATTTTTTACATAGGCCTTAGCCTTTTTGCAGGTTTTTTATTTATGGGTCTTGGCCTTTTATGATCATTTTTTGTACGTTTTCGAAATTGGGCCATTATTTTCTTTTTAGCCCATATACTTTTGGCCCAGTCGAGTATTGAGCGATTTTTTTTACATTCAGTGTAAGGCAACGTTTGGGCCAGGCCATTGCCTATTATTGATTTGTTCACATCTGGGTTGTGGCCTCTTTGGCAGATTAACAACCAGTTTAGCAAATATCTCAAGAACAGTACATACATACAGAATTCAAAATCAGATTAACCACCAGTTCAGCAAATATCTCAAGAACAGTACATAGATACAGAATTCAAAATCAGTACACAAATACACAATGGCAATCATAGTATAACAAACTCTACAATTGCAATAACAAGATATAATCACAGAATAACAAACTTAAACCTCCAGCTCACGGGGCTCTTCGATAGCGATCACAAACTGGGCTGCTGCTCTGGTCATATGAACCATATGTTGCTCACTGCAAGTTTCTGCACAAACAAGTTACCGGTTGTTAAAGCCTAAAATATGCAAAACAAGTGAATATTTGTGTTTCTGCTATCACAAACATAAATATCTATAAAGGAATGTAATTTCCAATAGAGCAAGCTAATATGCTTATCAATGTAAGCTGACAACACGTGGAAGATACAATTTGCAGAATCTACCTATCAGTTGCAAGATGTTATTTGCAACTAACCTAAGTATTATTTGTGCACCATGTATCGATGATACTTTAATCATAATGTATGATACAACGTCATGATGGGATGAATTGCTACCTGGGTATTTGGAGTTTTTTGAACAAGCTTCTTTAAGCACGTAACTCCCACAGGTTACCACACTAGTTCCTTCAGGTCTGCATGAGCAAGAGCAAGGTGGGGGTTAGTAGGCATGAAGGATGCCGCTGATGCGAGTCAAGCTAAGTAAAATAGCAATGGCATAACAGATTCAAGCCCAGCTTGAGTACATAACAGATTCAAGCCCAGCTTGAGTAAATAACAGGCATGATATTCATAAAATACAAATCTGGTTTTAGAGTAATATGGACATGAACAGGTCTACAAACTCTGGTATAAGTTCACGGTCAAATGTAACAATCAACTTCTATGACAAATAGATCAATGAACATTCAAAGATAAATCGGCAGTACGGATCAAGACTGCATGGCACAATATCAGTACATCTACTAGCAGAAAATAAATCCCATGGTACCCAACAAGACTGCTACTGGACCAATAAGAGCATTGCCTTAAGGCAAAGCATGCAAAGCAGATACATTTCTCATCACATAAACTAGGTAATACAATAGCATTTCCCTACCAGGCTATAAGATCTGCAATTGAGTCAAGAACAAGCCTACTCAAGCAAAACCCAGCAGGGATAACAGTGAAAGCATAAACTATTCCCTGGAATTAGCAACCAAGCCAAAATCATTCTCTATCTACAGCAGCAAGCCTCCCTCAGGTGAGCCACCGCCTTTCGGCTGCATCGATTCCAAGATAAGTAATGGTTGCAGACCTACATATCATAGGACAGAAGTTGCAAACATCAGTGACATATGCAAGCATAACCACAAGACAAACCATATACTTCTTGTGTGGATATATACAAAAAATCATCATTGTATCTTGCAAGTTAATAGTTACCAGAAGAAACTATGACAATATAGCATAAAGCCAGTGACACCACACGAATTCTAATCTCACACAGATTAAATTAAGCCATAATAACAGTTCATCTTGGGAGTCCACTTAGATATAAAGTAGTGAAGTTGAATAGAAAGCAAGGTTGATATATCTCAGGATTAACTGCCCTATATCAATCCTATGAACAGAGTTGTAGAGAAGCATCACACTGAAAATCATTAACTGTTTCTATGGTCATGCCAGATTTTTTAGAACCATACTCAAACCCTACTGGAGTAAACAAAACCTAGCAGAAAGAACACAATGTGTAAAAATAGAACCATGATGATAGAAGAAAGAACACCAGGCCAGGCAAGTTCAATCTGCTAGTTTAACATGATCAGTGAAGTCGTGTCCTGAAGCAGAGAACAACACGAGGCACAACACTGTCATGATATGGGCATCAAACTTGTTGCAACTGACAGTAATCCGGCAAATACTAAACCACCTCTATATCTCTAGAGATGAACCATCATATTCACCGACCAACAACAGCTCAGGAAAGGAAGACAACTTAAAGCAGACCTGCAGATTTAGCTGGCCTGAAGATCGCACGACACGCCGCACCCCAAATTACACCCAAGAAATACTAGAAACACCATGATCCATTCAAGATTCAACCGAGGGGGTATAGTGATACTGGTCTGCCATCCAGAACTACAAGGTCAGAGAGGAGGAGGGGACGGTTTATACCTGTACGTTGGGACGCTCTGGTCGTCGGCGAAGGTGAGCGCGCGGCGCATCCTGTCGGCGCAGCTCTGCTTGGAGTAGTTCTCGTTGGGCTTGCCGCCGCAGGGCTGGCACCCCGTGAAGTGCGTCACGAACGGCCGCCGCCACCCGGTCTGCCCGCCGCCCGCCGGGCCCGGGACGGTCCTCTTCGCCGCCGCGTTCCTCAGCGCCGCGATGCCGTCTAACCGGTCCACGATCTCCGCCCAGTACCCCTGGAAATAGTAGTCGTTGTGGAGGTAGGTCTTGGCGCCCCATTTGCTCCGGTTCTTGAGGGGCTGGCGATGGGATCTGGCTCGATGAGGATGCTGTGGGACGAGAGGAGGCGGTGTGGGATCTGGCTCGATGCGCTCGGTGTGGGTTCTGGCTCGATGCGCTCTCGTTGTGGGCTGAGAGGAGTGGGAGGCTGCGGCGGCTGAAGGGAAGGAGGGGCTGAGAGGAGTGGGAGGCTGCGGCGGCTGAAGGGAAGGAGGCCTGCTTCCTGCTGCTGGCCATCGTTCTCCCCCACGGATCGGAGCACCGCTCCTCGGGGGCGCCCTGGTAGATGTTGAGGGTTGAGGGCGACGGAGAGCGTTGAGGGAGCCCTGGGAGAGGAGTTCGGGGGCGAATAGAGGAGGACGACGAGGCTAGGTGGAGGCTCTCGATCTGGATCTTGCTGCGGGGGGGAGGGGGATCGTGGGGATGCTGGAGAGGGGCTAGGGTTCGTGTGTGTCGCCTACAGAGAGAAGAGGTCAAGAGGGGTAGGGTTTGCTCCTTTATTCCAGAAGCTCGCGCTCCCGACCGTCAGATGGACATCTAACGACTAAACATGGTCCAGCGCTATCCCAACGGGCTGACATCCAGAGATCTAGGGTATGAGTTACGCTGGGCCAGCTTCGGCCCAGTTTTACAGAATAGTTGTGACAGCCAAAAAAAAAAAACTCCACCAAAAAAAGGAAAAAAACAATTGCTGAAATAATCAAGTTTGAAGGCTTAATTTTGCATAAAATATTGTTATTATCAATAGCATATTATACTTAATTTTGCAAAAGTAGTGTGCTTAATTTTGCAACAAAACATTGTCACAGAAACTTTTATTTTTCTCTGATTAAAAATAATATTTTCTATTTTTGGAAAGTTAAAAATGGGGTTTTTTGTGAAGCATCTATCAAATATATGTTGGAAAATTGCACCAACTAAAATTCTAAAGTTACTATACCATATTTTATGTTCAAATAACAAAATTCCTACCTCTCAATAGTTTTTAATACACCTCTTTCAAAAAAGACAGATATCTGCCGATTCCGCTGAAACCGGGCCAAATTTGAACTACAGGTGCCTCATATGTTGCTCATGATTTTTTGTAAAAATCATTTTTAGATACACAACTACCTATTTCAATAGAGATGTACCAATATTTTATCAATATTCAACCTCTAGCTACGAACGGTCATGCACACCGTCTTGACTTTTTTCTGAAACGGACATAGAAAATTCCAGAAAATTCAAAAAACTTCAAAATGATGCAAGACCTTCGCATGGTGTCATTATATATGTCCTAGTATCCACCAAAAATAATAAACTTGGAATACGACAGTTGGGTTGAAAAGGTGTTCATAGAAATGAGCTATCTCCTCCGAAGATTCTTGGGTTTCACGCCAAATGACGGATGTTATGGCCACACTCATGGCATAGTTTGTTGAAATGTGCCCATATTATACACAAGCATGCATAATGGAACAACTAACAATGTTCACGAAGAAACTTTTATTTTTCATTGAATAAAAACATCATTTTCCATCTTCTGAGTGTAAAAAAAGGGGTTTTTTGTGAAGCATCTACAAAAAATAAGTTACAAAATTGTACAAAGTAAAATTCTAAATATATTATATCATATTTTATCTACAAATAACAAACTTAATACCTATCAATATCTCAAAATACACCTCTTTCAAAAAAGACAAATTTCTGCCGATTCCGCTGAAACCGGGCCAAATTTGAACTGCAGGTGCCTCGTAGTTTTCTCTTTATTTTTTGAAAAAATCATTTTTAGGTACCCAAGTACCTATTTCATTATAGATACACCAAGAGTTCATCAAGATTCAACACCTAGGTACGAACGGTCATGTCCACCGTTTTGACCGTTTTCCGAAACCGGCTTTGAAAATTCCAGAAAATTCAAAAACACTCGAAACGACGCAAGATCTTTGCCTGGTGTTGTTATATATGTCCTAGTATCCACCAAAAATAATAAACTTCGAATAAGACAGTTTGGTGGAAAATGTGTTCACAAAAATGAGCTATCTCGTACGAAGATTTATGGCTTTCGGGCGAAATGACGGATGTTTTGGCCACATCCACGACATAGTTTGTTGAAATGTGACCATATTCCACACAAAGATGCATATTGGTACAACTAACAATGTTCACGAAGAAACTTTTATTTTTCGTTGAATAGAAATACCATTTTTCATCTCCGGAGTGTCAAAACTGGGTATTTTTGTGAAGCACATACACAAAATATGTTGCAAAAATGTATAAAGTAAAATTCTAAATATATTATGTCATATTTTATCTATAAATAACAAACTTACTACCTATCAATAGCTCAAAATACACCTCTTTCGAAAAAGACAAATTTCAGCCGATTCCGCTGAAACCGGGCCAAATTTGAACTACAGGTGCCTCATATGTTTCTCATGATTTTTTGTAAAAATCATGTTTAGATACATAACTACCTATTTCAATAGAGATGTACCAAGATTTCATCAAGATTCAACACCTAGGTACGAACGGTCATGCCCGCCGTTTTGACCGTTTTCCGAAACCGGCTTTGAAAATTCCAGAAAATTCAAAAACACTCGAAACGATGCAAGATCTTCGCGTGGTGTTGTTATATATGTCCTAGTATCCACCAAAAATAATAAACTTCGAATAAGACAATTGGGTGGAAAATGTGTTCACAAAAATGAGCTATCTCGTACGAAGATTTATGGCTTTCGGGCGAAATGACGGATGTTTTGGCCACATGCATGGCATAGTTTGTTGAAATGTGACCATATTCTACACAAAGATGCATATTGGTGCAACTAACAATGTTCACGAAGAAAGTTTTATTTTTCGTTGAATAAAAATACCATTTTCCATCTCCGGAGTGTCAAAACTGGGTTTTTTTGTGAAGCACCTACCAAAAATATGTTGCAAAAATGTACAAAGTAAAATTCTAAATATATTATGTCATATTTGATCTACAAAGAACAAACTTACTACCTATCAATAGCTCAAAATACACCTCTTTCGAAAAAGACAAATTTCAGCCGATTCCGCTGAAACCGGGCCAAATTTGAACTACAGGTGCCTCATATGTTTCTCATGATTTTTTGTAAAAATCATTTTTAGATACATAACTACCTATTTCAATAGAGATGTACCAAGATTTCATCAAGATTCAACACCTAGGTACGAACGGTCATGCCCGCCGTTTTGACCGTTTTCCGAAACCGGCTTTGAAAATTCCAGAAAATTCAAAAAAACTCGAAACGATGCAAGATCTTCGCGTGGTGTTGTTATATATGTCCTAGTATCCACCAAAAATAATAAACTTCGAATAAGACAATTGGGTGGAAAATGTGTTCACAAAAATGAGCTATCTCGTACGAAGATTCATGGCTTTCGGGCGAAATGACGGATGTTTTGGCCACATGCATGGCATAGTTTGTTGAAATGTGACCATATTCTACACAAAGATGCATATTGGTGCAACTAACAATGTTCACGAAGAAAGTTTTATTTTTCGTTGAATAAAAATACCATTTTCCATCTCCGGAGTGTCAAAACTGGGTTTTTTTGTGAAGCACCTACCAAAAATATGTTGCAAAAATGTACAAAGTAAAATTCTAAATATATTATGTCATATTTGATCTACAAATAACAAACTTACTACCTCTCAATAGCTCAAAATACACCTCTTTGGAAAAAGACAAATTTCAGCCGATTCCGCTGAAACCGGGCCTAATTTGAACTACAGGTGCCTCATATGTTTCTCATGATTTTTTGTAAAAATCATTTTTAGATACATAACTACCTATTTCAATAGAGATGTACCAAGATTTCATCAAGATTCAACACCTAGGTACGAACGGTCATGCCCGCCGTTTTGACCGTTTTCCGAAACCGGCTTTGAAAATTCCAGAAAATTCAAAAAAACTCGAAACGATGCAAGATCTTCGCGTGGTGTTGTTATATATGTCCTAGTATCCACCAAAAATAATAAACTTCGAATAAGACAATTGGGTGGAAAATGTGTTCACAAAAATGAGCTATCTCGTACGAAGATTCATGGCTTTCGGGCGAAATGACGGATGTTTTGGCCACATGCATGGCATAGTTTGTTGAAATGTGACCATATTCCATACAAAGATGCATATTGGTACAACTAACAATGTTCATGAAGAAAGTTTTATTTTTCGTTGAATAAAAATACCATTTTCCATTTCCGGAGTGTCAAAAATGTTTTTTTTTATGAAGCACATACACAAAATATGTTGAAAAAAATGTACAAAGTAAAATTCTAAATATATTGTGTCATATTTTATATACAAATAACAAATTTATTACCTCTCAATTGCTTAAAATATACCTCTTTTGAAAAAGACAAATGTGTGCCGATTCAGCTGGAACCGGGCAAAATTTGAACTACAGGTGCCTTGTAGTTTGCTCATGTTTTTTTTGTAAAAATCATTTTTAGGTACACAAGTACCTACTTCTTCACGTCATGTCCCTCGTTTGCGATATTCAAGACCTATCTACGAACGGTCATGTCCCTTATTTTGAAATCGGCATAATAGGTTCAAAAAATTCAAAAAAATGGATAACCTTCAAGTTGTGTAATTATTTGTGAACTAGTATCCATCAAATGGTTTGCCCGTGGGAATGATTTGTGAACTAGTACCCTTCGCGCTGTGTCTATCCACCTCCCGTGGAAAAGATAAATTTTTGCCAATTTAGTTGAAAGAGGGTCAAATTTGAACTACGAGTGCTTCATAGTTTCAAGCAATGTATGCACATGGGTATGATTTTATTTTTTCAAAAAAAGGTTGTAAATGGTCTAAAATTACTAGAATTAATTTTACAAAATGTTCATAAGTGATTTCGGTTAAATGTAGAGGTCAAATTCAAATTATATATATGAAAACAGGAAAAGAAAACAGAAAAAAAAACTCTGAGCCAGCACAGCCCAGCTAGCTATGAAGGCGCGCGCCACTTCCCAGGCCGATTTCCACTTGCCAGCGCAGAAAAAATTGGTGGGTCGTCCACCCAGGCCCAAGTCCACTTGAAAAGTTACTGCAAGTAGCGCCTCCGTTCCAACGTCAAGTAGTACTAGCGCTGCCTACTATCAGCAAGCATTGGCCGGCCTAGTGGTTACGTTCCGATCGTGGAGACCAAAGGTCTCGGGTTCGATTCTCACATGAACCCTTATTTTTGATTTATCTGGACAGAGCAGCGACCCACCTGCCAGGTCGCATGTCCCACATGACACGTTCTGAGGACAGAACAACGACCCACCTGCCAGGACAGGTAGAAGTGCAAATATAAATAACAACTAGATATTGTCATTCAGGATATGACACAAAAAAAATTGACAACTAGATATGACACGTAGCCAAAAAATGACAACTAGATATGACACGTAGACGAAACGATGAAATGACCATCCAGTAGACATGACACGTATGCGAAATTGATGATGTAATATCAACCCAAGCTGCTAATCGAGTTCATGACGATTTCATTTCATCAAATTACGACGTTTTTTAGCCAAATCGTCGTGAAAATTCAGGGTTTTTATCCTCTCTAACGGCTTACGACGTTCTGCCATAAAATCGTCATAACTCTATGACGATTTCGTCCACCGTCATTACGAGAACGTCATGTATCAACACTTTTCTTGTAGTGACGATCAGCAGCAGAATCCGCATGCGAGTGCGTGCTTTTGTCTTCTTCATCCGATTCTTGTTCTTCATGGTTCTCACTTGTTTCTTCACCGTTTTGACTCAAATTTTCTGCAGGGCTTGTATTTTCGGACAAGGAAGAATCTGCAACATTTCTTTCTGCAGTTGACTGTTCATGATGAGTAACAATAGGCACAATAGGTAAAGGCATATAATCATCAATATGTGCAACCCCATGATTTGAATGTGATGGTAAAAGAAGAATTTATTCCTTAAGAAGTCTACCAGCATTGGAATGCATTTCAGCAAAGGGAAAAATAGTTTCATCAAACACAACATCCCTGGAAATATACACACGTCCAGTAGTGGGGTCTAGACACTTAACCCCTTTGTGACTGGGGCTATAGTCTAAGAAAACACAACGTGTGAAGCGAAAAGAGAGTTTTATTTTGTTATATGGACGCAAATTAGGCCAGCAAGCACAACCAAAAACACGAAGAGAGTCATAATTTGGTTTGGTGTGGAGGAGACACTCAACTGGGGTGTCATGATTTATCACTTTGCTAGGTAGAAGATTTATAAGAAAAGTGGCTGTAAGGAATGCTTCATCCCAAAATTTGAGTGGCTTTGAGGCATTAGTAAGAAGAGCTAGATCAACTTCCACTATGTGGCGATGTTTGCGTTCAGCAGAGCCATTTTGTTGATGAGCATGGGGACATGAGACATGATGAGTAATGCCAACTTTTTGGAAGAAACTATGGAGTTTTTCATATTCACCACCCCAATCAGTTTGCATTGTGATGATCTTCCTGTTAAATTTTCTTTCCACTAGTGCTTGGAAATTCAAGAAAACATGATAGAAATCAGACTTGTTCTTAAGCAAGTAAATCCAAGTAAACTTACTGAAATCATCGATAAAGCTTACATAATATGACTGTTTGCCAACAGAAAGTGGTGCTGGTCCCCATACATCTGAAAACACTTGTTCCAATGGAACTGTGGAAACACTAGTGGAAACAGGATATGGCAATTGGTGACTCTTAGCTAATTGGCATGAATCACAAATATGTGGAGTAGTCTCATGCAAATGAGAGATATTATTTTTCCTAAAAATATGTTGAACCAAAAAAGATGAAGGATGTCCTAAACGGCGATGCGACGTGGAAGATGTTGGCTTTATTGTGAGGAAGGCTTGCTTGGATGACCCAGTAGGTGTAGGCACTAGTGGGTAGAGACCACCATAGCAGGGACCCTTAAACAAAATTTTCCTTGTTGCCTGGTCCTTGATAAGAAAGAAATGAGGGTGGAATTCAATAAAGACATCATTATCACGTGTAAGCTTATGCACATATAAAAGATTCATGGATGCACTAGGGACATGTAGGATGTTATTAATATGCAAGGAATCATGTGGGGTGCGCAAAATTGAATGACCATAATGACTTATGTGCATACCATTACCATCAGCTGTGCGGATGCGATCACGGCCTTGATACTTGTCATGGACAGCAAGCTTGTTCAACTCTGATGTAACATGGTTGGTGGCGCCTGTGTCAACGTACCAGTTGGTGTCAACACTGTCGAGACATCGCAGTAGAATTCATAGATGGGGGTGCCATGAGACTACGGGTAGAGACGTGGGGGAACGTGGTTGCGCTAAGGACAAAGACACATGTTTTACCCAGGTTCGGTACGTCGTAGTAATACGGCGTTCCTACTCCTGCAATCTCACTATTCAGGTCTAAAGCCTGTGTATACAAAGTACAGCGTGAGGTTCTGTTGGCTATTCGTCGAGGATCAACCTCTCGGCGAGTTAGCTAATCGCTTCTTTTCTATCATATCTCCCGTCCGGCTTTATATAATAGCCGGGTTAGGGCATACAGAGTAGGAAACCTAGAAGACTACGGTAACTATTAACTTGCAAAGTAAGGAATCCGCCTTCTACTCCAAGCCAAATCACGTGGGCCGTGATCCGGGTCCTTCTAGAATCCGGCTTCTGTGCGTCAGCTTACTGGGTCGCCCAATGGACCGTAGCCCACTACCATTTGGGCCACCCGGGTAATCCGGCACTTTAGACTACCATCTGATATACCCCTATTCAGTATATATCCGACAAACACCGTATGAAGCAACATGGGCGGCCTTGTTGTCTCGATCATTGTGGCGATCATCATCATCATCGGATCCATCATTCTTGTAGCGCCACCAGCAGTCACTAGCGGGGTGGCCGTGAATTTTGCAGATCTGGCATGTCACATCAACGTACGGCGTGGGTGCACGACCACGGCGGCGACGGTCATCCTGGCGGCGCACCTGATGACCACCATCACGGCGATCAGGTTCATCACGGCGCTGCTGTTGTTGTTGTCGATTTCCACCATCGTAGCGCTGTCCTTGGTTCTGGCCGCGATGATTATTGTCGTAGTCGCCGCGGTCACCGCGCTCACCGCGCGCACCATATCCATCGCCGCGATCACCACGTGCACCGTAGTCACCGCGTGCGCCATATCCATCACCGCGGCCTGCAGGGAGCCCGCGAGCAGCAAGGTTGGCGGAGGATGGAAACGCGCCTCCGGCAGCCGTCTATCTAGTCTCAACAAGCATGCGCTGACGCATGTCGAAGGCTGACACTTGGACGAACAGATCAGTGAGAGAGGTGCGGACTGCGTTGGCCGTAGCCACAATGGAGTCATAGGACCCGTCAAGGCCATTGAGAATGTACCCGACGAGTTCGTCTTCATCAATGGGTTTTCCAGCCGCGGCGAGCTCGGAGGCGAACTCCTTCATCTTGGTGAAGTAGAGCGCGGCTGTGAGATCATTTTTCTTTGTGCCATTGAGGGCAGATCGAAGATGCTGCACCCTCGAGCGAGACTGCGAGGAGAACATCCCTGTGATCGTGGCCCAGACTTCAGCAGTGGTGGTCAGACCCAAGACATGCGAGAGCACGTCCGGCGACATCGAGTTGAGAAGATATCGCATCACCAGCTGGTCTCGTGCAAGCCAATCTAGATAGAGAGGGTTGTCAACGAGTGTTTTCTTGTGCGTCGTAGCATCCTCAACCTCCGGTTGTTCAGCCGGGGCGCTGTCCGTGCCGTCGAGGAGGCCGGTGACGCGCGCACCACGCAGGACTGGGAACACAAGAGCCTTCCAGATTAAGAAGTTCTCGCGGGTCAGGTGCTGTGACGGGGGAGCTCCAAGAGCTGCAGCTAAGGCGCCGGTCGTGGAAGACTGAGAGGACGCCATGGCAAGTTGTTGCCCTAAAAAACGGATCCAATATGACGCACTGCAGACAACCCTCTCTGTACAGCGGCAAACAGCCCGTTTGTAAGCAGCAACTTTTGCGCTAATAGGCCATCGTTATTTTTACAACCAATTTTCGATTTCTCTCTCCCTCACTTAATCTGAATTCCTATGTGTGCCGCGTTACAAAAGGCTGATTGATATTGTTGTACATGCCCTTATGACGATGCACCGCATGGGTTTGGAGCCTGGATTAGGCGGGCTCGCGGCACCATCAAGCGCAATTCCTCTCAGATGGCTAGCCTTCACAGGTCGTAGTCAACTTTTCATGACTGTTAGAAGTTTTTCATGTCACGAAACATGGGTGAAAGAACTATGTCAGGTTAGGCGGGACACAAGATGGTTGTTTTCAGAATTATTAAAAAACTTTGGCTCAGAAATATGAAAAAAAATCACGCAAAAATGTAAACTTTAATTTAAAATACTTCGTATTTTGAGCTCACAAACTTGAAAAATGTATAGATCTAAGTGCACATTTTCATATCTCCAAAATTTACAAGATTTTGTCATTTTTATGTAGTCCATGGTATACAGAATTCCGTGTTGTGGTTTGCATACATATGGGATACATCATTGACAGCATCTAGAATTATTTCTATTATTCTTGAAACTTCTAAATATATTTTATGAAAATTTTAAAAACAATGGAGCATTGGAGTTTTGGAGCCAAAGTGACTCTCCCTTAAACATAGCTCTAGATCAAGCATGAAGGTCGAATCCTTGGGGAAAAGTAAGCCGCCTGCTTTGTTTAACCAGGCACAATACAAAACAAAAACAAAGAAGTTATTTATCTTTCTGATTGTGTTTCTTCACCGACCTGTTCAGTAGAAAAGCTTTAACAAACCGCCGTAGACGAAGTTTTTGCGGTGCAGCAGCACATGGTAAACATTTTTGAAATGCAAGTTTTTCAGTGGCTTAGATGTGTGGTTTTTGTTGGTCGTCAAGTGTGAGGAAATCACGATCGCTATGCGTGGAACGATGACCTTGGCCTCGGTCTCGTTACGTGTTAATATATGCCACAATGGCGGTAGGTACAGGAAGGGATTACAACAGAATTGAGATAGAGGAGAATCGTACCAATCTTTATACAGTTAGATTGGTACCGAATACAACACGGTTTAAACCTCCTAGCCTCTATCTCTAACAGTCAGTATAATGAATAAGGGGGCGAACAAAATAACAGTTGATGTAGCAGTAAAATGCAATCCTGAGCCACAATTCAGATTAGAACCATTCCACAGTGAAAATGAACGGTTCCAAGTACTACAACTCTTAGAACCCACAATAAAGGTAGCGAAGGACAAGAGAAGAGTTGCTGAAGGAAATGCAAGCATGATCAAACCAAACAAATTATTGGCTGATTTGTGTATAAAAGAAACAAGTGGCTGACACTTTACAATACAGAAAACTGAACCATTTCATCTACAACATGTAGTGGTGCGACAGGGCCACTATCACTGAAAACGAAAGAGCTAACCTTTTCAGTGGATCAAATGCATGGTTTGTGTTGGTCGTCGGTATAATACAGGGGGCAATAAAACTCAGTCGTTGCTCTAATTAGAAGAAGAGAACAGTTGATGTAGCAGAAGACCCTCCTGAGCCACAATTCAGGTTAAAATATCCTCCAATTTTTCTTATATTCACAACGATGATAGGCTGTTCCAACTTCCAAGTATAGTACTAGCAACTGTTAGAATCCTGAATCTGGATGAAATTTCTGTACTCCTTGTTCCCCACAATAAAACAGGCGGAAAAGCATTACAGCGGCATTTTACAAATTTACACTGCTGCTTCCTATGTCATGGCGACATCCATTGCATTTAGAAGTTGGCGAACCAGTCGTCCTCCTCGTCCTCGTTGAGGTAGCGGCGGTACCGGTCGAGGTCCTCGTCGGCGAGGCCGTAGCGGGCGCCCCAGTACTCGAGCCTCGCCTCCGCTGCACGCATGCCGCCCATCACCCTCTGGTACGCTACGTTGATCCGCTGGAAGTCCACGTCGCTGTCGTTTTCGTCGCCGTCTCGCCGGCGCACGACGTCTGGGTGGTACTGCAGCGCGAGGCGGTGGAAGGCCGCCTTGACCTCGCGCCTCGTGGCCCCCGGCGCCAGCCTCAGCGTCCGGTAATGGTCTTCCTGCACGCCCCTCGCCGGCGTCGCCGCCCCGCGCGCGCTCTCGCACCTCACCGACGGTGCGCCTCGTCGCCGCTGATGCAACGGCGCTGCGGACGACGGCACGCGCAGCTGCAGCACTACTCCTCCGGCAACGGTAGCCATAGTCGTAGGAGCACTCGAAGAGAGGATCGATTGATCGAGATGGATTTGTGCGGAGAGTTTATGAGAGCCTTGAATCCGGATGAGCTGGGCCTGGGCGTGTGTTGACCGTGCCGATGGAATGGATGGGGTTGCCGGGTGGGCGCGTGGGTTAGGGCATCTCCAGTCGTCCCCCCAGAGCCCCCCAAGCGGCGTTTTTGACCAAAAAAGCGCCGTTTTAGCGCCGAATTCCACCAGTCAGCCCCCCAGGAGCTGAAAAAGCGCCGTTTTTGCGCCGGCGCACCCAAGCCAAACCCAGCCCCTTGGGTTTGGCCTGGGGGGCAAAATACGCCGCTTTGCATGCAAAAAGGAATCTTTCTCCTACTTTTGCCCCACTTTGCATGCAAAGATGCCTCTCTCTCCTACTTTTGCCCCACTTTGCATGCAAAAGCCCTCCATTTTGGCTGGTTGGGTGGGCTACGGCTGGTAAATGACCATGCCCCAGGTTTTGATTTTGCGCCGTTTGTGCTATTTGTGTTGATTTTCTTGTGCTTGGAGGGTTGCAACGACTAGAGATGCCCTTATATAGGGACCTCGCCGGAAGCGGAGACACGTTTGGGCCACGGCCGGTGTTTCCCACGTTGACAGTGCTCGCACGTTTGGGCACACGGACAAAAACCCAGCGGGCATCTCTATCCGCTCAGTTTTCTTTCCCTCACGCGCCCCTATTTTCCGGCATTCCTCATTTACACTGAATTTTGCAGGAAACTGAGTACTATTAACATGTTGCTCTCGGAAGAAAGAAGATATGATTCACGTGAGTTTTCAAAGGGTAACCAATAAAAAAAAATTCCAGCACTCAGGGCATCTCCAGCCGTCCGCCCCAGAGCCCCCCCAGGGGGCTTTTTTCGCGGCGGAAGCGGCGAATAGCGCCGCTTCTTCACCACTCGCCCCCCCCCCAGCGGCCCAAATAGCGCCGTTTCGGCGCTATTTGGCGCCGCGGCACCCAGGCCGAACCCAGCCCGCTGGGTTCGGCCTGGGGGGGCGAAACTGCGGGCGGCCAACGCTGTCAGTGACGCCCCGGGAAAACGCGGGAAAAAATAAACAGAGCGGGTTCTAAACCGGTTGACCGGGACCATATATTGTGTAAAAATGAACTCCAAAACTGGATAATCTGCCTCCTGGGTTCTAAACCAGAGCGGGTTAAATATGGTGTCAGCTAGATCACCTCCACATCGTTAGAGAAGCTAGCTAGGAAACAAAACATCTGAACATTTTCATATGTTCCATGAAAGTCAATTTTTTTTTTTGAAATTTGAAAAGTGAAACCTATAAAGTTCCATGAAAGAACCAAGAAAAATACTTCTTACTTTTCTCTACCAACATCTCATTAGACATCTCGACTTTCTAATTTCTCAAAGTTTTGGATGAGGTGAGTGTGAATGTGATATAGGAGACATATATGCTCAAGCATTCTAAAACCACTTTGAAATGGTCAAAGGCTGTTTTGAAATAGTCCGAGGAGTGCATGCCCCCATGCCTTGGGATTTAATGAGTTTGAAAATGTTTTCATCCTCATCTCTGCTAGATCAACTCCATCTATACACAAACTACATAACAAAACATCAGATTTTAGAGTGGTTCAAACAAGATGCAAACATAATAAGTAATTGTCCTCTCTATTTTACTATTGAAATCAGAATCTAATGTCAAAAAAAATTTGAAACTGAATTTAAGATAATAAAACCTTGGAATAAGTCAATATCCCTCTCTTACTCAGCACCCCCTCCAAGAGAGCATTGTTCCATTTCCTTGTCATGAGATGCCAGAAGATGAGGAGTCTCCCTTCCCGACGTGGTATGTCTGAATGTTCATGACTCTGGTTTGCCATGCCTTTGGATTATTCTTAGCTCTTCTTACTTATTAGTATTAACGCTAGAACATTTTATTTTAGATGGTTAAAGTAGCACCTCGGGGTGTCATCATTAATTTGGTGCTTTCTTATTATCATATCTCGAACATCTTGTTAATGTTCTGAAATTAGAACTTTATCAATGTTCCTCATTGCGAAGAAGCAGCAGGTACCAAAAAGTACGGAAGGAGCGTCATGTCAAAAAGGGAGAAATGTATCTAAATTTATAGTCTCTTTGTAGGAACTTTTTTGTTCATGTTACAACTTGCTAAAGTGTGAGCACTACCTTATTGTAGAAAGACAGCAGACCAAAAATGGGCAAGAAAGTAATCCTCTGCCACCAAAACAAATCGAGGCAATATTTCATTCATATGTAGTTTATATGTTACTTCAGATTCTTTGCCTTGTCACAAGGTTTTCTTCTTTAGGGAAATACATATTATGTAGGACGTGATGTCGGAAGCTTTTGTTTCTTTCCAAATGAGTATCATGTATTTAGTTTGAGCTGTGGTGATTTTGCAATACTATGTTATATTATTAATATATGTGACAATCAAGATAACTACTTCTTTTTGTTCCAGCAACTCCAAACAAATGAACCTGCTACATCAATTCACATCAGCTTCTACATTGACATTCTACGAGTGCTAGAGTCGTACTATCAACTATTTGTCCAAAATTACTTGTCAATGGCTAATTGGGTTTTTCTAGTAACTTTGAAGGGAAGGAATGATGTCATGGATTTTCTACCTGCTAACTTGAATGGTTGAGAGAGACACAATCTGTAGTTCTTCTGAATCAATTGAACAGTTTGGCTTATAGCACTAGATGCAAGCGTCTATATTGGTCATTGTAACCATGATTATACTTATTTTTTCTTGGAAGGAACCATGATTGTCCTTCAATGCTATTTATGAGCGACTGATTTATCAGTGTCACTATGTTTTCTAGTTCAGTATCAAGTCTGTATGACCAAAATATTTTCCAAAATCGACTTTAAGGAAATTGCCCGGAAAAGATTCCAAAGACCTTATTTCACTCGAAGACCCCCGGAGCCAGAAGGAGACCCGGAGGGGGGCAAGGAGGGGCCCACACCACCCCTGGGCGCGCCCCCCTAGGTCGCGCCTGCAGGTGGTGTGGGGGTCCCAGGCACCCCCTCGGGCTCCTCTTTCGACTACATATGCCGTGTAACCCTAAAAGATCAGTGGATCGTCATATTCCACAGAAACACAACAAAGCGCCATCGCCACCTCGAAGCTCAATTTGGGGATTAGAAGTTCCTGTTCTGGCGCCCTGCCGGGACGGGGATTCGGAGGATATCATCGCCATCATCACCGCCACCACTTCTCCATCAACCATCCATGATTCCCCCGCCAATGTCTGAGTAATCCCCGCTGTAGGCTGAGAGGGATGGAAGGGATTGGATGAGATCATTCATATAATAATGCCAGATTGTTAGGGCATAGTGCCTAGTATCGGTTGTTAGTGTTTTCTACCGTTATTGCAACTTGTTATGCTTAATGCTTGTCACTAGGGCCCGAGTGCCATGATCTCAGATCTGAATATGTTATTGTTTCATGAGTATAATTATGTTTCTTGATCATATCTGCAAGTTGTTTACACACATTATTGTCGGGAACCCGAGGCCCCAAAGTGACAGAAATTGGGACAACCGGAGGGGGTGGCTGTGATGTGAGGATCACGTGTGTTCACGGAGTGTTAATGCTTTGCTCCGGTGGTTTATTAAAAGGAGCACCTTAACTACCGATAGTTTCCCTTGAGGCCCCGCGGCAAACGGGCTGGTAGGACAAAAGATGTAGTGCAAGTTTCTCATTGTGAGCACGTATGACTATATTGGAACACATGCCTATGGTTTGCCTAGAACTTGGATGCTTTATTATTATTATCTGCAATGTGCATGTTTTGATTATTATGAACTATCTTATTAATGCAACGCCCGTTCATCCATCCTACAGTATTTTAATCCTACTGTTTTCCGTAATTGCTACTGTTGTCACTATTTTACTCCTGCTGTTATTTTACTACTACTGTTGCTATAAAACTGTTACCACTGATAACCTGTTGCGAGCAAGTCTACTTTCAGGTGCAGCTAAATTGACAACTCAGTTTTTGAGGATTATAAATATTCTTTGGCTCCCCTTGTGTTGAATCGATAAATTTGGGTTTTACGTCCCTCGAAGACTATTGCAATCCCCTATACTTGTGCGTCATGAAGACTATTTTTTGGCGCTGTTGCCGGGGAGCATAGTTTTATTTATTTGCTCACTTGAACATGATATTGTTCGCTGCAAGCCTTTCATCATGGGTAAGACTCGTGATGGAAAAGTTCCTATAATACCATCCACTACAAGGAGAGGTACAACTCTGAACACCTCAGTTGCTCTTGATTCACCATCTGTAATGAGTAAACTTTTTACACCACCACATGCTACACACACTGTTACTTCTGCTGAGTCTGAAAATGCTTCTGATACTTTTGATGATGCTTCTACTGTGCTTGATGATACTGGTTCACTAGGTCCTTTCCTAGATGCTACAATTGCTAGAGCAAACAAATTTAGAACACTAAAATTCATGTTGAAAATGTTGGTACAACTGTTAATTCACCTGAAATTCCTAGTGATGATCTAGAGGAAACCTACATTGAACTTAATGATGACTTTATTAAGGAAGCTCAAGCTACTACTAGTGCAAGTGCTCTTAAGAGTCTTCTTGCAAGACACACTGTTAAATATAAATCTTCTCCTGATGCTAAGCTTGGCACATATCCCATACACATTAAAGATAAGTATTATGATTTCTCTTTAGATTTATCTTATATATCTATTGTTGAGAAAGAACCTTTTTGTGGCACTGAAGGTAAAAGTGCTATGGAACATATGAATGAGCTTTCATATTTGAGTAGTTTATTTTCTGATGATACTAAGATACACACTTACTTTGTTACCAAGATCTTCCCTTTATCTTTGAAAGATCAAGGTAAAACTGGTTCAACTATTTGTCACCTTGATCTATTGATAGTCCTATGGGTTTGGTTAATGCTTTCTTTAATAATATTTTCATGGTAGTGCTCAACATGCTGCCTTGCAGAATATCTTTAACTTTAAAAAAATTGAAGGAGAGAAAATGTCTGAATCTTGGTCAAGGTTTTGTTCTTTAACAAGAGCTAGCCCTGGCAATCCATTACCTAAAAATGAGCTCCTAGATATATTTTATAATGGACTAACTACTGAATCTAGGACATACCTAGATAGTTGTGCTGGTTGTGTTTTCAGGAAAAAAACTTCAGAAGAAGCTGAGAAATTATTGGCTAAAATAGACAAAAATCATGATGGTTGGACCATACCCAACACTAATACCAAGACCCAAGAAGAGGGGAATGATTGAATTAAATGATGAGGGAAGCCAAGAAATCTCTTAAAGAGATGGGTACTAAATCTGAAGATGTGAAGAATCTACCACCTATAAAAGAATTATGTAAGCCAATTCCTCATCCATCAATAGTCGATGTACACTCTCTCCAATATTTTGATAGTAGAGATATTCCCTACTCTAAACCACCTGATCAATGCTTAGATGAATTTGATAATTATGTTGTTAAGAAAGACAACTTTAATATGAGAATGCAGAATCATCTTATGGAAAACTCTAGAGCTATTGATAATTTGCATGGTATTATTGAGAAAACCTCTAATGATGTTAAAATGCTTGTTAAACATTTTCATATGGTTCAGACTCAAATTGATCAACTCACTAAAGTGCAAAAAGATTTGCTAGCTAATTCTTATAGAGAAAAACATGTTTGTGAAATAATTACTAGAAGTGGTGTTTCTACTAAGGATCCCTTGTATCCTGAAGGACATCGTAAAAGAATTGAATAAGATTCTCAACAACCTAAAAACAATAGTTCTCATTCGAAAAAAAGAAGAAGAGACATAAATTGCTGTAGAATCTGATGAACCTGCTAAAGATCCTAATAGTATATCTATCTCAGATGCTGAAACTAAAAATGGAATGATAAAAGTGATGCTTCTGATAAAGAACAAACTATAGCTGAACCTGAAAAGCAAACTAAAACTGCAAAGTATACTAAGGAGGATTTCATTGCTAATAAACATGGTAATTAAAGAGAACATTGGGTGCAAAAAGCAATGCCTTTTCCTAATAAGAAACACAAATCAAAGGAAAAAGAACATTATAACAAGTTCTATGAATGGATGAAACCTTTGTTTTTGCAAATTCCTTCAATTGATGCTATTAAACTGCCTCCTTATTCTAAATACATGAAAGATATTGTCTCTAACAATAGGAAGATTCCTAATGAGGAAATTTCCACTATTCTTGCTAATTACTCTTTCAATGGAAATGTTCCAAAGAAGCTTGGAGATCTTGGTATTCCTACTATCCCTTGTTCTATTAAAAATAATTATGTTAGAACTGCTTTATGTGACTTGGGAGCAGGAGTTAGTGTTATGCCTTTTTCTCTCTGTAAAAGGCTCTCTCTGGGAAAATTGATACACACCGATATATCTTTTCCAATGTCTGATAAATCTACTGTTATTCCTGTTGGTATATGTGAGAATGTTCCTGTTCAAGTGACTACTAATTGTTTGATATCGCTAGGTATCGAGTATCCAGTGTAATACGAGACTTGATTTAATATATCTAGATCGGAGACTCGGCAACTTGATTGCCGGCTACCAGATCGCATATCATCATGTTTTCCCTTGAGCTAAACCCTCTCCCAAACACCAGAGTCGAATTGCCCCAAGATAAGTTACCCCTGGTAACGTCTGCCGTGATTATCCCACGATAGTTGGCGCCCACCGTGGGGCCTACGTCCAAAGGTGTTTACATCACGGGAGAAACTCGGAAGAACATGGAGAACCTTGTCATCGGCGAGATCTACACCGACCGCCAAGGAGAGAAGATGGTGGACGATTCCGGCTGGGGGCCAGAGTCGGATCTGCTCGAATCCGGATCTGTCGTGACAATCGGCCAGATCAACGTCTTCATCGGCATGGTACGTACGTCCGGTTCAATCCCTGACGATTTCGGATTTGATTCTGTGTCAGGGGAAGCTACCTGTGTCCAATCAGATGGGAAAGAACCGGTCGGGACGGTAGATCCGACAGAAGAGCCCCCCACGAAGAGGGAACAGCCGGAGGAGCCGGCATGGACCCCGCGTGGCCAGGTCATGAGAGAGGATGATACCGAGTCCATCCTGCATCTGCTGGAGAACTGGTACGAGGAAAATAGCAGCGAAGAGGAAGAGTACGAATCTGCGCCAAGCATTACGCGCCAGGTTGCGGTTTACACGGCCCCGGCGATCAATCTTAATCAGGGAAACGTGACCGCGGCCACAGTCGGAACAGCACCAGCAGTGGCCCAGCAGCAAGGTCCGGTTGACGGAAACCCGGTTCTCACCCGAGTCGACGGAGAATCGGCATCGGTTACCAGCCACGCGGCGGACAGCGAGTTGCAGGCAAACATGTTCGGATATCTGGCAAACCGGACGCCAGGGGCGGGTCCTTCAAACCCGCAACACCCGGCCCTATTCAACAACAACTTGATTCTGGATCCAACCGTTTTAGCTACAGTTATTACTCCGGAAAACGCGGCGGAACGTGTCAGAGATCTGGACGTAGCCCACCGTGCATTGGAGCAACAGAGAAGGCAAGTAGAAGCAGAAAGGCAGGGGATGGCCACCCGCCAACGTGAGCTGGATGCATTGGAAACCCGGCTCCGAGAAGAGACAACCAGGGTGCGTCAAAGGCACCAAACCATGTTACCAGCAACGGGTGGAGTTATAAACCCGACCAACCTATTTATCACACCTCAGGATCAACCGATTCCGGCAGCAAACCAAGGAACCGTACAACAACCTGCAACTGGAGGAGCACAGCCGGCAAACATACAAGCCGGGTTACCCACATTGCAGACTGGAATCGCTGCCGGCAATACATTACCACCACCAACACCATCGCGATTTCGCACACCAGCAGGTCATTACAACAACCCCATGGATAATGTGTACGCAGCAACGCTCACATTGAATCAAATCCCCGTGAGAGAGTCACCCCACGCAGAGGAGACCCGGCGGGCGATAGATCTATTGCGCACTGCGGTAGCGCAGCAAGTTAATTACCCGGATCACAGAAGTGGAATGCATGGGACACCATATATCAGCCAGCAACGAGGCAATACCGGCAATATCCAGAAAAGTTCTGCGCGGCGGAGGGAAGAGCAGCAGCAAATGCCGCCTCCTCCCCGTGTTCAGGAAGTACCGGCAGCATCAGCAGCACAAACTATCGTGGACAGTTCCAGAGCCAGGAGGGCCGCGGCCGGGTCTGCGGTGCATGGGCCACCAGCCGTACCGCGTCCAGCTGCACCTCCCGCAGGATCACATGTTCCCCGGGTGAGGCTAGTTCCGACTAATCTCGCTGGGCCTAAGTGTCTGTCGGCTGACATCAGGGCTGAGCCTTACCCGGATAAATTCAAAGAACCGGGTAAAGTTGTGAATTATGAGCCGACTATGGATCCAGAAACATGGTTTGCAGTTTAGATGGCTATGTCGATTCGCAATGCATAAGAAAATCTTCAAGCCAAGTTCATGTACTTGATGATGTCAGAAGGAGCAGCAAAGTTATGATTCAATAATTTACCGGAAGGATCTATCAAGTCATGGGAGGACTTGAAAACTGCGTTTATCAAGCACTTTCATGGGATGTGCAGAAAGCTATTTACTATTGATGACTTAGAGCGATGTGTACAAAAGAAAGGAGAATCGGCGCGCAGCTGGGTGCGCCGGGTTATGGAGATACTTCACTCATCTACGGATATTCAACCCAAAGATGCGCTACAAGCTATGGCAAAGACGTGCAAGTACATACCTTTAGTGCAAAAGTTAACTCGCATGAAATCTAGTCGAAATGCTTCAGAGGTTACGATGGGCGAGCTAATGGACGCATGCAATAAACACGCTGCAACGGATACTACAGAAGAGGATGTCGATGACAAGAAAGCAAAAGCAAATACAAATAATAGTGGAAGAACCGGCAATGGATCAACGCCGGGTAACAATGGAGGTAACAATGGGAACAACCAGAACAAGCGCCCGTTTGAGGGAGGCTCCGAGTTTGTCGCTAGCACAGAAGCCGGGTCTTCGAGACCTAGAGCAGAAGGAAATTTCAATGCTGGAAACCACAACGGAGGAAATTATCAAGGACCGCCGAGGCCGGGTAACAATTGGGATATCTTCAGAATGGCGTGCCCAAAGCACAGCAGGAACGGTAGGCGGCTAACCACTCATTGGAGCAGTGCGCGGACCTACAGAGATGGAGAATGAGGAGATAAACAAGGCCATGCGAGGTGCAGGTCGGGGAGGAGGACCGGGTCCGGGTGGAAACCCGGGCAACGGCCCACCCCCAGCTGGTAACCCGGCAGGCGGAAATCCGGGTAACAACCAAAGGGGAGCTGGAGGTTTCCAAGCCAACCCCAAGCAATTGGGACAATATCACGTGCATACCACAGGAATTTCTAACAAGGACAAAAAGATACTGAAACAAGAAGTAAACTCGGTTTCTTCGGCTGTCCCGAGATACCTGAGATGGTCAGAGCAGGACGTAACATGGAGCAGAAGAGATCACCCGGAAAGGATAGAACACCCGGAGTCTTAGCATTGGTGGTGGCACCCAGGTTAATGGTTATGAGCTGAAAAAGGTCCTAATGGACGGTGGAAGTAGCATCAATATCTTGTATTGGGAAACCTTTCTACGCATGGGTCTCAAGGAGTCTCAGCTGCAGAAGAGTTCAACGGTTTTTCACGGGATTGTGCCGGGTCACTCAGCGTGCCCCGAGGGAAAGATCACATTGGAGGTAGCTTTTGGAGAATCAAAGGATAATTATCGAGTCGAGTGGCTTACTTTCGAGGTGGTTAAGTTGCGCAGTCCTTATCACGCGCTATTCGGAAGGCCGGCTTATGCCAAGTTCATGGCCAGGCCGTGTTATGTGTATCTACAACTAAAAATCCCGGGGCCCAAGCAGACCATCACCATACACGGGAGCCGGGATATAGCAGCTGAGTGCGATGAAGGAGACGCAGCCATGGCGGAGCAAGCTTGCAGAAAAGAGGAACTCAAGTATTACCGGTCTCAAGTAGACCCGGATGACAGAACAACTCTAAAAAGGCCAAATACTGAAGATGAGAAAGCAAAATTCAAGGCAGCACAGGACACCAAGATGGTAGCTTTTGTCGAGGGTGATCCCTCTAAGCAATTTGCTATAGGATCTAATTTGGACAGCCAGCAGCATAAAACACTTGTGGAGTTCATTCGTTCAAATCAGGATGTGTTCGCCTGGACGCCTAGCGACATGCCGGGTATCCCCACAGAGTTGGCAGAGCACAGTTTGCACGTCGATCCCAAGTCCAGACCCGTGAAACAGGGCTTGAGAAAGATGAATGAGGAAAGAAGGAAAGCTATAGGGGAAGAAATTGCTCGGCTGCTGACAGTCGGCTTTATTATGGAAGTGTTTCACCCGGACTGGTTAGCAAATCCGGTTCTCGTGATGAAAAAGACCAATGAGTGGAGGATGTGCATTGATTACACGAGTCTCAACAAGCATTGCCCAAAGGGTCCGTTTGCACTACCAAGGATAGATCAGATTATAGACGCAGTAGCTGGAAGCGACCTATTATGTTTCCTGGACGCTTATTCCGGGTATCATCAAATCAAGCTCAAGAAGGAGGATTGGGAGAAAACATCGTTCATAACCCCTTTTGGGGCCTTTTGTTACAAGACAATGACATTTGGACTGAAGAACGCTGGCGCAACCTATCAACAGTGTATTCAGAAGTGCTTCGAGGACCAAATTGGACGCAACGTACATGCTTACGTAGACGATGTGGTGATCAAGACCAGAAAGGCGGAGACATATATCGATGATCTAAAGGAAACATTCAAGAACTTGAGAAGGTATCAGATGAAGCTCAACCCGACAAAGTGTGTTTTTGGAGTTCCAGCCGGGAAATTACTCGGCTTTATCGTTTCTGAGAGAGGAATTGAAGCAAACCCGGACAAAATCAAAGCTATCCAGAGCCTGAAAAAGCCGGAAAATTTGAAACATGTTCAGAAGCTCACAGGGTGCGTAGCAGCGCTCAGCCGGTTTATATCCAGACTCGGAGAAAAGGCGATACCCTTGTACCGGCTCCTGAAAAAATCTGACAAATTCGTATGGGATCAAGAGGCGGACGAGGCGTTCGAGGCACTAAAAAAGCAGCTATCTGAGGCACCAGTCCTAGCAGCTCCGGGTCCTAAAGAGCCTATGTTATTATACGTTGCAGCAGGGCCCCGGGCGGTTAGTGCAGTGGTTGTTGTCGAGCGAAAAGAAGATGGAAAAGAATACCCGGTCCAGAGGCCGGTTTACTACGTCAGTGAGGTATTATCAGAGGCAAAACAGCGCTATCCGCATTGGCAAAAGCTGGTTTTCGGGGTCTTCATGGCCAGCCGGAAATTGAAGCCATATTTTCAGGAACACCCCATAACAGTGGTTAGTTCTATACCAATGTCGGATATCATCAGAAACTCAAATGCAACAGGTAGAATAGCCAAGTGGGCGATCGAGATGGGGGATTATCATATCAATTACGAGCCAAGGTCAGCAATTAAATCTCAAGCTCTAGTCGATTTCGTTAGTGATTGGACACACACAGTCATGCCTACCATGGCTCTAAACTCCTAGTCCTGAATCATGCACTTTGATGGCTCCAAGCAATACGAGGGGTCAGGAGCTGGAGTGGTGCTAACATCACCCAAAGGAGACAAGTTGAGCTACGTGCTGCAGATTCACTTTGATTGTTCCAACAACGTGGCCGAGTATGAGGCCTTATTGCACGGCTTAAAGGTAGCCAAGGAGATGGATATTAAGAGAATACGATGCTTTGGAGATTCGGACCTTGTGGTACAGCAGGTCTCAGGAACTTGGGATAGAAAAGATGCAACTATCGCAGCATACCGCAGAGAGGTTGATAGAGTTGCCGGGTGTTTCTCCGTGTACGAGGTGGAGCACATAGACAGAAGAAAAACGAGGCAGCATGCACTCGCCAGACTCGGCTCGCGCAGAGAGCCGGTTCCACCTAATGTTTTTCTGGATGAACTATGGCGACCATCAGTTAAACCGAGTCTGAGGAAGAACTGGCAAATCAAGACCCGGATTTGGAGCTCGTAGCCACAGTACGTGATGTTCCCGAGTGGACAGAGCCGTTCTTGGCCTACCTATCACGGGCGAGTTTACCACAGCAGGAAGTATTAGCAAGACAAATCTGAGGCGAGCAAAAGGATATTCTATCATCAATGGAGAGTTATACAAGAGAAGTGCAGCAGGAGTCTTTTTGCACTGTGTAGCACCAGAAGAAGGCCGACAGATCCTCAAGGAAATCCATGAAGGTGATTTGGGCATCATGCAGCCACAAGATCCCTGG
This sequence comes from Alopecurus myosuroides, assembly GCA_028641055.1. NCBI lineage: Eukaryota > Viridiplantae > Streptophyta > Magnoliopsida > Poales > Poaceae > Alopecurus > Alopecurus myosuroides. Next base: position 587,537,874 of record CM054057.1, on the reverse strand, counting down.
TGGCCAAGCTTATCGACATGGTTTTTTCTGGCTCACGGCCCTAGCAGACGCGGAGCGCTTGGTGGCAAGGTGTGACGGATGTCAAAGGTACGCTCGCCAAACCCATGTGCCGGCTATGGAACTACGGACTATCCCGTTAACTTGGCCGTTTGCTGTTTGGGGTATGGACATGGTTGGCCCCTTTCACATGTCACCTTGCAAAAAGACGCACCTCTTGGTGGCCATTGACAAGTTTACCAAGTGGGTTGAGGTTATGCCAGTTACCAACTGTGAAGCAATTACAGCAGTCAAGTTCCTGAAAAGGATTATCTATCGGTTCGGGTATCCCATAGCATAATTACCGACAATGGAACCAATATGTCCCTTGGCGAGATGGAGAAATTTTGTGGTAACAATGGAACCCGGCTTGACGTAGCTTCAGTGGCCCATCCCAGGATAATGGACAAGTGGAGAGGGCAAATCAAGAATTGCTTCGTGGATTAAGCCACGATTGCGAGTTCCGTGTATCAGAGCTGCTGGTGCATGGGTTGAAGAATTACCTGCAGTGGTTTGGGGTATCAACACAACACCTAACAGATCCACTTAGATGACACCGTTTTTCATGGTTTATGGTGCAGAGGCGGTGTTGCCGAGTGATATCATCCATGACTCGCCTCGAGTCTCGGCTTACGTCGAGGTAGAGAACGAGAAGACCCGGCAGGACGCCGTGGATATGCTAGAAGAAGAAAGAGAACAAGCACTGGAAAGATCAGCCATATATCAGCAGGATCTGCGGAGATATCATAGCCGGCGCGTGAAAACCCGGGTCTTCCAGGCAGGAGACCTGGTTCTGCGCCTGGTACAGTCAAAAGAAGGAAAACATAAGTTATCACCGCCATGGGAAGGGCCGTTTATCATAAGCCGGAATCTGCACAATGGATTGTATTACTTGATAGATGCAAGGAAGAGTCGGCTACGGTTAACGAACCGCTCATACCACTTCATCTATGCAAGAGAAAGAAAGCCATGGAACGTAGCTCAGCTGCGTCCCTACTACCTAGTATAGACCAGACTCACAAGTGGAATTACACGATGTAACATGCAGCAGGTTTCAGACGCACTCTTTTCCCATCCAGGGTACCTAAGGGGACTGGAGGGTTTTTAATGAGGCGGCTTGCTGACCTAACTTTCTCATATCAATAAAGAGATGGTTAAGCAATATATCTCCTTCACACGTTTTATCAAGTTCTATTTTTCTGTTATTTTTTTTACTTTTCTTCCAGGTAAGTATTATTTATTGTTTCCTTAGTGCATTCGTTTCCTTAGTATGTTGCATATATTTAGGTCTTGGGGGCTGATTGCTTGAATAGCACAGTTACAAACTCAAAGACCCGGCCATGATGCCTATGAGTTATAAGGGCCGATTACTCGCAAACGAGTACGGCTGCAATCTTATAACCGGACAAAGGAGCCAAATTTCTTGACTTTTCTTACTTAAGCTCGATGTGACTCGCACTAAAGTGGCATGATTTGCTCGCTTACGATTACAATCAGCCATGATGCCCAATGGGACTTGCCTGACCCTGTTTTCGTACAGATGTAACAACATGGTATCCACGCGAAAGCCGGCTTACAGTACAAGAGAGTCAAAAGGGTCATCTAAACCACAAGTTATGCAGAGTACAGGGTTAATAACCGGAAACTCAAAGTCTATCAAGCATAACTTCAAAACCTATGTGAAACGGCTCTAGGTTTTGGGCTTAGCAGAAACAATTTGTTTTCTTCGAGAAACCTCACACCCCAGACTCGGAATTTCGGGCCTTGGGGACTGGGGATTTTGAAAAAAGAGGCAAGTTATCTAGCTATTAAGCACCAAAAACCCACAAATCCGAGCCTTGGGGACTTGGGGACTTAGAGAAAAGTTCACCCGTCAAAACCCATGTGACCCGGAAACCGAGTCTCACAAAAGGAACCATAAAGAAAGTCGGAGTATCAAGAGTAAATAAGCTCAAAGGCAGATAGATATCAAATTCATCCAAAGGCCGGAAGAGCCAAGCACTACAAGAAATATGTTGATACGTGACCCTCAATTTTTGTCACTAGAAGGTCACGTAGGTTGATTCATGACCCCTTTTTGACCAAAAATGAAAAGTCACATACCGAGCGTCTTATTTCATCGTCAATGACTAATTGGATGGAATTGTCATAGACTCTATGACCCAATCAGAGGGGTCATAACCCTATGACCAACTGATTTGGTCATGTGATATCCTGCCATAGCCACGTCACATCCTACGTGGCCAATCCTACGTGGCAAATATTATGACCAAATGACTAGGTCATTGAAGAGATTCAGCCCAGTCCATACTGCTCCACCAAATGGGCCAGCCCAATGTTTTAGCCCAATAATTTTTTTTCCCTTTAATTTGTTGTCAGGTTAAAAGGCTCATGTGAAATTTCGTCTGGGCCTAGGCCTTTTCCATCCATTTCGAATCTGGGCCTTGGCCTATTTATGGTCCAATGTATTTCCTGGCTGTTGACTACTTTGGTTCATTAAAATTGAATTTTTTTTTATAATTGAATACAGCCCACTAGTAGTTGGGCTGATGCCATGGGCTTTTTACTGTTAAGCCCAATTGCATATAGATAGGTCAAATTCAAATCCATACATACAAATTTGAATTCCAGTAAATTTGAACTACAACTCATTCCAGAATGCAAATCCTCACATAACTCATATTCAAGGCACATCATTCTCACAGAATTCATACATTCTCACAGAATTCATACATTCAAGGTTCATTCAAATCATTGAAGGAAAAACTGATACCACCAGGTACCAACGAAAAAAGTAAAACAGAAAACAGAATAGAAACTCCACTTCTACTTCCACTTCTACTTCCAAAAAACTCCACTTCTATCTTCTATCTTGAACTCCACTTCTACTTCCAAAAAACTGCACTTCTATCTTCCACTTCCTGTTATCTGACCTGAAAAAAGGAACAGAATAGAAACTTCAGAAAACATAGAGCTTCAGAACAGAAAGTGCATTGAGCAATACAGAAAGAACTGAAACTGGAATCATTTCAGCTATAGCTTCACAACCAAACATAGAGCTTCACAGTTTAAAATCAGAACATGCATGATGCTCACAGGAGAAATAACCCAGCAAACACACAGGGGAACTTACCATCAGAGAGCCTTGCTTCCAAACAACGCCATCAGGTGAGCTAGTTGCGCATGAGTTTCGTCCGTCTTTTGTTGTAGCAGAAGATGCTCCTTGTCACGTACAGCTTGTGCAACTTCTGCTTCTTCGCTCCTCTTCTTCATTTCAGCTAGCTCTGCCCGCATTGCTTCATTTTGGATTTGCTCCCTCTCCAGCTTCTCCTCTAGCTCAATGACATGCGCAGCCACAGCAGGATCTGATTTACTGAACTTCCTGGATGAGCTTGATTGAAGACCAACATTCTTGAGGAATGTGCTTGAAGGGCATTTCTTGGTAAGCACATCAGCAACAACAGCGACATCAGACTTTTGTTGGCCTTCTTGTGCTGAATCATCCAACATATTCTCCATGTCCTTCTGCAATTACAGATGCACAACATACATACACATATTAAAATTCTGTTATAGCAAATTGGCTACCTTAGCAGGCAACACATCTGAAAATATCATATAACAGGCAACACATCTGAAAATATCATATAACAGGCAACATATATACTACCATGTAACAAGCTAGAGAGAATTGCTGGGCACCAACCAAGATCACAAGCAGGTCATGTAGAAGCATAGTGCAGAACTGTATTAACTATACTTGCTAAAAAATCCATCTAAACCTATCTGTTTTGAACACATGTAATAGATCATCTAACATCAAGTATGCCTTGAACAATTCCTGGGAGAGACAAGTAACTTACTATAGCTGCCTGCACTTCCTGGGAAAAACCCTCTTTCTTGCTGTTATGTGTAGCCTTAAACAGGTCTACCGCAGTCAAGGTTTCGCCCTTGCGATCCTCCTTCTGAAACATTTTCCATCAAGACAGCAGGCAGACTATAAGCTTTCAAGGCAAAATATTCTTAGGCCAATTGAAAAACATGAGTTTTCTTACAGTTTGATATATGTGGGCAGCGTAGCATCGAGAACCTGTCCTTTGCTGAAACTTGACTTTACTTCTGTTTTTCTTGACACTTTCACAGGTTTGCTACAATAGAATAAATGAGCAAAGTACAATCAAGAACAGCAGCAGATACATCACAGCAAGCATTAACAAAACTCATAGCGCGTGAACATACATACCTTGTGTTTCGGGGTAGACCACAGTTCTACCAGCTTTTGCCATTCATTGTCTGACAAGCCTTCCACCGGGGACTTGGCGCTAACTTCATTAGCTGCCACGTCGTTGAAGAAATCCTTCTTGATCAAGTGGCGTCTATTCTTTGATACTTTCTTCAAGATGTCTTTGCAAGTCTTCTCAAGAGTCTCTTCAGTAGCGTCAATGTGAAAATTGGCCTACCAAAATAGGAAACAAGGCAATGGGACAGTCAGATAATCATATTGCCAGGGGTATCCATAGCAAGAACATGAGATTCAGGTTCAAAGCAGTTAGCTTACAGAAACTTTCCCAATGAAGTTCTTGACAATGTTGGGGTCTTTCTTGTACTCCTTAAAGTGAGGCAGCACCGGCAGAACAGATCTTGCAATATAGCCACACTCTGATGCAAGCAATGCAGCCTGCATCGGCTTCTCTGGACGGTTCATCCCTTGAGAAATTTGGATGGTGACCTTCTCACCCAATCCCTTGGTTAACCGCTCTAGCCCTGTTCCCCTTCTCTTGTGTTTAACCAAAGCAGTTTCATCTGAAAATGTAAATATAGCAGAATGTCATATATACATGCATGCCATCGGTTAACAGAATACACTAATAAGGTGGCATGTTCTACAGATGGATACATCAAACCAAATGTAGGAATGGCATAGGAGTGACTTGCTTCCATCAGAAGTATGTTGATTCTGTTCAGTGACTTGCATAGTCTTTTCTCCATCCATGTTCCCGGAGCTTCCTTCATCCACATGCAGCGGGCCTTGTACATTGTCGCATAGCAAGCTTCCACCATCATTGTGCATTGTCATTTCTCCATCCATGTTCCCTGTGTTTCCTTCATCCACATCTTCATCCACATGCAGGTGTGGTGTGGTTTCTTCCATGCTGGTTGGAGCCAACACCTTCTTCTGCCTTTTGAAGAGACAGTTGTCATCTTGATCTGGTCGGATATCAGCTAGCATTCTTTTAGTTCCTTCTAGATCTGGAGCCACCACCCTTCCAGGAGCCATTGCAGAAGATTGAGTTGAATCAAGTGTGCGTATCCGTGTGCTTGTCCTTCTGCTGCTTATCTTCTTAACAGCACACTTCTTCCTTCTAGAAACCTTGGGTCCCTCGTAGAAACAACAAAGACAATGGCATTAGATAATGAGTAAGAAAAGTCTTTGCACAGATTAAACAAAGAGCACACAAATTAAGCCCCCCCCTTCCCACCACACACCCACCTTAACTTGCTTCTTCACTACGGTATCATCACTTTCATCTTGACCAATCACTCCATCGTCCTCAGGACTGTACTCTGAGCTTGAGTCTTGAGTTATGGCAGATGTTGAATCATTGGTTGTAATTGCACTAGCTTCAGTACCAGCATTGTTTGAATTCCTAATCATGGATACTAGTGCACCGATGCCAAGGGACTGGAATATACGATTGTTCCTCAACATTTGCTGAACCCTAATCTTCTCGTATTCCGTGGCAGGTGCTTCTTTTTGAAAGATAAAATTAAGCAACCATGAGTTTGATTTGGTTGAATTGCATTGAGAAGCAAGACAACGAAAACAAGTAAGTTGAATCTTTGAAACATGGTATTGAGTACAATTAATTCATTAGGAACTAATAAACAACCCCATTCTAGGCAATTTATCTATCCTATCATGTTTTATTTATCCTTATTCCTGGTACCTTAACAAGCACAAGAAAAATATGACCATAGCTAGAACAGGACATAATAGCATGCAATACAATGAAAAAATATAACCATATATTACAAGAACAGCATGTAATAAGCTAGAGATACATGGAAGCAAACATAGACAAGGTAGCAGGAAAAGCATAAGGAACAAGGTTACTTACCGGCAAGCAGGTTCTTCTTTGACATCTTTGCCATTGATGATCTCAACCTGGGGTTTTGATCTGGTTAGTAAAAAATTATAATGAAAAGAATTTGTTCACACGAAAATTTGATGTAACAGGAAATTAACTTCCTTCTTAGGAAATATAGCATTCTTTCTTAGCAAATATGATTTCATATCAGAGTTATTGTAAAACTAAACAACAGTAGCATCAATGAGCCCTAAACTAAACAACAGTAGCATCAATAAGCCCTAAACTAAACAACAGTAGCATCAATAAGATGGATCAAATCATGCAGGTGGGGATCAAATCATGCTATGGAGAAGAACCCTAAACCTAGAACAAGGAGCTAGCTAAGGGAGATGGACGGGACAACTCACCGTCGACGAGGTTAGATCGATGGTGTGGCGGTCGTCGTCGTCGTTCCTGTCGCGGCTCCTGTCCCGCCTCCTGCCGCCGTCGTCGGGATAGTGGTGATGTGCGGTGGTGCGGTGCGGTGGGGAGAGGGTAGAGGGGATAGTGGTGCAGTGCGGTGGCGCGGTGAGGTGGGGAGAGGTGGGGTGAGGTGTGCCTCCTCCGTCGCCGTCGGGGAGAGGTAGGGTGTGCGGCGGTGTGGTGCAGTGCGGTGCGGTGGGGAGAGGGGGGATGGGGAGAGGTGGTGCGGTGGCGCGGTGAGGTGCGATGGGGAGAGGTGGTGCGGTGGTGCGGTGGTGCCTCCTCCGTCGCCGTAGGGAGAGAGGTGGTGCGGTGGTGCGGTGGTGCGCCGTAGGGAGAGAGCGGATTGGATCTGAGCGGTGGAGAGAGGGGAATGAATTGGTCGGTGGAGAGAGGGGAATGAATTGGTCGGGGCGGGAATTAATTGGTCGGGGCGGGGATCCCCAAATATTTTGGTCTGAGGCGGGACAGGAGGCGGGACAGCGGGAATTAATCAAAAAAAATATTTGGAACCTAATTTTTGAGTTTTCTTTCTATTTTTGGCCTCACATGTGAAACTTTGGAATAATAATTGGGTATTGATTAATTCAAACCAACTATTTCGGTTGCTATGTCACATAACATGAATAACTTTTCCATTTGTTTTGGATTTTTACGAATTTCTATCACTTGTTTCTAGACCGGTTCGAAATCGCCGCGGTCACCGTCCGTGTCTCGGGGTTGAATCATGCTTCTTACACTCTGTTTACACAAAGAACCTAAAATGTGTTATATTTGATGTACAAATAACCAAATTGTTTGCACAAAGATGACGACGGAACCTAAAACGTACGAAGATTCATGGCTTTCGGTTGAAATGACGGATGTTTTGGCCACATCCATGGCATAGTTTGTTTAAATGTGCCCATATTCCACACAAAGGTGCATATTGGAACAACTAACAATGTTCATGAAGAAAGTTTTATTTTTCGTTGAATAAAATACCATTTTCCCTTCCCGGAGTGTCAAAACCGGCTTGTTTTGTGAAGCACATACACAAAATATGTTGCAAAAATGTACAAAGTAAAATTCTAAATATATTATGTCATGTTTGATCTACAAATAACAAACTTACTACCTCTGAATAGCTCAAAATACACCTCATTTGAAAAAGACAAATTTCTGCCGATTCAGCTGAAACCGGGCCAAATTTGAACTACAGGTGCCTCGTAGTTTTCTCTTTATTTTTTGAAAAAATCATTTCTAGGTAGCCAAGTACCTATTTCAACATAGAAACACCAAGAGTTCGTCAAGATTCAACCCCTAGGTACGAACGGTCATGTCCCCCGTTTTGACCGTTCACCGAAACCGGCTTTGAAAATTCCAGAAAATTCAAAAAAAATCGAAACGATGCAAGATCTTCGCGTGGTGTTGTTATATATTCCCTAGTATCCACCAAAAATAATAAACTTGGAATACGACAATTTGGTGGAAAATGTGTTCACAGAAATGAGCTATCTCGTACGAAGATTCATGGCTTTCGGTTGAAATGACGGATGTTTTGGCCACATCCATGGCATAGTTTGTTTAAATGTGCCCATATTCCACACACAAGGTGCATATTGGAACAACTAACAATGTTCATGAAGAAAGTTTTATTTTTCGTTGAATAAAAATACCATTTTCCCTTCCCGGAGTGTCAAAACCGGCTTGTTTTGTGAAGCACATACACAAAATATGTTGCAAAAATGTACAAAGTAAAATTCTAAATATATTATGTCATGTTTGATCTACAAATAACAAACTTACTACCTCTGAATAGCTCAAAATACACCTCATTTGAAAAAGACAAATTTCTGCCGATTCAGTTGAAACCGGGCCAAATTTGAACTACAGGTGCCTCGTAGTTTTCTCTTTATTTTTTGAAAAAATCATTTCTAGGTAGCCAAGTACCTATTTCAACATAGAAACACCAAGAGTTCGTCAAGATTCAACCCCTAGGTACGAACGGTCATGTCCCCCGTTTTGACCGTTCACCGAAACCGGCTTTGAAAATTCCAGAAAATTCAAAAAAAATCGAAACGATGCAAGATCTTCGCGTGGTGTTATTATATATGCCCTAGTATCCACCAAAAATAATAAACTTGGAATACGACAATTTGGTGGAAAATGTGTTCACAGAAATGAGCTATCTCGTACGAAGATTCATGGCTTTCGGTTGAAATGACGGATGTTTTGGCCACATCCATGGCATAGTTTGTTTAAATGTGCCCATATTCCACACAAAGGTGCATATTGGAACAACTAACAATGTTCATGAAGAAAGTTTTATTTTTCGTTGAATAAAAATACCATTTTCCCTTCCCGGAGTGTCAAAACCGGCTTGTTTTGTGAAGCACATACACAAAATATGTTGCAAAAATGTACAAAGTAAAATTCTAAATATATTATGTCATGTTTGATCTACAAATAACAAACTTACTACCTCTGAATAGCTCAAAATACACCTCATTTGAAAAAGACAAATTTCTGCCGATTCAGCTGAAACCGGGCCAAATTTGAACTACAGGTGCCTCGTAGTTTTCTCTTTATTTTTTGAAAAAATCATTTCTAGGTAGCCAAGTACCTATTTCAACATAGAAACACCAAGAGTTCGTCAAGATTCAACCCCTAGGTACGAACGGTCATGTCCCCCGTTTTGACCGTTCACCGAAACCGGCTTTGAAAATTCCAGAAAATTCAAAAAAAATCGAAACGATGCAAGATCTTCGCGTGGTGTTGTTATATATTCCCTAGTATCCACCAAAAATAATAAACTTGGAATACGACAATTTGGTGGAAAATGTGTTCACAGAAATGAGCTATCTCGTACGAAGATTCATGGCTTTCGGTTGAAATGACGGATGTTTTGGCCACATCCATGGCATAGTTTGTTTAAATGTGCCCATATTCCACACAAAGGTGCATATTGGAACAACTAACAATGTTCATGAAGAAAGTTTTATTTTTCGTTGAATAAAAATACCATTTTCCCTTCCCGGAGTGTCAAAACCGGCTTGTTTTGTGAAGCACATACACAAAATATGTTGCAAAAATGTACAAAGTAAAATTCTAAATATATTATGTCATGTTTGATCTACAAATAACAAACTTACTACCTCTGAATAGCTCAAAATACACCTCATTTGAAAAAAGACAAATTTCTGCCGATTCAGCTGAAACCGGCCAAATTTGAACTACAGGTGCCTCGTAGTTTTCTCTTTATTTTTTGAAAAAAAATCATTTGTAGGTAGCCAAGTACCTATTTCAACATAGAAACACCAAGAGTTCGTCAAGATTCAACCCCTAGGTACGAACGGTCATGTCCCCCGTTTTGACCGTTCACCGAAACCGGCTTTGAAAATTCCAGAAAATTCAAAAAAAATCGAAACGATGCAAGATCTTCGCGTGGTGTTGTTATATATGCCCTAGTATCCACCAAAAATAATAAACTTGGAATACGACAATTTGGTGGAAAATGTGTTCACAGAAATGAGCTATCTCGTACGAAGATTCATGGCTTTCGGTTGAAATGACGGATGTTTTGGCCACATCCATGGCATAGTTTGTTTAAATGTGCCCATATTCCACACAAAGGTGCATATTGGAACAACTAACAATGTTCATGAAGAAAGTTTTATTTTTCGTTGAATAAAAATACCATTTTCCCTTCCCGGAGTGTCAAAACCGGCTTGTTTTGTGAAGCACATACACAAAATATGTTGCAAAAATGTACAAAGTAAAATTCTAAATATATTATGTCATGTTTGATCTACAAATAACAAACTTACTACCTCTGAATAGCTCAAAATACACCTCATTTGAAAAAGACAAATTTCTGCCGATTCAGCTGAAACCGGGCCAAATTTGAACTACAGGTGCCTCGTAGTTTTCTCTTTATTTTTTGAAAAAATCATTTCTAGGTAGCCAAGTACCTATTTCAACATAGAAACACCAAGAGTTCGTCAAGATTCAACCCCTAGGTACGAACGGTCATGTCCCCCGTTTTGACCGTTCTCCGAAACCGGCTTTGAAAATTCCAGAAAATTCAAAAAAAATCGAAACGATGCAAGATCTTCGCGTGGTGTTGTTATATATGCCCTAGTATCCACAGAAAACAGCCGTTTTGAGCGCTTAGATAATGGTTGTTTTTTGAAAATTTAATTTATTCAAATGTGATTAAGCAAAATTCCTCCACAGCACCATTCCAACACCACTCAAATCCACCACCAGGAAAGTTGTGGTGCTTACATGTGGGCCCCTGTCCGTGGGACCCACGCGTCAGTGAGGCCACGTACGGCAGACAGGAGTCCACCTCCTCAAGTCCACCTCCTATTCAGTTCCCCCACCCACCTTCGCCACTTCGCCTCGCCACTTCGCCTCCCCACTCCCCCTCGTCAGTTCCGAGAACACGCGCCGATTCGTCGTCCGCGCCGGCCACCGCCCGCGATGGCCACCGATTCCGTCGCCCGCGCTGGAGGAAACCCCCCACTCTAGGTGAGATCTGATGTCCCTCCTCGTGTCCCTCCTCCACCGCCGTTTTTGCTAGATTTAGCTAGGGCAATATCGCCTCCCTTTCCTCGTGAGACCATCGCCGCCGTTTCCTGGAGTCCCACATTCGCTTGTGGATTTGCTCGTTTCCCTATCCACCGTCGTTTCTCTTTTTTTTCGAGTAATCCCCCAACTGCAAAGTAGAATCTTGACCGCCGCCAAGGCAGCCAAGGCCAAGTTCGAGGAGAGGTTCAAGACCGGCAAGAACAGGTCGTTCTTCACCAAGCTCCGCTTCTAGACCAAGCAGGGCAGAACAGCCTCTGCGAGTACTTGCGGGTTTTGTTATCGAGCGGGTTTTGCCTCTTCTTCGTATCACTCACCTGCGCTAAGATATTCTCCTGTTTTGTTATTGAGCGTGAAGAAGACTCTGTGTCCTAGCTAGTGTGGATCTTATGATGAAATATGACGTTTCATGTGTTAAACCATGTCAAGAATAGATCTGGTTGGAATTTTAAGTTCATGATTAGGTTCTTGGATAATCATTTGCCATTTGTTAATTAACATTTTTCAGTAACCGGAAATGATATCACCTTAGCTTCCTCATAATGGTAAATCAACTGCATTTTAAAACTGGTACTGGTCTACAAGTTCCCAATCTGGATTAAGATGTCTCTGTGTGTTGGTTATTGAATTAAGTTCAGGTACTGCATTTATCAGTTGTCATTGTTCACTGTAGTAATAATGACTGATGCATCAGTTGTTTCGATGAACTGGTCATTTCCATTAGTAGCTGTTAGATATAATAAGCTATTAGTTGAAATACATGTAAAGTAGTATCTAAATTATTGTTGTCTTTTTTATTAGGCCACAATGGATGTGAAACAGGAGGAAGTTGACGCAATTGCCGTTGACGCAATTGCCATTAGTGACGATGAAGTGTGCACTAGGGCCAAGACCATCAGAGGTATGGCTTGTACTCGTGCTTCTGATTTGTTGTAGTGCTGATTCAGTTTTGTATTTACATTTCTTAATCCTTGTATATATGTAGGCCCAGGTAATAAGGGCCATGACACCTATGCACCACATTGTGAGTATGGCAACAAAGTTGCAATGGACCACCGACAGGTGGCATTGCTCAAGGAGTTCTGTGCCAACAACAAACCACACAAGCCATTGTACATCTGCACTTTGCAGAAGTCACACACCATCAACATCAAAGGAAAAATGGTAGATTGACCTGCACCACACTTTCTTCATCTCTGTTGGTATATTTTTGCACAGAGACTAATTGCTTACATTATCCTTGCAGTATTTCACCAAGAAATATACCAAGGATCACCTCAGCAAGCACCTAAGGCACCTGCCAAGCAAGGAAGCTACCATTAAGGTCTATCATCGCAGAAATGAAAAAAAGTGAGGTCAAGATCCTGCTTGGGAAAGCCAAAGGTGACAACAGGGCCATGATGACGATGCAGTGGATGTCTGTGGTGAACAAATTGGGCGAGAAGTTCAAAGTGGGAGATATCCTTCTCTTCTGGTTTCGCCGCACCCTCAAGAACACTTCAGGTCTCAAGTTGGTTGTGAAGAAGCTGAAGCCATGTGGAGGGCTGTGTGAATAAGCTTAAGCTGAAGCGTCTGATGCTTTTGAACTGACAAGATGTTTATGTCAGGTTGTCAAGCTAGCTAGAGTCATGTTAGTAATGCTTTTGAACTTATGTGATGTGTCTGTCAGTTTTATGGAACCTATGTCAGTTTGTCAAGCTAGAGTATTAAGCTTTTGAACCTATGTTTGCTTTTGGTTGTTTGAACATGTTATGTCAGTTTATGGAATGTGTTCCAGCAATGTGTGTGAAATTCTGTGTTTGAAGATGCTATGTCAGTCTCCAGCAAGTTCCAGTATTTACATTTTATTAACCTCCAGTTAAATTTCAGTTATGTTTAAGTGAATTGGCACACATAAATGTTATATATAAAATGTTGTAATCATCCTACCATTACAAGATCACATATCTCTCCCAGTGGCAATGAAGTATCTATTCGAACTAGAGGTCCTGGGTTCGAGTCCCAGGTCTCGACCTTTTTTTGGTCATTTCTCAACAGCAAGCATAAGTTCAGTTTCAACAGCAATTCATCAAGCAAGCATAAGTTCAGTTTCAACAGCAATTCATCAAGCAACCTTGTGCAACAGACAACAACATGCATCAACACGCTACAAATTCAATACAAATTCAGTTTCAGCAACACGCCACAAATTCAACTACAAGATCCAACAGACAGCTACAAGTTTCAGCAACAAGCATCAACTACAAGTTTCAGCTACAGGAAGCAAACATGCATCCATCTTGTGCAACAGGCATCCATCTTGATCAAGCAACAGGCATCTTGGAGACATCAAGCAACACCAAGATGCATCAGGCTGCAATACAATTCAAAAAAGGTTAGTACTATCTAACATCAATGAAATTCCAGTAGGTTAGTACTATCTAAATTACAGAAGCATAGTTATAATTTTTACCTTCATTACCATATGCTACTCATCGTCATCGATGCCAAAACCAGGAATTCTATGCCCAGTCCTATTTTCCCCATCATCACTAGCATACTGCAACATAGTATCATCTCCTTCATCCTCGCTTTCATGTTCATTGACAACAACCTTTTTTTTTTCTTAATGCCTTCTACAACTGAAGCATCTACAAGAACAGGTTCTTGCCGGTCCATTTGCACTCTGGTTTGGACATTGGCTTCACGTGTCTGCCGGAACTTCTGTACAATTATCATCCTGATATGTTAGGCACCACCACCTGGACCCTTTTCCATTTCAGTTTCCTTAATACTCCACAAGTGTCTATGCTGGAACTTTTGCACAACTTGCCAACTTCCCTGCAAATACGTGTCTGGCACATAGAAAACCTTTGTTGCTTGAGTTGTCAGAATAAAAGGATCATTCTTAAACCAAAACTTTGCAGTGTTGATGCTTCTGAAGTGTCCATCATCTCTCAATCCGGCGTTCCTCTTGACACCAAGATCGAACCAGTCACACCGAAATAAGACAACTGAACGGTCCATGCCTCCGCTGGAGTTGTACTTCAAATGAATGATGCTTCTGAGCTGACCATAGAAGTCAAAAGGCTCACCATCGCGATCTCCCTCGGTGACTATTCCACTATTCTGTGTCTTTCTGTTTTTCTCGCGGTCAAGAGTGTGGTACCGGACACCGTCAACGATACATGCTGAATACACTCTTACTCGCTTATCCGGCTCGCATGCCAAAGCAAATAGATCATCACTGACCTTCTTCTCATCATGCATCTTGCCAATCTGCACAAAATAAATCAGGGTGAATAACACACAAAAAGAAGATCGTGTCATAATGGATTCCATGGCTAAATATCTCACATTATTCTTAAACCATTTAGCAAATCCCTTGGCAAGCCTTTTATCAACAGGGATGCGGCTTTCTTGCTTATTCAACTCTTCCTTGAAAATCCTGCAAACCCAAGGAAAGAGTAGTGAGTTAAAACATCTGGTGGGTGATAAAAGTTGGGTTCCTTCCAACCCACGGAGAAAATATAACGAGTGCACAAAATATAACTTACTCTATATATGGTTGCACCTCAGCGCAACTGCTGAGCACAAACCACACCATCTTGTCATATTCATCATCAACCTCCAAGTACTTTGACCCTCAATAAATTTCACACCATGATTGAAAACTGACACATCACCAATGTGCGAATCATCCCTCTCACTATTTCTGCTTGGGCGATTCCATCTCGTTTCCACATCATCAAAGTACCTTGAACAAAATGTCAAGCACTCATCGACGACATAGGCTTCAGCAATCGAACCTTCAGGCCTCGCCGTGTTTCGCACAGAACGCTTACAAGTAAGCAGCCTTCTTTCGACTGGGAACATCCAACCATATTGCACGGGGCCTCTAAGCATTGCTTCTTTTGGTAAATGCACGGTCAAATGGACCATCACGGTGAAGAAGGCTGGAGGGAAGATCTTCTCAAGCTTGCAAAGAATTATTGGGATTTCCTTCTCAAGTCTTTTCAGCACAGATAGCTTTACTGTTTTGCAGCACAATTCTCTGAAAAAATTTCCCAGCTCAGCAACTGCTTCATATATATCATGATGCATGATTCCTCGGAGGGCGGCTGGCAAAATCCTTTGGAGAAGGATGTGACAATCATGAGTTTTCAGCCCATGGAGCTTGCATCCATCGGGGGAAACACACTTTGCTAGGTTAGCAGCATAACCATCGGGAAATCTCACGGCTCTGATGAACTCACAGAATGCACGTTTTTCTTCTTTACTCATTGTATACCATGCTGGTGGCATTTCAAATGAATCTTTGCCTTTAGGCCTTAGATGCAACTCTTCCCTTATGCCCATGTCTTCAAGATCAAGCCTGGAGTTCAAAGTGTCCTTTGTCTTTCCTTCAATGTTGAGGAATGTGCCAAGCAGATTATCACATATATTTTTCTCGATGTGCATTACATCGAGATTATTCCTCAATTTGAGATCAGGCCAGTATTCCAAGTCCACAAACAGGACCTTCGGTCCCAACATTGACCTTCCTCACGCTTTCTTTTCTTCACAAGCTTTCCCGGTCTGACATCTTTGACCTTTTCAAGTTGCTGCTTCAGCTCTTCTTTACTGAATTCTGCCGGCTGGTCACGGGTTTCAGTCTCACCATTAAACTCTGTACTTTTTCGCCAACGATGGTTTCGAGGAAGAAAACGGCGATGCCCAATGAAGCAAATCTTGTTCCTTATCTTCATTGAGCAAGGGTTTTTGTCACAACGCACACATGCCTGATAACCCGCCGTGATCCTTCCCGACAAAGTGTGCAGTGCTGGAAAATCATGGATGCACCATATGACTGCAGCACGCAGAGTGAACTTCTTGTCAGGTGTCAAGGCATCGTAAGTATTAGGTACACCATTCCAAAGATCGAGCAATTCTTCTACGAGAGGCTCCATAAAGACATCGAAATCCTTTCCTGGAGACTCTGGACCCGGTATAAGCAACGCCATCATAAAGTTGGACTGATCCATGCATGCCCATGGGGGCATGTTGTAGGGCACCACAAAAACTGGCACATGCTATATGACGTGCTCTGGTTTCCGAACGGATTAAAGCCATCTGTGGCAAGGCCGAGTCTTATGTTCCTTGGGTCTTCTGCAAACTTTGGATATTTCTCGTCAAAATCTTTCCATGCTTCTCCGTCCGCTGGATGGCTCAACTCATCTTCCACAGGCTGCCGCTTGAGCTTGTGCCATTGTACATCATCTGATGATTTCTCCGAGAGAAACATCCGCTTTAGCCTTGCTTTCAAAGGAAAGTGCCTCAAAACCTTATGCGGTATCGATCTTTTCCCATCGGCATCTTTCCACCTTGGGGCATTGCATTTGGGGCAGCTGTCACACATGGCATAATCCTTCCGAAACAAGACACAATTATTTGGGCAGACATGTATTGAAACATAACCTAGACCCAACTTGCGGATTATGCTCAAGGCTTCATCATAATTCTTGGGAACACCACTATTAGGGAATTGCAAGGTCAAAAGATTCAGTATTGCGTTGAATGCAGCATTGCTAATCCGGTAGTAAGACTTGACGTGGAGTAACTTCACGGTGAAGGTAAATCTTGAAAATTTCCCCCCTGCAACAGCTACACGCTTAGCCTCCTCTAATACCTCGGCAAATAGTGACTTCTGTCCATCAACATGGTCTTCAGAATTGTACAGATCCCTCAATAAGTCAGGAATCCTATCATCTTCATATCCATCCTCTTTGTCCAAACCATCATCATCTTCCAAAACATTTTCCATAAACTCAAAGTCATCATCACCACCATGGTGTGGCTCTTCAACATCTTCACCATGTTGAGGTTCTTGAAGAAAAGTTTCTCCATGGTGGACCCACCTATCATATGTGCTGGCCATCCCATTAAGAAGCAGATGATCTTCCACTATACCTTGGGTCTGTTCTTTACGGTTCAAGCATCGACAACATGGACAAAGAATGGCAGCATCGTTGGCAAATCTTGCGCGGACAATTGCATGAAATTCCACTCCCTTGATATGTTCAGTGGAAAGCTTTCTAACCCCTTTTATAATCCAACTTCTGTCCATCTGCCAAAGACCACAAAACTAATAAGTTACTTTATTCTACCAAATTATAATGCATCACTACAAAATATAGCAGTAACAGAAGCATGCAAATCTGTTGCTTAATTCTTCAGTTAACACATCAATAACAGTTTTTTGATTCATTATTCAGTTATGTAACTTAAATCAATTACTCAAGAACAAAAAACCTAGCTATGCCATAAATCTCTAATTACTTAATTACACTAAATTACTTTCATCTATGCTTCTTATTACATTTAAATTTCCTAATATTCAAGCAGTGTAGCAGGTGCAGGTGGGGGCTCTAGCTAGAACAGAGAGATCAAGAGAGAAAGAGCAGAGGATCAAGACCAGAGAGAGGAGAGGGTGCATACCCTGCCGTTCTTCGAGCATGAGCAGAACCAGAGAGAGGAGGCCACCAGCAGGGCACAGAGAGAGGCCACCAGCAGGGCGAGGCACCAGGGCAGCTCCTTCCCCGCCTTTGCCGGCCGCCTCCGCCCCCGCCTGTAAGCACCGAGGCGCTCCGGCGTCGCTGACGGTAGCCTCCCCCGCCTCCGCCCCCGCCTGTAAGCACCGAGGCGCTCCGGCGTCGCCGCCGGTAGCCTCCCCCGCCTCCGCCGCCGGTAGCCTCCCCCGCCTCCGCCGCCGGTAGCCTCCCCCACCGGTTGCCTCGCGCACGCCGCCGGTAGCCTCCCCCACCGCCGGTGGCCTCGCACGCCTCCGAACAGACAAGCTCGTCTCGATCTAAGATTCAGACAAATCTCCACGATCTAAGATTCAGACAACTTAACTCGCTCGTTTACTCGATCTGAATTCAGATAAGATGAGAATAAAAGGATGCGTCTCTGGATATATAACAAAACAGCGACAACATCTCAATGGCAACGTGCAAGCGGAGCAAGCAGCGCGGTCGGGGTTCGAGTCCCCGCGAGCGCTTATTTTTGCTGAATTAAAACTGAGTGTGGGCTGGGCTTGTCTGTGCGCGTGGGCTGTGTGCGTGGGCTGTGCGCGTGGGCTGGGCTGTGCGCTGGTGTGCCACACTTGTGTAATAGCAATACAGCCAAGTGAGAAAAAAAACATGAGACCATGGCCCACTTGTCAGACGAAGCACAAAATCGGTACAGCCACGTGTCAGTGGGCCCCACAAGTCAGTGCGTCCCACCTGCTGAGGTGGCTGCCAAGTAATACAAATCATCACAGCCAACAAACGCATGACCAATTAATTTGGTCTTAGATAAGCAAAAAAAAGGTCATACACCAGGTATCATGTCCTATGACCATCTTGTTAAAGAAAATCATGACTTTTTTGGCAAAAAAGTCATGTGTTTAGTCCCTCCCAAACATGTCATGACCAACAGATTAAACATGGTCATGGATCTATGACAAATTCATCCATGGTCAATAAAAAAGGGTCATGTATCAACATATTTCTTGTAGCGAAGAAAGCTATTAAAGCTTCACAATGTATTTACATGATGTGATGATAGTATCAAAAGTGCACATCTGCACTATCAAAAGAATATCTTTCTTTACAAGGGCATCGAGCGAACAAGGTATTAGGATGGCATCAGGTAATAATTCACTCGGCCTCCTGAGTCGGGTCCACATCCTTACCCTTACCCTCCGGGTCTTGTTCTTGGGTTTGCTTAGAAGAGTTCCCAGCGTCATCATCCGGTTTTTCAGCATCAGGACGAACAGGTGGACGGACAGCTGGCGTAGAGGAAGTTGGTTCTGATTGCAATTCGGCTTCCCTCTTTGCAGCTTCCTCCCTCCTCCTGGCCGAGTCAGCATTCCATTTTTCTAAAATGTCGAAGGGCACGGGCGTATCTTCCTTCACAGCCTTGTCCTTGGCATCGTATGGAGACATAAACCTACTCAAGTCCATACTGTCGGCAAGAGCAGTTGCCGAGTGACGAACCTCGGATTGTACGGCTTTGAAATCCTTGGGGGAAAATCTCGAGCCATCTGCCTTGAATTCTGGAAATCCGGCCACCACCGTTGCCGGCTCAAGCTTAGGAAAATAAGCTTTCGCCAGCATAAGTCCCCGGGTCATCCCAACCCGGCATGCTGAGCGTTTCTAGAGCTCAATCCATGCAGGGACAGTAGAACATGCATGGATTAGGGTCTCCATACCCGGATAGAGTTCAGTCGGCCACTGAATGGCGTCTAGTATCCACTTGGTGCCGGCACAGAACCTCCGGAGGACATTCTTCAATCTCTTTACCTTTTCGATATCATCTTCTTCTGAAGGCGCAAGGTTGGAAGCTGCAATATGAACAACAAAGGTTACATCAAAGCATTCCGGGTATCATGTATCAAGAGAACAAGAAACCAAGGCACGAACCAGTAAGTAGCGAAATCTCACCAACGAGGACACGATAAGTGTCGGCCACTTGGGCTGATAGCTTCTTTAGCGCAGCTTGAGCAGTGGTGTATTTCTCTTTGTATTTCGTGACATCTTTCTCCAAGGCTGCCACCTCGGACTCAAGTGCTTCCCTTAGCTTTATCTCGGTGTCCAGGAGCTGCTTGGTCTTGGCCAAAATCTCCTCGGACCGAGACGCCTGCGCCTAAAAGAATGGAAGGTTAAACATTAGTCGGATATCACAATCAGCCGAGTATGGCAAGGAGTACCGAGTGTAACTTTGACAAGTTAGACTCGGAACTTGGGGACTAGGTGGACACTATGAGATATCAACTAACGTACCTGATGCTCCACGGCCATGCGCTCCAACATGCTGCTCTCTGAGGCCTTCATGGCGAGGAGGGCGCTCATCATTTGGTCGAAGGAATGGTTGCCCAAGTTGGAAGACCCGGGGTCTTGATAACTCGGATTGGAGGTTTTCTCCTTGGCAGGGGAAGGCACCCGAGTCGCCCGGATATCGGAGCTCGGGTCGCCTCCTCCCATGCCCAGGTCGGCGGCCTCTTCCTCCTCGCGTGCATGTGAGGCTATCGGGTATTCGGCTTCCTGGTCAGCCGGGTGTGTTGGTGGCGCTTGTTGTTCCCCTTCGCCTCCAGCTGCAGCCATCATGTCGTCAATCGGGTTCTCCTTACCCGGGTCATCGGTCTCCATATTCTCTTGGTCACTGATTGTGACCGTGGCTCTGTGGACAGTATAAAAAAGCGGTTAGCATGTAGACTGGAGAAAATTATGGCAAAGTAATGGAACATCAGGAGAAGAACCTTACCCGGGATTCACCGCGAAATCCGAGGGAAACGCGCTGCTGGACCCGGATGAAGCTGATAAATATCAAGGGAATAAGGCATGGAACTTCCCTATTAAAAGATGATTAGAAAAGAAAAAGAATTCGATATTTGGGAAAGGATTGAAAGATACCAGCGCATCGAGGAGGGGACGATGGAATACCCGGATTAAGTGCGGATTCACCCGGAAAGTTCCGGGTCATTCTGCGCTTGGTCACGGGCGGATCCTTCAAGTACGGCCAGTTAGACAACTCTCGGTTTAACTCGCACATGTTAGCAAAGGAGTACGGTTTAGAAGCAAGGGAACGGTATGGCACCTTAAAGACGACCCCTCGGGGTTTCCTCTTTGCTCCGACCTTGACTGTCGGCTCAGCTTCATCTTCATCGCTTGCTGTTTCCACCTTGCCTTCCGGTTCTTCTTCTTCTTCGTCCTTGTCCTCTGGCTCTGGAAGTTGCCAAGGTATATTGTCGGAAAAACAGAGAATAAACAACAATGAGCTTGCATAGTCTAAGTGAGACTCGGAATGTACCTTCCTCCGAGTTAACTGCGTCCTCTTCCTCCTCTGGACTCTCGGAGTTAGGGGGCGTTTCGATCTTCCAAAAGGCGTCATCAGCCTAAGTCAAAGGCACCAGGTTAAGGATCAGTAGTTGTATCGAGAGAAAGGTGTGAAGGTAAAAGTATGAGAACCGGATTTTACCTCAGGAGCTGGTTTCTCGCGAGTAAATGGTTCCAACCCGGCTATGTTCCGGATTACCTCCAATTTCTCCGTCAAGAAGCTCTTGATGGTCTTGTTGGTGTCACCGCCCGGGTAGTTCTTGGAAGAGTATCGGAGGGAATCCGTAGAGTGCCCCGAATACTCGCACATCAGTTTTGGGCGGATGGAATTGGGTTGTATGCGAAAGTTCACCCAAGTTTTGACTAGGTTGAGCCCGAGGAGACCTTGGGCGGAAAGGGCGGCTATTTTTGAAAGGAGCGGTTGGATGGCCTCCCTGTCCGGCTCAGGGGCAAAAGCGTTGAAAGATTCGGAGATATCGAGGAGGCCCTCCGAGTAACCCGGCAATTTCTTCTCGCCGGGTGGGGAGGTGTCCCGGCAGTAAAAGAAAGAAAGTTGCCAGTGTTTAACATGGGAATTCAGGTTAAGAGTTGGCATTGGGGAATTTTTGCGGCGCTGGATGGAAACCCCGCCGCAAGCAAGAAGCGCCCCGTCACCGCTTTCGCGGCACGGTTTGCATTGGAAAAGTTCGATAAAAAGAGTCAAATTTGGCGGAGTGCACAAATATGACTCGGAAAGAACGATGAAATGGGTTATGTTCAACATAGAGTTAGGCCCTATGTCGAACACCCGGAGGCCATAGTGGCTCAAGAC
This sequence comes from Alopecurus myosuroides, assembly GCA_028641055.1. Classification (NCBI taxonomy): domain Eukaryota; kingdom Viridiplantae; phylum Streptophyta; class Magnoliopsida; order Poales; family Poaceae; genus Alopecurus; species Alopecurus myosuroides. Next base: position 587,516,062 of record CM054057.1, on the reverse strand, counting down.
CTCGCGGAAGAAAGGGTGACCCGGAGGGCGAAACCCCCGGGTCACGTGCTCAACGAAGCAAATTACCTCGTCGGCAGCAGGCGTGGGCCGGGTCTCATCACCCGGCACCCTCCAGTGGATATCCTTCTGAGGGGGGAGGACCCCTAACTCGGCTAGCTCCTCCAGCTTGGCCTTAGTAACTGTGGATCGCGCCAAGTTGGCGGATATTGAATGGGTCGTCCGGGTTTTGGCCGTCTGTTTCCCTTGCTTCTTGGGAGCCATGGTTCAACCTGCAAAGCACAAAGACAAAAAAGTATGAGGTGTAAGACTCGGAAATCGTGAGTTATCCGAGTATACACAAGCAGTATCAACGAGACATGGAAACTAAGAATCATCCGAGTATCAAGTGTCAGGGCAAAAATTGTGGGGTACTTACGTATTGGTAAGCATTTGCGGAAGAAGGATGGTTGCCCATGTGCCTAGTGCAGATAAGAGAACCGGAAGAAGTGGATCTGCCGGGTATCAGTGTCAATCGCGGAAATTTTGGGCAGATTGGACCTAGATTGGAAATTTCATTTTCGGATTCGCGGTGAAATTAGTGGCTACGAGTAGTAGGAGAACGAAGTGGAATCAATATTCAAGTGGTTGGATGAGCTAACGAGAATCTATGTGACCTAATTCGGCGCGGAAGGGGAAATGATCCGCGGAAGACCAAGATCCAATCTGGGTCGATTCGAGAAATTGCAAAGCTAAATCAAAGGGAGCAAGGAGCTTACCGAAGGGGATTAAAGTAGAGCGCGGCGATGGCAAATAGCGCAATCTGAGTGACCCTTCGCGACTGCCGGCGAGCTGCTCGAGGGCGCGGCGGCGGCGCGGGACGAGCTGTGGCGGAACGTAACCGGCGGTGGATTGGTTCCGGCGGCGTGCGCGAGGTCTCCGTGGTGGCGCTCCGTAAGCTTGGGTGCGGGAGTGAAGGAGAGGAAGAAGAAATGGACCGTTGGGGTTAGGTTATCCCCCGGGTGCCTATTTATAAGGTGCGGGTGGATAAACCTAGGCCAACGGGCGAGAGCCGGAAATTTCGGGATAAAGGATATCCGCCGGATTTTCGGGGATATGCGCTAAGTGCTAGACGGGATATCCGGACAAGATATGAAGGAAATCTTCCCGCGGTATCAGGATCAGTTATCAAGTGGAGTAAGCCGGATCTTTGACATTCTTACCCGGGCGTTGACCCGGAAAGTGTAAAGAGGGATTTAGAGAAAGCCGGGTTATTATATGGCCACCATGGAGTTAGGCCTAGCTGTTTATCAAAGCAATCTAACCCGGCTTCTATGAACTTGTTTGTTTGATATTCTTTGCAGGGAATAGTGTGCGCTTCAAGGAGGATCCCATGAAGCCCAAGCTATTCTAGGGACTACTGATGGAGGGATGATAACCCGGTAGGCCAACGCCAAGGAGTAACTCGGCCCAAAGGACGCTGCGCAAGACCCGGCTTAAGATAAAGGAGTTTCTAGAAGGCCCAAGAACGTAGGCCTCGTAACCCGGATTGTGGGTTCCGATAAGGAAGTTTAGGGTTTCTAAGCAGTGTCCGGGTAGGATTCAGAGTGCGCCTTGGAGAGTAGGCCAAGGGGTCCGGATATTATATAAGCCGGCCCCTAGGGTTAGACGAGGGAGAGATCCAAGAGTTTTGAGCAATATCGCTAGGTATCGAGTATCCAGTGTAATACGAGAGTTGAGTTAATATATCTAGATCGGAGACTCGGCGACTTGATTGCCGGCTACCAGATCTCATATCATCATGTTTTCCCTTGAGCTAAACCCTCTCCCAAACACCAGAGTCGAATTGCCCCAAGATAAGTTACCCCCGGTAACGTCTGCCGTGATTATCCCACGACAATTAGTGTTCTGGTATCTCTTCATGGGTTGCATAACTATTAGGTGACTTTATCTTGCATACTTCTTATTATGAATCGCTTAAGCACTTGATCATATAGTGAGTGTATTTACATCATATGAAACAAATGTGTTCGTAAAAGTTCTTTTATCGCACTCAGTTGTCACTGAATTGGGGGAGTTGATACGTCCAAAACGTATCTCCTCTTCCGAACACTTTTTCTACTGTTTGTCTCTAAACTTGTGAGTTTTGGATACAACTAACATGAACTAACACTGTTTTCAGCAGAATTACCTTAGTGTCTCATTTTGTGCAGAAAAATTGACTTTCGGGAGATTTCCGGGAAAAGATCCCAAAGACCTTATTTCACCTGAAGACCCCCGGAGCCAGAAGGAGACCCGGAGGGTGCCAAGGAGGGGCCCACACCACCCCTTAGGCTGCGCCCCGTAACCCTAAAACATCGGGGGTTCATCATATTCCACAGAAACACAACAGAGCGCCGCTGCCACCTCGAAACTCAATTCGGGGCTCAGAAGTTCCTGTTCGGGCACCCTGCCGGGACGGGGATTCGGAGGATATCATCGACATCGTCACCATCACCACTTCTCCATCAACCATCCATGATTTCCCCATCCATGTGTGAGTAATCTCCGCTGTAGGCTGAGAGGGATGGACGAGATTGGACGAGATCATTCATGTAATAATGCCAGATTGTTAGGGCGTAGTGCCTAGTATCCTTTGTTAGTGTTTTCTACCGTTGTTGAAACTTGTTATGCTTAATGCTTGTCACTAGGGCCCGAGTGCCATGATCTCAGATCTGAACATCTTATTGTTTCATGAGTATAATTATGTCTCTTGATCATATCGACAAGTTGTTTACACACATTATTGGCCGGAACGTGAGGCCACGTATGAATATATTGGAACACATGTCTATGGTTTGCCTAGAACTTGGACGCTTTATTATTATTATTATTATTATTATTATTATTATTATCTGCAATGCACATGTTTTGATTATTATATGAACTATCTTATCCATGCAACGCCCGTTCATCTATCCCTATGCCGGCAGTATTTTAATCCTGCTGTTTTCCGCAACTGCTACTGCTATTACTATTTTACACCTACTATTATTTTACTATTACTACTGCTATAAAACTGTTACCACTGATAAAATGTTGCAAGCAATTCTACTTTCAGGTGCAACTGAATTGACAACTCAGTTGTTAAGTCTTATAAATATTCTTTGTTTCCCCTTGTTTCGCAATAAATTTAGGTTTTACTTCCCTCGAAGACTTTTACGACCCCCTATACTTGTGGGTCATCAACAATACAATGTCATATTTGCTCCCAGTTACCAGATTCAATACTTTCCGGATTAAAGCATGCATCGACTATTAAGCACTAATTTTCCTATAAGGGATCTTCTAGAAATTTGGAACCAACATGTGCCATTGGTGCTTGCAACCAGCTCCATCCCCAAGTATGTCAATCCAGCAAGCAGTCTTCTTCGGCGTTTCTCCCTGCAGCCAACTGAGCCAAGTGGATAGCGCCCATTCCCTCTTCCCTTGTGCACCCTGACACCCTGCTCAACGTCCAGGCGGCCGGAAGTCGCCATGACTTGCGCATCTGATGAGCCTGATGGTCTGCTTAGCTCAATCGATTCGGACAGACCATGTCGCGGTCGCAGCCCAATCGCTGAGGTTGCTGGCTTGCTGTCGCTAGCATCTCAATTTGGTGAGATATTTGTACAGATTAGTAGTAGATCGATGTAGCAATGGCAGAAGATCTGGTACCAGCTAGAACGTGTACCAGCACAAGCGAAGGGGATAAGATAAGGCAACTTGCTTTGTAAAGAAAAAGAAAATGTCAGCGACTGATTTATCAGTGTCACTATTGTAGTTCAGTATCAAGTCTGTATGACCAAAATATTTTCTGAAATCTCATATTTAATCAGGCATGATTTACATTGTCGATTACAACACGGAGATAACACATTCATAGTACACTGTCATATTTGCTCTCAGTTACCAGATTCAATACTGGCCAGATTCAAGCATGCATCGACCACTAAGCACTAAATTTCCTACAAAGGAGCTTCTAGAAATTTGGAACCAACATGTGCCATTGGAGCTTGCAACGGGCTCCATCTCGAGGTATGTCGATCCAGCAAAATCTTCTGCGGCGTTTCTCCCTGCAACCAACTGATCCAAGCGGCTAGCATCCCTTCCCTCTCCCCTTGTGCACCCCGACACCTTGCTCATCATCCATGCGGCCGGATGTCGCCCTAACTTGTGCCTCCGATGAGCATGTTGGCATGCTTAGCTCAATCAATGGGGACAGAACTTGTCGCAGTCGCAGCTCAATCGCTGAGGCTGCTGGCCTGCTGAAAGGACACAGATTTTGCCTAGAGGGGGAGGGGGATAAATAGGCATTTAAAAATAATTACGGTTAAGCTTTGAATAAATACGGAATAAAAATAGCATTTAATTTATCAAACCAAAACCTAAGCATACTAGGTTCACCTATGTGCACCAACAATTTATGCTAAATATTTGAAGTAACTATGTGATAGCAAGATATGTTACTTCAAACTCGATGGCTATCACAAAGTAAATTACATAAGTAAATAGATCGGGTATAGAAATAACCGAGAGACGTGGAGACGAGGATTTATCCCGAAGTTCACTTCCCAATGGAAGCTAATCTCCGTTGGAGATATGTGGAGTCACACTAACTCCAAGCGTCCAATGGCGCACATTATGGGACCTTTGATGGCGGTCATCGATCCCATACAAGATTGGGGCAATCTCCACAACTTAATTGGAGGCTCCCAACAATATCCCGCGAGCCACCAAAACTCCGAGACAGCAACAAGGTCTCGAGCCACCAAAACTCCAGGAGAACAAGATCCGGATCCACCAAAACTCCAAGACAACAACAACCGTCTAGGCCACTCCAAGTACCCAAGAGGACAAGCTCAAGGACACTCCAAGAATCCAAGAGTAACAATCTTCTCAACCTTTCACTCGAACGAATCCTCGTAGAGAACTCAAACTGATGCAACCTATGCAATGGCAAGAACACAAGAGGTGCTCAAATCCTTCACTCTCCAATCCCTGCAAAGCAACAAATTCTATTGGGGGGGGGGAGAGATGAAGAATAAAGAAGAACTCAACAAATGTATCCAGAAGATCTAGATCCCAAAAGCTTCCCCACACTAAGAGGAGAGATGAATTGGTGGAAAGATAGATCTAGATATCCTCTCTATTTCCCTATAATTGGAGGAATAGAGAGAAAACAAGCTTCAAGAGGTAAACAATGGTGGGGGAAAACTTGCTTGAGAACTGGGGAACCAATAAGGAAGAAGACCCCTTAAATAGGTCCCCACGAATTCTTCCCGTTGGGGAAAACTGGGTGCCCCGGCCTAGGCCCGGCCTGGCTGGCCTCTCTGCGCGTCCCAGCCTAGGCCCGGCCTAGGCCGGCTACCTAACAGAACCTGTCGGCCTTGGGGGCCGGAGGCCGGCCTCCGAGTTTACATAAAATCATCCATAATGAAAACTTCATATCTTTTGCATACGAACTCCATTTTCGATGATCTTGGACTCGTTGAAATCACAAAAACAAGAAATACAAGATTATGCAAAGAAATATCATAGTTATACAAGGTAAGATAAAACTAAATGACGAAATGTTTTACCTATCTATAAAAGAGCAATCGGTAAAACCACCAATATAAAAATGCAATAAGTTTTTCATGCGAAATCCATTTTTGATGAACTTGAGATTATTTTGAAGAACGTGATAAGGTATAAAAACACACATGGAGAAACCACAAAATAAGAACCAATAAAGATGATGACAAGTATGAAAAGGTTTGACCTCTCCGAATGATACGATCAAGTTGCTAATATAAGAGCCCCTCTTTATAGTACGGTTATCTATCTTATAACCCGGTCTCCCTCCTAATGCTATGAGACCGGTAAAATAAAAAACCTATCAAAATCATACCTTTGCCTTGAGCATTCCACTTGAGCTAGATGATGAAGATCTTGACCTCCTCAAGATGGAATAGCTTTCTTGTTTTTGTTTTGCTCGGTGATGACACATAGATTGCTCCCCCATACGCCACTATGAGAGAGGCTCTTTTAAGCCCATATTCACTTGGACATTATCTCCAAAATAGTGGTAAGCTTCAAGAATCACTGGTAGAAAATAGGCCTATAGTCCCGGTTCGCAAATGCCATTAATCCCGGTCGCGCAACCGGGACTAAATAGGCGCGACTAAAGGCCCCCCCTTTAGTCGCCCCCTCTTACGAACCGCGGCTAAAGGCCCGTCCACGTGGGCGGGTGGCGTGCGCCGGGGGCGGAGGACCTTTAGTTCCGGTTGGCCACACGAACCGGGACTACATGCTATTTCGTTATTTCTTTAATTCATTTGAGTTTCTAATTATTTTTCACTCCCTTTTTTTTCACTCCCTTTTTTTCACTCCAATTTTTCACTCCCTTTTTTTCAGAATTTTTATTATTTGCTTAGTGTCTAACTACAATTATCTCTAGTCAAATTTCTTACTCGTTGTCAAACTTCCCGCTCGGTCACCAATCCTCCCACTACTCTAGCACTAGCACGCTTAACTTCCGAGTTCCATCCCGTCCCGCATCCAAGTGTTTCGCACGCATGTATGTGATACTAGTATCATATCAATCCTATTAAGATGCAATATTTCTTTATTATCTGAATTTCAAATAAATCTTTTAATAAACAAAAGTAATGATGTAATTAATAATTTTGAATAAATAAATAAACATTAACTTTTTAATTTGTATTATTTCTAAAAAATATTCAGAAAAATAAAACTAATTCATTTTAAAATCTTAAAAATACAAATAATATATCAAAATATTCAGAAAAATAAAACTAATACATTTTAAAATCTTAAAAATACAAATAATATATCAAAAAATTCAGGAAAATAGAACTAATTCATTTTCCCCTTTCCTAAATGCAAAATAAAATCTGATAAAATTCATGAACCAAACCATATGAAATCTAAACCATATAAAATTTGCAGATCCAAGTTTCGACTATTATTTTGGACACAAAAACTGTTTTGGCAATGACTATCTGTGAGAATGATTTGAACCTAACTTTTAAAATACATAACCAAAATGGACAAACTAAAATGTTCTGGATAGATATTGAAAAGATCTATCCATAGCACTTAGCCTCACATCAAGGTCAACAACCAAATAAAAATACCATCCTTTTTAATAAAAGACCAGTAGGCTCTTCTATTATTTTTTAGAATGAGTTCAAAAATGTATTCTTGATGTGTTTTTGTTAGTTTTTGGTGAACAGATATATAGAAACGGTAGTTTTTCTGTTTTGTTTTCTTGATGTGTTTTTGTTTGTTTTCTTGATGTGTTTTTGTTTGTTTGTTTTGAAATGTGTGTTTGACATAATATAGAAATAATATAGCTAGGAATTAATATAGAAATAATATCCATTACATAATAATATATCCATTACATACTAATATATCCATTACATGCATATATCGAACGCAAGATGCGGTACACAAACAACATCTAATCGAGCTCCGTCGAGTAGATGCGGAACAACTCGTAGGCAACGTATGCATCTATGGCTGCATAGTCGAGGTTGATCCGGTCAAGTGGGTTCTTCCCCCAATACATGTGATTCTTGGAGGGGAAATGAGACTTCATGGTTTTGTAGTCGGCGTGCATGAAGGCAGTTGCCATTGGAGCCATCCCGGTCTTGTGCCCGTACAACTCATCAAAATGGATAAGGTCCTGAAGATCAATGTAGTGATCTTCAGGTATCACAATACCCAAGCGCATCAATTTCTGCCGGTCTTGAGTGATGTCAACGCTACAGAAGTCGTACCCCTTGTTGACAAGAAAATCAACAAGTTCCGGAGATTGCTTTGAACTACTGCAACAACAAAAATAGAACACGTGTTAGATATGTTGCAACACATGTATTCTTCCAATGCAACAAACAAATCGAAAATGCAACACTATCCTACAAGAGAGATTGTACGTGTGCGTTACCTTGCCCATTGGAAGGCCAAAACGATCTCCTTGAAGGCAATCTGGATGACGGCAACATCCCGTTGATTCGCCGTATACTCTAGATCAAGCCCGAAGAACTTATGGTGTTCATCGGCTTTTTCATAGAGATTGCTCAAATGCTTAAGAGCATCGGGGAACCTCCCGCACATATTGGTGTAGGCCACGTCGAGACTCTTGCGGCATGGTGTGGCCACACGGAGAAGGTTCCAAACTTGAGAACCCATGGGTGCTTGGTGGAGGAAGAACAGAGGAAGAAGAGAAGAGAGGAAGAAGAAACAGAGACTCTCGGATGCGCACTGTAGCAATGGTCTTCTGCCTCTCGCTCGCGAAATAAAACCGCCGCGCGGGAGGCGAGCAGTTTGTATCTTTAGTCGCGGGTGGCCACGCCAACCGGGACTAAAGACAGGGAGGCCAGCAGACTGGATCATTAGTCGCGGGTGGCCAGGCCAACCGGAATTAAAGCCCTCCACGCGCTTTCCAACCCGCGATGCATGACCTTTAGTCGCGGGTCTCCTCCCGAACCGGGACTAAAACCCCTTTAGTCACGGTGCGGAAAGTTTGGAGACTGATGGGGGCGTATGGAAGGCCTTTTTTCTACCAGTGAATGTGATCTATTTGATATGCTCCCCTTGAACTTGCACTTCTCAAAATTGATGACGATCACAACTTGACGTCATCTACCATGGACTATATGAAATCTTCCTTTTGATGCAACCCCATGGAAAGATATCTAACCTCACATAGATATACCACACACACATATAATGGGTTAGAACACAAAGCTATATGAACAATTACTTTCCACACAATGATCCCACATGGTACATCTTCTTGCTTTGTGAGTTGATCAATATTAATCATCGCTTAGCACTTCACATTGATCAACTTTGTATCTTTTCTTCTCTCTTCATAATAATGATGTCTCGAAGGTAAAGTTGAATGTTCACATAATATTCTTCTTCAAGACATACTTGCAATATGCTCAACTCTCTCATGATTAAACTTGGGATATTCACATGAATAGCACCTTGGTCACCAATTGGTCATTTTGAATCCAACACATGGGCATCAAGCATTGCCTATGGAAAACTCTAACGTATAGCTCAATGCAACCATTAGTCCATAGTGATTGTCATCAATTACCAAAACCACACATGGGGGCACCATGCTCTTTCACCTGCTATCGCTAACATCTCAATTTGGTGAGATATTTATACAGATTGGTAGCAAATCGATGAAGCAATGGCAGAAGATCTGGTACCAGTTAGAACGTGTACCAGCACAAGCGAAGGGGGTAAGATAAGGCATCTTTCTTTGTAAAGAAAAAATGATGGTCGTGCGGTGAGAAGCTCAGGACGACGTTTACTTGAGAAGATTTATGATGCGTACACACCAAGTTGCAAGCACGAGCACTTGAACTCGGGCGGGCCAGGGAGTACAACACCGCCGAGCCAGTGGGCTAAGCCTCAATACACTTGCTTTGTAAAGAAAATTGCACATTACTACTATTTAGGAGGTGGGGCATACTGAACAGAGCAAACAATCTGATCTAGCCCTAACCCAAACCCAAACCTAGAAAGTGCATGAAGCATTTTCGCCCCCGTTTCCCGTGCGTGGCAAGTTCTACCACGTAGTATCGGACGCAAATCGTACACACTTTGTTGTACGTATAGCAGCGCTAGAAGGTATTCCGACATCATGACGTTGACGACACACAAATTTTCCCAGCACTATGAAATGTTCCATGCTTTGGTGGTGGAGCCTATGATTATGTCAACGATGTAGTAACAAATCTCGATTTGTGATTCCGGCCCGGTTCTAGGTGTTCCAAACCGGGTAAAGGTTAGAGAAACTCTAGCAGAGCACGTAAACCCGTAAATTTCCGGCGGCTTTACGGGTTGCATAAGGTTTCTAGGCCCTAGCAGCACAGTAAACGCGGCCCGGCCTGAGAACACAACTCGGGGCCCCGAGAATCTCCCTCGCCAACCGCTATATGTACGGCTTCCGAGTCGTTCTCAGGTCACGACCCCTTTCCAACCCTAGCCGCCTCCGCCGCAATCCCTCCTCCAGTTCGCGTAGCTCCGATGAACGATTCAGTAGCCACCCCCCTCGCCGGCCTCTTTCTACGATGGAGCCCGACGGCAACCCCTTCGCCTCCTCCAACGGCAACCCCTTCGCCTCTCCCCCTCCCCACACCACACCACCGCCGTCGAGCGAGGTCGTGCCTCGCATCGACCAGCACGGCCTCGTCCACGAAGGCAACAATGTGGCCCCTCCGCAGCTCAGGGAAGGCCAGGACCTGCTCGCGGCCGTAGTTGTCCCCCCGCGGTCACCTGCGACGGTGTTTTGGGCCCTCATGGAGGACAGCACCTCCGGCGACGAGGCTCCAGAGGAGCAGGGCCCCATGGAGACCGAGGAGGACCTCCTCCACTTCAAGATCTAGAGGAGCCTCCGCCACGAGCAGAGGCAGGCGACTCGGCGCACCGCTACCAGCGGCACGTCGGCGACTTCAACGAGCGTCAGGTGTAGCGCGCCCTCCGTGTGGACGAGGAGCTGCAACAGAAGAAGCAGGAGTGAGATATCATTGCGGCGTCCCAGTTCGTGCAGCAGGCTCCCTCCTTCAGCTGCAAGTCCTCCCTCAACTCTGGCTTTGACTGAAGACGGGGCGGCGGAGGGAGAAGAAGAAGCCACGGCGAAGAAGACGACGCCGGGCATTTTGGCCCTAGTAGTGTAGGGTGCGGCGATGAAACCTAGTTCACCGCCGCTTATTAATTATGTGTAATTACAATCGTTTGTGTTCGAGTTCCGCAAGAAATTGCAAGTGTTCGTCCGTATCTATTTCCGCGAATTTTGTAATTTAGCATTATCCAGGTTTCGTTTACGGGCTCTACTACGCTCCCCTCCACCACGAACCCTTAAAACAGAGAAAACGCTAAAACCGCGTTTTCAGTTTGACGTTTACGGGTTCTGCTAGAGTTGCTCTTAGGATTGATCGAGATTAAAAAGTTCATGTCTAAAATCCAGGGATTTCATATTTTTCAAAATTGCAAAAAACCACCACACATTTGGGGCAACTTTATAAGAAAATATCCGGGATTCATATTTTTCTCAAATACCCACCGGTGTACAGTCATACCGGTGCAAAAAAGGACGGATTTGTCGGTAAACACGGATTGGTAGAGGCTGCAATTCATACGGATTGACATCTACTCGAGGATTTCTATTGCCTGATTGATTTTTTTTAGAAATGGTATTGCCTGATTGATGGCTAGCGCTAGCCAGTAGGAGAACTTTACAAGAAAGAAAACTTGGTGGTTTGAGCACTAGCATGTTTTATCTTCTCTATACTTGAGTGCTTGATAGGTCTAACACTAACATGTTTTTCTTTGTGGAGCTACACTAGCATCACTACCATGTGTTAGATGCTGTCTCAGTAAAAAGAAAAAAAGCCGGGTGGGTCTAGTAGTACTATCGTCAGTGAGGGGGGCTCATTTGACGCACTCAGGTCAGGTCAGGTCAGTAGTACCATCGTCAGCAAAGTTTTAAATAGCCGGCTATATCCTGGCTATAGCCTTCGGAGACTCTCGGGACTACGGCTATAGCCTTCATAGCCTGAATGTATAATAGCCGCTAATAGCCCGGCTAAATGAATATAGCCCCGATTTAGCCCCATAGCCCGTCTATATCCTATTCAGGATATCAAAAATTTGATCCAAAATTTGTCAACTCGACCAATTTCAGTGACCAAATCAACCACCATTGATGGTTAAACTATTCTTGTGAGGTGTGAGTGCGTCCCATGACGACTTGGTTTCAGAACTACTGAACTGTGTCATCAATAGCTACTATTTAAACTCCTAATTACTCGTGCATCTTATATAATTATGTTATTATATTATAAATATGTGAAATAATGATATATAAGATTATATGTTGTCTAAACTTTAATATTTTTTAATATTTTAGCAAAACGGCTATATGGTTATAGCCCGGCTATAGCGCTATTTTAAACTTTGATGGTCAGTGAGGTAGCTTCTCGTAATACTGCTAGATGCTGTCTCAGTAAAAATATGGGCCGTGTGACTGTGACTGTGACTGGCAAGTGAATTTGTGGTGCTGGAGATAGTGCCCGTCCTGTATGGAAAGATACACGCAACAATCTTCTGCAGTTGTTGATTTCATTCACTCATTCCTTCCATCAATTTTCTCCTAGAGTCGTCCGAGTCTTATTGGACAGAGCTTTCCCTTTGGCCGAGCATCTTCTTCGTACGCGAGGTGAGTGCAGCCGTGAGCGCGCGGAGTCTGGAGCGCCATCGCCATGGCTCACCGGTTGCTGCACGGCACGCTCCACGCCACCATCTTGGAGGCCGACAAGCTCACCGATCCCAGCCGCACCACCGGCAGCGCCCCCCAGATCTTCCGCAAGGTCAGTTCCCTCCCCTACGACCACGACTCCACCAGAGTGTCATATTCATCCATGAACATCTATTTCGTCAGTAAAGAGATTCTTGGTTTCGACTCTTAGAATGCAGTGTGCCGGATTTGAAATTTCGAATGTGTTGGCTAGGAATTAGTAATAAATAAATCTAGTCCGACTGCAGCTCGTGGAAGGGCTAGAGGAGACGATCGGGCGCGGCAAGGGCTCGACGGAGCTGTATGCGACCATCGACCTCGGCCGGGCGCGCGTCGGCCGGACGCGGATCATCGCCGGCGACCCGGTGAACCCGCGGTGGAACGAGCATTTCCACATCTACTGTGCCCACTACGCCGCCAACGTCGTCTTCTCCGTCAAGATCGCCCAGCCCATCAGCGCCACTCTCATCGGCCGCGCCTACCTCCCCGTCAAGGACCTCCTCGACGCTGCCGGCCATGAGATCGAGCGCCGGCTCGACGTCTTCGACACGAACAAGGAGAAGCTCCCGCATGGGCCGACGATACACGTGAGGCTCCGGTTCTGCGACGTCGCTGCAGACAGCCGGGAGTGGGGTGGGGGCGTCGGCGATGCGCGGAACCCCGGCGTGCCCTTCACCTTCTTCTCGCAGCGGCCCGGGTGCAGGGTCACCCTGTACCAGGACGCGCACACCCCGGACTCGTTCGCGCCTAGGATCCCGCTCGCCGGAGGACGGAGCTACCAGCAGGGGCGGTGCTGGGAGGACGTGTTCGACGCCATCAGCGACGCGCGCCACCTTGTCTACGTCACCGGCTGGTCGGTGTACACCGACATCACGCTGATACGGGACGGCGCCCGACCGCGCCCCGGCGGGGACGCTACCCTCGGCGAGCTCCTGAAGCGCAAGGCCAGCGAGGGCGTGCGCGTGCTCATGCTCATCTGGGACGACCCCACCTCCCTCGAGTCCCTCGGGATGACGTGGGGGTACATGGACACGCACGACGCCAAGACGGTGGAGTACTTCCGCGGCAGCGAAGTGGAGTGCGTCCTCTGCCCGCGGGACGCCGATGTCGGCAGTAGCGCCGTCATGGGCCTGGAGACCGCCTTAACGATAACCCACCACCAGAAGATGATCGCCGTCGACCACGAGATGCCGGTGAAGGGCAACTCGAGCCGCCGCCGGATCGTCAGCTTCGTCGGCGGCCTCGACCTCTGCGGTGGCCGCTACGACACGCAGTTCCACTCCCTGTTCAGGACGCTGGACACGGCGCACAACAAGGACTTCCACCAACCCATCCTCGACGGCGCGTCCATTGGCATGGGCGGGCCGAGGGAGCCGTGGCACGACATCCACGCCAAGATCGAAGGTCCGGCAGCGTGGGACATTCTCTACAACTTCGAGCAGCGGTGGAAGAAGCAAGGCCAAGGTGGCGCCCAAGACCTCCTCGTCGACCTGAAAACCATGGAGAACCTGATCATACCGCCATCGCCGGTGACGTTCCCAGATGACCAGGAGGCATGGAACGTGCAGGTGTTCCGGTCCATCGATGGCGGCGCGTGCTTCGGCTTTCCTAGCACCCCCGAGGAGGCTGCTCGGTCCGGCCTTGTCAGCGGCAAGAACAACACCATCGACAGGAGCATCCAGGACGCCTACATCCACGCGATACGCCGCGCAAAGCACTTCATCTACATTGAGAATCAGTACTTTCTTGGTAGTTCTTTCGGGTGGAAAGCCGACGGCATAAACCCGTCAGAGGTCGAGGCCTTGCATCTAATTCCTAGAGAGCTTTCACTGAAAATTGTTAGCAAGATCGAGGCCGGTGAACATTTCGTGGTCTATGTTGTGCTGCCAATGTGGCCAGAAGGTGCTCCCGACAAAGGATCTATGCAGGCAATACTAGATTGGCAAAGAAGGACGATGGACATGATGTTCTATGACATCGCCGTTGCACTTGAGGCAAATGGGATCGACGCGAACCCAAAGGATTACCTCACCTTCTTTTGCTTAGGGAACAGAGAGGTCAAGCAGAGCGGTGAGTATGAACCTCCAGATTGCCCATTGGAGGGATCAGCCTATGAGAGGGCACAGAAGGCTCGGCGGTTCATGATCTATGTTCACTCCAAGATGATGATAGGTATGTCCATTACACATGTTACATGAAATTCTTGCAATTGTTAACATCTTAGGAACCCCTCCTTTTCGGAGAAAACATATTTCTCCCCTTTTCAAAGAAAACATCTTAGACACCTACATCGTTACTATCAAAATTCTAATACAACTATATACATGTGTCAGATACCTGCCGTTTTCTATTTTTGTTGTCACAAATATTACCCAAGATAATGTCATTTGATCCTGTTGTAAAGTGCTAGGACATATTCCATGTGCTTGGAGTTTGAAAATTCTAACATCTACGTACTCTGCTTGGTTTGTGTCAGTTGATGACGAGTACATCATCGTTGGATCTGCCAACATCAACCAGCGGTCAATGGACGGGGGAAGAGACTCCGAGATCGCCATGGGCTCATTCCAGCCGCACCACTTGAACATCGAAGGCCAGGTTGCGAGAGGGCAGGTCCATGGTTTTCGGATGTCGCTGTGGTACGAGCACCTTGGCATGCTCCACGACGATTTCCTAAAACCGGGGAGCCTGGAGTGCGTCCAGAGGGTGAACAAGATGGCTGACAAGTACTGGGACCTCTACGCTAGCGATGAGCTGAACGACGACCTTCCCGGGCATCTCCTCACCTATCCCATTGCCGTGGGGAAGAACGGCACTGTGATGGAGCTTCCTGGGACGAAATGCTTCCCCGACACGGAGGCTCCAGTGCTCGGAGTGAAATCTAAACATCTGCCTCCTTATCTTACCACATAGGGCAGCAAAAACTGCACCTGTGGAATTTCAATTTCTATATTGTTAATGCTGCTTCTATCTACATATGATGCGGTCTTCACACCGGTGTAACTGTGTAAGTGTAACATCGCAAAATTTACCACTCTGGGAAATGATAATTAAGATAAATATTATGTAAAAGATTTACTTCAGTCGAGAATTTCTGAATATGTGAGTGTTGCGATAGGTGATGCTATCACTGAAAACGAAGGAGGCGATCCTGAGCCAGATTCCAGATTAAAATTCCCACGATGTTTTGATATTCATAATGAAACTAAAACTGTTCCAATCCAAGTACAATTGTTAGAATCCTGAATGCAATTCTGTATCGCTTTTCCCCACAATAAAAGAGAGGGAAAAGAAATACGGTGACAATTTCACAAATTTACAGTCCTGCTGCCTCTGTCAGGCTGTTGCCGCTTCGGAATTTCAGAGGTCGGCGAACCAGTCGTCCTCTTCGTCGTCCTCGTTGAGGTAGCGCCGGTAGCGGTCGAGGTCCTCGTCGGCGAGGCCGTAGCGGGCGCGCCAGTACTCGAACCTCGCCTCCGCTGCCCGCATGCCGCCCATCACCCTCTGGTAGGCCACGTTGATGCGCTGGAAGTCCACGCCGTTGTCGGCCTCGTCGCCGTCTCGCCGCGGGCGCGCGACGTCCGGGTGGTACTGCAGCGCGAGGCGGTGGAAGGCCGCCTTGACCTCGCGCCTCGTGGCCCCCGGCGCCAGCCTCAGCGTCCGGTAGTTGTCCTCCTCCACACCGCTCGCCGGCCTGGCCGCACCGCGCGCGCTCCAGCACCTCACCGACGGCGCGCTTAGTCGCCGCTGCTGCAACGGCGCTGACGACGACGACGACGATGGGACGCGCAGGTTGAGCGCCACTCCTCCGGCGACGGTAGCCATGGATGGGTTTACGAGCGCACCAGGAGAAGCGAAGAAGACCGTGAATGAATCGATGGAGCTTAGCTGCGACGGAGCCTTTTGGATCTGGATATATGTTTGTGTTGAGTAGACTACGTGGTGCAACGGGCGAAAATAAATCTGGAATTGGATGGTCGTGGAGTTTATATAGAGAAGAGGAGGACGGGATGAAGCTTTGCCGGAAGCAGCGTCACGATTTGGGCTGCGGTTTGCCTTGCCTGCCGGTGTTTCCCAGGTTGGCATTGCTCGCACGTTTGGGCAGACGGACAAAAACCCAGGGGGCGTCCCGTGACGGGACTCCCGTCCCTATCCGCTCACTTTTCTTTCCCTCACGCGGCGTGCGTGCTACTTCTCCCGGGTTCCCCATTTGCGCTGGAATTTGTCGGAAACTGAGCTGTATTAATCAATGGCATGGTTTTTCAGCACTCATGGTTGACCACGTCCAAACATGAACTCTGATGCCTGGTTTTGGTTTTAGGTTTAGCGAACTCTGAAATTAGATGTTGTGCCTCCTGCTTCACGTTGTCGGCCAATGTGTTGAAGCATATGGAATATGACCGGTTAACGGTTAAACCATGTGTTTCGACTAAGGTGGACATACCCCATATGGATGATGATTTAGCGAATGCCTCTTCGGATGGACAGCTTTTATCACATTTGGTGGGGGAGGTGACCGAGGTGGGTATGGATGACGACGGACTCGGATCTCTTATTGATCTGTTTGCATCCGGTCGGAAAGCTAAACTCGCCAAGCATAAGAGGAAATCTTCGCCGCGTAATTCAGTGAGACCGCCAAAGAACCCAATTGTTTCCCGATGAATGGCTTATTCACTAATAGCAGAGGTCTTGGTGACTTGGCTAAACATTTGAATATAGCACAATACGTCAGGGATCATAATTTGGAGTTCGTGGCTATCTCCGAATCAGGGAGGAGGGATTTTCCGGTGAGTGTTCTAAACCGCCTGTCGGGGGGTCTAGACTTCACTTGGCATTCTATTCCTCCGCGTGGACGATCGGGGGGCATTTTACTAGGCGTAAAATCAGACTCCATAGATGTGTTAGCAAGGTCGGATGGTGATTTTCATATAAAATTACACCTCCGCAACCGTGTTGACAATTTCGTTTGGAGTTTGGTAGCTGTGTATGGTGCTGCCCAGGAAGAGTATAAGGAGGCGTTTCTTCGCGAGTTGGTGAACCTAGCTAATGTCAATCCATATCCAATGTTAATTGGTGGTGATTTTAATATGCTAAGATTCCCACACGAGAAGAGCCGCGGACGGTTCGATGGTCACTGGCTGTCGAAGCTCTGGCTCCGCAAATCCCTCAGGTGACCCTATCGGGTTTCGACTAGGAGATGTCATAGGCGCTGGTGGAATCGTCGGCTAGACAGGGAGGCGATATTTACCCAGGTTCGGGGCCCTCGAAGAGGTAAAACCCTTACTCCTGCCTTCTGCTGATCTGTATTAAACGATGAGATCGATTACAGGTGCTCGAATCGAGAGTAGATCTCGAGTTTCAAGGCTTTTGTGGTCGTGCGGTAATACTTGGTCCTCTCCTTTGAGGCTCTCCTGGCTTTATATAGATAGCCAGGTCTCGAGTCCAACCCGGAGAGGATACAAACCCTAGCTTGAGTTGGTTACAGTTCCTAACTTAGCCCGCAAGTTGATGCGAGTGGGCTTTTCATGGGCCTTCTAGAGTACTCCAAGGGCGCTTCCTGTTGGGCCTTGGTTAGAAGGTGCGAGAGGGGGTGCCCTTATTCGTAGGGCCCAGGATCCATGCCTTCGTCAGTAGCCCCCGAGCGTATGCTCGACTGGGATTTATTTTCAGTCGGGTAGACGGTCAGACCTTTTCTTTGATCTCCTTCTAGAAGTTCAGCTCGACAGTTGTTGCCTACGAAGGGTGTGTTCCCTGTTTCTTGAATAAAAATACTCGAGTATCGAGCAGCATTAGTGCCAGTTTTTGCGGCTATATTAGCAGAAGGATGTGGCTCAGTGGCTTGGCTCTCCCGAGAGATCAGGGCCAATTAATTGCGACTAGGGCAAAAACACTCCTGGCCTACACAGATTCGAGACCTCCGACTCGAATCCGATGAGGTGATCGTTACGACTGGGCCGTTGTGGACTTATCGAGTCGAACTTAACCTAAGGGGGTACCCGGCGCGTCCGCTAGGATTTTTCTTCGTGTTGTTGACACGGAACTATGCCGGAGGACGCAGCTTTCGAGTGCGATTCCAGGCCCAAAAGAAAGATCTTTTTGGGTCTTACCTTCATATTCGAAGAATATGGCATCCGGATGTGCCTAGTCGGCTGTACAATCCAGGTTTTTGTGATGCGTAAATATCACGCATAAGGTGGGTTCTTTCTACCCGATTAGATTGGTATGAGTTCCGTACGAAAAAAGTTTCGTGTTGGAAATGTTAGCTCCGTATGAAAGAGTTTTCATGTTTTGGAAAATTGTGCCTGTACGAAAGAGTTTTCGTGTGTAAGGCATGTTTCTCTTGTCCGAAGAGGCTTTGATTCATGAATTTTTTCATGGAAAGAATGTGTTCTATCCGAAGGAATAGATATTCGTGCGAAGATGATTTCGCGTTTGGAATTCCATTCGCAAAAAATTTCCTTTCGGAATGACGAA
Organism: Alopecurus myosuroides; assembly: GCA_028641055.1. Lineage (NCBI taxonomy): Eukaryota > Viridiplantae > Streptophyta > Magnoliopsida > Poales > Poaceae > Alopecurus > Alopecurus myosuroides. The sequence continues at coordinate 587,497,263 of CM054057.1, read as the reverse complement.
CGCCATGACGTCAAGGCGTGCTCCTCTTCTCCCGATGGGACGTGACGGAGTGGCAGCAGAAACTGGCCCACCTTGTCAGCTTTTTGACCGGGAAACGAGACGTCACTCCCGTTTTTTACGCGAAATGCGCAGTAAATGCGCACGATCTTTTGTTAAGATCGTGGCACGAAACAGCGTACGCCGCCGCTTCGTTTCATCCTTACGCGTGGCAACTGCGATAGGTGCCACGTTGCGTATCGTACGGTTGAGATTGCTTTACCCCGTATATAAATAAGGGTGTTAGCGCCGCAGTGAAATTTTCCTCGCTTTCCGTCTTTGTCTTCCACCTCGCGCTCATCTTCTTCCTCGCACTCGTCTTCAACTTCCTCGCGCTCAAGCTTCCGCCGCGAACGATGGCCGGTGGGAAGAAACGCGGCGCTGGAACTTCGGCATCAGGCGAGCCCTCTGCGCCCCTTGCCACTCGCGCCGGCGACTGGCGCACTCCCAACACCACCGCCAAGAGCATCAAGGAGATGCAGCGGGAGGGTCTTCTACCGGCGGAGGCGGACAAACGTGTTCGCCTCGGGAAAAGAGAAGAGGTACCTAACCCCCAGTCGAACGAACGCGTGGTCTTCGTGGACCACGTGACTCGGGGCCTCTCCTTCCCCCTTCATCCCTTCTTCATCGGGTTGCTGTGTGCCTATGGCATACAGCTTCACGATCTTCCCCCAAACGCGGTGCAGCACATCGCGTGCTTCATCGCGCTTTGCGAATGCTATCTTGGCATTCGCCCGCACTGGGCGCTCTGGAAGGCGCTGTTCAAGATCCGGATCTTCCGCGAAAAATCGCGGGTGGAGTCCGAGCCCGGCGAGCCGCTTCGTACGGGTGGCTTCGGGATCCAGGCGCGCCACGAGAGCGCGTACTTCAACATGCACTTCATCGATTCCGCGCAAGGCTGGCGGAAGAAATGGTTCTACGTCGCCGACAACAGTTCGGGCGGACTTGTCGAGTTCCACCCACTCGCAGTTCTGACAAGGCGCAAGTCGTGGAACCACAAGATGACAGCCGAGGAGACCCAGACGGTCGCGCCCCTGCTCGCAAGAATTGCTGCTCTTCGAGACCAGACCTCGGGAGTAGTGCTCAACGGGCTTCACCTGGCCGGCCTTTTCTTGAAGCGTAGGATCCAGCCGCTGCAGCAGAGGCCTTCCACCATGTGGGAGTATCAAGGCGCAGAAGATCCCAGTCGAGTGAGCAGAGAAGAGCTTTCGAATGTAGAATTCGAGAAGAAGATTGCTGCCATCACTCGACTGAAAGTTGGGGAGCAATACCCTGATTGCTCAGTCGAGGCTTATTCTGCTTCAAATCCTCCTCCAGCTGAGGTTAGTTTTTCTGTCTTTATTTATTTTTTTTTACTTCCATCTTTGGAATTTTCTTGCCGATAAGATCTTCTTTGTCTTCTTTTTTTCTGCAGAGCCTAGCTGTAGCAAATTGCTATCCGCCCGTTGCTGGTGATGATGCCTCGTGCCTTCAGTCAAGTCACCAGGACGGTGCGGTCGACACTAGCGTGGCCAACGCCTCTTCGAGTTCTGAGCATGATTCTTCGGATGACGCTGAGGACTCGAGTGACGTCCCTCCGAAGCGTCGTCGGGTGAATGACGATGAAGTCACCTCCAAAGATAAATCTTTGGAGACGTCGCCTCCGATTTTCGTGACTCCGCTCCAATCTCTTCCTCCTCAGGCCCCATTCGCAGCCGCCTGGAACGCGGATGATTTGGATGAAGACGAGGAGGATGACGAGTAAGTGTTTTTCTCCGTATTTCTATTCGAACAATCTTTGTTTGTCTATGCTGATGTTTCCTTGCTTTCTAACGCAGTTTGCAGGCGATCAGCCCGAGTAGGTTTGCCGCTGCTGTTCCTCCCGAAAAGAGGAATAAGGCAAAAGACGCGGATGAGACTCCTACCGCGGGCACCGTCCAGAATTCTCCCAAGGCTGCGCCTGATGTTGCGACTATGGGGCGGGAGATTCCTAGCTTCGCCGCTAGAACTTCGGTCTCGAAGGAGGCGACGGATAGCTCTGCGGATCCACTCTCCCGCGCCACCGGACAGGTAATCTTCTATCTCTTTGATCTGCCCAGTAAAAATTTTATCGGGTGCACGGCAGTGCTCCCGATGGGAGTAGCCCCCGAGGCTGTAGTCGATTGTAAGTAATCGGGTACAGGCTCAAAAGTTTCTTTCTTCACTTCTCCGTTATTTTGTCTTCTTCGGGTGCACGGCAGTGCTCCCGATGGGAGTAGCCCCCGAGGCTGTAGTCGATTGTAAATAATCGGGTACAGGCTCAAACCTCTTTTCTTCTAACTCTTTATCTTCGTGCTTTCACAGTCGCTCGTCGATTCCCTTGCGGCGATCGGTCGCCGCGTCGTTCTGGCCGAAACAGATTGCGAGTCGCTTCGATCAGAAGTTAGCCGACTCAAATCTGAAGGCGACCTCCTTAAAGGTAAGTTTCGTTATCTCTTTGGCTTTCGTGTGTCATCCATTCTTGATTTCTGATTAACATCCTTTGTGCAGCTCGAGCCGAATTCGCAGAGTCTGAAAAGACTAAACTTTCAGAGCAGGTAACTGCCCAGGAAGCTGAACTGGCGACTACCCGGCAAGAACTGGAAGCTTCCCGCAAGCAATCGGAGGAACTCCATACGAAGGCTGCGAGTCGCGGAAGGCCGTGAAGGAGTTGGAGGAGGCCGGCAGTAAAGCTGACAACGACACTGTCGCGTTCCTTCGTCCTCTCGCCAAGCGCTTTGCGGTAAGTATCTAGGTTTTTTGAATTTTTTCATTCTGCTGATCTTTGCTAAGCATCATTTTGTCTGTCCGTAGATCTTCTGAATGTGGAGATTCCTGGGATTCAGCGGGTGGACGTGCTGACCGACACTCGCGCAGCTCAGGAGGCATTCTGAGGGAATATTTTCCCTGATTGATAATGCTTCCAAAGCTTTGGCACGAGTGCATGGCCGTCTTGTCGCCAGCGGTACTCCTGCGCCTGCGCTGAGCGAGTTGTCGAAGGTCTTCTCGGAAGGCGATCTCCTGGAGGCCTTCGCGGTTGCTCAATCAGAAGCTGGCGCAAAGACCGATTCAATTCGCTCTGGCGAACGGAGTCGAAGGTCTGGAGGAGGCTTATTCGTCCATGCCGGTCGACCCTTCCACGGGCAAGAAGGTACGGCTATCTCGTTTTTCCGAGCAAGCCACTGTTCTTGCTCGGAAATTATCTGAGATGTTTGCTCGGAAGAAGGGAGGGTCGACTGCCGCTAGTGGCAGCACCAACGTGGCTTCGTAGACTCTTTCCTTTGTTTCTGTTGTTTGGATGTAACGAATTTGGGATGCATTCCCGTACCTTTGTTGATCTTTAATCGAAGCGTTTTGCGTTTAGAATTCCCTTGTTGTGTATGCCTTGGCTCCCGATGGGAGTAGCCCCCGAGCGAGTAGTCAAATGTGCGACTAGAAGTAACTAGTAGGGCGTCTCATTTCTTTTCCGTGTACTCCTTCCAGGCGACTGTGTCTGCCGCTGAATCTTCGAGTGGACGTAATCCAGTAAATCCACTAGTGGCTGCCGTGGGCACTTTAGCTGGTCTTCGTGATAAGGTGCAGGAAGGCGAGCGTAAGCTGAAAGCACTGCGCGGAGTCGCTGACGTGGCGATTTCCAAGCAGAAATTGGCGGCTGAGCGCGAGCAATTTCTGATTGGTGAATTGTCTTCGATTGCAAGGGACTTACTGTGTAAGTAGTGTAGCCCCCTATGCCTTTTCCTCTGCTGTATTTGTGATCTTACTGAGTGCGTTTGCTTCTTAGTTTGTGAGACCAGATGACAGGGAAGAAAAGCAGTGGGTGGAAAACCACATTCACCAAGGGGCTAACAACACAAATCCTCATGCGAGTAACTTCTGGTCTGATCGCAGTCGAGGTTTTGTAATGGCCACCTTGAAGTTTCGAGTCCGCCAGGCGAGAATTCTCGTGGGTTCTTTCCACGAAGCCTTGATTGCGGTGAATGCTGCTTTTTATCCACTCGAGAGAGGTCCCGAAGACTGGAGTTATCTTCTCAGGTTATTTGGGCGAGAAGGAGAGGTTCGCGCGTGCGTTCGCAATCAGATGTCTTGCGGCGCGGTTGTTGCTCTCTCATTTGTCCGAATATGGCAACCAGAGATAGACTTGAACTCCGTAGCTCGGCGTCCAGATTATGCAATCGAAGATATTGCGCCGTACTATGATGCTGTCCGTCCTGCCGAGAAGATTATCCAAATGACCTCTGAAGAAGTGGATAGGGTCTTGGCGGCTAAGAATGCCCAGCGTTTTGACTGATTTGATCGGATGTAAATATCCTGTATGTTTGTCTTGAGTTTGTAGGAACTGTATTTAAGGTGTGCCACCTTGTATTCTGTAATTTTTTCCGTGATGCATATTTGTAGGTGTAGCCCCCGTGTATTTTATGGGTGTTTGTACCTGTAACTTTTCAGCATGTAGTAAACTGTGAAAGCTGTCGGGTAAATATGATGAGGGGAATCATGTCTTTATTGCTATGACTGAGAAGTCATGTGTTCGAGCTACAAGTTTTGGCTAGTATAGCCTTATTGTTGCAAAATAAACCTAGGGGTAGAATTTGCGCAGTTGCGCGATATTCCACGGATTGGAGTATATGCCTCCAGTCTCTGGATTCTTCAGTCGATAGGCTCCTCCTGGGATCACTTCGTGTATGATGAAAGGTCCTTCCCAAGGAGGTTCGAGCTTGTGTCCTTCTTTTTGCTTCAGTCGCAACACCAAGTCGCCAACCACAAATGATCTATGGCGTATGCGGCGACTGTGATAATTGCGCAGTGATTGTTGGTAGACTGCGGATCTTGCGAGTGCGATGTCTCGGATTTCGTCGAGTGCATCCATATCTTCTGCGAGAGCTTTGTTGGAGGTTTCTTCGCTGTAGGCTACAACTCGTGGGGCGCTGAATCGAACCTCTTCGGGGAGGACGGCTTCTGCCCCGTATACCATGAAAAAATGGTGTATATTGCGTTGACCTATTGGGAGTTGTTCGGAGACCCAAAGTACGGAGGGTAGCTCCTCTGCCCAATGTCCTGCAGCGGGATGTAGCCGATCCAGCAATCTCTTTTTGATTCCAGCTGAAACTAAGCCGTTGGATCTCTCGACTTGGCCATTAGTTTGCGGGTGGGCGACGGAAGCGAACTTCAGATTGATTCCTTTCTCCTCGCAGAACTGTTGTGTCTCCTTTGCGGTGAAGTTCGTACCATTGTCTGTGATGATGTCGTGTGGTACCCCGAATCTGCATACTATGGAGTCGAGGAACTTAATTGCGCATTGGGCGCTACCCGAAGTCACTGGCATAGCCTCGATCCATTTGGTAAATTTGTCGACCGCGACCAGCAAATGTGTGTACCCTCCTGGAGTAGATTTGCGCAGTGGGCCAACCATGTCAAGCCCCCATTGGGCAAAGGGCCAGGCGATGGGTATCATGTGCAACTCTGTAGCTGGCGCGTGTGCTTGGGTGAAAATCGCTGGCAAGCGCCACATCTGTCGACCAGGTTTTTTGCATCGTTGGCTGCCGTTAGCCAGTAGAACCCTGCTCGAAAGGCTTTGCCCAGTATTGCTCTCCAGCTAGCATGATGTCCGCAGTCACCCTGGTGATATCCCGGAGTAGCTCTTTGCCGTCTTCGGGTGCGATGCACCGCTGAAGGATGCCCGAGATGCTTTGCTTGTACAGTTCTCCGTTGATTACCCGAAAGGATTTGCTACGCCTGATTAGCTGTCGAGCCTCGCGTGGATCGGCTGGGAGCTGTTTATTGAGCAGGTAGTCGAGATATTTCTGCGTCCAGACTGGCTCGACCAGAAAAACCTGTCGTGATATATTATGAATAAGCTCGATAAGCGCGACCTGCGGGCTGACCTCTGTTTCTGGCGCTGCCGGTGTTTCTGCAGCTTTCTTCAATTTGACCGATCGCTTGACCATCCGTTCGAAGTATATTCCTGGCGGTATGGGTGTATTCGTGGAACCCATGTTTGCCAGTCTATCCGCCTCTTCGTTGCTAGATCTTGCGATATGCTTCAACTCGCACCTTTGAAGCTTCCTTCGAGTATATTATACATGTCGCGGTACGCGATCATGTTTCAGCAACGGCGTCGCATTCTTTCATTGTTTGTTGCACTATGAGGTTGGAATCGCCATAAATCATCAACCGGGTAGCTCCACAAGCAATCGCCATCTTCATTCCGTGCAACAGTGCTTCATATTCCGCGTCGTTGTTCGATGCTGGGTCGTCAGGTGGAAAGTCTAGTCGCAGGACATAGTGCAGTTTGTCTCCACGAGGCGAGATAAGAACGATTCCAGCTCCTGCCCCTTCGTTTCTTTTGGACCCGTCGAAATACATGATCCAATTGCTTGTGTACTCGGGTGGTCCGGGTGTTTGTAGTTCGTCCATTCGCTGATGAATTCCACAAGAACCTGAGACTTGACTGCGTTGCGGCCCGCATAGGTGATGTCCCAAGCGCCCAACTCGATGCTCCACTTCGCTATTCTTCCGGATGCCATAGGGTTGTTCATGATTGTCCCGAGTGACGCATCATTAACCACTGTGATGGCGTGTTCCTGGAAGTAATGTTTGAGCTTCCGGGCTGTGAGGACAACTCCATATGCGAGCTTCTGGTAGTGGGGGTATCGCTGCTTGCATGGCGAGAGTACCTCGCTGATGTAATATATTGGGCGTTGGACTCCATATGCCTTGCCATCTTCAGGTCGTTCGACTACAATTGCAGTGCTGATGACCTGGTTGTGGCGGCTAGGTAAAGAAAGAGTGGCTCCTTTTCTTGCGGTGTTGCGAGAACGCGCCTGCTCTGCAGTGATCGTTTTAAGTCTGCGAACGCTTGTTTGGCTTCAGGTGTCCACTCGAATTTGTCTGTTTTCTTCAGTAACTTGTAGAAGGGTAACGCCTGCTCTCCCAATCGTGCGATGAAATCTGCTTAGGGCGGCTAATCGCCCTGCGAGCTGCTGAACTCCGCGTAGATTGGTGGGCTCCTTCATGGTGAGGATAGCTTGTATTTTCTCCGGATTGGCTTCGATGCCTCTGGCAGAAACCAGGTACCGAGAAGTTTTCCTGCAGGGACGCCGAAAACGCATTTTGTCGGGTTGAGCTTGATCCGGTATGCGTTGAGGGCGTCGAATGTTTCTTTGATGTCCTCAAGGAGTGTGTCCTCTACTCGAGTTTAATGACGATGTCGTCGACGTATACTTGTACATTCTTGCCAATGAGATTGGCGAGGCATCTCTGCATGCAACGTTGATATGTTGCCCTGCGTTCTTCAGCCCGAAGGGCATTGTCGGTAGCAGTATACACCGTGGGGTGTGATGAATGCCGTCTTCTCTTCATCTTCCTTTTTCATTCGGATCTGATTGTATCCCGAGTAGGCGTCTAGGAAGGAGAGACGTTGGCAACCTGCCGTAGAGTCCACTATCTGGTCGATTCGTGGTAGAGGAAGTTATCCTTGGGGCAGTGCTTATTTAATGACGTGTAGTCGATGCACACCCGAAGGATATCCGTATTCTTCTTGGGGACCAGCCGGGTTTGCCAACCAGGTTGATATCTTGATCTCCCTAATGAACTTGGCGGCTAGCAGCCTATTTACTTCTTCTCCAAGCGCCTTTTGCTTGGGCTCTGAGAATCTTCGAGTCGTCTGTTTGATGGGTTTAGCGTCGGGAAAAACTTCGAGTGAGTGCTCGGCAAACTCCCTGGGTATACCTGGCATATCTGAAGGCTGCCAGGCAAAAATCTCCCAGTACTCACGGAGGAGCTTGACGAGCGCGCTTTCCTATGCTGGCGAGAGGGTCGAGGAGACCATCGCGGTCTTGGCGGAATCTGTCGGGTGCACTTGATGTTTGCGAGTGTCGCTGTTGGCACTGAATTCCAGCTCAGGTGCATTTTTCTTCGTGAGGGGCATAACGGAGTGGTCCGTTGTTTTTGCCAGCTCCTGAAGTTCTTCCTGCATCCCGAAAGATTTCGCGATTTCGTTGAATTCTATGTCGCACTTGTCTGACTTCTGGAAGTCGCCGTCGATGGTGATAACACCGTATTCGCCAGGTAGCTTGAGCTTCAGGTACGCGTAGTGTGGTACTGCCATGAATCTGGCGAACGCTGTTCGACCAAGAATGGCGTGGTACTGCGAGGGCCAGTCGACGACTTCAAGTCCAGAAATTCCCTTCTGTAGTTGCGTGGGGAGCCCAGCACAACTTCGAGGTTGATTGTTCCGAGTGGACGTACTGCCTTGCCCGGAACTATCCCGTGGAAGGATGTTTCTGATTCCGTTAGGCCGTCCAGGTTTTTGTTCATTCGACGGAGTGTATCCGCGTAGATGATGTTGATGCCGCTGCCGCCGTCCATGAATACGCGGCCAGGTCATAATTTGCCAATTTGAGCTTGAATGACAAGGGCGGCGTGTCCTGGTCGATAGACTCGTGGCGGGTGGTCTTCCTTCGAGAACGTGATTGGCTGTTCGGCCATCTTCAGGTACTCGGGCTTCGTTGGTGGCGTCTGCACTGCCATGCATATTTGTCTCGAGTTAGTTTTTTGAGCTCTGCGAGAGGGGCATACCTTCTGTATCATCCCGAGGAGTTGTCCGTGCGGAGTCGGGTATGTATTTGCTCCCGTGTTTGGCTGCTGTGGTGCTGGCAGTGCGGCGAGTGCCATGTTTGGGTTGGCTGGTGGAGGTGGTGGCGGTGGTAGCTGGAATTGTTGTCCGCCTCCTGGTAGCGGTGGATAGTTTTGGGTGGAGGCGAATCTTTCTTGGCTAGCGCGCCGAGATTCCGATGAATTTCGGCAATCCTTGAGAAGGTGTGTTGCCTTAGTCTTGCCCGTGCGCTTGTCTGTGAACGATGTAGCGAGCAGTATCCATCGAGGTCTTCCTCGGGTGACTTTTCTTCTTCCTTTGGCCTCCATTCGCGACTTCCACGACGACCGGAGTCGCGACTTCGCGTGAACTCTGCCGCCACTAGTTCTTCTCTATCGTCGTGGTCATAGTATTTTCTTCTTTTTCTTCGCCCATGACGGTCTTCGTCATGTGTGGGTGATGTTCTTTCATTGCGTACCGCGTCTTCTCCGTTGGCCCATTTTTCGGCTATAACCATGAGCTCCCCTATGGTTTTGGGCGCAGCTCTGCCGAGTTCTTCTCGAAACGCGGTTCTTCTTGCTCCTTTGGCGAAGGCCTCAATCGCCACTTCTTCAGAGATTGTCCCTGCGGTGTTCCTGAGTGTTCCACCGTTGGATGTATTCTCGCGTGGATTCGCCACTTTTCTGTTTGCAAGCCCGTAGCTCTTCGATTGTAGCTGGTCTTTTATAGGTCGACTGGAAGTTTTTGCAGAAATCGCGATGCAGGTCGTCCCATGATGCATAGCAAGATCGTGGTCTTCTTTCCAGCCAGCTGCGGGCCGCTCCGGCCAGGTGCAAATTGAGGTATTGCATGGCCGTGTTCTTGTTACCACGTTGGCATTTTACTGCCGTGGTAGTCGCTTAACCACTGGGAGGGCTCAAGTGAGCCATCGTATTTTGTCACCTCCGAGCTGAGCTTGAATCTCTTGGGTAGAGGTGCTTCGCGAATACTGCGAGCAAAGCAAAGTGCTCCGCAAGTTTCGTCGTCCGAAGACCCGGATGAGGAGCGTTCGCGGTACCGTGAGGCCCTTGCTTTATCCACTTTCTTCTGGGCGAGATCGGATCGCGCGTCGTACCCGGACCGGTCGCGGTCGCTTCTTCTTGGTTCTTTGCTTCTTTTTTCTCGAGCGGCTGCTGTATGCCGCGAATCTTTGTCTCTCGGGCTGTCTTCGCTGCTGCTTCGGCTGTCGCCGCGGCGCCGGGCTTCTTTTCCGCGGCCACGACGTGGCGATTTATCCTTTCTTGGAGAGGAGCTCCTATGCCTGCGGGGCGCGTCTTTGTCTTTGTCCTTCTCTTGTCGCGCCTTCTCCAGTTGTTCCTTGCGATCTTGGGAGGCGAGCCTTGCGGCGGCCAGCCCTAAACCTTTGCGGATGTGCTTGTATTGTTCCACCCGAGGATCGCTGTCCGTTGGTTGGTTCATCTGCATGTAGGTGGCCGCGCTAGAATTGCGGCGGCTGGAGTTTGCGGGTAGACGTTCCCGTCGTCGTCAACCCTCATGAAAGAAGATGTGGTGGACCTGTGGGTCCCAGCCATGGATTCGTGGTCCCTTGTTGATGCTGCGGGTCCTTTTCCCACGGGTCGGGTACCGACCGAAGGGCAAGGGACAGCTCGGCTCGACGTAGGCTTGACTCATCCGCTGCTTTCTTGCGGCGGGCTAGATCTGCTCGGGCGTCCTTGATGTTTGAGGCCGCTCTCACTAGGTGATAGTGGTAGGCGGTTAGGTCTTCTTGCGTGGCGCCTGCTGCGGGCTGACTCTTTCGCATGGATTCCTTTGCTCTTTTCCAGGCTTCCCGCGAGACGCCGATTAGATCGCGCTCGGTTGCGCTATATTCAGTTTCCGAGGGCTGTTCCGATCCTGCCATGCAGACTTGGGCCAGTTGTGGCCCGTGTGTCCTAGGCGTAGATCGGAGGTTCTTTGCACCCGAGAGGGTTCCTCTGTCGAAAGTGCGTGGTAGTCGATCGCGTTGAAGCGGATGGACTCGCCGCTTTTCTCCATATGGAAGCGCGAGTTGACGGCTCCAGATTCGGGTTCAGATTCATCCGAGAAGTGGAGGATCCCGTCTCGGTTTGCCATGAAGTTAAAGCTTCCGAACGTCAAGGTGACGCTCTTCTCCAGATCCTCGAATACCGGACGTGATTCCGGCGAGTGAGGCGTGACTATGACGGATCCGATCCGTACAGGATTGTTCGGAGCCGTAGTCGATGGTTTCCAACGGGAGTTGGATGTCGATGAAGCCGAAGATGCCGGTGATCCAGCGCCCGCGTTCCCCACGGTCGGCGCCAATTGTCGAAGCTCTGGCTCCGCAAATCCCTCAGGTGACCCTATCGGGTTTCGACTAGGAGATGTCATAGGCGCTGGTGGAATCGTCGGCTAGACAGGGAGGCGATATTTACCCAGGTTCGGGGCCCTCGAAGAGGTAAAACCCTTACTCCTGCCTTCTGCTGATCTGTATTAAACGATGAGATCGATTACAGGTGCTCGAATCGAGAGTAGATCTCGAGTTTCAAGGCTTTTGTGGTCGTGCGGTAATACTTGGTCCTCTCCTTTGAGGCTCTCCTGGCTTTATATAGATAGCCAGGTCTCGAGTCCAACCCGGAGAGGATACAAACCCTAGCTTGAGTTGGTTACAGTTCCTAACTTAGCCCGCAAGTTGATGCGAGTGGGCTTTTCATGGGCCTTCTAGAGTACTCCAAGGGCGCTTCCTGTTGGGCCTTGGTTAGAAGGTGCGAGAGGGGGTGCCCTTATTCGTAGGGCCCAGGATCCATGCCTTCGTCACTGGCCTTTCTTGTTCAATGCTGTAATTGATAGCTTGGATTTGAGAGAGGTTCATATGACGGGTCGACAGTTCACGTGGGCAAACAATCTTCCGGAGCCTACTTACGAAAAACTTGACCGCGTCCTGATGAGTACCGATTGGGAAAAATACCCATTGGTATCAGTACGTGCTCTTGAGCGTATAGAAGCTTTGTCGGATCATGCCCCCCTCCTCCTCTCTACGGGAACATTGAAACCGAATCCTAAACCGCAGTTCAAGTTTGAACTGGGCTGGTTACTACGGGATGGTTTTGATGAGCTTGTTAAGAGGGTGTGGAGCACACCGGTCGTCGGTGCTAACCCAATCCGGAGATGGAATAATAAAATGCGCAATGTGCGTAAATATCTCCGCGGGTGGGCTAGACATACGTCTGGGATGCTCAAGAAAGAGAAAGAGCGTCTTTGTTCCATTATCGATGAGTTGGATCTGATCGCTGAGACGAGGTTGCTATCTATGCAAGAGGTTGAACTTAAGAGTCAATCAAACGCTAAAATAGCAAAAATGTTGCGAGAAGAGGAACTCAAATGGTATCAGAGATCTAAGGCTCAATTCATCCTAGAAGGAGACTCGAATACTCGTTATTTTCATAATGTCGCCAATGGTCGACATAGGAAAAAGCGAATTCACTCTCTCACTCAGGATGAAGGACTGATAGAAGGACAAGAGTGTCTGAAAGCCTATATCACAAAGTTTTATAAAGGTCTGTTTGGGGCTCCTGAAATAAGTAATATTACTATGGACGAGACCCGAACAGATGATATTCCCCAAGTATCCAATGAGGAAAATAATTTTCTTAATGCTCCTTTCACCGAAGAGGAGATTAAGAAGGATTTTTCAGATGGAACATAATAAGGCACCAGGCCCAGATGGTTGTCCCGCTGAGTTTTATCAACATTTCTGGGAGGTCATTAAGGATGATCTCATCGAAATGTTTGGTTGCTTGCAGGGTGGACACCTAGAGCTTTATCGTCTTAATTTTGGGGAAATCGTTTTGTTACCTAAAGTTCTGGAAGCGGAAAGGATACAACAGTATAGACCGATCTGCCTTCTAAACGTTAGTTTCAAAATCTTTACAAAAGTTGCAACCATGAGGTTGAATTCGGTGGCAGATCATGTGGTAAAGCCTACACAGACTGCATTTATGCAGGGTAGGAATATCCTTGACGGAGTCGTGATTCTACACGAAACTGTACATGAGATGCATTCGAAAAAACTAAATGGTGTAATTCTTAAATAGACTTTGAAAAGGCTTACGATAAGGTGAACTGGGAGTTTCTCCAACAAACTCTGAGAATGAAAGGATTCTCAGAGGAGTGGTGTACTCTAGTTCGCAGTTTCGTTGAGGGAGGTAGCGTAGCTATCAAAGTCAATGACGATGTTGGCCGCTACTTCCAGACCAAGAAAGGCTTAAGACAAGGTGATCCGCTTTCGCCCATATTGTTCAATATTGTGCAGACATGTTAGCGATCATGATTGATAGAGCTAAGGAAAGTGGTCAGATTGAGGGAGTGATCCCACATCTGGTCGATGGGGGATTATCTATTCTTCAGTATGCAGACGATACAATTCTGTTTATGGAACATGATTTGGAGAAAGCCAAGAACCTGAAACTAATCCTTTCAGCGTTCGAGCAATTATCCGGATTAAAAATTAACTTCCATAAAAGTGAATTGTTCTGCTTTGGCGAGGCCCAGGATGCTGTTGCACAATACACCGAACTTTTCGGTTGTGAGCAAGGTCAATTTCCTATTCAGTATTTGGGTATACCAATACATTACAGGAGATTGACTAATGCAGAATGGAGTCATGTTGAAGAACGTTTGCAGAAGAGATTAGCTAGTTGGAAAGGGAAATTGCTGTCACTCGGTGGAAGACTGGTACTCATTAACTCAGTACTATCGAATATGGTACTGTATATGATATCATTCTTCCAGTTGCCTAAAGGAGTCTTGAAAAAACTGGATTATTTCCGATCAAGGTTTTTTTGGCAGGGTGACAGCGAGAAAAAGAAATATCGATTGGCCAGATGGGAGTAGTTTGTCGACCAAAAGATCAAGGAGGGCTTGGAATTCATGACCTTAAAGTTAAGAACTCCGCCTTACTTGGTAAATGGTTGTTCAAACTATTAACCGACGATGGCGTTTGGCAAACCCTCCTTAAACGTAAATACATAGGCTCAAAAGCAGTCTCACAGGTTATATGGAAACCAGGTGATTCACACTTCTGGGCTGGACTCATGGCGAATAAAAACTTATTCTTTCGCTATGGGGTATTTAAGATTAAGGATGGATCACAGATACGATTCTGGGAGGACAAATGGTTAGGTAATACCACCCTTCGAGAACAGTATCCGGCTTTATATATACTATAGCGACATAAGATACGCTGGCTGCGGTCATGCAGACGTCACCTCCTAATGTTACGTTCAGACGAGATTTAATTGGGCCACGGCTTACCTCTTGGCAAATCCTGATTAATAGTTAGCTATGGTAAACCTCACACCAGGTACCGATGAATTTTGTTGGAAACTCACTAAGAATGGAATGTTCTCGGTGGACTCCATGTATAATGCTATGATCCAATCGGATATGCCAGTTGATATTTTTAAAAATGTATGGCGTTTGAAGGTACCATTAAAGATTAAGATCTTTGCGTGGTACCTTCGGAAAGGGGTCATACTTACTAAGGATAATCTTGTCAAACGTAATTGGCATGGGAGTTCTAAGTGTGTTTCTTGTACTCATGAGACGATTAAACACTTGTTCTTTGAGTGCTCTTTTGCGCGTTCTATATGGTCAGCTATCCATATGGCTTCGAACCTTTATCAGCCCACATCAGTTGCGAATATATTCGGTAACTGGTTGAATGGTGTAGATAAACGTTTCAAGACTATTATTAGGGTAGGAGCGATTGCCGTTATTTGGTCGCTTTGGCTTTGTAGAAATGACAAGATTTTCAACGATAAAAATTTCTCTCGTATGCAGGTTCTGTTCAGATGCACAGGTATTCTCCGTTCGTGGTCCACATTACAGCGGGGGGAGTTTCGAGGCCTTTTTATGGAGGCGTGTGCACGGCTGGAGCAGGTGGCGAGGGATATTTTTATCCCACATGGATGGCCGCGTGATCTACGGATAGCAGCTCCATAGCCTAGACAGTCTACGTCCACGTGATTTGTATAGACTTGTCGCAATTTGTTTTCAGTTCCGGTTTTCGGCTGTGTGCATTATAATGATGCAGAGGCCGGGTGTAATACTTACTTTTCAAGTAATAAAAGCCCTTTATCAAAAAAAAAAAAAAAAAAGGTTTAAAATTGGTGTTGCCGTCACGTCTATCGTGTCAGCTAGATCGCCTCCACACATCGTTTACGGAAGCTAAGAAACAAACCATCGGATGGAAGCTTCCGTTCGGATGGTGGTCGCGACCGATTATTCCAAAAGCGACACATGAGACCGCTCGCGTGTCTGCCTTTTCCACACCGCATTCTCCCCGTTCCGATGAATTTTTTTGGCACAAGAGACCACATAAAACAACGTGTTGACAGAAAGGACCACTTTTGGGTGCAATTGGCAAAAGTGCCATGGCGGCACGCTAGCCAGCCGACACGTGGCACATGCCGCCACGGTCGGAGGCGGCAGGCCCTGCCGCCACGGGCCCAGGCGGCACCCTGCGTGCAGTTGGACGGAAGGAATCCGCGTAGCCTGCCACCTCTGGCGCAGGAGGCAACATCTCGCCCGACAGCTTTCTTTTTCTTCGGTGGTCGACAAGGCGTGCTGTTTCCAGAGGAAGAAAAGCGACAAAGCGTTGATTTTGAGGCGCTGATTTTGAGGCAGCTGATTTTGACAACGTGTGCTGCCTGACAGCATCTTTTTTGGTGGAGGACAGAGCGCACTAATTCTGAGGCGCGGAGGTGAGATTCTTTCCCATGCCTGGCTCTTCGCGCGGTGGTTTCTTTTCCGACAGGCAACGCTGATTGCGACGAGCGAGCACAGTTCGTTAATTGCCCAAACTTCTACCGTACAGTATAATAATTGTGCAGATTCTCAGGCAGCAGGTCACCTTGCACGCATGCAGCTCACGGTGTCCACTCTTACCTATTTATATGCAGCTGCTTATGCATACTGCAACCAGCTCTCTCTCGAAATAGGCTTTCGCCCCGCTTTATAAATAAAGCAACCGTCCCACAGAGTCAAACAAAGTTGCCGAACACGGCAAGCACAAAGCTGGGGCCACAGCACAATACAGCCCAACAAAAGAAAAAACACGAACACACACGCACACACACACACACACTCAAACAAGAAGGCGGGCGAGGAGGGGGTGGTGTAAGTAGAGGAGGCGCCAACACCCAGCAAGCCGCCTCAGGGCGGAGACGCGGCGGAGAGGCGGCGCGCGGCTACCAGAAGTCTGTCGATGGAGTCGTCTAGCCGCGCCCTGTCCCGCTATCTACACAGCGGATGACACTGCTGCAGAAAGGCCAAGAATTTGAAAATAGAGTCAGTGGCCCTTCTCAAGAAGATCTTTTCAATCACCATCTTATTACGCGTCGTACAAAGGGACCACGCCATCGTCCCAAACACCAACCAGAAGAGACGCCTCCCTCCTCCAGTATGGTGCACCCGGGTTTCTAGAAACTCGCCGAGATCCGAGGTCTGCCACGCAGGACCTAGGGCCTCTCGCACGAAGTTCCACAGAAATCTGGCAGCGGGACACACAAAGAATATGTGTGTACTCGATTCCGGGGTCCTGCAGATGGGACACATCCCATCCCCGGGACCCTGGCGTTTAGCCACCTCCAGCCCCGAAGGCAGCCTATCCCTCAGCAGTTGCCAAATGAAAATCTTAATCTTTAGCGGAAGCGGGGCCTTCCAAAGTGGAGAGGCCCACGCACTAGTAGCTTCCCTAAACTGGGATCGGTAAGCCGACTTGACCATGAAGGTCCCTGACTGGGCCAGCGTCCAGGACACCTGGTCTGGGGCCCCCGGCAGCACATCAGTAAGGGCTCCCCATAGTTCCGCCCATTCCGCCGCCTCCGTCGGACCAAAGTTGCGGCTAAACGCTACTTTCCAAGTCCCTTGACGAAAATCCGTCGCCACCACAAGGGATGGTTCCGCGCAAATCGCAAAGAGCCTCGGGAAGGCCAACCTAAGCGGCCGCTCCCTAAGCCACGGGTCAAGCCAGAACATAATCCCCCGGCCGTCCCCCAGGGCAAAACTGATCCCGTTCCTAATGTCCTGTTTGAGAGCCTGGATAGATCTCCAAAAAAGAGATCCGTCCCGTCTCTCACAGACGAGGAGTGGCCGTCCATACAGGTACTTGGCTTTGAGGAGTTGAAGCCAAAGGCCCCCCTCATCCCTTAGGATGCGCCAAACCCATCTAAGCATGAGTGCCGCATTCATTTTTCGGGACGCCACAATACCTATGCCCCCAAAATCCTTGGGGGCGCAAACGTCAGACCACTTGACCATGTGGTACTTCTGGTGGCCATTGCTGTCTTGCCAGAAGAAGCGAGACAACTCTTTATCGAAAGCCGCATGGACCCCCTCCGGCAGAAAGTACAGACCCATCATGTAAGATGGAATGCTCGACAGGCACGAGCCAATCAGCACGGACTTACTCCCTTAGGAGGTGAACCGTCCGCACCAAGGCTCCGCCCTCCGTCTCACCCTCCCCATGAAGGGCTACAGGTCCCTAATCAGGATCCTAGAGTCGCTAAGTGGGACCCCCAGGTATGTAACCGGGAAAGTCGATAACTTGCAGTTAAGATTGTCCGCAATCCGTTGTTGCTCCTCGGGCCAAGAACTATGACCTCGCTCTTGTCGAAGTTGATCTTGAGGCCTGACATCGCCTCAAAACACAGTAAGAGGAACTTCAAGTTGACAATATCCCAATCCGATCCCTCGACCATAATCATGGTGTCGTCCGAGTATTGAAGGTGAGTGACACCCCCTCCCGAGATGAGATGTCCAACCACCCCAGCGATGTGACCGGCATCCTTGGCTTTATCAAGGATAGCCGCTAGGGCATCGACCGCTAGATCAAAGAGGATGGGGGAAATAGGATCCCCCTGCCTCACCCCACAAGAGGGTCTAAAATAGGGGCCAATGTCCCCATTAATATTGATCGCGATATTGCCACTCATAACGAGTTGCATCACCCAGGAGATTAACCGGTCATCGAAGCCCCTCCGCTGCATAACCTGGCGGAGGAACGTCCAGTCCAAACGATCATACGCTTTCTGAAAATCTAACTTTAGAAACACTCCTTTCCGGCGGCTCACTTTAACCTCATGAACAATCTCATGTAGGGCTAGGATCCCATCATGGATTAGACGCCCCTTGAGGAAAGTGAACTGGAAGGGGTGAGTGAGACGCTCAGCCACTGGGGCCAGCCGCCTCGCGCACACCTTCGAGAAGATCCGCTGGATAACATTTATTACCGTGATGGGTCTAAACCGGCGGATATCCGTAGCCCCGGGAATCTTAGGGATCAGTGTTATCACACCAAAGTTCAGGCGTGACATGACTAGTGTCCCAGTATAGAACTCCTGGAACATTGGCATGATCGCCGCTCGGATAGTCTCCCAGAACTTCAAGAAGAAGGACACAGGGAGACCATCCGGACCTGGGGCCGAGCCAGCTCTCATATCTACAATAGCACTGTGAACCTCCTCCGGAAGGAAAGGAAGCAAAAGTGCGTCATTCTCGGCCGAGGACACCAATGCCCCCTGGGTCCACAACTGGTCGGCCAAAGCCACCCTAGAACATGGGGTAGCCGTGAACAAACCCTTCTAGAAGGAGTATATGTGAGTGGAGATGTCCTCGGCCGCCTCCAGCAGGACGCCGTCCGCCCACAGCAGGGGAATAGAACACCTACGCCTCCTCCCATTAGCAATGGCATGGAATTAGGCAGTATTGGAGTCTCCCTTGAAAATCCAATTCTGGCGGCTACGCTGTCTCTAGAACAACTACTCCCCTTTAAAGATCTCCATAAGGGAGGTCTCCAGGGCATAACGCTGTCCCCACTCATCCGCACTCAAACCACCTGCATCCGCCGCTACGTCAAGGAGTTGGATCTGTGCCAACAGAGACGCCTTGTGTTTCTTAATCTCTGCGCCCTTGTTATCCCCCCACCCCCGCATAAACTGGCGGGACATCTTAGCACAGAAATGCCAGACGTCCACCGCGTTATTCGCCCGGGGGGGCGCCGCCGCGGCGGCTAGCCATTTCAGCCGGACAGTCTCCACAAACCCCGGCTGATCCAACCAGAAGTGTCGTGGTGGTGTCACGGCAGATGCCATGGGATGGCTAAAGATGTGGGGACGAAGGACGCTGGAGGTGCTCGGGGAGGGATCACGCGACGAATAGCCGCATAAGGTACGAAGTAAACACTGCAAACAACACGATCTACCCAGGTTCAGGGCCCTCGTGAGGAGGTAAAACCCCTACTCCTGCCTTTCTTTGTGTATTCTGGCGTCTCACCGAGTAGCCACAGTACAATGTTCTTGCTACCGAGTAGCCACTATCCTCTCTAGATGATGAACTAGGTCAAGAATTAGGTCACCAAGTGTTCGATCCTCACGCAGGAGGCGGCGGGGCACCTTATATACACGGCGCCCAGCCGGATACGTCCAAACATGGACAAGTGTCGACATAGTGTGCACATCGTCCTTCTTCCGGGTTCCCGCTGACAGCTTTGGTTCCTAATCTTGGCTGCATCTGGAAAGTCGTTGGGCAAAACAAGGGGACAGACTGGTATCACTGTGCCAAACACAGAGTAGGGCCCCCTTATCCTGCGACGGCCTGCTTCCATGCTGTCACTGTCAGGCAGGCCGGTCCCAGATGAACAGTAGTTCGAATACTGCCAAGTACGGACCCAGGATACGCGGGATCCTGTGTCAGAACGGCTCCTTTGACTTTCTGGCCCGAGTAGGTTCCCGCCAATTTTACTCAGGCCAACTCTTCTACTCGAATGGAGAGAACTTCAATGATTCTTCCTTCTGGTCATCTTGAGGTGAAACCGAGTAGCAGTCAACCGGGTAGCAAGTACCGGGTAGGCGGCTGCTCGACCAAGCCTCTCTTCTGACAGTCGCCTTTACCTCTTGCCTTTACCCTACTCGGGGGTAACCCCCCGACAGCAGTCCCCGAAGCTGGTCGAGTCTTGCGAACTCGTTCACTAGGCTCTTGAGTTTCCTGTCTTCCGAATAGCACCTGCCTTCTACTCAGTAACCGAGTAAAAAGACTTAGAGAATTTATCCTCTTGTGCCCCTGCAGCGCAGAGCACAATCCAGCCTTCCGTGTCGCAACTGGACACGTGCCAAGCATCCGCGACCCCGACGTCTCGTTGCCCAGGACACGACGTGCCACGCGCCCAGTTTTCACGGAGCGGGCCCACAGGCTCGTCATGTCCCATCAAGCGCAGTAATATCCCACGATCTGGTCGTGGGATCAACTGTGCCGTTACGCGCGCGTTCCGCGCTTGCGTGCGTTTCTATCCGGCCACAGGCCCCACCACACGAGAATCATGGCCACGATTGATCCCACTACCCCGATGGTAACGGTAGCCTGAGGCGAGGGTATAAATACCCCCACCGGTAACTTCCTTTTCTCCTCCCTCCGCACTTTTCCCCTTTCATCTCTCTGTTCTTCTCCGCCGCCGAGCTCTCCGCCGCCGCGCAACCTTCCGCGCCGCCGCGGACTCACCCAATCCACTCACCACACTCCGATTCTTCCCATCTTTCCTGCTCGTGACCATGTCTCGCGCCGGCTGGGCTGGTTCGCACGTCACCGCCGAGGACTGCGCCTGGCTCGTGAACACCCGGAGGGTTCCTCCTGGTGTTCAGTGCCGGCCGTCCGAGGGCGAGATCGTGCCAACCCCGCGGGAGGGCGAGCATGTTGTCTTCCTGTCGCATTTCGAGCGCGGATTCGGCCTTCCGGCCTCCGACTTTCTCCGCCGCTTCGTGGACCACTTCGGTCTCCAAATGCATCACTTGCCACCAAATGTCGTCGTCTTCCTCGCTTACCACGCCGTGGTATGCGAGGCCTTTCTCGGTATCCATCCCACTACAGATACCTGGTTGAAGTATTTCCATCTTCGCCAGCAAACCACCGGGAAGAAGGTTGGCGCGGCCGCCAGTGCCCGCGCGACCGATACTGGCTGCGCCATGATGGTGCAGCGGTCGGGGACCAATCACCCTCGCATCAAGGGTTTGGAATCCGTCCGGATGTGGCAGAAGACCTTCCTCTACGTCAAGAACATCCCCGCCACGGAAGGAGGCCAGGTAACTGACAGAATCAATCTGCCTGTTTGGAGCAATCGCGCTCCATCCGGGAAGAATTGGAAGGCGAAGCCCTCCAACGACCTCAACTCGATGGAGATAGATGAGCGGCTCGGTGTTCTGATCAACGAGGGCCTCAAGAGTGATGATCCTGTGGCTTGCTGGATCAAGAATCGCGTGCTGCCTCTGCAGGAGCGCAGCCATCTGATGTGCTATATGGGAGGCCCCCGCGACTGCACCAGGACAACCACCATCGAGCTCGACAACGCGGATGTTCCCGTGCACGCCAGGGCCATCCTGACAACAAGCCTTGGTGACCACTGGCAGTATGGGTTCATCCCATTCAGCCGCACGAAACCGATTCCCCGGGTACGTTCTCCTTATTCTGCTTTCGATATCTGCCATCCGACTAGAAAATCTTCTCTCTTGGCTGCGACTAGCAATCGCATTCCGTACCGAGTAGAGTACTTAGTAGAATTGCATAGGCTTAGTGTGCTTTGTGCCTGCACGCCTTGTCGGGTAGAATATTCAGTAAGGTTGCTTAGGCTTAGTGTGCTTTGTGTTTGCACGCCTATCCGAGAGAACATTCGGTAAAATTGCTTAGGCTTAGTATGCTTTGTGTTTGCACGCCTATCCGAGTAGGATACCTTCCTGCTACTCGGCTAACTTGTGACACTTCTCCGCTCTTCAGGTCCTCAATCGCCAGCTTATGGAGAGCTGTGAGCGCTTCGAAGGCAATTGGTTTGCTGACCGAGAGGAGGACGACAAGGCCTCTTTTGAGACTGCAGACCAGATCAACCTTCCTCACTCCCCTACGACAGAGAAGCAGCCTACCGAAACATCTCTTCGCGACTGGTCTGATGACGAGTTCGAAGGTAACTGGACTTGCGCTCTCCCTCTGCGAAAAGCACAAGCCCTTTGCCTGCTGTTTCTGAAGTGTTTTCCTTCCTCCCTATTTCACAGATGCTGCAAATGCTGAGGATGATGACGACGACGAGGAGGAGAAAGCCCTTGAGGTCAATCCTCTTTCTCTTGCTGCACCAGCTACTCGCAAACGGACCGGCAGCGGCGCCCTAGAGCCCCCCGCCAAGAAGAAGAAGATGACCGAGAAGACGACTAAGAAAGCGGTCGTGAAGAGAACGAGGCGAACAATTTCCTCTACCACCGCGTAAGTTTCTTCTCGGTTGCATGTTTCAGTTTGCTTTGCTCTTCTCGGTTGACTCCCAATCCCTTTCCTTCACTGTTTTCTCTTGTTTTCCTCCGCCCTTTTCTTATCTTTGATTCCAATTTCCTTTTCAGAGCGCCCTTGAACGCGGATGCCGCTCTTGCATCCAGCGAAACTCAGAAGAAGACTGCCATCGATGTCGACAAGCTAATCGACCTCGATGGCGACGAGAACAATGCCGCCAATGCACCACTACAGGGCACTGATGCCCAAACCACTGACACAGAGCAGCAATCCCGCGCCGAACAGGAGGCGCAGGGCACTGCTCATCAAGAGAGGCCACCTTCCCCTCCGGCCGACACCGCCGAGGGGAATCAAGACCGTGATCAGGAGATGCACGATGATGACGCCGCCGTCGAGCGGCAAGAAGCCGAACCTGAGCAGCCAGCCACAGACGCTGCCGGACAAGAGGATCCCGCTGCCGAGCAGCGGGTAGACGATGCAGCCATGACTGAGGAGTATCCCCTGAGCAGTGCGCAACCAGGCGCTGCACAGGGTAGCGCGCAACCAGATGCTGCACAAAGTGGTGGGTCCGTGGTGCCACCCATTGATCAAGGCTCTGCACCGCCCGCCAGATTCCTCCTTGGTGCTACAAACCAAGGACGCAGCCAGCCCTCCTGCCGGGCGAGTAACCAGGAAACAAGCCCTAGATGCTTTGAAGGAGGCAGTCGAGAAGAGGGCAGCCGAGAAGAAAGAAGCCGAGACGCAGAAGGTCGAGAAGCCAACCGCTCAGAAAGAGAAGGCAAAGAAGAAAGCTGCCGACAAGCCGCCGCCGACACCAGCTGGCCAGTCCATGCAGCTGGTTATCCGCAATCCCAGTGCGGTTCCTGCCGCCGCCACCATGGCTGATCAGCCCCTCTACCCGGATTATATGGTGAAGGTCAGCCAACAGCGCCAGATTGGCCTTTCCGTCGAGGACCGGAAGATTGCTCTCACAAGAGGAAGGAAAGCCTTGGCGGTGGACTCCGGGCCCCCGGCCCCAAACCAGGACAGATCCGCCTCCATTGCTTCTCGGGGAGCTCAAGACCAGGCGGTATCATCCCAGAGCCTTGAGCAGGTACTCGACCTCATTGGCTTCATTGATGCTAAATGGGATAGTAAGATTCTCGGCACCCCCAATTGGAATGGCATCGATTTGGGCGACATCGACCACATGCGCCAGGACTGGAACAAGGTGGACTTGGGTTACAAACCCATGACCGTCTCGACCACTTCTGCTACTCTGGCTGCCAAGATGTTCGTGCACCGCAAGAACGCAGAAGATCTCGAGCTGTCTTACGCGGTAAGCCTCAACTTAACTTTTCCGAGTTGCATCTCTACTTCTTTTCTTCTCTTCCTCTTATCCTTATCCATCACCCAGTCCCCGAGATTCTGGCCGAGTAGGCGGATACTCTTCCGAGTAGCCGCCTTCTCGGGTGGAATCTCAAATACTTTGCCTGACACTTGTTTCTTTTGCTTTTCAGAATAGTGTACTGAAGCGGACCAATTTGCACCGCCAACTTCTCTGGAACCACGCCATTGCCAAGAGGCGTATTGCCGCCCTTGAGAAAGAGAAGGTGAGCGCCGAGGAAGCCGACAAGGAAGTCATGAACAGTACCATGAGGCTGTCCGAGGTGGAAGGTACGCTTCTCGCTTACGCGGTTCTTGCGTTTTTTGTTTACGCCCGCTACTGCTTTTTGCGTTAACCATCTCTACTCTGCAGGGAAACTGAAGGCCCTGGCTGACGAGCACTCGAACTGCCGTGCCTTTGTTGCGAATGCCGAGACCACCATCAAGAAGCTAGAAGGTAAACCTCCGTCTACTCGGTTTGCCCTTGTGTCTGTTTCCTTTGCTTCTCTGCTAACCGTGCTTTGCTCTTTTCAGAAGATCATAAGAAGTTTGTCTCAGAGCATCAAGATTGCCTCAAACCTGCAGAGGTGGAGGTGCGACTAGTAAGCCAATCTGCAGCTCTGCAGAGTGCACACACTACCGAGATGGAGACGCTGCAACTCCAGCTGCAGAAGGCACTCCAGGATGCTGTCAAGCTTGGCGACGAGAGGGACAGAGCCATCGCCGAGAAGGAAAAAGCCGAGACAACCTTCAATGCCAAGATGAAAACCCTCGAGAAGGAGTGCGAGGTACTGAAAAAAGCCAATGCTGGGCTCTTTTCTCAGCTGGATGGGCTCCGCTTGCTCGAGGAGAAGCACGTGTCCAATGAAGAAACATGGAAGACCCAGCTGCAACAGCTGCGCCACGAGCTGAATAGTAAGTTCTTTCCTTTCTGCATCTCTTCTTCTCGGTCATACCTCTTCTCTGATCCTGTGACTGAATTTCTCACTTGCTTTTGTGCAGAAATCTTCCCTGATCTCGTGTCCGCTTGCGCGCCAGCTTTGGCCAAGGCCCAAGCAGCTCGTGTTGAGAAGGGCGAGGCTGCGGACACCAGAGCCGACATCGAGGACAGCCTGCTGGTGATGCGAGGGCATTTCGAACGCCTAGCCGGCGTGGGCACCGACCTGGTGCGCGTCGGCTTCGAGCTTCACAAGCTATTCTGGCCTGAAGATTCCGCGCCGACAACCATCGATGGCCTTGCTCTGAAGCTGCGCAATGTGAAGGCCGAATTGAAGAAGTGGCGCGCCTCGGGAGCTCGGGCAGGCGCTGATCTGATGCTGCTCTGCGTCGCCTCCTGGTACGAAAATCTGAACATGCAGGTCATCCGCGGGAAGCGCGCCAATTCCAAGTGGGAGATGGATCCCAGCTGCGTGACCACGCGCCAACTGATTGCGTATGAGGTTGCGGAGTGCGCGGATACGGCCACCTTCATCGACGGCCTCCCTGAGCCCGACACCGAGATGGAGGAGGACGAGGAGGAGGATGAAGAAACTGATCCCGAGTTGGGCTTCTTCGATTCTCCCCAGGGCAAGGGGAAGGCCGCAGTCATCGCGAGTAGCGATGAAGAGACCGAGGAGATCGACACCGCTGCCCTCGAGTTCGGCACCTCATCAGGAGCCGCACTCGACGACACGGTGCGCACCCACGCCCCCGAGACCGGCTCTGCTTCCGCGACAGCGCCCATCTCGGTGGCCACTGCTACCTCTGAGCAGCTCGCCACCGAGCCTGACGCCGAGCAAGCGAAGACTGCTGATGCCAGCGCAGAGGCGGACGCCACCAAGGCCACTGAGGAAGGCGAAGCAACCCAGGCGAGCACCGAGAACGCCCCATCAACCTGAATTTGATTTCACCCTGCAAATTTCTTACTCAAACACTTATCAGATCCCCGGGATGCCGGGAGCAGATGTATCAGACTATTTTATTCCGTTGCTACTCAATTTTATTCCCACTCTTGTTATTTCCAACTTAATCAATTTGTTCAACCTGGGCTGGATGCCGAGTTGCGTTATCATGCGAGTCCCCGAGTTGCATTTCTTATTCACTCTCCCTTTTCGTCTCAGCTCTACCCGCAACTTGTTTCTTTTTTGGTATTCGAGTCACAAGAGTTAAAGAGTAGAGCTGCAAATACTTAGCCGGTTAGAAACAATCATAGTAACGCAGCCCACCACTTAGCCGAAAAGACAATTCACAGAACAGTAATAAAAACACCCTACTCGGTTCCTGCACTCTTCTTTTCCTTAGTAATTTTTCTTGTGCTCATGGACCTTTTGCTTGTTCTCTTGCTTGCCATGAAGCCGGGTTTCGGACAGCAGCAAAGTCGAAGAGTTGGCATGTAGGTTTAAACACAGTACCCAATGTACCTTTGAATTTTGAAGTAGAGCAACCGAGTAGGCAAAAGGTAAAGCCGAGTAAAAACACTTAGAGCAATTTTGGACGAGGGCAGTCCCCGAGATCAATTTCAGATTGCAGAGTAGAATTTCAACTCGGATAAGAGGGTACATACACATCTTTGCTCACGAATGAAAACGACGAAGTAGAGCTACATTCCAAGGGCGCTTGGTTTCCTCTCCGGATTTATCTGCCCTGTTCGCCTGTGGTGGGCGTACATCTACAAGATAGTAAGCATCGTTGTGCAGCGCTTTGCTCACAATGAAAGGCCCTTCCCATGGAGGAGACAACTTGTGCATCCCGCTGTGCGCTGCACAAGCCTAAGGACCATGTCTCCTTCTCGGAAAACCCTTGGGTTCACCTTTCGGCTATGATAACGCCGCAGGTTTTGCTGGTAGATAGCCGAACGTGACAGAGTCAACTCTCTTGCTTCTTCAAGCAGGTCAACGTCGTCTTCTCGAGCTTCTCTCGCCTCCACCTCTGTGTAGAGGGTTACTCGGGGGGAGTCATGCTCTAAGTCTATTGGCAACACGGCCTCAGCCCCGTATACCAAGAAGAATGGCGTGTAGCCGGTTGACCGGTTAGGGGTAGTCCTTAGACTCCACAACACCGCTGGCAACTCGTCTAACCAACACCCAGGTGTTTTCAGCAGTGGCTCCATCAGCCTTGGCTTTATGCCTGCCAGTACCATGCCATTTGCTCTTTCAACTTGCCCATTGGAAGCGGGATGCGCGACTGACGCAACGTCTAGTCGGATATGCTTATCTCTGCAGAACCGCACCATTGCTCCTTCAGCAAAGTTTGTGCCGTTGTCGGTGATGATACTGTGCGGGTAGCCATATCTCAGGATCACATCCTTCACGAATTTCACAGCCGTGGCCCCATCACACCTCCGAATAGGTTTCACTTCAATCCACTTGGTGAACTTGTCCACCATGACCAGGATGTGAGTCATGTTGCCTCTAGCCGGCTGGAAAGGCCCAACCATGTCCAAACACCAAACAGCAAATGGCCAGGTGATAGGAATTGTTTTCAACTCGGAAGCAGGCATGTGAATCTTGCTTGCGAACATCTGGCAGCCAGTGCACTTCCTCACGATGTCCTCAGCTTGCTGCAGCGCTGTGAGCCAATAGAAGCCATGCCAAAAAGCTTTCTGCACTAGTGCCCGAGAAGAGGCATAGTGCCCGCATTCTCCTTGGTGTATCTCTATCAGGATCTCCTCTCCTTCTGCTGGATCCACACAACGCTGCAGCACGCCAGTGGCACTTCTCTTGTGTAGCACATCTCGGACTATAGTGTAGCCTTTGGATCTTCTCTGAATCTGCCTTGCAGTAACTTCATCTTCTGGCAAGGTACCGTCCCTTAGAAAGGATAATATGGGCATAGCCCAACTCGGTGTCTCCCGCGTGGGAAACACTGGTTCGTCCAGTTCCATTGGGACAGGCTCTTGTGGTTGCTCAGGGGGAGTAGGAGCGCTTCTCTGAAGCCCAGACCGATTAGCAAGGACTTCCTCAATGAATGCGACAGTCCCCGGGTTAAGGACAGCAGTCCCCGAGTAAGGAGTGGCAGTCCCCGGGTAAGGAATGGCAGTCCCCGAGTAGAGGACGGCAGTCCCCGGGTTTCCTGAAGCATTCTCCCAGTCAATCTCCATGGGATCAGATTCCTCACTTGGCAGAGAAGGAGCGAATATGGACTCCGAGTTGGGAGAAGGCTTGATGGATGGCTTCCTCAAATGCTCCAAGGCGATTCCCGCCGGGATGGATTGCCGAGAAGATCCCAACTTGGATAACTCATCTGCTGCTTCGTTCTCTGCTCGGTGAATGTGCTGGAACTCACAGCCTTCGAAGAACCCAGTCATAGACTGCACCAGGAAGCGATACGATGCCATGTTGGCATCCAAGGCATCCCAAGTGCCCGAGACTTCTTGCACCACCAGATCTGAATCACCATAGCATATGATGCGCTGCACGCCAACCTCCTTTGCTACTCGCAAACCATGCACCACTGCCTCGTACTCTGCTACATTGTTGGACGCCTTGAAGTGAATCTGCAACACATACTTGAGCTGATCTCGCTTCGGTGACGTAAGCACTACGCCAGCACCAAGGCCTTCCTTCACCTTTGAGCCATCAAAGTGCATCTTCCAGTAGTTAGAAACTGGAGCAGGAGGTTCATACTGCACCTCGGCCCAGTCCACCAGGAATTCCGCCAGAATCTGAGACTTGATGGCTTCTCTTCTCGTGTACGCGGGTGCATACGCGGCCAGCTCAATTGCCCACTTGGCTACTCTACCACTCGCCTCCTTGTTACCCATGATGTCCGAGATGGGAGCAGAGCTCACAACCGTGATGGGGTGCTCCTGGAAATAATGTTTCAGCTTCCTGGCGCCTAGGTACACACCATAGGTCATCTTCTGGTAATGCGGGTAGTTCTGCTTGGAACTGGACAGCACTTCACTGAGATAATATACTGGACGCTGTACACTCTTGCCTTCTTCTTCTCGCTCCACCACTATCACCACACTGACTACTCGGTTAGTCGCAGCAATGTACAGCAGCATTGGCTCCTTGGGTAGCGGACTAGCCAAGATGGGAGCGCTAGCCAGCATTGCTTTCAGCTCGTTGAATGCCACATCCGCTTGCGGAGTCCAGACAAACTTGTCACTTTTCTTCATCAGCTGATATAGAGGCAGGGCCTTCTCGCCCATTCGGCCCAGAAAACGGCTCAGAGATGCCAAGCAACCTGTGAACTTCTGCACATCTTTCAGTGATCTCGGTAAAGACATGCTTTCAATAGCTTTTATCTTGGAAGGATTAGCTTCAATGCCCCGACTAGACACCAGGAAGCCGAGTAGCTTGCCAGCCGGGACACCAAAGGTGCATTTACTCGGATTCAGCTTCATTTTGTACTTGCGTAGGTTAGCAAAGGTTTCCTCCAGGTCGGCAAGCAGAGTATGTGTTTTATTCGTTTTGATGACAATGTCATACACCTGCACATTCTTGCCGAGCTGGTCGTGCAAGCATTTCTGCATGCATCTCTGATAGGTTGCACCCGCATTCCTCAAGCCAAAACACATGACACGATAGCAATAAGCCCCGTACGGGGTAGTGAAAGCAGTCTTTATTTGATCAGCAGGGTTGAGTGCAATCTGGTGAAAGCCAGAGTAGGCATCTATGAAAGACAACAGTTCACAGCCAGCAGTGGAATCGATCACCTGATCGATGCGAGGTAGCGGGAAAGGATCCTTGGGGCATGCCTTGTTCAAGTCGGTGTAGTCGACGCACATGCGCCATGCAGTGGCAGCCTTGGGATGCTCCTTCTTCTTCTCGACCATGACCGGGTTGGCTAGCCAATCCGGATGCAGCACCTCCATGATGAAATTGCTTATCAGTAACTTGGTGATCTGGTCACCAATGGCCTTCCTTCTCTTATCTCCGAAGCGGCGCATAGCCTGCTTCACTGGTTTGGCGTCGGGACGCACATGTAAAGAGTGCTCAACCAACTCCCTCGGGACTCCTGGTAGATCTTCATTGGACCATGCGAAAACATCCCGATTCTCACGGAGGAAGTGGATGAGCTCGCTTTCCTATTTCTCCGCCAACCCGGAGCCAATGATGGCTACGCGGTCGGGGAACTCGGGGTCGACCTGGACCTTCTTTGTCTCCTTGGCAGCCTGAAAAGCAGTGCCGTGCTGGGTACTCGGCACACCTTGCGCGCCAGCTTGCGCGGATTGCGCCATAGCTACCACCTCATACATCTTCTTCTTCTCGGCAGCAATCACCATTGACTCCGCCAACTGGGAGCTAGCAGAGGCACACTCCATGGATTTCTTGTAATCACCAGAGATAGTAATGATGCCATTGGGACCAGGGATCTTCATCTTTAGATATGCAACATGGGTAGAGGCCATGAACTTGCTCAGAGCAGGCCTGCCGAGTAGAGCATGGTAAGGACTCTGATGATCAACCACCTCGAACTGCAGGCGCTCTGTGCGGCAGTTTTCCCTGGTGCCGAATAGCACATCGATCCACACTCGGCCAATCGGGTTGCACGAGATCCCGGGCACAATGCCATGGAAGGTGGTCTGGCTAGGCAGCATCATGTTCTCGGCCAGGCCAAGCTTCTCGAGTGTGTCCTTGTACACGATGTTGATGCTGCTGCCGTTGTCGATTAGCACCTTGCTGAACCTCACATTCTTCTCGGGACCCAGGAAGGTAGGATCCAGCACCAAGGCATAGCTACCCGGATTGGGCATCACCTTGGGATGATCTACTCGGGACCACCTGATCTCCTGGTCACACCAATACATGTAGTGAGGGACAGCAGGAATCACTGCATTGAACTCCATGGCCCGCATGTGCTGTGATTGCTTGTCGACTGGCTCAGAAGTGAAGATCATATAGCTCTCGTGGTGCTCTTGGTACTGATTGGAGCCTCCGCCCCCATTGTTGCCGTTGTTGTTGTTGCCCTGGTAGTTGTTGTTGTTGCCTCTGTTGTTGTTGTTGCGGTTGTAGTTGTTGTTGTTGTTGCGGTATCTCTCATTGTTGAAGTTCTGGTTGGCTCCTAAAGCCACCTGGTTGACATTCTCTCTTCTCGGATACACTGGCGGCCGAGCTGCGGGTGCGCGAGTAGGCTGCACATTAGCATTGGCTGCTGGCAGAGGAGGAGGAGGAGGCAAGCCATCACTCTTGATCACCTCCCACCACTCGCACTGCCGAGTAGTGTGGTTAGCAGGCCTCGAGGGGTGGTGAGTGTGAAAACTGCATGGGCCATCCTTCATGTCATCAAAGACAAACTTCTTCGGCTGCTCGGAGTTCCCGCTACCCGACTGAGAGGTGCGAAATGGCTTCTTGTTGCCTTGGCCCTGGTTCTGGTTCTGCCCATAGGCTCCAGCAGGTTTTTGCCTCTGGCTGCCACCAGCTCCAACAGTCACTGCATTCACCTCCTCAGGATCATACCGATTATCTACTCAGCGCTTGTTGCGGAACTCGTTGCGCTTGCTGTTGCTGAAGTTTCTTCTCGGCTCAGAGGAGTCCATCAGTGGCTGAGTAGGATCACCAAGTGCGTACTGATCCGCAATCTTGATGGTCTCCGCCAGAGTGTTCGGCATCTCCCTCTGCAATCTCTGCCACAGCATGCTGCCATGCCTGCATCCCTGCGCAAACCAAGTGATGGCCTGTGCTTCATTCACACCCTCACAGGTGTTCCTCAATGTACTCCACCGAGTAAGATACTCGCGGTCTGTCTCGTCTTCTCGCTGCCTGCAAGCGGATAGCTGCTGTGGCCTATTCGGCCTCTTGTACGTGCTGGTGAAGTTGCTGATGAAGGCATCCGAGAAGTCCAGCCAGCAGTTGATGCTGTTCTTGGGCAAGTTGTTGAGCCAAGTGCGAGCTGGACCTTCTAGCATCTGCGGAACATAGCGCACCGCCCATCTTCTGTTGCCGTTCGCGATATGGACCGCGGTGACATAGTCATTGAGCCAATCTTCAGGCTTGGTGCTGCCATTGTAGCTCTTGGTGCCCCTAGCAAGCTGGAAGTTCTTCACGGACGGCTCGTTCATGATGCGCGGGCCAAAGCACTCGGGGCCAGGAGGACCCGTGTTCTCCAGCCGCGCCGACAAGCTGATCCGGTCCAACTGATGCCTCGCATCTCCAGGCGCCAACACGCGCTCACCAACACGGTCATGGATATCATAGCCAGCCATCTCCATAGCCGAGTAGCCATCATCATACATGTCCACCTGCACAGCTGCAGGCTGCTCCACCGGGTTGGCGACTGGTGCCACTGTGCGCGGCTGCTGCCTCTGCCGAGTAGGCGGAGCAGCGGGATGCCGAGAAGGACCTGGGCGCGCTTCATCTCGGGCTCGGCTTTGAGCTTGATGGGCTTGAGAGCCTGCTCTTGCAGCGTTGTGTTCCTGCCCGGGCTGCTGCGGCACAGCAAGCTGTCTCGCGGCAGCAGCCGGGTCATACACCTGCATTTGCCTATCTCTGCCCGAACGACCGCTGCGGCTCTTCTCGCGGCTGGGATGCGGAGACGAGGCCTGATCGTTAGATCTAGCCGCGTGCGAGTGAACCACCTGCGAAGCCCCAGCACCCGGGTTGGCCTTCCGGAACTCTTCATTCTGCCTAGCAGCCTCCAACACCAACTCGTTGAGTCTTTTTTGCTGCCTAACACGCGCATCGCCGTCTAGGCGAGGCAACTCGGCAGCTACAGCCTCCGCAGCTCTAAGTGTCTTGGCGGGTGTGCTATATCTGGGCCTAGTGGAGGTGTTTGCGGTGGCGGACTGAGCAGGAGCCTCTACAACTGTCGCCATCTCGGCACCAAGATTGCGCCGAGTGGCACCCACTCTGCTAGGCCTCCTAGAGACTGGCGTGAAGCCGTGAGCCTTGTTGTACTCGAGCTGATCTAGACTCAACTCCAACCTCACCTTATCCAACTCCGCCTGCTCGGCAAGCAGCTCCAGGCGTTGCCGCTCAAGCTGCTCCCTCATGGCTAGAAGCTCGATGTCTGTGGGAGTCGGCATGCCAGGTCGCGTAGCCGACGCGGGAATGACCGTAGAAGTGGAAGGCGGCAAGTTGCTCTCCCTCTCATAGGGCCGGTGCACCCTGCCACCAGCAGCCGGTGCATCAATCTCCTCGACGACAGCCGCAGCGCCAGTAGCGGCTGCGCCAGTGTTTGCCGCCAAACCCGTCACCATCACCTCGGCGCAGTTCGCAGAGCGGCACGCGGGCCTTCCGCGAGCAGCGATCACCGCGGGGGGATCCTCCGCATCATGCACCAGCTCGGGGTACGCGCGGTTGGCGACGGTGGCGACGTAGACGAGGTGAGAGCCGAAGGAGATCACCGAGCCGCCCTCCGGCATGGCCATGCCGCCGAAATCGCCGGCGTTGTCGGTGACGAAGTCGAAGGAGCCGAATCTGTGGACAAGGCCACAGACCACGCGCTCCGCTGAAGAAGATCCCGTCCGAACAAAAACTCCAGCCAGCGCCGCTGGTTGCCCCACGGTGGGCGCCAACTGTCGTGGTGGTGTCACGGCAGATGCCATGGGATGGCTAAAGATGTGGGGACGAAGGACGCTGGAGGTGCTCGGGGAGGGATCACGCGACGAATAGCCACGTGAGGTACGAAGTAAACACTGCAAACAACACGATCTACCCAGGTTCAGGGCCCTCGTGAGGAGGTAAAACCCCTACTCCTGCCTTTCTTTGTGTATTCTGGCGTCTCACCGAGTAGCCACAGTACAATGTTCTTGCTACCGAGTAGCCACTATCCTCTCTAGATGATGAACTAGGTCAAGAATTAGGTCACCAAGTGTTCGATCCTCACGCAGGAGGCGGCGGGGCACCTTATATACACGGTGCCCAGCCGGATACGTCCAAACATGGACAAGTGTCGACATAGTGTGCACATCGTCCTTCTTCCGGGTTCCCGCTGACAGCTTTGGTTCCTAATCTTGGCTGCATCTGGAAAGTCGTTGGGCAAAACAAGGGGACAGACTGGTATCACTGTGCCAAACACAGAGTAGGGCCCCCTTATCCTGCGACGGCCTGCTTCCATGCTGTCACTGTCAGGCAGGCCGGTCCTAGATGAACAGTAGTTCGAATACTGCCAAGTACGGACCCAGGATACGCGGGATCCTGTGTCAGAACGGCTCCTTTGACTTTCTGGCCCGAGTAGGTTCCCGCCAATTTTACTCGGGCCAACTCTTCTACTCGAATGGAGAGAACTTCAATGATTCTTCCTTCTGGTCATCTTGAGGTGAAACCGAGTAGCAGTCAACCGGGTAGCAAGTACCGGGTAGGCGGCTGCTCGACCAAGCCTCTCTTCTGACAGTCGCCTTTACCTCTTGCCTTTACCCTACTCGGGGGTAACCCCCCGACAGCAGTCCCCGAAGCTGGTCGAGTCTTGCGAACTCGTTCACTAGGCTCTTGAGTTTCCTGTCTTCCGAATAGCACCTGCCTTCTACTCAGTAACCGAGTAAAAAGACTTAGAGAATTTCTCCTCTTGTGCCCCTGCAGCGCAGAGCACAATCCAGCCTTCCGTGTCGCAACTGGACACGTGCCAAGCATCCGCGACCCCGACGTCTCGTTGCCCAGGACACGACGTGCCACGAGCCCAGTTTTCACGGAGCGGGCCCACAGGCTCGTCATGTCCCATCAAGCGCAGTAATATCCCACGATCTGGTCGTGGGATCAACTATGGCCGTTACGCGCGCGTTCCGCGCTTGCGTGCGTTTCTATCCGGCCACATGCCAATGGGTGATGGATAAGGATAAGAGGAAGAGAAGAAAAGAAGTAGAGATGCAACTCGGAAAAGTTAAGTTGAGGCTTACCGCGTAAGACTGCTCGAGATCTTCTGCGTTCTTGCGGTGCACGAACATCTTGGCAGCCAGAGTAGCAGAAGTGGTCGAGACGGTCATGGGTTTGTAACCCAAGTCCACCTTGTTCCAGTCCTGGCGCATGTGGTCGATGTCGCCCAAATCGATGCCATTCCAATTGGGGGTGCCGAGAATCTTACTATCCCATTTAGCATCAATGAAGCCAATGAGGTCGAGTACCTGCTCAAGGCTCTGGGATGATACCGCCTGGTCTTGAGCTCCCCAAGAAGCAATGGAGGCGGATCTGTCCTGGTTTGGGGCCGGGGGCCCGGAGTCCACCGCCAAGGCTTTCCTTCCTCTTGTGAGAGCAATCTTCCGGTCCTCGACGGAAAGGCCAATCTGGCGCTGTTGGCTGACCTTCACCATATAATCCGGGTAGAGGGGCTGATCAGCCATGGTGGCGGCGGCAGGAACCGCACTGGGATTGCGGATAACCAGCTGCCTGGACTGGCCAGCTGGTGTCGGCGGCGGCTTGTCGGCAGCTTTCTTCTTTGCCTTCTCTTTCTGAGCGGTTGGCTTCTCGACCTTCTGCGTCTCGGCTTCTTTCTTCTCGGCTGCCCTCATCTCGACTGCCTCCTTCAAAGCATCTAGGGCTTGTTTCCTGGTTACTCGCCCGGCAGGAGGGCTGGCTGCGTCCTTGGTTTGTAGCACCAAGGAGGAATCTGGCGGTGCAGAGCCTTGATCAATGGGTGGCGCCACGGACCCACCACTTTGTGCAGCATCTGGTTGCGCGCTACCCTGTGCAGCGCCTGGTTGCGCACTGCTCAGGGGATACTCCTCAGTCATGGCTGCATCGTCTACCCGCTGCTCGGCAGCGGGATCCTCTTGTCCGGCAGCGTCTGTGGCTGGTTGCTCAGGTTCGGCTTCTTGCCGCTCGACGGCGGCGTCATCATCGTGCATCTCCTGATCACGGTCTTGATTCCCCTCGGCGGTGTCGGCCGGAGGGGAAGGTGGCCTCTCTTGATGAGCAGTGCCCTGCGCCTCCTGTTCGGCGCGGGATTGCTGCTCTGTGTCAGTGGTTTGGGCATCAGTGCCCTGTAGTGGTGCATTGGCGGCATTGTTCTCGTCGCCATCGAGGTCGATTAGCTTGTCGACATCGATGGCAGTCTTCTTCTGAGTTTCGCTGGATGCAAGAGCGGCATCCGCGTTCAAGGGGGCTCTGAAACGGAAATTGGAATCAAAGATAAGAAAAGGGCGGAGGAAAACAAGAGAAAACAGTGAAGGAAAGGGATTGGGAGTCAACCGAGAAGAGCAAAGCAAACTGAAACATGCAACCGAGAAGAAACTTACGCGGTGGTAGAGGAAATTGTTCGCCTCGTTCTCTTCACGACCGCTTTCTTAGTCGTCTTCTCGGTCATCTTCTTCTTCTTGGCGGGGGGCTCTAGGGCGCCGCTGCCGGTCCGTTTGCGAGTAGCTGGTGCAGCAAGAGAAAGAGGATTGACCTCAAGGGCTTTCTCCTCCTCGTCCTCGTCATCATCCTCAGCATTTGCAGCATCTGTGAAATAGGGAGGAAGGAAAACACTTCAGAAACAGCAGGCAAAGGGCTTGTGCTTTTCGCAGAGGGAGAGCGCAAGTCCAGTTACCTTCGAACTCGTCATCAGACCAGTCGCGAAGAGATGTTTCGGTAGGCTGCTTCTCTGTCGTAGGGGAGTGAGGAAGGTTGATCTGGTCTGCAGTCTCAAAAGAGGCCTTGTCGTCCTCCTCTCGGTCAGCAAACCAATTGCCTTCGAAGCGCTCACAGCTCTCCATAAGCTGGCGATTGAGGACCTGAAGAGCGGAGAAGTGTCACAAGTTAGCCGAGTAGCAGGAAGGTATCCTACTCGGATAGGCGTGCAAACACAAAGCATACTAAGCCTAAGCAATTTTACCGAATGTTCTACTCGGATAGGCGTGCAAACACAAAGCACACTAAGCCTAAGCAACCTTACTGAATATTCTACCCGACAAGGCGTGCAGGCACAAAGCACACTAAGCCTATGCAATTCTACTAAGTACTCTACTCGGTACGGAATGCGATTGCTAGTCGCAGCCAAGAGAGAAGATTTTCTAGTCGGATGGCAGATATCGAAAGCAGAATAAGGAGAACGTACCGGGGAATCGGTTTCGTGCGGCTGAATGGGATGAACCCATACTGCCAGTGGTCACCAAGGCTTGTTGTCAGGATGGCCCTGGCGTGCACGGGAACATCCGCGTTGTCGAGCTCGATGGTGGTCGTTCTGGTGCAGTCGCGGGGGCCTCCCATATAGCACATCAGATGGCTGCGCTCCTGCAGAGGCAGCACGCGATTCTTGATCCAGCAAGCCACAGGATCATCACTCTTGAGGCCCTCGTTGATCAGAACACCGAGCCGCTCATCTATCTCCATCTAGTTGAGGTCGTTGGAGGGCTTCGCCTTCCAATTCTTCCCGGATGGAGCGTGATTGCTCCAAACAGGCAGATTGATTCTGTCAGTTACCTGGCCTCCTTCCGTGGCGGGGATGTTCTTGACGTAGAGGAAGGTCTTCTGCCACATCCGGACGGATTCCAAACCCTTGATGCGAGGGTGATTGGTCCCCGACCGCTGCACCATCATGGCGCAGCCAGTATCGGTCGCGCGGGCGCTGGCGGCCGCGCCATCCTTCTTCCCGGTGGTTTGCTGGCGAAGATGGAAATACTTCAACCAGGTATCTGTAGTGGGATGGATACCGAGAAAGGCCTCGCATACCACGGCGTGGTAAGCGAGGAAGACGACGGCATTTGGTGGCAAGTGATGCATTTGGAGACCGAAGTGGTCCAGGAAGCGGCGGAGAAAGTCGGAGGCCGGAAGGCCGAATCCGCGCTCGAAATGCGACAGGAAGACAACATGCTCGCCCTCCCGCGGGGTTGGCACGATCTCGCCCTCGGACGGCCGGCACTGAACACCAGGAGGAACCCTCCGGGTGTTCACGAGCCAGGCGCAGTCCTCGGCGGTGACGTGCGAACCAGCCCAGCCGGCGCGAGACATGGTCACGAGCAGGAAAGATGGGAAGAATCGGAGTGTGGTGAGTGGATTGGGTGAGTCCGCGGCGGCGCGGAAGGTTGCGCGGCGGCGGAGAGCTCGGCGGCGGAGAAGAACAGAGAGATGAAAGGGGAAAAGTGCGGAGGGAGGAGAAAAGGAAGTTACCGGTGGGGGTATTTATACCCTCGCCTCAGGCTACCGTTACCATCGGGGTAGTGGGATCAATCGTGGCCATGATTCTCGTGTGGTGGGGCCTGTGGCCGGATAGAAACGCACGCAAGCGCGGAACGCGCGCGTAACGGCCATAGTTGATCCCACGACCAGATCGTGGGATATTACTGCGCTTGATGGGACATGACGAGCCTGTGGGCCCGCTCCGTGACAACTGGGCGCGTGGCATGTCGTGTCCTGGGCAACGAGACGTCGGGGTCGCGGATGCTTGGCACGTGTCCAGTTGCGACACGGAAGGCTGGATTGTGCTCTGCGCTGCAGGGGCACAAGAGGAGAAATTCTCTAAGTCTTTTTACTCGGTTACTGAGTAGAAGGCAGGTGCTATTCGGAAGACAGGAAACTCAAGAGCCTAGTGAACGAGTTCGCAAGACTCGACCAGCTTCGGGGACTGCTGTCGGGGGGTTACCCCCGAGTAGGGTAAAGGCAAGAGGTAAAGGCGACTGTCAGAAGAGAGGCTTGGTCGAGCAGCCGCCTACCCGGTACTTGCTACCCGGTTGACTGCTACTCGGTTTCACCTCAAGATGACCAGAAGGAAGAATCATTGAAGTTCTCTCCATTCGAGTAGAAGAGTTGGCCCGAGTAAAATTGGCGGGAACCTACTCGGGCCAGAAAGTCAAAGGAGCCGTTCTGACATAGGATCCCGCGTATCCTGGGTCCGTACTTGGCAGTATTCGAACTACTGTTCATCTGGGACCGGCCTGCCTGACAGTGACAGCATGGAAGCAGGCCGTCGCAGGATAAGGGGGCCCTACTCTGTGTTTGGCACAGTGATACCAGTCTGTCCCCTTGTTTTGCCCAACGACTTTCCAGATGCAGCCAAGATTAGGAACCAAAGCTGTCAGCGGGAACCCAGAAGAAGGACGATGTGCACACTATGTCGACACTTGTCCATGTTTGGACGTATCCGGCTGGGCACCGTGTATATAAGGTGCCCCGCCGCCTCCTGCGTGAGGATCGAACACTTGGTGACCTAATTCTTGACCTAGTTCATCATCTAGAGAGGATAGTGGCTACTCGGTAGCAAGAACATTGTACTGTGGCTACTCGGTGAGACGCCAGAATACACAAAGAAAGGCAGGAGTAGGGGTTTTACCTCCTCACGAGGGCCCTGAACCTGGGTAGATCGTGTTGTTTGCAGTGTTTACTTCGTACCTCACGCGGCTATTCGTCGCGTGATCCCTCACCGAGCACCTCCAGCGTCCTTCGTCCCCACATCTTTAGCCATCCCATGGCATCTGCCGTGACACCACCACGACAAGAAGTCCTCAAAGTGGAAGCGGTTCGACCTAGGTGGAATCACCCCCCCCCCCTCGGTGGACAAGATCAGAGGGCAGTGGTCCAGCCCCACCCTCGTTACTGCCCGCAGGGAGTAGAGCGGGAACGCCGCTTCCCAGTCAGCCGAAACCAACAATCGATCAAGCACCGAGCGAACCGGGTCCTCTTGGTTATTATTCCACGTGTACCTAGCACCAACTCGCTCAATCTCAATCAGCGCCATGTCGGCAATGAAATCATTGAACAAGCGCATCCTCGGGAAGTCGATATTGTCCGAACTCTTCTCGAGGGGTGAGCGAATCAAGTTAAAGTCCCCAGCCACCACAACCGGGAGGGGACACCGCTCAATTTTGGCCTTGAGTTCGTCTAAGAACTCAGCCGACCGCTGGTGATCCGCGGGTCCATAAACGACAATAACTTCCCAATGTAGGTTATTGCGTCTATGGAGGAGGGACATACTAAGGAAGAATATCCCTCGGTCCATGTCCTCTGCCTCAAACGTATCCTCTTTAGCACTAAGAAGGATATCACCCGACCGACCCATCGCCGGGAGCCACTTCCAAGCAAACTTGTGTCGGCTTAGACTTTCCAGCTCCTGGATCGAGAAATCCCGGCGGATCGTGTCCTGTATGCCCACAATATCAGGGTCCTCAGTCCTAATGTAGTCTATCAACTGGTGGTGCCGGCCGTCCTGCCCGAACCCCCGCATGTTTCAGCCAAGGAGGTTTACACTCATTGGGAACCGGCGGGGGGAGTCCCCTTACGGGGGACTTGTCGGGCCCTACCAGAGGTCGAGGGCCTGGACGTATCCTTGGGGGGCCTCCCGCGCTTCCTCCCAGGGAGTGGAGCAAGCACGGGCGCCTCCACGCGCGGTTGCCCAGGAGAGGGTCCACTGCCAGACCCGGAAGCCTCCTGCTCGGGTTCAGGTGGAACCCGGGGCCCTGGCTGGACCCGCTCTGCACTGGCACGAGCAGCTGCCAGGGCCCCATCATAAATCTCCTTGGCACGTATCGCCTCAATTTGTTCTACCCGGGGGCCACGTTCCCACCGGAAGACCACACCGCAATCGAGAGCCACCTGATCCAGGTGCTCAAAACTAACCGAGCCGAGAACAGAGAACCTAGATCCCGAAGGAGGGGAAGAGGAAGGAGGAATGGACGACGAGGTCTGAGACATAGCAGACTCTAGGCAGCGTGCCGTCTGACGGCGGGACGCGACCTCGACCATGGACGGCACCACGACCTATCCCCCAGTCTTTGCCCCTGCGAGGCGCGTACTGCGGCGAGTCGTGACCCCAGGTGCGGGGGTGGTGGAGACGACCACACCCGAGGTACGGGCGTCCGAGCCGGCAGGCGCAGCCAGCCGAGCCGGGGACCCTTGTGGTGGAGTAGGAGGGGTCCCTGGAGACCGGGCGTAGCACACGACCCCTGGGGACCGTGGCGAGTCCGGAGCAACCACCTCCATACTCGCCCCACCTGATTCAGTCACCTCGTCTCCCGACGAAGGCGGAGAGCCTCCACGAAGGGCATCCGCCACGAGCCCTGCTAGGTCCAGGGACCCTGGCCCCTCACATAGGTTAGACCCATACTGAGAGAGCGAGGTGCCCATGGAGAGCTGAGAGACCTGGCGAGAGACGTCCACCGTGGCCAGCCTAGCCGGCGCACTCGAGAGGGGTGCAACCGGGGCGGAGAGCGTCGGCACGGGCGACGATGTCGGAGCCACAGAGCCCGCCGACACCCGAGTAGCAGCCCCCGTAGTAGCCTGGGGGCCCCCGGCAGCGGGACTGGGGGCCCCCGAAGTAGGCGCTACCTCCCTCTGGCCGGGGTCGGAGTCGTCGCCCGAGGAGTCCTCCTCGCCCTCAGAGGAACTGTCCAGGTGAGGGGAGGGGAAGCGCTGTGGTGGTGGGGGAGAATCCTCTGGCTCCCCTCATGCTCCTCCTCCACCTCCACCGAGAGCGGCTTATCCACCCCATCAAAGTAGAAGGGTGGAAGGGTGCCCTCAAGCTTGGAGATGTCTCACACCTGCTCTCTCGCAGCAGCTGCTGCTCTCTCGCGTACACGAGCTCTCTCACACCTACTCTCTCACAGCAGCTGCTGCTCTCTCGCTCTGTGAGGCACGCATACTACCGCTCTCTTTCACTCTCTTATGCTGCCCCTCTCTCGATTACACTAGCTCGTGTGTGTGCAAGGCAATAAGAAAGGGAGAAGAGAGTAAAGACCTGCTCTTCTCAAACATTTGTTCACGATCTTTGAACTAAGAGGTTCAACAACAAGGTACATGATTTAGAGTGCATTTACTTGTTTTGGCATGCACTTATAATTACAATATTTAGAATGTAGAAATTAGTGTAAATTAGTTTGTTTTATAGCTCGTAGGTAGCCCTGTTGTTGTAATTGTTGTTGGAATTTAGGTGACGTAGATATAGATGTTATAGTGCTAGCTCTATCTAGCTGTGGTATGATGTTGTTCGCGCTATCATTAACTTATGCTTACTATAGTCGGTTATTGTTTTCAAATGTGTATACACGCATTAGATAACCGCAAATATTTATGGATATCGTATTTGCACGGGAGCCGCGAAGCAGCTAGAAAATAATCTCAATCGGGTCAGCTATATTAATGATAATGAAAAAATTGCATGCAATATAAAATTTAGTAAGTACATTTGTACAAAATAATTAAGCGAAGATGTTACTAATTTTGTTCGCGCTAACATTAGGTCATAGTGATTACGGTCAGTTATGGATTGCATGGGAAATAATTACGAATGTGTATACTCCTGTTACTAACAGGAAATGTTTATGGATTGCATGGGAGCCGTGACGAAGCTAGAAAATGAGTGCACATGCAATATAAAATTTAATAAGTAAAACTGTACAAAATAATTATGATGCGAGTATTTATGGATATGGAAATAAAATAAATGCACATGCAATATAAAATTTAATAAGTAAAACTGTAAAAATGTGATGAAGCTACACTATAATTTTAGTCGGGTCAGCTATATTAAAAATGTGATAATGAATAATTGAATGCAATATTAATTTTGTTCTTCTAAATATGGTTGTTCGGTAGGTACGATGGAAATATTGAAATTGTTCTATGGGGACATCGCACGCGACGATATATCTGGTGTCACTGGTAGAAAATAGGCCTACAGTCCCGGTTCGCCAGGACCATTAATCCCGTCCGGGCAACCGGGACTAGCTATGCGCGACTAAATGCCCCCCCCCTATAGTCCCGCCACTTACGCACCGGGACTAAAAGCCCGTCCACGTGGGCGCTAGGGGTCCGTTGCGGCGGAGGACCTTTAGTCCATGTTCTTGTGGTTAACCGGGACTGAAAACCTGCGCAGGTTTAGGGTTTTAGGCCCCCTAAACCTGTTTCCTTTTTAATTTGTTTTGTTTTAATTTCAGTACACATATACATGCATATATATATATATGAAATATCAAACAAGGAGAATTCAATAGGAATATATAATATATATTCAATATCGGGTGACCATATATACAACCTCGAACAAGTTTCCATATTACACAATTAAGATGGACGAGCATACACAAATTCGCACAAGTTTCAAAGTACTCAGGGCTTATACATGCGGATAAAAGTCATCGTCGGTGGACGCATGGAACTCTCCTTTCTTCTGGAT
Organism: Alopecurus myosuroides; assembly: GCA_028641055.1. Taxonomy (NCBI): domain Eukaryota; kingdom Viridiplantae; phylum Streptophyta; class Magnoliopsida; order Poales; family Poaceae; genus Alopecurus; species Alopecurus myosuroides. Next base: position 587,455,016 of record CM054057.1, on the reverse strand, counting down.
GACATGCCTAAGGAAAAATCCTGCTATTTCCTCTTGAATTGCTCGGAAGCGAGCTTCTGGAGTAAGCGCCCTCCGCAAGTTATTGAGACCCTTCCGCGTTTCCTCGTCCTTCTTCCTCTCAGATATTTCTTTCCGTATGTTCTCACAGACATAGTATCCACATAGACCGGTCCCCGGTGGCTGCTTATCCACACCTTTGACCACATTTTTAAATTGTAGCGCATCTTTGAATTCACCGACATGTTGAAGTGAGAGCCGTCTCCAAACTCTACAATGCAAATAAAATTAAATGAACAAGGGAGTTATTAGCTTAGAAAATGAACAAAAGAGACCGATCGATATAGAGCGCAAATGATTGAAAAATAATTACCTTTGCATCATTTTTCTCATGTTGACCCAAAGATATGTATTTGAATTCATAGAGTCAATGATCAAAACTAAGGACTTGTGAAGATCAATTTTTAGCAGAATCCAGTGGTACCTGCGGACACATTAGATGCAGAGTCATGCATAATTTATCGATTGGACATACCATGCATGGAGTAAACAAAAGAGAATGGGAACATGAGAGAAACACTCACCCAAAATGGTAAGGAAATAGAATATATCTTTTGGATTCATGCTTTTTAAAAAAATTGTACAAGTCTTTCTCCACGTCTTTGGGGTGACGTTCTAACATAGTTCCATTAATGATTTGTGGGTCAATGAACCCAACATCATGGATGAGTCTTACTTTGCATTCCGAAATCTTCAATTTGCATAATAGCGTACGGAACAATATAGTTAGGACAATATATATATATATATATATATATATATATATATATATATATATATATATAGTGTAGGCAATGAAAAACGAGATGAGGTAGAAATAAATCACTTACAGAACGTAGCAACTCAGGATAGATTTGTCGAGCTCACGCATATTGAACAGCTGGAACAATTAACTCAACTCAACTGTTACAGAGTACTTTTTAGTGTGATGCTCCTCTGTATAATCCACATACACAAATTCTTTGTCGGTAAATGCTATGAAATCTTTGTACCAACGTAGCAGACTTTGCATTAGTGGTGGTAGATCCTTTTCCTTCGGAGGCTCGACGAGAGGCCCTTTCTTCACATATTTTAATGCTACATCAGCCATTGGCATATCGTCCATGTCTAAAAAGGCACGAAGAGACATACCGGCCTCGGACGCATTTTGCATGGCAGTAGCTACAGTCAATCCCATTGCTGTCACAGCATTTATGACCTCGGGGTCCTGTTCCGGAGCGGCTTTCACTATGAGGGGGGGATCGATTGTTTACTCTGCATCCCGAGCTGGGCAACTTGTTTCCCGCTTTTTATCATTTTTGCTTTTTTTTTTCTCCTCCTCCAATATTCCTGCTTGCTTACGAAGTTCAATATCATAGTCTTTAGGCAAATTCTTCACGGATTGGGACACTGTCGATAAAAAATCCGTAGCCCAATAGTCTACAATCGGAGGGAATACTTCCTTGGGCTCAGGCTCCTTTAGCGCCTTCAGTTTGCCCTTCCATTTGTCAACGTCAGCCTTCACGACCAATTTGGTTTCAGCATCACTAAGTTCCCAAGGCCTTGGGGTGAGAGGCTTCAGTGATGGCTCCGGTACCCGTGTGGTCTTAGGTACATAAGGGTCCGGGTTAATAGACCAAGAGCGGGTTCCCTTGCTGGCCGCCTGCTTCTGTTTCTTCGCTGGAGGAGGAATGGGGGGCGACGTCTGCTTATCCTCCGGAGGAGGAATGGGGGGCGACGTCTGCTTATCCTCCGGAGGAGGAATGGGGGCGACGTCCGCTTATCCTCCGGAGGAGGAATGGGGGGCGACGTCCGCTTATCCTCCGGAGGAGGAATGGGGGCGACGACGTCTGCTTTTCCTCCGGAGGAGGAATAGTGGGAGACGTCTGCTTTTCCTCCGGAGGAGGAATGGGGGGCGACGTCTGCTTAACCGCCGGAGGAGGAATCGTGGGCGACGGCTGCTTAACCGCCGGAGGAGGAAGATCGGGGGAAGACGTCGAATGGCGTGAAGGAGGCGTAGGTGAACCAGCACCAGCACCACCACCACCACCAGCACCTGCACCATCGTAGGGGGGTGGACTTGTTAGCCTTGGCGTCTCGCCTGGAAACACTATGTACTTCTTTTTCCATAGAATGAACTGGCGCTTGACATCTCCAAGTCTTCTCTCCCCTTCGGGTGTAGCTATGTCAATCTCCAGGTCCTCAAACGCTTGGACTATGTCTTCCACCGTGACACGAGCATAGCCATATGGAATGGGTTGTTGTGATGGAGTGCTCCAGGTGTATAGGGTAAAGCACTGCCGGTAGCCACCTTCATGGAAATGTTCCCCACGGGATAATGCAGATCACATTCTTTCATCTCCTTTACGTCATCCACGGGGTAGTGAGGCTCCGGTGCACGACTCTCGATCATCGGTGCATTAGCACCTGCAGTCGGGGCCTCCGTGGAAGCCACGCTGCTTCTCCGCTGCTGGCTTCCGAGATCCGTTGCATGTTCTTGATGCGGCCCTGCAGCCGACGCTTTTTCTTTCTCAAGTATTCCCGCCACGACCTTCTTCAGTTCAAACTTCCATTGCAAGATTCGACAGTTCATCTGCAGCCCGGTCCGTACCTCTCCTACGGCTTCTGTAACAGTACGGGTCACCTCCTGGGAAAACCCTACTTTCCACGGCAATCTGCCTTTGCCTCGTATATGTCCTCCGTGTTCAGGATTTCCGAGGGCAACTGTCAGTTGGTCTCTCTCTGTTGAACGTGTTCTTTCCCTGTTGAGCTTTGGTCATTGCGTCAACAAGGTCTTTTGTGGGAGCAAACTTTTTCTGCCGGTGAACACACTCCCCTGTCTCCGGGTCTAGCGATCCCCCATGCCCGTACCACCACATTTTGGCTCTTTCGTCCCATCCCTCTGTACCTAGACGGATTCCTCTTGCCCTTAGGCCGTCCTCCATTGCCTGCCACTTAGGCGCCGAAACGCGGTATCCTCCTGGCCCCATAACATGATGGTACTGTTTCTTTTCCGCATTAGCCTTATTTTTTGCCGACATTTCCTTGAAATGCTCCGATTTATGTTGCGTCACAAATTCTGTCCAATCATCTCTCAGTTTCTCATATTGTCCAGTGAAAATCGGAGTCTTGCCCTTGCTGACATATTCACGGAACAATTTTTTTATTGAAGTTCCGGAATGCTTCGGCCATCTTCTGAAGAGCGAACTCTTTGACTATCCTCCTCCTCTCACGTCCACCCGGAACGTCCTGACCGAATTCATTTTTTTGTTGTATTCCGGAGGTAGAATGAAATGTGCAATAAGCTTTCTAAACATAATCTTTTTCGTTCTCTTGTCGACATAACTGAAACCAATACGTGCTTTCTTTGGCTCCTTCCATTCCTGGACGGTGATCGGGACGATGTCTCTAACAATGACTCCGCATTGGTTGATAAACTTTGTGGTGTGCTGTAGGGGCTTGCCGATTTCACCGACTGATTCGATGGTATATATTTCGGAATCTTTCATCGCCTTGGATTTGCCACGCTTTGTCATACTAGATCCGACCGAGGGCTAAAATAAGAAAGAGAGTCGCGCGCGTTAGTCTTTGCAATTGGACCGAGGGCTAAAATAAGACCGAGGGCTAAAATATATATACCTCGCCGGAGGTGGTTGTTCTTTGCAATTGGAGATCGTCGTTTGTCGACGGTTGACCTCCGTCATCAATGTCCATTCCTTCACCTCCTTGATCATCGACAATGTCTGTTCCTTCTTCACCTCCTTGATCATCGACAATGTATGTTCCTCCTTCACCTTCTTGATCCTCAAGGTTCAGATAAGAAGAGATTACATCATCGACAATGTATGTTCCTCCTCCGGCTATGATATCTAATATATAACCTTCAGCCACCTGTTCCGCCGTCAGGTCTCTATTGTCTGCCATATGTCACTCCTGCAGACATGCATGTAGTAAAAATTAATTAAGTATATAGGAGACTTAGCAAATATTGTCGTAGAAGGAGGGAAAACGGATTGCTAGGGTTTTGGGTGGAAGAACGATAACCACCGGAGGGGGAAAACCATACTTTAGAGGTGTGTCCAAGATTAGTTTCTCAAATGACTTGGAGAACCCCATAGCTAGGTTGCATTTGCTTTCCTGGTCATTTTGGTATATTACACTTAATATTCTGAATTTATTGAATTAAAACTTATTTTCATCATTATTTTAATGAATTTAATACAAATTCAAATATGGTCTCATTTTGAACTTTGTCAAACATGATTGAAAATGATATAAACAGATTTACATTTTTCTGAACATTTTGCATATTTTTCCAAAAAAAATAAATTATAAATTAAAAGTTATTTAATTTAGAAGGTTATTTATATTCTGTAATTTTAGAACAGTGGGCAGGTGACGTCATCATGACGTCACCCCTGGCGTGGCCGGCGGTTGCAGATTAGGATCTCGGATCGACGATTCCGGCCACGGGGGATGCAACGGAGATGGGGACGAGGCCACTGTGCTGCTCGCCACGGGGAAGGGGACGGATGATGGGACGAGGCCACGGCCACTGTGGTCTCGCCGGCGGCGAATCTGGCCGCGGGAGCGAGCGCGAGGGACGGCGACGGCGTTGGTTCGGCGTTGGTTCTAGGGCGACGCCATTGGTTCTAGTTCGATGGCGTTGGTTCTAGGGCGACGGCGACGGCCCGGGGGAACCTACCGGCCGGAGAGACGGCGACGGGGCGGGGGCGGAGCAGGGTGGAGGCGGTGGAGAGAAGGGCGCGACGAGGGCGACGGTGCGGCGACGGCGACGGCGATGGCGACGACGACGGAGATCTGCGCGGGGGACGGCGACGGGGCAGAAGACGACTGGGCGCCGGCGCGAATGAAGACGAGGGTTTGGGGACTTAGAAAATTTTGGGGCAGGAAGGCATCGCACATATATAGGTCAAGCCTTTAGTCCCGGGTGGTGTCACGAACCGGGACTAAAGGTCCCCTGGGTACCCTCCGCGGGCCTTTAGTCCCGGGTGGTGTCACGAACCGGGACTAAAGGTGAAAATTTTCGCGGCGTTTTCGTTCCCGCGCAGAACGAGCCTTTAGTCACGGTTCGTGACACCAACCGCGACTAAACGTGGTTATTCGAATACTATTCTTTTTTCCAATCTTAAAAATACAAATAATATATCAGAAAATTCAGAAAAATAAAACTAATTCTTTTTCCAATCTTAAAAATACAAATAATATATCAGAAAATTCAGAAAAATAAAACTAATTCTTTTTCCAATCTTAAAAATTCCCATAGATAAAAAAGGCAGTACATAATGGCAAGAGTGGATCTAAACCTAAACGGAGAGCATAGATGCATGATCTGATATCTGCTGCTAGTCATACTCCTGCCTAGGCCTACATGCGAGAAAATTCAAAGCCCAGGACTGGGCCTGAGGGTAGCGCAGGTGGGGGATATCGCCGGCCCTGATGTAGTCCATGACGCTCTGTAGAGTCCGGCCGGACCACCATAGCCGACGACCGGCCTCGTGAAAGTTCCCAGGAGGCAGGTCGTCCTCCTCATACCTGGCGAGCGCCCTCTCACGCCGATTGATGAAGAAGGCATCCCAAGTATGTTGGTTATCGGGATGCCAACTGGGATCTCTCCGCTGCTCCGGCGTGAGCTCGTGGTAGTAATGGTTCGTGATGGCCGCCCGACGTGCCACACCTTGAGGAAGAGGAGGGGGACCGGCACTCCTCCGGCGCTCAGCATCCAACCGGCGGGAACACTGTAGCCGGGCGGGCAGGGGTAGTTCGAGGCGGAAAGTGCCTCCGCCTGGATGAATGTTAGAGTGGGTACGGTAGAAGCCATGAGAGAGTGGTGAGTTTGTATGTGTTATGCCAATGGTGTGGCAATGCACATATATATAGCGAGAAGAAAACATCCCTTTAGTCCCGGTTGGGGACACCAACGGGACTAAATGGGTTAGGGTTTCGTTTGGACCAATCAGATAGAATCACGGATCGTGTGTTTCTTTAAAGCGCTTCTGAGTCGTTGGATCCGGGGTGTGTTTTCTTTTGAGCTGTTGTGAGCCGTTCGATCAGGGCTACGGTGTGTTTCTTTCGAGCTGTTGTGATCAGCCGTTGGATGAGGTGGTTTCTTAACCGTTGGATCAAAACCCTAGCACAACACTTTGTGAGCCAGAGGACCCTATATATAGCCCACCTTCATACACCGGTCAGTTCATCGAGCAATACAAAACATCCGGATTCGCCATCATACGTCCTACCGTGCATTTGGTATGCATATTGCACTGAGTAGCCACGGTAGGGCTGTATGATGGTGATACCGATTGTTTTGTTCTACACCCCCCCTTTAACACATCCATCCATGCTTGGGTCAGTGTTCACTTTGAGCTCGGGTAGTAATGTGCAACTATTTGCTTGGTTGTGTTAATTAGGGTGGCGCGTGGCGCGGGAATTGTGACGCGTGGCGCGGGAGTTGCGACGCGTGGCGCGGGAGTTGTGACGCGTGGCCAGGAGGGCGCGGTATAAACTGTCGCGCCTCGAGCGCGTCTTCTCCTCGGCGCCGTCGCGCTTCCACCATGCCTCCGAGGAGGAACAGCACCACCGGCTTCCGCGGCGTCCGAGCACGGCAGAACGGAATGTTCAGCGCAGATCCGCTGGGGGGACGACCGCATCCCCCTCGGCACCTTTGCGACGGCGGCGGAGGCAGCCCGCGCCTGGGACGCGGCGGCCTGGCGCCTCAACCGCCCGCGGTCGCTAATGAACTTCAACGACTGCCACACCGTCTGGGAAGCGGAGGCCAGGGCGCCGAAGCCGCAGATCACACTGCCGCCGACCACCTCCACCTCCGCCACCGCGCGTTTCAGGGCCTAGTCGACGCCAGGGAAGACCGCGTCGTCCGCGAGTATTACCGGAACAACCCGGGGGAGGAGAGCGCCGACGAGGAGCTCTGGCAGACCCGCGCGGCTCAGCGGGCGGAGCGCCGCCTCGAACGCCACCTCGCGTTAGATGCCGCTCGGGAGGCGAGGACGAGGGCGCTGCAGGAGCTTCGTCGGGCCGACCGCGCCGGCGAAGTCTGGGCCCGACGATCCGAGGTGGGGGCCTATCTCGGACATACCATCATGCACCTCCGACGATGACGAGGAGGTCACGGACGAGTTCGGCGACGATGATGACTCGGAGGAGGTCACCGACGAGTTCCCCGACGACGACGGCGAGGAGTAGTGTTCGTCTGTTTTCTCTTTTTAATAAAAGAATTTGCATTCCGGCGACACTGCGGCGCGCTAGCGCGTCTGTTTTCTGTTTTTAGTAAAAGTTTGGTACAATAAATTAATTAGAGATAATATAATTCAAAATGATCCATTAAACATGATCCATTCAACAAAGTTTGGTACAATAAATTATTACACATCAATTCTTCCCTTGTGTCCCCGCTTTCTTACGATTTGGACGTATCCATGGAGCATCCTCATCATTTAACTTAATGCTTGGGTCAGAGTTCACTTTGAAGGGCGGAATTTCACCAAACATATTATAATCTTCTGACATGTCTGTCTTGTCCTCCACTCCCACGATGTTTCTTTTCCCTGAAAGAACAATGTGACGCTTTGGATCATCGCATGATGCACTGATCGTTTTCTTATCTTTCCGTTTCCTCGGTTTGCTACTCATGTCCTTCAAATAGAAAACCTGAGCGAAATCTTTGGCTAGGACGAATGGTTCGTCAAGGTAACCAAGATTGTCGAAATCCACCATTGTCATTCCGTATTGCTCGTCCACCTTTACCCACCTCCTGTTAGCTTGAACCATTTGCACCGGAACAAAGGGACCTTAAAAGGGTCCATAGTCAAGTTCCCATATCTCCTCTATGTAACCATAATATGTGACCTTTTGCCCAATCTCGGTTACTGCATCAAAGCGGACACCACTGTTTTGGTTGGTGCTCTTTTTATCTTGGGAGATCGTGTAAAATGTATTCCCATTAATCTCGTACCCTTGGAAAGTCGTGATAGTCGAAGACGGTGTCTTGGCCAACATGTACAGCTGATCTCCAACATCATTGTCATTCATTAAATGTTTTCGCAACCAACTGCCGAAAGTCTCCATGTGGGCCTTTCTAATCCATGATTCAGTCTTCCCCGGGTTGTTCGAGCGTAAAATATTCTTGTGTTGCTCGAAATACGGAGCCACCAAGCTCGAATTTTGCAGAACTGTGTAGTGTGCTTCAGTCATAGAATGACCGTCCATACATATCGTTGATTTCCTTCCGATCGTGCCTCTTCCACTTAGTCTCCCCTCGTGCCGCGATTGAGGAATACCAATCGGCTTAAGGTCAGGAACATAGTCAATACAGAACTCAATTACCTCCTCATTTCCATAGCCCTTTACGATGCTTCCTTCTGGCCTAGCACGGTTACGAACATATTTCTTTAATACTCCCATAAACCTCTCGAAGGGGAACATATTGTGTAGAAATACAGGACCGAGAATGGAAATCTCTTCGACTAGGTGGACCAGGAGGTGCGTCATAATATTGAAGAAGGATGGTGGAAACAGCAACTCAAAACTGACAAGACATTGGACCACATCGTTCTGTAACCGTGGTAGATCTTCTGGACTGATTACCTTCTGAGAGATTGCATTGAGGAATGCACATAGCTTCACAATGGCTACTCGAACATTTTCCTGTAGGAGGCCCCTCAAAGCAATCGGAAGCAATTGCGTCATAATCACGTGGCAGTCGTGAGACTTCAGGTTTTGGAACTTTTTGTCCGCAATGTTTATTATTCCCTTTATATTCGACGAGAAGCCAGACGGGACCTTTATACTGCTCAGGCATTCAAAAAAAATGACCTTCTCTTCTTTCGTAAGAGCGTAGCTGGCACGACCTTGAAACCATTCCGGATGCCGGTCATCTGGGTCTTTCAAAAGTTGCTGATCCTGCCGTGCTTCCTTTGTATCATTTGTCTTCCCATACACGCCCAAGAAGCTTAGCAGGTTCACGCAAACATTCTTCGTAACATGCATCACGTCGATTGCAGAGCGGACATCTAGGACTTTCCAATACTGTAGCTCCCAAAATATCGATTTCTTTTTCCACATGGGTACGTGCCCGTCAACTCCCTGCGGAACTGATTGTCCGCCAAGACCCTTTCCAAAGATGACTTTCAAATCCTTGACCATATCAAATATCTCAGCTCCAGTACGTTCCGCAGGCTTCGGCCGATGATCTGCCTTGCCGTTGAAATGCTTGCCTTTCTTTCTTACGTTATGATTTCGGGGAAGAAATCGACGATGACCCAGGTACAGTTCTTCCTACAGTTATCCAAAAATACACTTTCAGTCTCATGTAAGCAGTGCGTGCATGCTTTGTATCCCTTATTTGACTGTCCAGAAAGGTTACTGAGAGCAGGCCAATCGTTGATGGTTACAAAAAGCAACGCTCGTAGGTTAAATTCCTCTTCTTTGTGCTCATCCCACACAGGTACACCAGGTTTGCCCCACAATTGTAAAAGTTCATCAAACTAATGGCCTTAGGTACACATCGATGTCGTTGCCGGGTTGCTTCGGACCTTGGATGAGCACTGGCATCATAATGAACTTCCGCTTCATGCACAACCAAGGAGGAAGGTTGTAGATGCATAGAGTCACGGGCCAAGTGCTATGGCTGGAGCTCTGCTCGCCAAAAGGATTCATGCCATCAGTACTTAGACCAAATCTTATGTTCCTTGCGTCAGCTGCAAAATCTTTGAACTCTCTATCGATCTTTCTCCATTGCGTTCCATCAGCGGGGTGTCTCAACTCCCCGTCGGACTTACGGTCCTCTTTGTGCCATCGCAACAACTTGGCATGATCTTTGTTCCTGAACAGGCGTTTCAACCGAGGTATTATAGGAGCATACCACATCACCTTGGCGGGAACCCTCTTCCTGGGTTTCTCGCCCTCAACATCGTCACCAGGGTCATCGCCTCTGATCTTATAACGCAATGCAGTGCATACAGGGCATTCATTCAAATCCTCGTATGCACCGCGGTAGGACGCAGTCGTTAATGCATGCATGTATCTTCAGAATCTCTAAACCTAGAGGGCACACAACCTTCTTTGCTTCGTACGTACTGGTGGGCAACTCGTTATTCTTCGGAAACATATTCTTCAACATTTTCAGCAAATTTTCAAATGATGAGTCAGCTACACCTTCCCGTGCCTTCCATTTCAGCAAATCCAGTGTGCAGCCCAGCTTTTTCAGACTATTGTCGCATCCTGGGTACAGTGACTTCGTGTGATCCTCTAACATGCGATCCAAATTCTCCCTCTCCTTGTCAGTTTCGCAGCGTCTCCGTGCATCAGCAATGGTCCGACCAAGATCATCAGCGGCTCATCATGTGCCTCTTCTTCACCTTCACCAAACCCTTCCCCACCTTCAGCATCATCCTCCATGAAAGTATCACCGAAAAGGTCATGATAGTTGAAATCGATATCATCCTCTTCTTCATCTTCTTCCTTCTAACCCCTCTTTCTCCATGCTTGGTCCAACAATTATAGCTTGGCATGAAACCGTGCCGAAGCAGGTGCATGTGAACGACTCTTGAGGAGTGACCCTTCTCATTCTTACATTCAGCACATGGACACATAATAAAACCTCGTTGCTTGTTCGCATTTGCCACTACGAGGAAATCTTTCAAACCCGTAGTGAACTCACCGGAGAGTCGGTTACCGTACATCCATTGCCGATTCATCTGCATTATTATTATATAAAGTATATAATTAACCATCATGCATCTGTTAAACTAACTAGCTAGCTGGAAATAATACAAATCATGAAAGGTTCAAGTTGCTAACCGCGATCACGGAGGTAAAATAAATGAAAACGCTCAAGTGTGTTTCATGCTATGGGGCATTTCATCGAACACCTTGTGTGCATAGTAGGAACCAAAAGCATACCCACCACCCCCTTGTGAATATTGTGAGCAAATGTGGCCAAGTGCAGCGAGCTGAGTCCTATATATAGGGATGGGCCTTTAGTCCCGGTTCACCTGGACAACCGCGGCTAAAGGCCGTGGGGCCGGCCCGAGGACCTATTAGTCCCCGTTGGTCTGGCCAACCGGGACTAAAGCCCCTCCCCTCCGCCAGCTGTGGGCCGAGCGCGCTGGGCCCAGAATATTGGTCGCGGGTCTTGTCCCGAACCGTGACTAAAGACCCCTATGGTCGCGGGTCCATTATTTTGGGGATTAATGGGGGCGTACCGAAGGCCTATTTTCTACCAGTGTGTCGACGTGTCGAATTGTGACTCGTTAAGTATAGTAGTTAAAGACATGGTCAATACAAAATTTGGGGATGTCCGAAAACGCATCCGCAGATACTTTAAGAATGAGCATGGAAACACGATGAGGGTTGAGGCCTTCATCGTGGAACAAGGGTATGATGGGGTTCCCTGCTGAGGTCTAAAGGAGGTGAAATCGGAAGGGAACTGGAGGACGTACATGAGCTTCGCAACCACAGCTGGTTCCGCCATGTATGGAGAGCCGATGGTGTATGTCCAGTTTTTTCCTCGCGATGATGGTATCAGATGCAGTAGCGGCGCTGATGAGGTCGAGCTGGCCATGACCACAGTCGCTAGCACCGGCCCATCGGACACAACATGCGGCCATAATGTGTCTGAGGGTGTCGTTAACCCAGGATATTGGTCTGTTGTCGTTGACATCAGCGAACATGTGGCGGGTCTTCCGGAGGCGCTGCACCATGACGATGATGGACATTCTTCATCGTCATCATCCTCAGATGAAGAAGGGCCTGGTCCTTCTCGAAGGGCGGTTGCAGCACCGCTGGACCATGAGTTTTTGACGACAATGACCATGAACAATGAATTTCACTCGGTTCCGGGACTGGGAGAGGACAGTCTGCAGGAAGGGCATACTTTTCCAGACAAGGCCTCTGCTGACACGGCAATCAAGAGGTATGCACTGGGCATATCTCGCCAACATAAAGTGAAGCAGTCTGACCGAACTGTGTTGAAGGTCGTATGCATCTTTTTGGCTGATGGTAGGAAAGGAAGGGTGATCGCTCGCCAGAGCCCTAGGGTATGTCAGCTATGCTCGCATATACGTATAGGGGGTTATGTGACGCCACCAATAAAACCAAGACAGCAAAAATGGGTCATGTCCTTGCTGTTAGCTATGAGTTTCTCCAGCTATGGTCGTGGGAGTACCTTCCAGTTGGACGTCCCCTAATAGATAGTCGAGAGAAAATCCACCCATACAATTTTAGACGGGAAGAACATGCCCCACTTACTTGTGCTAGTCGGTGGACACATGCTAGAAGACGGTGGTCCACAGTCGTGGTACACGGTAGCTACCCCGAATACCACGAAGAGTTCGAGCGTCTAGAGGAGACGAGCGTCACATGGAACCCGTGGTCCAATGCTGATCTTCATGCTATATGGGGTGATCAGCCGGTGACACCGGATGGCTTGACAGATAGTCACTTCTGGATGACACGCTGCACGCTACTATTTATGTGGACTAGTCATCAACCCGTGCACCTTCACGGGCTAGTGATGTTGAAGATAACAACTCAACTATCGCCAACATTTAGGCCAAAGTGTATATATGTTTTGGCTATTTTCTTGATTAGAATGAATGTTTACAACATTTGTATGGTTTTCGAAGAACAAAAGGTCCTCTATACTTAATTTGGAAAACCGTAAAAAATATTTTAGGCCGTGGTCATAATCTTAGATTTTGAAGTAGAGATAACATAAATTTTCTTCAACAACACATAATCATTATCAAAACAATTGGTGCATTCATTAAATCGGTTAAAAGGCTATCAAGCATGACATCATAATATAGGTACAATACAATTCTTTGGTACCAAAAACAGGTCTACTACCAACATTGGTATGAGTGAGTTATGTAAATACATATAGTTTTATGTTGCGAGCTAGATAAGTTTCACTCTGAAATGCGGGAAGAGTTACTTAACCCTTACTCACCGTGTTAGAATATCTTATGGATAATCTGTCATAAGGAATGCGAGAGCAATAATTTGAACCTAAGAAGAATCAAGGAGAGCTACATGTGCCCCTAAAAATGGAGAGCTACATGTGAAGTATGATGTCCACACATATTTCTATTAACCTAACTACCATGATCTTTTGTTAGATGCAAACAACAAACTCTGATATGCAGTGATCTAGAAAAAAAATCTAGGTTTAGTGCATTGCTTAGTTTAACTATATATTTGGGGGAAAAAAGCGGTTGCTTAGCTTCTACTTGAGATAATAATTATGTAGAATGTACCAACAAATAAGAAGCATTTGTTTCTGATAATGGATTTTTTTTATAAAAAACAGAGAGCGCTTACCGATCTGCTTATATCATAAAAATAAATATAACTAATAAATATTTAGTGAAGCGCTCATTACCTGGCAACGATTGCCGCTTATATCAGATGCTAATTTTACCTCGCACATGCGTACGTTTCCACACTTTGAGCCCGAAAAATCGAGTAGCGTCGGACGTATTGTCTGCCATCGGATGTGCGGGATTGAGCGCATCAACCACACATGCACCAGGTTTCCGATCCTTGTGTTGGCTGATAAGCACCCCGCTGTGGATGCTCTTAAAGTAGTACCTGCCAATCGAAATATCAAACTATTTGATTGCCAGATAGTCTTATAGCCCTAAGATCTGTGTGATATGCAGAGTCTGTCCGTACTCTGTGTAACTACTTTCCCGTATTTGCTTTTGAACCTACGAATAGGTAAAGCGACCCCTTTTAAACGCAAGGGTGAGGTCATTATTAAATTATATGCATATAAGGAGTTCTTAATGTTTATACTGAAATGACAATGTGGAGTTAGAAGGAACATGAAGATTTGACATTGTTACAAAATTGGTGAAGATACAAATAATAAAATCAATGTACAAAATTATTTTCTTGAATCGAACAATATCCATTATAAAATAGGTTCATTTCATTTACACCTAACTGTGGGAAACATCTGAACTCATAAGTTGGTAAATATACAACTCAAAAATATTTGATATATGGTCCATAATATAGGAATGATGTAATTAGTGCAGCATACCTGAACAGGACCCTGATTGGAAGAATAATCTTATGTTTAGTATATTCAGATCAGAGGATGACATTTTATATTTTCATGAATATTCAACGATTAGCTTTTTTCTTTGCAAAGAAGAACTACAGACAATCCCTTGGCAATAACAGAACTTAGAGATAGCAAGTCTGCAAAATGACACAAATCACCAATCATAATTCCACAGTAATATATTTCCAAATACGCTTGAACGCCCTGTATAGCATATCGAAACCTATTTCTCCATCGAACTGCACAGGCATCTGTGACTGATTCCAGGAAGTAGATGGTATTTCAGCTAAATGCAACAGTTGGAAATTTTTGAAGCCATTATAAGGACAAAGGCTATAATAAGGTGGACAAAGCCAGTAAAATTAAATTGTCCCTGATTTCGGGAAAACTATGATGAAAAAATGGAGAATATGACTACGAACGGAAGAAAGTGTTTAGTGCTGCCAAAAGAAAACTTAAAAATCTGCCATTTAGAATTAAAGATAGATTACTTGGCTTGTTCATCAGTGGTATACTGGTATCCCTCAATGTCAGCTGATGTTGTCGTCAGGCTGATTTAAGTGAGCCCGTCACAAAAAACTACTCCAAGTAAACCACCACACAATTAGATTGTGTTTCCATCAATGTTTCTCAAACCGGTACAGTTGCAGCCGTTGTCTCCGACTCTGTCCCTGGTAAAAAACAACATAACTTCCTTGCAGCGTGGGAGGTCTGCTGCCCAGGGCCGGGCGAGGACCTCTTCATGAAGTTTGGAATATGATTGTCATAGAAAGTTTTTAAATGACTGTGCTGGTAAGGCGAGGCTGCCACTGCCAGAACTCGGTGCTCAAGGTGATGGGTGGAGATCCAAGCATGCAAAGAATTCCTAACCAACGATGCTCAGCTGAACAAATAGATCAACAAATACTTAGAAAAAATATTGAAGATTGTCTTGGAATTCTATCAGAGTTCAGGGAGAGACCTTTCCCTGCAGTTCTTGAAGATGTAGTTGTCAATATGCATCAGAGACTCACATCTTTTTACCCACCGGCTTCATGCTGTGACCGGGAGGTGGCGCGCCCACCAAAATCACACATGCCTGCAACTGCCCAGTGACGCTTATTGTTTGGATGTAACAAATGCACAATTGCAGATGTATCTCTTGATGATGTGCTCATACTGGAAGAAATCGAGAGCTGGCTGCAAGATTGGTTGTCGTGAAAACCCAGCTTTATACGTCCTATCTTGTCCGCGGCCGCGGACTCCGGAAGCGCAAGTATCTCGATCGGGAGCTGGCTCCTGGTTGTAGAGATGGATGTCGTGAGAACGCATGCATCTTTGGCCGCACGCCAAAGGACAGGTTCGACTGGGAGAGCGGAGCTGCAGGGCTGGGTGTGGTGAAAACCAAGGTTGATACGTTCTATCTTGCCGGCCGGCCGCCGGAGCCGACAACTGAACATACATGTGCGGTGGCGAGATCGCCGCACCGATGATTGCGGCCGAGCAGTCTCCCATAAGGGAGCGCTCCATAAGTATCTCGATCGGGAGCTGGCTCCTGGATGTAGAGTTGGATGTCGTGAGAACGCATGCATCTTTGGCTGCACGCCAAAGGACATGTTCGACCGGGAGAGCGGAGCTACGGGGTTGGGTGTGGTGAAAACCAAGCTTGATACGTTCTATCTTGCCGGCCGGCCGCCGGACGCCGGCAACTGAACATACGTGTGTGGTGGCGAGATCGCCGCAGCGATGATAGCGGCTGAGCAGTCTCCCATGAGGGATGGAGCTGCACGTCCAAGATAATGAAATCTGAAAACCCTAGAACGTGCTTCTTGACAATGCTATGCATGGAGGAGCCAGCTAGGAGACGTACGTGATGTATAATTAGAAATCTGTATCCAACGGTTCTGGATAGACGTGATAAAATCTAACGTATGGTAATTTATTTTCTGGTAGAGTTAACGTGGAGGCTCTTACGGTGCCTCCAATTAGTAAATATAAGATAAGATGGTTGAGCATATAATCCCGAGCGTGTCATGCGGCAGTTTGGTCTCTATCAGGCTGTCCTTCCACAACCACCGAGACGAGTGGACGAGGGAATACATACGTAAGTTCAAGGCCTCATGTTATTTTATCAACATTATGCTTGGTCATTTTAATAAAAATAGTTCTCTACATTTGATTTTAGGCAAGACAATAAAGGCCAAAATTGTTGTGACTGGCGTGCTCGTAATATGTCCTGGATACATATATGGAACAATGAAGCGTCGTCAAATTTTGTTCCAGAAAATAGGTAATTTAGTTTTTCTATTTATTCTTCTGACTAACGTGCTAATTAAAATTAAGATTGACCTTTCACGACCATCATAGAACCCCAATATACAATCAGTGGTATTATAATAGCACGCGTACTCTGCTTACGGCCGCTCCACCACCAAGGACAGAAGAGCTCACACGAGACGACCAGTTGGTTCGAGGGATTCAACGGTCATCAGCTTACGATCGTGAAACCACGGTATATACATTTATATAAATATGTACTACCAATGTTAACTAATTATATTTATTTTGTTAATTGCTATTGCTTAGAATTCTATCATTTTATGTTATACCAATTTTATTTTGTTCAGGTTGACGACTATCGAGAAATCGCCCGGGATTCGCAACGTGTTTTAGGACTAGCTAACATGAATTCTACAACTGGCAAGTCCTTAGTTAGGCGCATTTTGAATAGGGACATGAGCGGTCTTAGAAGATTTGGTTGCACGAGAGATGGTGACACTATCCCGCAAGCTTACGACATGCCGGAAGCGCCATCATCCAGACCGAATGAGGTGGGCACTAGCCAGCGCCGCACGATCCATCCGCGTCGTACCATGTTGGTTAGAAATACCGCGCCAACATTTCCCAGGCAGGACTCGTCTCTTCTTCAAGACGACACACATGTCTTATCTTACAGTAAACAAATATAATTTTTCCATATATCTATCCTTTGTAGTTGTATACATATGCAATATTTTGTTCACGTATGATGATGCTTACAATAGGAGGAGAATCGTTTTCCACAGGCTAGCCCGTACGGAGGACGGTACTCCGATACTGAAGGCGAGGGTTCACATATGCGCAACACAACACAGATGTTTATATTTACTAAATATATACTAAGTCATAATATTGTACGATCCATTACTTACAATTTTTTTACGTGAACAGGAAACTACATGGGAGGGGACGGGAGCTGGTTTAGGGAAAAAATATGTATCGACCAGAGTGTCGTTCGGAGCGGTTCAACACGACACAAGTATGTTAATTTTTGTTTCGAATCTCAAACAAATCATTGCATACGAGAACACATCATTAAATATCCTACATGCCATGCCTATTATTTACGGATTGTTTCCATAATCAGGATATTGTAGAGTCTACATGGGTCGAGATGGCGGCCGGTTATGGTTTCACTATGCCCCATTGCAGGGTCGTCACCACATGCATGAATCAGAAATCGCTGGACCATCGCACACCAACAATGTTCCTGAAATACTTGCTGAATTTTTTGGTTATGACCCATCGGGCACAACTTCAATTTTAATTCCAGGATATTCAGAGTATGAGCCAGTCATACGTACCCCGTCTCCCGAACCTTCAGAACAACACGATGAAGAGTCCATCATTCCTCCCCGTAATGTTCGGGCACCCCGCAAGTACGACCACTCGACGCCTCCTCCACGAGCTCCCCGCCGAGGCCGAGCACGCCGTGCCTGACACATGTAACTTTTTATTTACGCGAGAGACATATTACTACATCTGTACCTGAAATATTCCTATTTTTTTTCTACGAGACATGTTCCTATTATGAGTTTTTGACGCACTAATTATTATAATTTTTCAAAGACGAAATTGATTGAACATACAACTCACAAGAAGAAACAACTACAACTTGAAATAAATAAAAGACGAATAGCAATAACTAATTAAACGCCACGACTTCACTTCGCTCTCCCACGTGTTCGTGATGGAGGCATGAAGTCGTCATCACTATTTTCATCAGCGGCATTTTTTGATGAACTTGCACTCTTACACATACTTTTGCACCTGGCTAGACTTCTCGGCGTAAAGTCATCGTCACTGTTCTCATCGACAACTGGCTTCGATGCGCCATCACTCTTCCCCTTCGATGCAGAAGAACTCTTCCCCTTTGATGCGCTAGCACTCTTCCCCTTTGATGTCCGCCCACCGTTCCCCTTTGATGCAGCGCCACTCTTCCCCTCCGATATTGTCCTCAACATCCACTCAACGTGCAAGTTGGACTCCGGAAACCCGCTAGGACATGGCCCAAACAATATGCTCATCCAGCCATAGTGCTTAATCTTTTTGTTCAGAAACTCTGCGTCCGCTGGCCAGTGCTACATATTTAGAATAAAAGACAAATAAAAATTAGAACGACGAAAATTAATTTGAATATTATGTAAACTCGTAAATCAATTACCCCAACGTGAAGTGCATAAGCCTCGGGAGAAAATTGTATCTGATCGCTAGTAGTTGAGATAGACATTCCCCGAAGCCCCGACTCAATCCTTTTTAGCTCAACTACTCTGGCCCATTTATGACGCCACCTCATTAGTTCGTCCCTAATTTCATCGGGGGATCTAGGAGGGAGCTCATATCTGGCTAAATTTCCCTCCAGAGTAACTGTGTGGTGCCGCTCACTCATTAGATCCGTTAAACTAACTGCCTCTCTACCCTCCCTCCTATTGGCGCAAGAACCTTTTGCCGCATGATATGGAATACACCATGAGCTATATATGGGTCGAGACCACCACTACAACTATCTGCCATCACTCTAATGCAACCACACGAACGGACAGACCAACACACTAGCTAGAAGTGTTGTAACTGAGCGGTGAAGCGTGAGCGAGCAGCTGCTATAAATAGAACCGGGAGAGAGGTCTCAATCTCGTGCTGCTGCGTCGGCGCTCATTGTAATCAAACGCATTGGAATGAGGGCAGTTATCTCACTGTATAATCAGCATCGTTTACACAACAACGAATCTGGGGAGTAATCTGCTTTCTCGGAGTTGGCGTCGCCGGTCGTGAAAATGAGCGACACGAACCGAATCTCTCTCAATCAGGGACAGGGAATCTGGGGCGTGGTGTGAGGAGGCCAGGGTGCTGCCTGCCTCCCAGGCGGCAGGGTACTGAAATCAATTCGACCGGCCCCGTCCCCTCGTCTCCGCAGGGTGCCGCCTCAGAAGCAGGCGGCATGTCTCTACCGTTCCACGTTTTCCGTCGCACGACATAGGAGCCAAGCCTGCCGCCTGGGCCCGTGGCGGTAGGGCCTGCCGCCTCCGACCGTGGCGGCATGTGGCACGTGTCGGCTGGCTAGCCTGCCACCATGGCACTTTTGCCAATTGCACCCAGAAGTGGTCCTTTCTGTCAAAACGTTTTTTGAGGTGGTCTCTTGTGCCAAAAATTCCGTTCCGATCAGCGACAGCTACGTTTCTACGAATCTACGGCCGGCTACCATTCTACTCCCTCGTTTCTACGAGCCTACGGGGCGGGGCGGGAACTATTCAGCAAGTTGCAGGAACAGTGGAGTAAGGTCTGTTTCTGGATCTAGCTCTGGGTTTGCCCGGTCCGTGCCACTCGTGCAAAGAGTTGGAGGCGCATCACATTCTTTGGAATGGAAGCAACCGACAAGTTAGAGCATCCCAACTCGCGCCCCCAAAGCCCCTCCCAAAGCTCATTCCAGTCCGGATCAGCCCCAACATGTCCACTCGAGCCCCCTATTGTGTCTTCCCGTTCGGACGGCCCCACTTCCTGTCCGGAAAAATCGGGCTAAACCCGCCTCACAGGGTTCTCGTGGGGGCTCGGGACGACTCGGCGAGCGACGTGGACCCGTGCCCTTTCAGCCACTCTTAAATTCGGGATAAAGTTCTTAAGCCATGCAGCCTGCCCGGTTGCCTCATAACATGCCACAAACTAAGCTTCCATCGTTGATGATGCCGTAAGAGTTTAATTGGAGCTTTTCCACGAAATGGCTCCGTCTGCAAGTGTGAAGATATAACCTGATATTGATTTCTTGATATCAACACATCCTGCAAAGTCTGCATCTGAGTAACCTATAACCTCAAGGTCATCAAATCTCTTATATGTAAGCATGTATTCCTTAGTGCCGCAAACATCGCAAGACTTTCTTAACTACTTTCTAGTGGTCCGGTCCTGGATTTGACTGAAATGTGCCAAGCATCCCGTAACGAATGCTAAGTCGGGGCGTGTACAAACCTGCGCATACATAAGGCTTCCGACAGCTGAAGCATAAGGTTTGTCTTTCATTTAATCGACCTCTAATTGATTCCTTAGACTTTGTATTAAACAAAACTTATCACCCTTAACAATTGGAGCAGGTGTTCTAGCACAATTTTGCATTTTGTAACTCTTAAGCACTTTCTCGATGTATGACTTTTGACATAAGCCTAATACTCGTCTAGACCTATCTCGATAAATCTTAATGCCCAAAACACAAGAGGCATCACCAAGATCTTTTATATCAAAGTGCGAGGAGAGAAAACCCTTGGTCTCATGTAACATATTCTTATCGCTACTTGCCAAGAGGATATCATCGATATAGAGAACCAATATTATAAACTTGCCTACCTTAACGTTAATGTAGATGCAGTTGTCAACCTCATTTTCCTTAAATCCAAAATTTCTTATTATCCCATCGAATTTGAGATACCACTGTCTGGACGCTTGCTTTAAACCATAGATGGATTTCTTAAGTCTACATCCCACGTGTTCCTTGCCTTCTATGATAAAACCTTCCGGTTGAGCCATATATACGTTCTCATGCAAGTCACCATTAAGGAACGCATCTAACATCCATTTGTTGTAATTCTAAGTCATAATGAGCGATAAGTGCCATGAAAATTCGTAGAGAGTCTTTCTTAGACACAGGAGAAAACGTATCATTAAAATCAACCCCTTCTCTCTGAGTAAAACCCTTTGCTACAAGCCTTGCCTTGAATCTTTCGATCTTCCCTCTAGAGTCATGCTTAGTGTTATAGACCCATCTACACCCTACTAGTTTGACTCCTTCAGGAATCTCTACTAGATCCCAGACATCATTAATGCTCATAGATTTCATCTCATCCTCCATGGCAATGATCCATTTGGGCGAGTGCTCACTCATCATGGCTTCCTTAAAAGAATTTGGATCATCTACCTTTCCAATGTCACTCTCATCCAGGTAAACCTGATAGTCACCAGAAATGGCGGATTTCCTGTTTCTTTGTGATCTCCTTGGTGGCTCGGGAGGCCGCTCAGGAGATGGCTGAGGAGACGGCTAAGGTGATGGTTGAGATGAATGTTGAGGTGAAGCCTAAGGTGAGTAATTAGTCTCCTCAGTTCGGTCTGCACCTCCATTATTATTAGTTGGAGATGTGGCAATAAACGAAATAAAGTTCTCTTGGATAATCGGTAGTGGAACATTAACCCGAAAAGTTAGACGTGGGATTAGCTAATTATCTTTACTATTAATTGTGAGTTGGTCGTACGTTGGTCACCCGTAAAAAATGTCTGCCGTCGCTCTGCCGTATATTCTCTGTGCGGCTTGGTCTGCCATCGCTCTGTCGTCCGATCTGGCCTCACCACCGCTGTGCACGCCGAGTGGGTCCGATAAATTTCCATAATACGCGCATCTCTTACTACCAAAAACGATTATGTTCCACTTCCATGTGCACCGCCGCCCATATTATTTCTTCTCGGATTTAGCGGAGATGCAGCCTGATCCCGTACTCCCGAGTCTGTGCATCGGCCGGGGCCGTCTCGACCTCTGCTCCCTCTTGTCACGGAGAAGAGATCCCCTGCCCAGCCCAAGCTCGCCGGCCACCCTCTGCTTCCAGATCTCGGTGGTGGTGAGCCCTGCCCTCTGGAACCTGTCGTTGCGTGGCCTCGTGGTCTCTAGCCTCGACCGCATGATCGTGCGCCTGTGCTGCGCTCTCGAGGTCGTCCGTCTCCACGGGAGGATGTGGAAACAGACCGCATAGCCTCGCCTGACATCTAAAATACACTCACATATTCGAGGTGCGCAAGGATCTAAATTTGTTATGTTATTTCTTTTTCTTTCTTGATGCACATCATCTGCTTGATGAAATGCCAGAATGACATATACAGTAGTTTTTTTGAGGTGGTCATATTTTCTCGAGTCGTTGCATACTTTCTTAACTTGCCCTTCACGTGTTTGTTAGAATGCTCTAGACAAAAACAAATTATTTCCTATGAGCATCGTTGTCCTTTATCTTTATAACAGTTAACAGAGAAAATAGATGCGTGATAGCTTTCTTATGCCTTGTTTACTGTAATGCTTGTAGTGCATATGTACGCAATACCATATCCTGATACATCCCTGAAGAGAATTTTCGTTGAAGTCACCGTTATTCATCAATTGTAATATTGACTTCACCAAGGCATTTTTATCATATTCTTCTCTAAATCTTGGTTGGTAGGAAAATCTATAATCATATGAGCATGATATTTTTTTGAAAGACAAGGTATGTGATAGATAAATGCCTTCGTCTTCCCCGGTGCGATAGGAGCACCATAACTGCTGTGGCAACCATCCGGGGCTGCCCAGGGTTCACCAGGCCCCAAAACCACCACCGGAGATCCAGGTCACATGTGACGCCTATTGTTCGACTCGCTCCTCGACAACACATGTCGGTGCCGAAGCAGGCGATACAGAAAACATACCACACAGCTGGGCTGGCCGGGATACTTGCTGCGGTGCAGGATGATGTACACTCCTTCCACTTCGCTTAGCCCTGACGGCTGGAGAAGCCCCGCCACAGTCTACCTCCATTCCGTGGCAACAAACGTGCTGGATGCCAGCCCGGCTATCAACGGTGGTGGAGATGCCATTCGAGGCGGCGGCGTGATGACGGTGCCGCCGACCAGCGGGATAGCCGCGCCCTACAGCCCTGGCCGGAGGCTAGAGCAGAAGTGGTCTACATCGAGTCTGCCACGCGGATAGGACGGAAGAAGCAACAAAACCGGCGGCGAGGAGTTCGCCTGCAAGGCCCTGCCAAAGAACGGCGAGGAGATGGTCCACCACGAGGTGGAGATCATGGAGCGCCTCTCGTGATACCCCAGCATCGTCACGCGCAAGTCCGTCTTGCCGGATTTGGACCGGCAGCACCGGATATGGGCATGGAGGTCATGTATACGGCCTCCCCTCCTATTTATTTATTTCTTCTTAGTTTGGTTTATTTGGCTAGATGTTCCAGTTCTTACACGGAGACTCTATTGAATCTTGCAAAGTTATCACCATGCTCCACAATCTTATTGCATAACCTAATTATGTTGCTATAGTTTTGATTAAGTTAAGTAGAATATGAAATAATGAATTTGGTATGAAGTTAGACGGACTCAAAGGTTTTGCAAATATGTTAGTGATTCGAGGAATTTGACAAATCAATTATAAGCTATAGAATACTGGATCTTGATACTTCTCAGTTCATAAGTGGATATTCCATTGGAATTTTTGTTATTATTGGTAGAAGCATGGTCACACTCACATGAAGTTTTTGTTCAGGATGTGGGCATATGACTCATATAAATGTTTTTGTTTATGTGCTTTGTAGATTTAGGCTCGCTCGTTACCGTCTCTAATGGAAGGAAGGAATGTGATGCACACTACCAAAATGGGCTCCGGGAAGACCCTTGCGTTCCTCATATCACTGATCAAACTTCTCTATCAGTTGCATTTCTCACTGCGTAACAGATCAGAGTTATAGTGGTTTTCCCTATAAGGGAACTTGCTATCTAGGTATGATTATGAGTACCTGGATAAATCATGCTGCAAGAATTCTTTACAACTGGGTATCATCCAGTAAGAATGTTAGGAGCTAAGATTGTCATAACCGGTTCTAAGTGAAGCGATTAAAATATGATGTATGAACACATTCCTTTTGTGAGCTAAGTCTTTGTTGAGGAGCTTAGACCTGTGTTTTTTTGGTTTCACCAAGAAACCTGTTTGCACATATTGCATGAGATCTGCGGTAAGATTTGATCCTTCTTTGAGTAAGGAGATGTTTGCATTTTACCTATAAATCCGTTTGGCTATCTTGCTTAAGATTTGATCTGCAATAGTTTTACTCATTTAAGTGAAAGTTTTAGTATTACCTTGGAGATCTGTTTGAACCCTCGAAGGTTTATTGGTGCAAGACCAACATGTAGTAGTTGGGTTGTACAATCCTAGGACCTTCTAGAGTAGACAATTAATAGATTAAGATTTCACACATGAAGTCTGGAGTAAAATGGTTTTACACGCAGGTGTAAGGCGAAAAATAACCTGGTAGATGGATGACAGGGCATGGATAGAGCTTCCTCAGACCCACTTTAGTTTCTGTAAAAATGTAGCTATTGATGTTCCAAATTGTCGTGATGTTTATGTTTAGTTTACTGATATTTTCTTGGGTGTTGACGCAGGGTGGCACGGTGATCGTCGGGGGACTCCACTGGCAGACCGTGGTCTTCCGGTTGACATGATGCATCTAGGTTGTCCGTTCCGGGCGTTGTTATTAAAATTTATCGTGTGTCGTTAGATTTCTTTAAGTGGGGATTAAATATTTGAGTCGACTTAAGGAGTTTTATTGCCGACTCATTGTATTTATCAATTGACGCTGAAGATTATCACCACCTGGAGCGTCTGTTCCATGATTTGATTATCTGAATATACCTCATTCCTGACTTTTCGTTTTACCTAAATGATGTTTGAGTGGGATGCAACTTTGGATCTATTTGAGTATGATTGTAAAAGTAATTAGCTGATATTTCTGGTCTTGCTGGAAAAATGCTCATTCTTCTGGAATTGTGGACAATCTATTCAATTGATAAACAATAGTAGCTGATATGTTGCTTCCTTGTGTCTTCACACTGCTATCAGGATCACAACCTCGTTTGATGTTGCTTCCTCAAACTGTTTCATGTGAACGCATGGATGAAATTTATTTCTTTGGATTGCCATTCGAAAGGAAACTTAAAATGTTACTTGTCGTCACTTTGTTGGTTCTTGCAATCGCAATTAAACCTATGAGGATGCACACGGGATAAGCTACCTCAAAAAAAAAAATATACCTATGAGGATGTTTCCAATTTAGGCATTTTTATCCACGACGAGGCATCAAATCTACTCACTTCTTAATGACTGAGCCATCAAATGTAGTTTCTAATTTGTAGGCATCGAATGTCTTCTCAATAAAGAAAATCTTGCCAGCAACATGTATGTATGATTGTGCAAATATCATTGATAAATTATTGTCGACAAGGTAGATTAATGAATCATGCATGACCTTACTTTAACATGCGTTTAAATTCTCTATCATTTTATTCAATTAATATAATACAATATTAAGATCTTTAAAACATAAATTTTATTAAGAGTACCTTTAAGTGGGTTTATGCTGTTATTAATTTCTTTTTTGAGACTTGAACTCAATACTAGGGTGTATAAATTATGACCCCATAGCAATGCACGGGCATTCAACTAGTACCAGTAACGACGGACCAATTTTTGGGCCTGGTCGTTAATTGTCTAATCTGCAGTAGTGTGTAGAGGCCTCCGATGATGATCTCCTCTCCGGCAGGGTGCCGGAGACAGCTTCAAAACCCCCTGATCTAGGGTTGACGGTGACGGCGGCTACGAAACTTTTCGGGGATATTTGATAAGGTGTTTAGGGTTTTCTATCCGGGGGATTAAATAGGCGAAAGGGCAGAGGAGGTGGAGCTCTGGGGGCCCCACACCACCCCCTGGCGTGGCCAGGGGGACCGCGCCACCCCATGGTGTGGGCCCCCCGGTGCCCCTCTTCATCTCCTCTTCGGTCTTCTGGATGCTTCCGGGGAAAATAGGACTTCCGGGCTTCGAACTTTCCAATTCCGAGAATATTTCCAGAACAAATTTTCTGAAACTAAAAACAACATAAAACATGGAACTGGCTTTGTGGCATCTTGTCAATAGGTTAGTCCGTAAAATCGATAAAAATGACATAAAGAAGGGAGAAAACCTGTAGCAATTGGCATAATATCATCATGGAGCATCAGAAATTATAGATACGTTGGAGACGTATCAAGCATCCCTAAACTTAGTTCCTACTCGTCCTCGAGTAGGTAAACGATAAAACAATAATTTCTAAGGTGACATGCTACTAACATAATCTTGATCATAAAAATGTAAAGGCATATGCAAGCTGAGATCATAGAACTTCAAACACAAACATGATAAATAGAACTTTAATAATAAAGAAAAACAATAACTTTTCTTCATGAAGAGTATCTCATATAAAGGATCATGAGAAACAAAGCAAAGAAAGATAAATGTCTGTTTCATGTATAGAGAAAGCATGACAAAGTGATATTTCGCTAGTCCTTAAGAGTGGGGCAAAACATAAATGCCAGAACACCTTCAAAGTTCATGAGGACAACTAAAGCAAATAATTTAAGAACAAATGATATCACATCATGAAGTATTATTGATGTTCATGGGACAATGCATGTAGAACTAAGAATGGCAAAAACGCTCTCTCAACTGTACATAAAGTTAGAAGATGGAGACTCAACATAAAAATAAAATAAAGGCCCTTCGTGGAGGGAAGCAGGGATCACTCATGTGCTAGAGCTTTTATTTTATTAAACAGAGGTATTAAAAGTTTGACACTCCTCCCATCCATCTTTCGCAAACCATGGCTAACCGAATCTTCGGGTGCCTGCCAATAATCACATACCGTGGAGGAGTGTCTATATTTTGGGAGATGTATGTTAAAGTCAACAAATGGTAAACAGAAAATACAGTACGTCACAAGCCAACTGAATTCACAAGAGCGACTCCCATGTGAAGGACGCATATGGGTAGAAGGTCATCCCTCTTTCTCTTCTGTTTACACAATTATGGTTTGACTGATAATTCAGGGGCAAAAATAGTGAAGAGAATTTGTTTGCATTAATTTGGGGCTGAGCACCCCGCTGCCAGCTCTTCTATCATTTGGATAAGCGGATGAAGCCACTAGTCCAGGGTGCGAAATCCAATCAACAAGTGAGATAAAGATTCTCTATTGACGTCCTCATGAGCAAAAACATGAACATAACGCAGGAGTATTTTTTAAGGTTTTAAAGGTAACACATGAGCAATTTACTTGGAGTGGCAGTTAAATACCACATGTAGGTAGGTATGATGGACACAGTGGGAAAAACTTTGGTTTAAGGGAGTTGGATGCACGAGTAGAGCTCATACTCAGTACAGGTGGAGGCTAGCAAAAGACTGGGAGCGACAAATCAAGAGGGCATAAGAGCCATAATCATGCATAGCGACATAAGCATCATTAATTAAAGCATAAGCGGTATCATAGTTCAAAAACTATGTGGTCATGGAGGCTATTCGTGACTGGTTTGTAGTCATAAACATGGTGTGATCATGCTCCAAGTCAACCAAATAAAACATTCGAAAGAGAATACCAAAAATTTATGCCTCCTTATGACAAGAACAGCTCATGAATCTTTCAATGACATATTAAACACTCTCAGCTATTTGAGGCTATTCATGCTACTCAACATCACAAAGCTTTAGAACTAAAATAACATTTAGCATGGCATGAAAAAGTTCTAGCAATAGTCTATACAATCTTCTACTTGCACCAGTATAAATTCTACTTTAAAAGTAGTTTTTTCTCCCAGCAAGCACCATACACAATATGTTTTAACAAAAACTCCCTAAATGCTACAGAAAGCAAACATGAGAGTACTCACATAATACTATTAAAACTAACAGCTCTAATAAGAGATGCATGCAAAACATGAGCTAAATAAATGCAGCAGCCAGACAGAGATTAAGAATACAAAGTATTCTCATGAAAAAGCGGAGCGTGCCACTCTCCAATAAAAGAATGCTGGGGTCCAACCAAGTTTATTGACAAAGTAAAAACAAACTGAAAGAAAAAACAAAAACAAACTGAAAGCAAAAAATAAAAGACGCTCCAAGTAAAGCACATAAGATGTGACCGAATAAAAATATAGTTTCACTAAAAGTGACCTGATAATTTGTTGATGAAGAAGAGGATGCCTTGGGCATCCCCAAGCATAGACGCTTGAGTCTTCTTGGAATTTGCTGGTATGTATCACCGGGGAATCCCCAATCTTATGCTTTTCACTCTTCTTGATCACATCATATCATCCTCTTCGCTTGACCCTTGAAGACTTCCTTCACACCAAACTTCTCACAATCTTCATTAGGAACGTTATTGCAATCGAAATAATAAATTCACATGGTTCAGTTTCAACACATGTGTAACACTAAAAAAACACATTAGCTACTTTCACAAATTCTTTTAAAACTCTTTTTCTCAAAAGAACACCAAAAGAAAGCGATTAAGAAGCAAATGCAATTATTGGCAGAAATCTGTCGAAACAGGACAGCAGGTAAAGATGATTTTTTTCGAAAATCTTATGTTGCTCAAATCAAAAAGTGGTCAACTAAGAAAATTTGCATATACATCTCAGGATTACGCGAAAACAAACTCAGGTCATTTTGAATTTTCGGTGGTTTTATACGGAATAAACAGTGGATAGCAGAAATATGTTTCCTGCGCAGAAATCCGAAATATAGCCTCAACTTTCCACTACATGCTTTACTTGACTCAACAAAAACTCAAAATAAAAGATACATCGGGGTTGCTAAGGAAATAGACAACACCCAGGTGCAAAGCACACCAAAGAAAATGAAATAAAACGGGTTGAAAACAGCGAAATAAAACAGGTTGTCTCCCGGTAGCGCTTTTCTTTAATGCCTTTCAGCTAGGCGTAGAAAGCAAAGATGCTCACATAAGAAATATGAGTTAAGAAAAAGAGAGCATCAAGAAGCAAGTATAAAACAAATTTATGTCTAACCCACTTTCTATGCATAGGAATCTTGTAAAGAAATAAATTAAAGAAACTCAAACTAGAAATCATGGGAAGGTAGAACAATAGCAACTTCAAAACTTTCAACAAAAAGAGAGGTGTTTTAGTAACATAAAAATTCCTACAACCATATTTTCCTCTCTCATAGTAATTTTCAGTAGCATCATGAAAAAACTAAAAAACAATAATTTTCACATAAAGCATGTTTGTCAGGGTCTAAAAGCACACAATTCATATCAAGGTAAAAAATAGTGGGCTCAAAATTTAAAATCAGCTCCTATTTCTTCCCACTTTTAGCAATATCAAAACGAGATGATTGATCACTCATAAAAGGAATAGGACACATTATAGCAATCCTATTTTCAGTAACATTATGATTTATAACATCTAGTAACATAGGACCATCATCAAGAGCATTATCATATAAATTTTCTAAACAAACATCCTCGTTATCATGCATATCAATAGTTGGAATAAACAGAGGATTGTCATAGGATTTAATCAAGTAGCATGGATTATCATAAATAACAGTAGCAATATCATTCTCACAAGTTTCATTCATAGTAGTATCAAGGTCACAAGTATAGCAAGTATCAACTTCATCAAAAAGGAATATTTCAAAAGAATCAATAGGATCATCACAATTATGAGTTAAAGAGTTACTATCATTGGGAGGTAGACATGGATTCCATTCTTCCTCCTCTTGGTCATCACTCTGCTCCTCTTTTTCATCCAATGAGCTTTCAGATTCAGCAGTTTCTTCTTACATAGGTTCCTGCAAGGCATTAGTCTCTTCCTTAGGTTGAGAGCATTTATTAAGATATTCCATTATGTAGTAATTAAAATCCTTGTAATTATCAAAGAAATATTCAAGTATATCATAAATCTCATATTTATAAGGTGCATCATCAATACTTTCAAGCAAATAGGCAATTTCGAATGCACCCTTCCAAGCAATAAATTCTTTAATTTGTTCCACATCATACAATTCATAATTTACCTTAACATAAGAAGATATGATAACATTATCATTATACTCACATTGAAAAGGGATGTGTTTATTGAAGGGAATATGCCCGAGAGGCAATAATAAAATGGTTATTATCTTATTCCTTGTTTATGATGAATGTTTATTTCTCATGCTAGAATTGTATTAACCGGAAACGTTGATACATGTGTGCTTAATAAACAAACAATGGTTCCTAGTAAAGCCTCTCTTTTAACTAGCTCGTTGATTAATAGATGATCAAGGTTTCCTGATCATGAACATTGGATGTTATTAATAACGGGGTCATGTCATTAGAAGAATGATGTGATGAACATATACCCAAAGAGAATATAGCAATGCGATCAAGTCATTTAGTTTACATTGTTATATCAAACACACGAAGTAACTTATTCCTTATACCATGAGATCATGTCAATCACTGATACCGGAAGAGTGCTTTGATGGCATCAAACGTCACACCGTAACAGGGTGACTATAAAGGTGTCATTGAGTATTCGGAAAGTATTAGTTGAGGATCATGGATCAAGAGTGGGATTTGTCCATCCAAATGACGGAGAGATATACTCTGGGCCCTCTCGGTGATATCACATCGAAACCGCTTGCAAGCACGTGATATGATCACAAGGATGTTATATCACGGGAACGAGAAAAAGAGTACTTGTCGGTAACGAGATTGAACAAGGTATGATTGATACCAATGATCGAATCTCGGACAAGTAAAATATCGCGAGACAAAGGGAATAGTTCACGGCGTTGTTGGTTCACACGATCACGAGAGTCATCGTTGAATATATAGGAGTCATCACGGATCTCCAGATCCCGCTGTTGATTATTGATCGGAGAGGAGTCTCGATCATGTCTATCTTATTCGCGAACCGTAGGGTGACACACTTAAGGTTCGATGACGCATTTGAGAGGATACGGAATATCGAAGAATATTTTGGACAGCACCGAAATTGTTTCGGGGAAAATTGAAATAGTTCAAGGGGTTTTTCGTCGAATGGTTGTTAATAGAATTAACAAATGATTCGAGGTGCTATATGCAAAAGTTTGTTAATAGAATTAACAAATGCTGAAATAAAGAAATAAAAATGTTTTATTTATTTATTAAAAGAAAACCTTTGGATTTTCCAAGTGGGAAATTATGGGAGCATGAGTGGGTGTGAGTGGAGCTTCCACTCACATGAAGAGGGAAGAGGTGGGGCACACCATGGCTGGCCGCACCCCCCTCTTGGGCTGCCTCCCCCTCCCCTATAAAAGGAGGGTGAGAGCTCCTCTTCTCCACACACTTGGCCACTTCCCTTTCCCTCCACCCGCTGCTCCATTTCATGGTCTCCGGCTTGGCGAAGCCCTGACCGTGGGATTCTTCACCACCACCACGTCGTCGTGCTGCTGGAGTTCCGAGGGATCCTCTACTTCCGCGCCCCGCTGGAACGAGGGAACGGAGGTCGTCATCAACCGTACGTGTGACCGATCACGGATGCACCGCCGGATTGCGGTGCCATCTTCTCGCTATCGGGATCGGTGTGAGTACGACTACGCCAACAACGAGATTTGATCTCGTACCACTTTGATTCTTCGAGGGTATGTGTTCTCCTTAACCCTCTTGTTGCCCGTTGCACTTCGTCTCCTAGATTAGATCTTGGCCTTTCGGGTATCTCTCGCGTAGGAAATTTTTGTTTTCTATGCTACGTTCCCCTTCAGTGGTATCAGAGCCGGATCTATGCGTAGATGTTTTGTACGGGTAGAACACATAGGTGTATGTGGGCGTTGATGATCATGTTATTACCTCCTTGACTATTTTATGATCTTAGTGGCATAGTGGGATGAAGCGGCCCGGACTAACCTTACATGTCCACGTACATGAGACTTGTTCCACAACTGACATGCAACTTGTATTGCATAAGTGGCTTGCGGGTGTCTGTTTCTCCTACTATAGTTAAGATCTAATCTATGAAGGGTTGTTAAAAATGTGTTATCAACGTTGTGGTTGATGTTCGTAGGTATGAACGGTTCTATCCTCGAAAGCCCTAAGCCACGTAAAATATGCAAAAATAAATTAGAAGCGTCTAACTAGTTTTTGCTGGGCATGTGAATTGATATGGTCAATATTACAAATTTGATTATGAGATGATCTATTTTGTAAATTATTGATATACCGGAAGGTATCCATATGGTTGTCTTCTTATTGATGGACAATCAAGTTTGGGGTACCGTGGTACTTGGTACCACGCCGGTGGAATGATTGAGATCATACCATAATGCACATGATGGAGATCAAGTGCAAGAAGGACCATATCATATCACGTTATCCTTTCATGTGATGTCTGTGATGTTGATCCTTTTTATGCATCTTGTTTTGCTTAGAAAATGTTGGTAGCATTATAAGATGATCCCTCTCACTTAATATCAAGATAATAATGTGTTCTTCCTTAAGTATGCACCGTTAAGAAAGTTCGTCGTTTCGAGACACCACGTGATGATCGGGTGTGATAGACTCAACGTTCGCATACAACGGGTGTTTTCAAGCCTAGCATGTACAGACATGGCCTTGAAACACACGCAATACTACGGTTCTACTTGGCGAGCCTAGCATGTACAGACATGGCCTCGGAACACGTAACCGAAAGGTAAAGCATGAGTCATATGGATGATATGATGAACATGTCGATGTTCGCCTTTGAAGCTACATCATCTCACGTGATGATCGGTTTTGATGTAGTGAATTTGGTTCGTGTAATCACTAAAGACGACTAAGAGGGATGTTGTTTTTGAGTGGGAGTTCATGGTTTAATTTTTGAATTAACTTGAACTTATTTATCATGAACAACAAATCAAAGTGAATTTGCACAAATTGTAGTATTCATTGGCATCCACATAACTACCTTACACTTAGATTGTTAATTGAGATATAACTGTTATGATCTGGTAAATACCATTTAAGATTGGTACCGTATTAGTGAAATTTAAAATTGAGTCCTATTGTAGATTTTCGGTATTTCCTACCTACCTCCATGTGATTAATGATTGATTGATCTAGAGAGCAACCAATTCCTACTTAGAATCCAAAGTCATGGTTGCTTCCGTATTACTTTATCTTCAAAAGAATGTTTTGTTGATCAAAGTGATTTAGGAACCGAAAAGAATTGTTTTCAGAAACAATCAAGTGAAAGATATATTGATATCTAGAAACTTATTTGTGGCAACATGGCTGAGTATAATTTAGCGTGACAATGTATGCTTATATTATTTGAATATATGCAATGATTGAAGACGCTAGGCGTTTGAATATTTCAAGAAGTTGGGCGCTAAAAAAAAAATTATCCTCTAAATCCCTTCCTTCGAGCTATAGTAGCTTAATCATAAAATTGTTATGAGGGGATGGATTAGAAGTATGGGTAAAGTAGTTTACCTTACTTGGAAATTGCTAAGAGTGGAATCTAGAAGAATATTATTAATATGGTGATATTAGTAGAACAATCAAACTCAAAGTATGACTCAATGGGTGATAGTATATGACTAACACGCCAAAGAAAATGAGCTAGTAAAACTAGCATTGTTTGATGTTGAATGATTCTTCTATAAAGGAAAGGGAATATTGAAAATAGAACTACAAATAGATATATGGCAGAAAAGAAGATAACTGGAAAAGTCCAGCTCAGGAGTATATACTTGATATACAAGTTATAGATGTATTACTAGTTAACAAAGTATTTTTGGGTATTTTGATACCACATTGGTTGGTATGAGTTGTCATACAAAGCAACGCAATGAAACAAATACAAGGGCCTAAAAGGAACTAGTAATAGATGTGGAATCGATTATGACAAGAACATAAATAAAGTGTTATTGTGTTCATTGTAGTATCGAACCAAACATTCAAGATTTATTTTAAGAACTTAATAAGTTGTTATTTTGTTCTAGTCTTTTGTGAGAACAAATGAGATTGTTCAAACTATGACCATATTCCATAATTGATGGATATGTTAATATAAATCATGTTGGTAAAGTAAACATCTATAAGACTAAATGCTAAACGTTGCAAGACGTGAAAGAGTTTCACTTAAATTGTGACAGCACCACTTTAGTTCATATCGGAAAGGAAAACATGAAGGAACTCCATATTGATGGACTTCCGGAGTCATTTTGTTTTTGAATAAATTGACGCTTGTGAGACTTCTTCCAAAATATGACTGAAATTCCGTTCATAGGCCAACGAAGAATGGACGACTAATTTAATGCAGTTTATACATATTGATGTATATAGTCCATTATGTGTAGTCATGTATGGTGGATTAATTTTTCCTTCATAAAATTCTCTCGATGATTTGAGTAGATATGTGAGTATATCTATTTAAAGAAAGTGGAGTTTGACATTTTGAATTGGTTCAAAAGGTTGTTAATATGAAGTTAAAATCATTGTAACAAGATAATCAAGTATTTATGATTGGATCATAAAGGATAAAGTTTGAGTTACAAGTTTAGCAAAACATCTGAGAAGTTGTAGAATTGTTCTACAACTTATACTTCTCGAATACCCCACATTAGATTGGAGTATTCAAAAGACAAAATCAAACCTTGTTTGACATGGTAAGATTAATAAAATTGCCATTATAATTTTGTAGTTTATACATTAAGGACGACCGCTTTTACACTGAAAAGAGCACCATCATGATCCACTGAAATTGACAACATATAAGATATGGCTTGGGTAGTGACCCGAATTGTCACTTTCTTAAGTTTTGGTATGCATAGCATGTGTAAAATGTTTACAACCAAGATAGGATAAATATATGTTTATAAGGTTATCCCAAATAAAACATTGGGTATTTATCCTATCACCGAACCAAATGACAAATGTTGTTTGTCAGAAAGGGTTGATTTCTCGAGAAAGTAGTTCTTGCGAAACAAGTGAGTGGGAGCACGGTACAAACTCAACAAGATTACAGAATCTCCGTTATCATGTCAAGAGTAGCGCAGCACTGGAAGTTGTTCCGGGGTTTACTATTTTGACTAAGTAGAAGACACTACAAATGTTGTAGATACTTCAAATGAGTTTGCGAACTGTACCAGAAAAGTCCAAAAACTTTGTACTTTGAACAACTTGTGGTTTAAGTATAAAGTGTTGTTTTGACAACAAAGGACCTGGACCTTATAAAGGAAGCAAATGATGGGCACTGACTTCGTAAAATTGACTATGAGTCATTATATCCGCCATAGTATCCTTGTATGAATATCAAGTATGTGACTTGGTAGTCCTTTCAATAGGCATGATGCCTAACGATAGCAAAAGGGTCTATATAGCGACAAAGACATGGATACTTATCGAAAAGTTGTTTCCGACGAAGTTCAAAGAGTTCACTACTACAAGATTTTGATCTTCCGTAGTGATGCTTAGTCTTTGCAGATAGTTCTAGCAAAGTTACATATTATGATATGGATGTTGAATAACAAAACCAATTCTCCTCTCGAGGAAGTTTGTTCAAGGATGTGTACTTGACACAGTCTGAGAGTTTTGTAAAATTCAAAAGGTTGCTAGAAAGGCATGCGCACTTCAATGGTTGAAGTGAGCATAACGAAGTTGAAATCTTTACCTTAATGAAGTTATCAAAAGAGTTTGATTCCATCATGAACGATAAAGATGCTTGTAAAGTTACAAGAAATTAAGTGGGAGCGCTATGACATATTTCCAATACTTTATGTAGATGACATATGGTTGATTGGAAAATATGTATTTTAAATTAACACGGTTAAGATTTTCATATTGATGAAAGGCTTGGAAGATATTGGGCATCGATGTCTATAAAAGATGGATTCAAGCGCCTGATATGATTGAAGCCAAATTACATAGATGAAATATTGAAGTAAGTCAATATAAAATTGATAAGAAGGAGTTCTTGTCACATGGAAAATAATTGAGCAAGATTCATGTGTTTTGACACATGATGAGCATCATTGAAATTGAGATTTCTAAGTCATGTTTCCATGCTATGTACACAACCAGATGAGTCCTATGCTATAAAATGTTATAGTAGGATAATTCATATGATGATTAGACAACAGTGGGAGAGATCCTTGTGTCATTTTAGAAATGCTAAGGATATGTTTTCCTATATAGTAATGAC
The DNA here is from genome assembly GCA_028641055.1 of Alopecurus myosuroides. Classification (NCBI taxonomy): domain Eukaryota; kingdom Viridiplantae; phylum Streptophyta; class Magnoliopsida; order Poales; family Poaceae; genus Alopecurus; species Alopecurus myosuroides. The sequence goes on along the minus strand of CM054057.1, from coordinate 587,418,817 downwards.
AAAATATTAGTTGTAATATGTTACACTAATAGTCTTGTCATTTATTCAAGTAATTTTATCTCAATTAAAATATGTGATGAAGGGTAGCACAATAGGATGGAAGAAAGTTCCATGCTGGATTTGAAAGAGTTTCAAAATTAAAATATTGTGACAGATACTACAACAAAGGCTAAAGTATATCGTTGTGTTGACAACTGATAATAAGCGTATTTTGTGTCAAGGAGTTCTTTATTGAAATTGGTGAATTTCCAAGAATGCTGAAACTTTGAAGCTACATTTTCACAATGTTAGTAACATCAGTTTAAGCTGAGGAATTAAGGTATCACCGGAACTTGGTGAGTTTCCAAGAATGCTAACACTATGAAGCTACATTTTCACAATGTTAGTGACATCAGTTTAAGCTGAGGAATTAAGTTTTCACCAATTGACCATATATATACAAAGCCATCTCATTAGAGAATGAGTGATGCGTGTAGACGCAAAGAACATGCAAATACAATAGGACCTGAACAGTTCAGATCTTTTTGATAATGTTTACCACATGCGAAGCATGGTAATAACACTGGTACGCCATATGTTAAGTGCTTACAGACTTTATCTAGAGGTGCAAGTGGGAGAGGAGCTAATATGGTTATTATCTTATTCCTTGTTTATGATGAATGTTTATTTCTCATGCTAGAATTGTATTAACCGGAAACGTTGATACATGTGTGCTTAATAAACAAACAATGGTTCCTAGTAAAGCCTCTCTTTTAACTAGCTCGTTGATTAATAGATGATCAAGGTTTCCTGATCATGAACATTGGATGTTATTAATAACGGGGTCATGTCATTAGAAGAATGATGTGATGAACATATACCCAAAGAGAATATAGCAATGCGATCAAGTCATTTAGTTTACATTGTTATATCAAACACACGAAGTAACTTATTCCTTATACCATGAGATCATGTCAATCACTGATACCGGAAGAGTGCTTTGATGGCATCAAACGTCACACCGTAACAGGGTGACTATAAAGGTGTCATTGAGTATTCGGAAAGTATTAGTTGAGGATCATGGATCAAGAGTGGGATTTGTCCATCCAAATGACGGAGAGATATACTCTGGGCCCTCTCGGTGATATCACATCGAAACCGCTTGCAAGCACGTGATATGATCACAAGGATGTTATATCACGGGAACGAGAAAAGAGTACTTGTCGGTAACGAGATTGAACAAGGTATGATTGATACCAATGATCGAATCTCGGACAAGTAAAATATCGCGAGACAAAGGGAATAGTTCACGGCGTTGTTGGTTCACACGATCACGAGAGTCATCGTTGAATATATAGGAGTCATCACGGATCTCCAGATCCCGCTGTTGATTATTGATCGGAGAGGAGTCTCGATCATGTCTATCTTATTCGCGAACCGTAGGGTGACACACTTAAGGTTCGATGACGCATTTGAGAGGATACGGAATATCGAAGAATATTTTGGACAGCACCGAAATTGTTTCGGGGAAAATTGAAATAGTTCAAGGGGTTTTTCGTCGAATGGTTGTTAATAGAATTAACAACTGATTCGAGGTGCTATATGCAAAAGTTTGTTAATAGAATTAACAAATGCTGAAATAAAGAAATAAAAATGTTTTATTTATTTATTAAAAGAAAACCTTTGGATTTTCCAAGTGGGAAATTATGGGAGCATGAGTGGGTGTGAGTGGAGCTTCCACTCACATGAAGAGGGAAGAGGTGGGGGCACACCATGGCTGGCCGCACCCCCCTCTTGGGCTGCCTCCCCCTCCCCTATAAAAGGAGGGTGAGAGCTCCTCTTCTCCACACACTTGGCCACTTCCCTTTCCCTCCACCCGCTGCTCCATTTCATGGTCTCCGGCTTGGCGAAGCCCTGACCGTGGGATTCTTCACCACCACCACGTCGTCGTGCTGCTGGAGTTCCGAGGGATCCTCTACTTCCGCGCCCCGCTGGAACGAGGGAACGGAGGTCGTCATCAACCGTACGTGTGACCGATCACGGATGCACCGCCGGATTGCGGTGCCATCTTCTCGCTATCGGGATCGGTGTGAGTACGACTACGCCAACAACGAGATTTGATCTCGTACCACTTTGATTCTTCGAGGGTATGTGTTCTCCTTAACCCTCTTGTTGCCCGTTGCACTTCGTCTCCTAGATTAGATCTTGGCCTTTCGGGTATCTCTCGCGTAGGAAATTTTTGTTTTCTATGCTACGTTCCCCTTCATTTATACCTCCTACAGCAGCAATATTTATCAAAGCAATAAGTAACATTATAAGTAGAGCACAAGTTTTTAGCATAGTCATGCAATTTATTTTTTTGCTCCCATAAGTGTATTCCTTTTTGTAACAAGCGGTGTTCCTTATAATTTTTTTGTTGTTCATCCGTGAACCCACCTTTCCTAAAAGATCTAGTTTCAAAGACATCTAACATTGATCGCAAGCATGATAAAGCAAAAATAACAGTTATAAAGTAAACTATTTTTTTTCTGTGTTTTTATATAAAGAAGAAAAACAAGACAAAAAAATAAAAACAAGACAATAAACAAAATAAAGAGGTTGAGAGTGAGAGAATCCCCTTGCCAGAAGGCTTCTTCCTTCCCGGTAACGGCGCCAATACTTTTCTTGATGTTGTGTGTTGGGATACCCCAAGAGGAGGGTGTGATGAGCACAGCGGTAGGAAATTCCCCTTAGTTAAGAACCAAGGTTATCAATCCAGTAGGAGAAAGAGGACCTTCGGAAGGTTAATGCCACTGACGGTGGTGATGGCTCACCGGTGTCAGCAGCAACGTGGAACCTGCACACAACACAACCAAAATACTTTGTCCCAACTGTACAGTGAGGTTGTCAATCTCACCGGTCTTGCTGAAAAGAAAGATTAGACGTATAGTGTGGAAAATAATGTATGCTTGCAGTAAGTAACGAAAGCAGGAAATTGTGGTGGTTGGTTTAACAGTATAGGAAAATGGACCGGGGTTCATAGGTTCACTAGTGGTGTCTCTACATAAAAGATAGCATGTTGGGTGAACATATTACAGCTGGGCAATTGACAAATAGAGGTTGCACCGTAGTTCACATTCATGACATGATGACTACTATGATATTTAGTGCGGGCATTACAACAATATACATAGACCTTAGTCCAACTACATCTATGACTAATAATCCACCCGCAGCTTATCATCCGAACCCCCTTAGGTATTAAGTTGCAAGCAACAGATAACTGCATTAAACAAAGTGTGTAATGTAAGCCATGATTATGCACGCGGGCACTCTCACCGTTATTTTCTCCCTAATGGCAACATCACATCCTCCCCCTTCACGTTTCTGTCACTCGAGGAAGGTGGTGAGGAGGCATGAATCCACTATCGAGCATAAATACTCCCTCTTGGACTCACTATCAACTATTTGGCCAGAGCAACCACTACCAACGGAAAGAATCCAAGATCACAAATAACATATGCAATAAAGACTATAATCAACTTGGCATAAGTTCAATATTCATCGGATCCCAGCAAACACATCACATAGAGTTACATAAGATCAATCTCGATCATGTTAGGCAGCTCACGAGATCTAAACATGGAGGCATATGAGGAGAAGACAACCATCTAGCTACTGTTATGGACCCGTAGTCCAAGGATGAACTACTCACGCATCACTCCGGAGGCGGGCATGGTGATGTAGAGGCCTCCGGTGATGATCTTCTCTCCGGCAGGGTGCCAGAGACAGCTTCAGAACCCCCCCTGATCTAGGGTTGATGGTGACGGCGGCTGCGGAACTTTTCGGGGATATTTGATCAGGTGTTTAGGGTTTTCCATCCGGCGGATTAAATAGGTGAAAGGGCAGAGACGGTGGAGCTCTGGGGGCCCCATACCACCCCCTGGCGCAGCCAAGTGGGGGCACCACCCCATGGTGTGGGCCCCCCCTGATGCCCCTCTTCGTCTCCTCTTCGGTCTTCTGGATGCTTCCGGGGAAAATAGGACTTCCGGGCTTCGAACTTTCCAATTCCGTGAATATTTCCGGAACAACTTTTCTGAAACTAAAAACATCAGAAAACAGGGAACTGGCTCTATGGCATCTTTTCAATAGGTTAGTTCGGAAAATCGATTAAAATGACATAAAGAAGGGAGAAAAATATGTAGCAATTGGTATAATATCATAATGGAGCAACAGAAATTATAGATAAGTCGGAGACGTATCAAAGTGCACCAAGAAGTTGTCACTAATTGGCATGTCCATCCCTGTCGAGACATCGTAGTAGAGTTCATAGACGGGGGTGCCATGAGACTACTGATAGAGACGTGGGCGGAACATGGTAGTATGACAACCAGAGACACCAAAGTTACCCAGGTTCGGTACGTCGCAACTAGGCGGCGTTCCTACTCCTGCAATCTCACTGAATCAGAGTTGAAGCCTGAAGTATACAAAGTAAAATGTGAGTTGTTTTAGTTAACTCGACACGGATCAACTTCTCGGTGAGTTGGCTTTTAGCTAATTGTCCGTGTCTTTCTTCTCTCTCGTCCGACTTTATATAGATAGACGGCCTAGGGCTTACAGAAAGGAAACCTAGAAGACTACGATAAGTTTCTAACTTAGAAAGCAGGAATCCGCCTTCTACTCCAAGCAGTACCACGTGGGTCGTGGTCCGGGTTCTTCTAGAATCCGGCTTCTGCGCGTCAGCTTAGTGGGCCGCCTAATGGACCGTGATCCATTACCATTCAGGCCACCCTGGTAATCCGGATCTTTAGGACAATGTCAGATATACCCCTAATCGGTATATATCCGACAGTAGCCCCCAAGAAGGATTGAGACTTCATTCTGCCGTCTTTCGTCAATTTGAATTCTTTTCCGAGAAATGTTGGCGCTTCGTCTCGATTCTTCTTTTCCTCAAATCATATTTTAACGCGAAACTCGGATTGTCGGAAAATCCGTCTTTTTTTCCACGAGCCTTCGTGGAGAAGGAACTTCCTTACGTCAGCGATAAAATCATGCTGACGTCAGGGACATTTGGGTTTCAAATGTGAAACCCTGAAACGTATCTCTGACAGATTCTCGCGGGAAACGAGGAGATAGAAATAATCACCCGTCCCCTCATTTCCCAGATTTTCCGCGAAGTGACACGCGTCGAAGATCTAACGGTCAAAAGAGCCGTTGTGGCGCATCTTAAAGCTTTTCCGGCTATAAACAGCCTTCCTCGAGCCCTCCGGTAATCCTTCTGCTCTCACAATACCTCCCAGCCCTCAAGCGCCATTGCTCCCGATCCAAGGTTTCACTAGTGCGAGCAGAGCCCGTGCACGTTCGCACCATTCTCGGAAGTTCTTCATTGGAAGCTCGGGATCTTCTCCACGCCGCCCACAGATGGCCATCGGCGACTCACCGCGCGTCGCAGAGGAACACTCCGTCTCCGTCGACATCGACGAGATTATCAACAATATGGGCCCACAGCTCGATTCTCCGAGCCGCACCGCCGCGAACACGCCAGAGGAAACTGCCGACGGCCAGGCCCGCGAGGATCCTCCTCTCGCGGCCGAGAACCTAGCGGCGTCATCTTCCACTCTGCCTCCGCCCTTCAACGTCGAAACCGCGGAAGAGAAAATCACCCTCGCAGGTGAAGAGCTCGCTGCAGCGGCCGCTGATGACTCCCAAGTGCAGGAGATCAATTGTAGTACCTTTCGATAAGTATTTGAGTGTCGAACCCACGAGGAGCTGAAGGTAAGCTATCTATTCTCTAAAGCCCTATAACCCTCTTATATGGCTTTTTATGCAAAGCAATAAGTTTAAATAAAAGGAACTAACTAATTAAAAGCAAGTGACGTGGAGTGTGGTTTGTCTAGTAACTAGTGAAGCAAGTTTAAAATGCAAGTTTCTAAGCAAGTTTCACAAGTAGCAAGCAGCAAATATCTCAAGTATCTCAAGGGAGCAAGTGTTCTAGCAATAGGTGTTTCGTTCGTGTGGTTGTCACAATTAGTGAAACACATGTTTTAGTCTTAGTTGATTCTTCTAGGAAGGAGCCATGAATAGGTATAGTCAAGTAAATGATCTACAACCCCTTATGATGGATCATGTGGCCAAGTAAATGACTGCACAAGATTGATTAAGACATAAAGTCCCACCATAGCCTTACGTTCTAAGGTCCCCTATATATATCCCCCAATAACTTAACTTTGTGGCTTGGTCTCAGGTTACTGTCACTCCCAAGTCACCACCACTCCATTATGCTACCGGTGATCACCTTACATGCATTCCCCAACATATGCGTGCACTCATATATTGTACATAAAGACAATCATAGAAGATAACAAACTTGTATGCAACCAATCAACGAACTATTTCACCATTGCCAAGAACAGACACAATACATCAAGGGAATATAGTATTACATCATACATCGTGTTTGCCAAGAGATTACAGTGGAGATATGGAGCTGATCTTGCTGTAGATGTTGATGATGAACACACCGGAGGGGGGTGGAGCCCTCCGGGGGTGATCCCGGCGGCGTTTCCCCCTCCGATCTTCTCCGGCGGCAGCCTTCTGTCTCTCTGTTGCGTGGTTTCGTCTCTCGGCGCCGCCTTCTCCTCGAAAAGGCCAGGGGACCCTTTATATAGTCGTTTTTAGGTCACGAGACACTCGGGAGAAGAAAGATCGACGGCATCGGAGCCACGGGGGCAAAAAGGGGGCCTCTCACGCGGCCAAGGAATCTGGCCGCATGGAGGGTCCTCTTTGCCACCTGGTTGGCCTTTTGGCCCTCTACTTTGGCCCATGGTCTTCGTCTCGAAAATTCTGAACCGTGCTCTTTGGCCTTGCCCTTTTTGGAGTCCCGAAGCTCCCGGAAAGTCTAAAACACTAAAAAGTACGTTTTCTGGAAAAACAGGGTTAGAACCAAAAGAAGGGGGATTGTTTAGAAAATCCCCCAAATCATTATAAAACATGAATATAAGTTTCTAATATGTAGGAAAAACAAGTAATAACATGCAAAGTTCATGTATGCATTTTACATGCATCAACATCCCCAAGCTTAACCCATGCTCGTCCTCGAGTATGAAGGTGATAAAACTAACATGGACTTTGCATATTGAAACAAACATGGGATATCAAGGAGGATTATTCATGCTACATATAATCAAATGATTAATACTAGAAATTATTAGCAATATACAATTCATGTTGTAAGAAATATCAAATATGCAAGCAAAGATGCTTCATGAAAGTTCACAAAGTGTATAATGAAATAAAAGCACTATGGACCAAATGCATACACAAAATGAAAAATAAAATCCTATATTGGTCAAAGAATAGTATAATGGAAAATAGAAAATATGGTGGACACTTTGGATAAAATGGAGAGGAGATAAAACATGATCAAGTCTTATTTAGCCTCTAAATTATTCAACTAAAATTACTAATTGAAATATGGTATCCATTGATCTAGGACTCTCATTGCCCCTTTATCACTAGCATCTTAAATGGTGAATGTTGAAGTAATGTGAATGACAAGGTGGTTGAAAGTCTCATGCCCCGTGAGTGTGAAAACCTACTCCATGATTACTCAACTTAAGATTCCTAATAAGCTTTGTACAATCATAATAAGTATTAATGACATCATAGAGAACCGCAAAGAGGTACCTCTTGCCCCATGACATGGAAACAAGCCCATGTCACAATGACAAGACAAACAAATGTAGTAGACTCATCATCCTTTTTATTTTCATTCACTATTATGCATAGCTTATTATTTTATTGTAGGATGTGTTGTGGAGTCACTCAAGCTGTAAGTAAATTTTCACCATGATAAAGCATGGCTTGGTTTACCGGCCCAATGCGTTTCTCTAGTCATATAGATACTTACTCATCAAAACTTACTATTCCTCTATTTCATTTCGGCATGGCAGGAGTCCAAAAACAAAAGTACATGATATCAACCAAATGTAAATTTTTGTGCGATGTTGAAAGCTTTCCGGTGATACACGTTTATAGCTAGCTCCCAACCACACACTTGTCAAACGCAAAACTTGTGGCTCCCATTATTGGGTCATGTTTATTAGATGCATAAAAAGTAAAGTGTTCCTTCAAAAGTTCGTGAGAGTCCTATCCCAAGTTCAACCCATGACAATTAATAAAGTGAATATATTAATTTAGAACATAAATAACACAATAACATGGTGAACATACTCGGAATAGCAATGAAGCTAATGGGAAGATATGGTGGACTCACTGGAAATACTTGGCTAAGGAGTGTTGGAAACAAGTTTTTACTTGTTGGAATTTTTAAATTTTTGGGCTAGCAAGAGGGAGATAGTTGACCAGCTACTATGCATGCATATGTCCATAGAACTACTCATTTCATGACAAACTAAATAAACCAGCAATTAACATCAAGGACATGAATAAGAGATAGCTCAAGACAACATTATTGCAAATTTCTACACATAAAAAGCCTATAAATCATGCAAACATATGCAGCTCTTCAAATCAACCATGGCATCCCTATTCCAAGTCATAGTACTAGCATCCAATATATTCCAACCCCAAACTCCAGTAGCTCAATCTCATATAAAATGATGGGTGTGGTCTTATCAAAACAAAAATAAAAACAAAAACTAGACGCTTCAAGTCTCTACGATAAATGCTTTGCTTAGAAAAACAGAAAGTAGACGTGTGCTAACCAAAAGAGTGTAGCTCCAGTGGGGTGTTCATCACATCCCAAGCTTATGGCTTTCACCATTCTTGGATGTCTTGAGGCGCAGCTCCTCTATTCCCTGTGAAAAAACTTCACAAAACATGTTTCTCCGATTCTTTTTCTGTGGGGTGAGATTAGCAAGGACAAACAAATCACATGCTTGCTGTGAAAAATTACAAATCAAATGCTCCAGTAGATAGACAATAAGGTTCATTATGTTGTATGTTCACTCTCTGGCTTGAAAGAATCATGGAAATTCGATTCCCAAGCCCAAAGAGTGCATAAAACAAAAGAAGGCAGGATCTGTCCAGAAAAGCAACAGCAGCAAAACGAACGTTTTTCCCTAAGCTAGACTCGTCAAAAAATTAATCCAATTTTTTTTGCTTACAGAGAACGAAAAGTTGCAGAACATACTAAAAAATTGGCTCAATCCGACATACCAATTAAAAACGTAAAGTCATACGGTGAGCAGACTCGTGCTGAAACAGAAATTTCATGCACTAGGATAGCAACTTATAAGTCCAAATGGGTTTGACTTGACTCTTTATTGAAAAATCCAGAATTAAAACAAAAAATAACTAATCTCTTGACACAGCAAGAGGACACTAGGAAAATCCAAACAAAAACAACCGGGTTGCCTCCCGTAAAGCGCTTTCTTTATAGCCATATAGCTAGGCTTTACTTACTTAACATCATGATGGTTGGAGTGAGGTGGCTCGGCATCCCCAAGCTTGGATTCTTGTACTTATTTGATACATGTAGGGTGAGCCCAGGGGTACATCCCCAAGCTTGATTGGTTGTCCCTCTTGATCTTTGTTCATCTCACTCAACTCTTCCTCCTGAAATATTCTTCTTACACAAATCTCAACATAAAACTTGATTGGAGGGGTTAGTGCCTCCATAAATAAAATCCACATAGGTACAGCAAAGACACATCATGATTTGATTCTAAATATTAACTACTGTTACTACAGTTGTGGATTGCTCCTTGATCAAAAGAACCACACAAAACACAAGTAATGAGAGCAATGCAAAATAAAGACATAATCTGCCAAAAACTGAACAGCCCGTAAAGAGTGAATTTTTAGAGGCACTTAAGTTGCTCAAATCATAAACTTAAAACTAATGAAATATGTAGTGATAAATATTGCTGTCGTAAATTACCAGGTCAAAATTCCACTGCTGTGATTTTAAACATTTTTCGCAGTGAAGTTCAGGAATCTGTTTTCTTGACAGCTAATTACTATTGTTTAATCCTATCTCTCATATAAGATTATTCTTGCCATTTAAGATGAGAAATAAGACAGAAATGTGATGTTACAGTAGTGAACTAATTTTTTATTGTTTTTAGCTTTGGAAAAAGTTTTAATGATAGAGACTTTGCAATGGTTTCATTGGCATGAACAACACATGTTCAAGGTCGACCCCAACTTCTCCATTACTCATCCTTCTCATTTACTTTCCCAATTTTTATAAAATGAAAATCTTAAACTAAATGATACATAACAGTAGGTAAAGGCATTTTACATGTTGTAAAGACATAAAATGTGTGCTCAAACCGAATAGGAAATTAAAGCATAAGGAACACACCAAAAAATATTAAACAATTTATTTTTAAGTCTAACCCATTTCCTATGCATTGGCATTTTGTAAGGAAACAAATAAAAGAAGCACATAATAGCAAGCATAGAAAGGTAGATCAAGTGCAAATTCAATACTTTCAGCATAAAGAGGGGAAACTTAATATTGTTGAAATATGTGTAACCATGTTTCCCTCTCTCATAATAATTTTCAGTAGCATCATGAATAGATTCAACAATATGAATATCACACAAAACATTCTTATTATGAGCCACATGCATAAAAGAATCACTACTCTCCACATAAGTAAAATCCTCATTAGTGATAGTGGGAGTTAAACATTCATAATTTTCATTGCAATCATCATATATAGGAGGCATAGTATCATCAAAGCGAATTTTCTCCTCCAAGCTTGGGGAACTAGAAATATCATGCTCATCAAAACCAACTTCCCCAAGCTTAAAACTTTCCATAGAATCAGCAAGTATATCATTTATCCTCAATAGTAGGGGGACTAAAAATATCATATTCATCAAGACAAACTTCCCCAAGCTCAAGGTTTTCCTTAGCAATAAAGGTGTTCAAAGAATTAGTACTACCACAAATATGACTGTTGTGCAAATAATTTTTCAATTTCTCCTCAAACACTTCATGTCCTAATTCAAGGTAGATATTATACAGTTCTAAATTTTTTTGGTTGTTTTCCATTTTATATTTTTTTTTTGTGTTTTAGGTTTATATGTTAGTATGCAATGCAAACAAGAATAAAAGCTTAGCACAACGCTCCCCGGCAACGGCGCCAGAAAAGTGCTTGATGACTCCCAAGTGCACGAGATCAATTATAGTACCTTTCGATAAGTATTTGAGTGTCGAACCCACGAGGAGCTGAAGGTAAGCTATCTATTCTCTAAAGACCTATAACCCTCTTATATGGCTGTTTATGCAAAGCAATAAGTTTGACTAAAAGGAACTAACTAATTAAAAGCAAGTGACGTGGAGTGTGGTTTGTCTAGTAACTAGTGAAGCAAGTTTAAAATGCAAGTTTCTAAGCAAGTTTCACAAGTAGCAAGCAGCAAATATCTCAAGTATCTCAAGGGAGCAAGTGTTCTAGCAATAGGTGTTTCGTTCGTGTGGTTGTCACAATTAGTGAAGCACATGTTTTAGTCTTACTTGTTTCTTCTAGGAAGGAGCCATGAATAGGTATAGTCAAGTAAATGATCTACAACCCCTTATGATGGATCATGTGGCCAATTAAATGACTGCACAAGATTGATTAAGACATAAAGTCCCACCATAGACTTACGTTCTAAGGTCCCCTATATATATATCCCCCAATAACTTAACTTTGTGGCTCGGTCTCAGGTTACTGTCACTCCCAAGTCACCACCACTCCATTATGCTACCGGTGATCACCTTACATGCATTCCCCAACATATGCGTGCACTCATATATTGTACATAAAGACAATCATAGAAGATAAAAAACTTGTATGCAACCAATCAACGAACTATTTCACCATTGCCAAGAACAATTCACTACTCAAACATAGACGGGGAGACACAATACATCAAAGGAATATAGTATTGCATCATACATCGTGTTTGCCAAGAGATTACAGTGGAGAGATGGAGCTGATCTTGCTGTAGATGTTGATGATGAACACGCCGGAGGGGGGTGGAGCCCTCCGGGGGTGATCCCGGCGGCGTTTCCCCCCTCCGATCTTCTCCGGCGGCAACCTTCTGTCTCTCTGTTTCGTGGTTTCGTCTCTCGGCGCCGCCTCCTCCTCGAAAAGGCTAGGGGACCCTTTATATAGTCGTTTTTAGGTCACGAGACACTCGGGAGAAGAAAGATCGACGGCATCGGAGCCACGGGGGCAAAAAGGGGGCCTCTCACGCGGCCAAGGAATCTGGCCGCGTGGAGGGTCCTCTTTTCCACCCGGTTGGCCTTTTGGCCCTCTACTTTGGCCCATGGTCTTCGTTTCGAAAATTCTGAACCGTGCTATTTGGCCTTGCCCTTTTTGGAGTCCCGAAGCTCCCGGAAAGTCTGAAACACTAAAAAGTACGTTTTCTGGAAAAACAGGGTTAGAACCAAAAGAAGGGGGTTGTTTAGAAAATCCCCCAAATCATTATAAAACATGAATATAAGTTGCTAATATGAAAAACAAGTAATAACATGCAAAGTTCATGTATGCATTTTACATGCATCAGCAACCACTGGTGCGGAAGACGAAGGCGATGTTTCTGGGAAAGGAGGGACTAATCTTGAAGGGGAAATGGCGGCACGAGGAGGAGGACTCCGAGCCCACGCCGAGGGCCGGGGAAAGGGTTCTCCTCACCTTGCATACCAGCTGAGGTATGGGTTTCCCACCTTCCGCCTTCTTCCTCCAGGTCCTCAACCATTACAAAATTCAACCCCACAATCTTCCTCCAAATTCTATTTTGTATTTAGCCAGGTTCCAGGCCCTCTTTGAAGGGTATCGAGGGATAGAGCCTAGGCTAGACTTTTGGCAGTATTGTTTCGGGGTTAAGCGAAACCCCTAAAAGGGCGCACTCTCGACTTGCGGAACCATATCCTTCACCCTCCGTAGATTTAGGGAGGATTGGTTCCACAAGATCAAAACCTCGGAATCCGTCAAATTTTGGACGAGTTCCTTTTCCTACAACCAAGATGTCCCGTTTCCTGGAAAGGAAACGGGGATTCCACCTTTTGTCAATTCTGTCGCCACTCCCCAAGACAACTGGGCAGTGGAGGCAGTTCAAACTCTGCCGGATGATTTAATGAAAATCAAACAGCGCATCGCGAAACTCGTCTCCTCCACTCCTCCTCTCACTGGAAGTGACGCAGTTTTGTGTTGGTTCGGGAGGCGTATCCAGCCTCTGTCGTATTGCAGAACCCGACTTCTGAGCGAATACAAGTGCCCGGAGGATACAATGAGGGGAACGGACAAAGCGTTCTCGAAGAGGGACTTCAAGAAGCGGGTTAATCATTTGGTCGCCACTCGCGACCAATATGAAGAAAGCCGAGAGATGTACCACGAAGGAAACCCGACTCCAAAGGTAATATTTTTCCCTCTTTGGGCAGTTTATCGGATTCTTATCTTTCTCAGATTTCTAACTTAGTCGGACTTTGCGATTTTCCCATAGTTTGTTGATCTCACTAACAAGGATCTTGCGTCTGATGCTGAGTTGGATGCTTTACGCGCCAAGTTCGCTGGTGGGCGGAAATGCAAGAAGCCATCGACTGCTGAAGAGGTGGTGGAACTTGACAGAATTCCCGTCGCTACTTCCAGGTAAATCATCCAAGTTTCCATTTTATCTGCTTTTCATCGCAAAAGTCCTTTCTTTTTCTTGGAATTCTAATTTCTCGGAATTTATTTTCATTCCTTTCTTTTTCAGATTTGCTCCCACCTCTCTGAAGTCAAATAAGCTGAAGAAACATAAGGCAGCTGCTAGTAGAGGGGTGCATCCATCCCCTGCTACAGCTCCTGCTACCCCAGCCGCCACAGGTGAAGAGAACTAGTCTGCCAGGGAGGAAGAATATCCCCTGCCGACCAGCCAGCCTATTGCGACCGAGAAGGACACGAGGGAAAGCGCAGTGTCGGAAATGGGTGGTCCTTCTCGTACAGTTGAGGAGGAACCTATTCCAACTTTTGACAAGGAGTTTAAGGTAAAGAAAGAGCCATTTGACGAACACGGGTATATTCATCCGTGGGCGACCAAATTCTTCGCTCCAGCACCTCTAATCCGTCCTTGGCCGCAAGGTGGGCTTATTGTAAGGAATAACTTCGTGTTTTCACCTCGGCAGGTCATCCAGGACGACATTTGCCATGTTGGGATTCTTTTTGCAGACTATGCAAAATAATTCAATGAAAACTTGGCAAACTTGACCAGGATGAGCCAGGTAATATCTCTATCCCCCAAGCAATAAGCCAAATGTATACTTTTGAATTAATGTTTTTTTCATTATTATGCTTGTTTTTTACTTAAGAACTTTTCTTTCTTTCCCGTGTTTCAGCAAACTGCTGAAAACATCAACGTGGAAGTTTTTGACAAACTTACCATCAAGAACAAGGAGGTGAAAACCCTTCTTAAAATTCTTGAAGATAAGGAGGCGGATCTGGCATCTACTCAGCAGCAGCTGAGTGAATCAGCAGGTAATAAACTTTCCTCGCTTTCATTCGTAAATTTTTTCTAAGTAATTTTCCGAGTTTCTAACTCTTCTTTTTACTTTATTTTCAGCTTCTTTGGCGAAAGCCAAACAAATTGCTGAAGATGCCCGCAACACCGAGAACCTCCGCCGCGAGAACCTGGATCTTCACAAGCTGACTGTGAAGCTCTAGAAGGAACTCGAGGCCAACCAACTAGCTGTTGCCATTGCCGAATCTAAGGCCTCCAACCAGGCCGAGAAAGATAAAGCTACAATCGGGGACCTGGAAAACGCCCTGAACCAGTGCCTGGAAGAAGGCACCGAGATGGATTCGGTTCTCGGTAAGTAACTTGTCTTTTACCGGTTTTCCTTGTTTCCTCTTCTTCTGTTTTTCGTAACATTTTGCTTGTTGATTGAAATAGGAGGTAGCCCCGGCCTAGCTTACCCGGATTGAAACAATCCGGGCTTTCGGGAAGGTCTTCACCACGATCAATGCTGCGGGGATGTTACTTATTAATAAGTAACTTCCCGCCAGATCTGGGGAGTTCTCGGAAGTTGAAAAACTTTCGGAAGCTATCGTGGAGGTGGCGGATCGCAAGGAGTCCCTGCTCCGATCTGCGGCTCGTGGTGGTGCACGCATGGCCCTTGGGCTCATGTTCATTTATTATCCTACCGCCAAATCTTGGCGCGTGGCGTCCGACATCCCTCAAGGATACACGGATGCTCAGCGGACCAGCATCTTTGATGAAATCAAAGGTCACGCCACCAAGATCGCCAACATGGTGAACATCTCCACCTTCTACCCCGAGGAGGAAATCCCGACAACTCCCAAGGAATCCAGCAGCGATGATGACGACTCGGATGCCTGAAGAAGCTGCCTGGTCCTGAGTAGGAGATAGGAAAATAGAAGCATTATTGTTCTTACAATGTAACACTTATTATAATTCTTTCTATTCTTTTGCATAAACAAGTACTCCGCTTCTGCAGTTAAATTATTAAGTCTTTGCAAGTTTTCCGGTTTTTTATTCCTTCATCTTCTAAGTTCTCTGGTTTATATGTCTTAACTGTCTTTATGTTTGAAATGGCTCAATAGTATATAATCTACATGCCAAGTGACTGGGTATAACCAATCAGTCGAAACTTGGAAACATGGATCATACTAAAGGCATTTTTACTTACTAAATCCAGTGACCCAACATAAAAACAATCAGATAATACTTAGAGAAAAAAGTAAGGATTTTTTTTCTGAAACTCAGGCACGCATGCACAATGTGAGTTTCCTTAAACCTCCTTAGGCTGAAAATCATTCAGTTTTTTTTAACTCCGAGCATGCAGACACGATTCGGGTTAACATTGAGTATTTTGAAAGATCATTGTGAAATAGATAAGACAGATTTATGCTTTGTATTATAATAAACATGTAAAAACATAGATGTATGAATTCTGACAACTTTATTTCATGATCTCAAAGATGTTTACATAGAAACTGAAGTAAGTGTAGAAGGGACATAACTGCTGGATACTCCGGGGCCTTTTGGTCTCTCCTAGTTCGACATCTATCTTTCTCTTTCTTTTGCGATTCGGTCTTTTGGAATCATCCTCCGTATCTCGAATATCTACAAGATAGTATGATCCATTTTTCATAGCTTTGGTAATGACAAATGGTCCTTCCCAAACTGGGGCTAACTTGTGCTTTTTCCTGCACCAAATTTAGCACTAAGTCACCTTCTTTGAAAGAACGATGCCTGATTTTCCGACTATGGTAGCGTCGTAATCCTTGCTGATAAATGGCGGATCTTTGCAGTACAAGTTCTCGTTCTTCTTCTAGAAGATCGACGACATCCTGTCGTGCACTTTCGGCATCTGAGTCATCGAAAGCCTGCACTCTTGGGCTACCATGGAGCATGTCCGTTGGAAGCACTGCTTCTGCGCCATAAACCAGAAACAACGGGGTTTGCCCTGTTGATCTGTTTGGCGTCGTTCGAATACTCCAAAGCACGGAAGGTAACTCTTCTACCCATGCTCCAGCTGCTCTATGGAGAGGAGATTTGAGTCTTGGTCGTATTCCCTGCAGGATTGAGCTATTCATTCTTTCAACCTGCCCATTGGATTGCGGGTGTGCCACATATGCGAGATCTAGGCATATTCCCGTTTGTCGGCAATATTTTGCCAACTCTCCAATTGAGAAATATGTCCTGTTGTGGGTAATTATGCTGTGTGGAACGCCGTATCTCATGACTACGTCAATGATGAAGTTCCTGGCAGTTACACCGTCAAGATTTTTGATAGGTTTTGCCTCCACCCACTTGGTATACTTATCTACTGCCACGAGTAGATGTGTGAGTCCACCTCTTGCAGTTTTGAATGGTCCCATCATGTCTATCCCCCAGACCGCAAATGGCCATGTAATAGGTATAGTTTTGAGTGCTTGGGCTGGCATATTCGTTTGATTCGCGTAATACTGACATCCGGCACATGTATTTACTATGTGTTTGGCATCCGTCTTGGCTGTTAGCCAGAAAAACCCTGCACATAATGCTTTCTTAACTATGCTTTTTGATTGAGCATGATGTCCTCAATCTCCTGAATGGATTTCTTGCACTATTGCTCAGCCTTCTTCTCGCAAATACATCGCTGAAAAATTCTGATAGTGTTGCGTTTACATGCAACCATTGATTACCGTGTATCCTTTGCATCGACGTTTAATTTGTCTTTGCAAGACCTCGTCTGCTCCATCCGGGTACTTCTGATCTACTAAGAAGTTTAAATATGGAATTGTCCAATCCGGGTTAACGAGCAGGATTTCAATTGTCTCGGAAACGAGAGGATAATCAACATTTCCACCTTTTATGGATGATTCATGCAAATGTTGGACAAACACACCTGGTGATAGGGTTTTCACTCTTTCCGAGCCCATGCGGGCTAATGCATCCGCGTTCCAATTTTCTTCCCTTTTGACATGAAGTACTTCAAATCCCAGGAAGCAAATGGCAAACTCGTCCACCGTTCTCCGATATTCGGCCATGATGGGACTTTTGGCGTCCCATGTTTGGTTAAGTTGATGATGTACCAAATCTAAGTCACCATAGCATAGTATGCGTTTGACACCTATTTCTTTTGCAATGTGCAAGCCATGAAGCAAAGCTTCACATTCTGCCACGTTATTGCTGGCGTTGAAGTGTATTTGCAATACATACTCCATAGTATCTCCCTTTGGGGATTTTAGCACTACACCACCTCCAGCGCCTTCCTTCATTTTGGATCCGTCAAAGTGCATAACCCAGTATTCCAACTCCGGCATTGGTGTGTTTTCCATTGCTTCTGTCCAATCAGCGACGAAATTTGCCAACGCCTGGGATTTAATTGCCGTCCGGGGTTGGTACTTAATGTCGAACGCGGCCAACTCGATGCCCCATTTGGCTACTCGGCCTGTTGCGTCCGCATTGTTAATAATATCCCCTAGTGGTGCTTTACATACCACTGTTATGGAATGTCCTTGGAAATAATGGCGGAGTTTTCGAGATGCAAAAACCATGCCATATGCAAGCTTTTGATAGTGTGGGTACCTTTGTTTGGACTCAGAAAAAACTTCGCTGACATAATACACTGGATGTTGATCTGGTATGCTTTGCTCTTCTTTCCTCCTTTCCACAACTATCACAGTGCTTATAACCCTGTTTGTTGCCGTGATATACAGTAGCATGGGTTCTTTGTCTTTTGGTGATGCCAAAATCGGAGCTTTCATCAAGGTTTCTTTTAACTGGGTTAATGCTTTGTCCGCCTCTTCTGTCCATACAAATTTGTCAGATTTTTCAACAACTTGTATTATGGCAAAGCTTTGTCTCCTAGACGGCTTATAAACGTGCTGACGGCGGCTGCAGAACCCGTAAATCTTTGTACATCTTTTATGCACATAGGTTTTGAGATGTTTAAGATTTCCTTGATCTTTTCCGGGTTTACTTCTATTCCTCTGTGAGAAACGATAAAACCCAAAAGTTTTCCCGAGGGAACCCCGAATACACACTTTAATGGATTCAACTTCATTTTGTTAGTGCACAAATTTTCGAAGGTTTCTCGTAGATCTTCAAGGAGTGTGTCTTTTTCCTTGGAAACAACGGCAATGTCGTCCACGTAAACGTGAATGTTTTTGCCAATCTGACTATGCAAACATCGTTGCATGCAACGCTGGTAAGTTGCACCTGCGTTCTTCAAGCCAAAAGGCATGGTTATGTAATAGTATGTTCCATACGGGGTTATCAAGGAGGTTTTGATTTGGTCTTCTTCCTTCATACATATTTGATGGTACCCGGAATAAGCATCCAAAAAGCATAAAAGCTCAGAGCCAGCAGTGGCATCTATTATTTGATCGATTCGCGGCAACGCAAACCTATCTTTTGGACACAATTTGTTCAGGACGGTGTAATCTATACACATCCTAAGAACAGTACTATCTTTCTTCAGGACTAATACTGGGTTGGCAGACCATTCAGTATGTATAACTTCCCGGATAAAATCAGCTGCTAATAGTCGGATAATTTCCTTGCCGATAGCCTTCCGTCTTCTTCCGTCGAATCGACGAGACCTTGTTTGACGGGTCTAGATCCGGGAATCACCTTGAGTTGATGCTCAGCAAGTTCTCTGGGTACACCTGGCATGTCCGTAGGACACCAGGCAAAGATATCCCAGTTCTCACGGAGGAACTTGATGAGCTCGCTTTCCTATTTGTCGGTCATCCTGGTTCCCACTACGGCAAATTTTGTCGGATCTTTGGGATCTAGGATAACCTGTCTTGTATTCTCGGAAGCTTTGAAACTATTTGCCGGCTTCCGGCGTTCTTCTTTTGCCGGCATTTCTATCGGCGATACTTCTTTTGCCAGCTCTTTCAATTCCTCATTTGCTATCACTTTTTCTGCGCAAAGGCCGTTTCCTTTTTCTAGCTCGTTTGCCAATTTGAAGTCTCCCGATATGGTGATTACTCCTCCTTTTGGCCCTGGCATCTTCAGCTTGTTATAAATATAACATGATCTTGTCATGAATTTGGCGAAAGCTGGACGTCCGAGTATTGCGTGGTATACACTTTCGAACGGCACGACCTCGGAAGAGATTTTTTCCTGTCAGAAATGCTCTTTTTCTCCAAAGGTTACGCTAGGGAAATTTCTCCTAGGGATTGTGCTTGTCTGCCAGGAACGATGCCGTGGAAACGTATGTTGCTATGATTGAGCTGAGTCTCGGAGATTCGTAGATGTTTCAGTGTATCCAGGTACATTATATTAATGTTGGATCCTCCATCCATCAACACTCTTTTTAGCCTAGTGTTTTGAACAATAGGGCTTACAATTAGAGCTTGTGTGCCGGGTTCTGGGATATTCCCGGGATGATCAGACTGATCCCAGGTAATTGGTGTATTCGAGTACTTCAAGAATTTGGGGGTTGGTGGAACAACCGCGTTTATTTCTCGAAGTGTCCTCTTTGCCACCTTTGCTGAGGGAGTTGCGAGGAAAGTTAAATTGCATTCTCCATCAACTCTCGAGAAATTTGGTTCGCCTTTTCCCTGCTGTTCCTGGTTTTTTTCATCAGTGTCTGATTCACTGTCTTCTTTTTCAGCTTCTGGCTTTTGCTTGGAGAATGGAGCTCTTCCCCTTGTTCCCGGATCCTGCACTGCCTTTCATATGCTTATTAAGCCGGCATTGTGCGTTATCCCTATTTCCTCTTTTATAGTTTCCTTTGGAATAAGGTGGAGTTCTGCTCCTTTGTATTTCCTTATTCCTAGGAGGCGTACGGGATCTCTCACACTTGTGAGGAATGTCGTATCTTCCAGCTTTTTCAGCAGGGCGTCTCGGAGGCGGCATTGCTTTTCCGTCTTTCTGGTTTTGTTCTTCCCGATCTCGGGGGTTAATTCCACCTTTTGGTGGAAGGGGTCCTGTCCTAGACGCTGCATCCTTGTTATCTGGAATTTTCTTGTCCTTTCTCGGATCTCCTTTCTTCTCTTTTGAATTGCCCGAATCTCCATGTTCGCCAGGTCCAGGTGCTCCAGCGGCGCATGTGGCTGTTTTGCATAGGGCCGAGTCATCATGCAACTTCCCTGATCTCGCCTGCCCCCGCTGTTGCTGTTGCAATGCTTTTCCTAGGAAAGCATACACCCCTTGCAGCTTTTCGTCATTGGAGTATAGATCATCATTGAGGATGGCGAATGCGGCTTCCGCGTTTTCTGCTGCGGTTTTGTATACAGGTTCGCCCTTGGCATCAATGTCGTTTACTTGCTTTCGCCAGGAAGGGTTTTTGAACCATTCCTTTGGCGGCAATACTTCCGGTCTTGCGATTCCGGGTGACCGTGTAGGTTTTATGCTAGATCTATTCCTTCTCTCGTACTCCTCAATTTCTTCCTGCTGCAACTTAATGTCAGCCTAGTTTTTAGGAGATTTTCCCGAGTTCTGAATAGATGTTGCTGTTGCCTTTGGAGAGCTTGTCTCCTGGCTTCCAGCACTTTAGGGGGTTCGTGGATTCCCACTGGTGTTTGAAGTAAATCATGTTCGTCCTGTTCTGACATTGGCGGAACAGGGATTTCCTTCGTTTTCTTCTCCGCAGGCTTGACTCCACTTCCTCCTCCTACTTCCAGGTTTTCGTTGGCGGGATCCGCCAGTTTTTTCTTCCGGAGTTTGTACTGGAGTTTCTTGGCATTCTTGTTTCTTTTCTTGGAAGAGTGAGGTTTTTTACCAGGTTCGTCTTCTGTCAATTCCTTGACATCAGGGTAAGTTGGACTAGTTTCACCGTCCTCTCTTTCCTCATCTGGCGGAGGTGTTTGAGAGTCTTCCTGACTTTCGGCATCCGTGTTTTCAACCGGTTTTTCCATAAGCACTTCATGGAATCCCGCTTGTAGAGATTTGACCTTTCTTTCGAAAGCATCTTCATCTTCGTCTTCAGAATCGAGTTTATTCGATCTGGGTTCCGACTCTAATCTCGCCTCGATGGCGGCTAGCACAGAATCGACTTCCGAGTTCGTCGCCGTATCGACGGTTGTCGGATCTTCCACCTCTGCTGTGGGGTTGTTTTCTTCTGCCTCTTCCACGGGATTGCTTTCATACGTGTTTTCGGCGATCTCGGATTGCACCATACCAATAAAGTGTGATCTCATTGCAGGCATCTCTGAAGAGGCAGCAAGTTGAGCAGGATATTGGCGATTCGAGAAAAATCCGGCGTCATAGTTTTCTTCAACACGGTATAGGGCGGGTGGGATAAATCTACTTCCACCACAGAATCCCATTGCCTTTGTTGTTAATTCGATAAAGATGTTTGCAGATCCAATCGGTAAAATGCAGGCACTTACCAGATGATTCCGTGCTGGCATGTACGATCCGTTGTCGAGGAAGCGCCCGACTTCGTTGTCGAATTCCAAACTTCCGACAATTATGGTACTGCCGATTCCGCCGAGTATCCCCGATCGAAACATAACTCCTGACGTCGTTGGCCCCACGATGGGCGCCAACTGTCGAGACATCGTAGTAGAGTTCATAGACGGGGGTGCCATGAGACTACTGATAGAGACGTGGGGGAAACGTGGTAGTATGACAACCAGAGACACCAAAGTTACCCAGGTTCGGCACGTCGCAACTAGGCGGCGTTCCTACTCCTGCAATCTCACTAAATCAGGGATGAAGCCTGAAGTATACAAAGTATAATGTGAGTTGTTTTATCTACCTCGACAAGGATCAACTTCTCGGCGATTTGGCTTCTAGCTAATTGTCCGTGTCTTTCTTCTCTCCCGTCCGACTTTATATAGATAGCCGGGCTAGGGCTTACCGAAAGGAAACCTAGAAGACTACGATAAGTTTCTAACTTAGAAAGCAGGAATCCGCCTTCTACTCCAAGCCGTACCACGTGGGCCGTGGTCCGGGTTCTTCTAAAATCCGGCTTCTGCGTGTCAGCTTACTGGGACGCGTAATGGACCGTGATCCATTACCATTCAGGCCACCCTGATAATCCACTTCTTTAGGACAATGCCAGATATACCCCTAATCGGTATATATCCGACAATCCCCTTAATCTTAGCGGGCATATCCGACATTGACATAATATGCTCTCTAATGCAACACATGTTGTTATATCTTAAAGTCCGCATCTTCATGATCAATGTGCTCGCATAAGTTTTGGAAGAGCCTTTAAATTGCTCCTCCACTGAGGCTAATTATTTCTTAGCATCCTCGGAATTGGGGATTGCTGCCCTAATTCCAACAGATATTGAACTCTTAATGATCATTAGAGAGATGCGATTGGAGTTCCCCCACTTTTCACACTTAGCATCATACTCCTTCTTATTAGTGTAATCCGAGTTTGAGGCAGAAGGAGCAACAGGGGCATTCTCACGCAAAGCAAGGTCGAGACCTAAGACTCCAAGATGTATCATGACCTTCTCCTTCCACACAGGGAAGTTGGTCCCATTTAGCGGCTCAATCCCATTCATGCCATGGGCAACATTGTTGGTGTTCATGGCTGAAACAAATCACAGCTTAGTAAGAATAATAATAACACATGAAATAACCTTACGTTGGTATGATTAAAACATGCTTAGAAATATTCCTATTCCAAAACACCGTTGGGCAGAAAATGGAACAGAAAATTTAACTAAGACAACACATGATTATAAATAACTTTAGTCAGATTATAATCATATGCGAAAATTAAACTCCAATTAAAACTTAATGTTGGTTTCATTTTGACCAGAGGGTGATTTTAGCCAAACACCAATAACAACGGCTTAATTAACAGGGATTAAAAAACATATCAAAATTAGAGTCTGACCATTGCCTAGGGAAGCCATCTCGGCAGCGTGAGTCGTAGTACGACGGCGAATGTCTGCTGCCCTCTCCAAAAGGGGATAACGGTGACCTTCAGGTCGCCAACAGCACTGTCTTGGGCGTGCACGGCGAGGGAGAAGGTCTTCGGTTCTCAGAGCGCTATCTCAGGATCGGCGAGGTGTTTATCGAAAGAGAGGAGCTATAGCGAAATCGTCACCTCATACAGGCCGGACGCCCTCTTAATATAGCACTGGGAAACAGGACCCACTCCCGATGACGTTGGAGAGCGCCTCCGATTGTGTCGCAGAACTCAGCGTACGTGAAAAGGTCGTACGTGGGTTTTGACCCCTTAATCTAGTTCTGTTAGGATTAGGAGATAAGCCTTATCTTTATTTCTGTTTAAACCTCCTAATCCCTTTATATCCTTGAACTCGTACAAGATTAAAAGTCCAACACGGGGTGGTCTCCTGATCCTGCCCGGCACCCGGCGGCGAGTAGTCTGTGCCGGGCTCCATATTCGGCTTGACGAGGTACAAATCCGGCAGCTTTCTTGATGGGCCGGCAGGACTCTCCATCTGACAAGATCACCGGAATTTATGAGCGCTTTTACCGTGGTTGGCATGTACTTTTCAGTACTTCCTAGTACTACGGCTCGATATTATTTCAGTCGTTGATCTCACACAATTAATTATCATATCTAATTAACTTAATTGGGGTTATTTTAGTAACCGCATAGCGCAGTACATTTGACCCAGCCTTCCTGGCAGCAGAAGCAGAGCTAGCACACCTTTTTGCGCACGAGTTCCTCGTCGTAGAGGTCGGCATAGTTGGTGCGGTTCCTCTAGCGCGGCGCCGAGGTGGCAAAGTGAGCAGGGCCAAAGAGCCGACGAAGATCATCAAGCCCATTGATTCAGCTATCTCCACATTCGGGGATGGTACTGCTGATCCCATGGAAACATGGAGTGGGCGGAGGCGCGGAGCTCATCAGCCGTGTGCGCAAAGAAGCAGACGCGACGAGCCGGCTCTATTCTTGCAGACGAGCCGGATGGCCTCCTCGCACTCCTTGATCGTCTCGGCGAGTTGCGCGAGCCCGGCGAGCGCAATGGCGCGGTTGCTGCGGCACGCGGCGCTGACCGGGCAGAGCGCCATGGACGGGACGACCTAGAACACGCCGACACGCTGATGATGCTCCATACCAGCCACGTCCCCTGCTGCGGCCTACCCATTGCCCGGTCATGACTTTTGAGAGTTCTGTCAGTCGCTCTTGTCGGAGGTGGAAGCTCTGGTGGTAGTCCTGGTCGATGTACGCGTACCCCAGCATGCCCTGTAGCGCGGTGGATACGTGAGAGATCGAGGCTTCCTTGGGGGCCGATGCCGCCATGGGAAAAGCTGAAGTCGGAGATCTTGGCGCGGAGGTCGGCGATGTGCGGGCACGGGCGTGCAGCTAGGATATGACCGCGACGCCGAGCCGTGCGCTCCACAGCATTGTTAAACCGCCGTCGCCGGTCGCCGCCCATGTGGAGGTGTTGGGCGAGCTCGCCGTTGGGGACGAGATCACGGGCGCGTCGGCAATGACCACGGAAAAGGAGATTTTTTGGGGACAGAGTCGGGCATGTTGTCTGAGAGAGAGAGTGTGTGACAGGTAGGGCATCATTAATCGAAGTTACCTATATGCCCAATATTTTTTCACCGGTAGATCAATATTTTTATACTTCCCAGTACTTACGAGTACTTCCTTTTGAGTACTTACCGGTACTTTCTATTTGTCCACCGTTAGATTGACCTCGTTGGACGGTTCCTAAAATACCCAATCATGGTAAAACTTGGAAAACCCAACCCCCGCGTCGCCCCTCCTCTGGCGACACGGGGGAACCCTAGCCGCCGGCAGCAAGGCCCCTCGCCCCTCCTCCTCCCCGCTCTGCCGCCGCCGGCAGAAAGCAAAGGCGCGCCCTAAGGATGGTGGCGGCGGGGCGCTCTCTTCTTCCATCCCCACGGGCAGAGTTCGTGCGCTCCGGCTCACTGGAGGTGCGCCCGGCTTCGGGAGGCTGCCGCGACGGCGCTAAGGACGGATTGGTGCTGGGGGTGGTCGGCGAGGCTGTCGTGGATGTGGGGCGGTGGTGGCGCCTGGGCCCGATCTGGGCCCATCCGGGCCTGGCGGGTCTCGGCCGACGCGCCCGTGCTGCGTCCGCCGGTGTGGGTGGTCGTGGTTGGCCATGGTGTCGCGGCCCTCGGCCAGTCGCGCCCCTGCAACCCCGTGGAAACAGGTCTTCAACGACCGGTTTTCGTCTCCGGCGGCAGCCCCTACTCCCCCTCCCGGCACACAGCTGCGTCGTCATCCTCGCGCCCTTTGGCGGTGGCGGGCGAAGACGTTCGATGCGCTCTGCGGAGGGGCAGCGTTGCCACCAGGTGTGGCAAGTTGCGGGCTCTCCTTCTCCCCTGGTGCGGCGGCACGATGGCCTCAGGTGTGTACCAGATAGTCTTTTAGTATTGATTCATTGAAAGTTTTGCTTCTTTCTTCTTTGTTTATGCATTACTTGTTGATATCAAATATAGATCAAAGCTTTAATTCATCTGATCGGCAACATTATGGTCGGCAATGACCGTACCAATGACCGTACATCAGTCGGGGCGCCCAAAATTAGGCGAACTTCAGCGATTCTTCACCGATTTCGGCCCTGTTCCAACCCTAACCTTCCTAAACACTTTAGGTCGGTTTGGGGGGGGGGGTCAAAGGGGGATAATCTACAACCCTTGGATCAAGAGGAGACCACCTATATAAGGAGGTGAGGCCATATCCTCCAAGAGACACCCAAAGCATCCATACATCCTCCCTGGGCGTCGCAGGGCCGCTAGAGGAGATACATCCACCTCCATAGCTCCATATCCATCACCACCACAACGAAGCTCTGCCGCCAAGACACCTCACGATCGTCCTCAAATTTGGAGGAAGACCGGGGAGGAAGACATGATGTCACCACGCTGCCACCGCCACGACGACGCCTCACCGCTACCATCTTCCTTCCCATCATGGTCTCCTTGATGGGTTGTAACATGTATTGAACTATTTCTTTAATTTTATGAATATTTGAGTTGTGACTTGGTGTGGCAATAAAGTTGTTCTATGCATGATATTATTTAAGTGTTTGTCTGCTTGTGTTTTTATTCATAATGTTTGGAGATGTCAAATCTACATGCATAATTGGAGACATCTCGCTACCTAGGCCACACACAATTAGATATATGTTTTGTGCGAGTCATTTGACCTTTGATAGTGACAGTCATTGGTATGTCTTGAGGAGTGCATACATCTAGGAGTCACGGTTGTCCATAGAACTAAATGCTTTGGTCCGGTCTTATGACCTTAATACCCACCAACATTATGATTGTTGTGAAGAGGCATTCTTGCAACAGGGTGGACAATTGAGTTCTCCTTTGCAATGGCAATTTGGTGGCAATGACATATGAGGGACCTTCCAAGCATACAGTAGTAAAGCCACATCAGTCTATCTTAGTATTCGTAGCATTAATCCACTCTCCTATTCACAACCGTTTTACTTTCATTTTTTGTTCACTTTTTTTTTCTTTACTTGTTTACTTGCGTTCTAGTTTTAGTCTTTACAAACAACCATTTAATAAACCGTTCTCCATAGCAACTTATAGAGTAGACTACTTCCAGATATGTTTGGGTGTGAACGTGACTATGTTTGACACTGTAGATGCGGGATTGGTAGTGCCAACCAATAGTGCTCTCTACGTGGGAACAATATAAATCGGGGGATCATACTTCCACAAAATTGTGCTTTAATGAACCTATGCACTTGAAGGCATCACACATCTGTCTGGAGGCAATCATGGCGATGTATAGGCCTCCGGTGACGACCCCCCTCTCCGACAGGGCGCCGGAGCAAGACTCCATAAGCTCTAGATTGGACTTACGAGGTGACGACGCCTCTGTATGTTTTTCGTGAAAATTTTCCCCGTCCCCGAAGTTTTTAGGGTTAAAGGCAACTTATATGAGGAGAGGCGGAATGAGGCGATGGCCAGGGCCACGAGGGGCCCACCAGGCGTAGCTTAGGGGGGGCCCACATCTGGTACCCCCGTGGTGGCCCCTGGCAACCTACCGACTGTCCTTTGGACTCCATATTCGTTGAGGTTAAAGAATGACTTCCGTGAATTTCTAGGACTTTCGGCGAATATTTTCTTGAGAACTTTTCTGAAACATAAAAACATCAGAAAACAGAAACTGGCTTTGGGCATCTTGTTAATAGGTTACTCCATGAAATCATCCGGAAAACGAAGTAAACCATGTAAGAACATATAGAAAACAAGCATGGAGCATTGATTCGTCCAAAACGTATCTCCTTTTCCGAACAATTTTGCTATTATTTGCCTCTAAACTTGTGAGTTTTGGATACAACTAACACGGACTAACGCTGTTTTCAGCAGAATTACCTTGGTGTCTTGTTTTTGTGCAGAAAAATCAACTTTCGGGAAAATGCCCAGAAAAGATCCCGAAGACCTTAAAAGACCCGAAGACCCCTGGAGCCAGAAGGAGTCTCGGACAGGGCCAGGAGGGGCCCACACCACCCCTGGGCGCGCTTCCCCTTGGCCGCGCCACCTGGTGGTGTGGGGCCCTAGGCACCCCTCGGACTCCCCTTTCGACTACTTACCGCCCGTAACCCTAAAACATGATGGGGCTCGTCATATTCCACAGAGACACAACAGAGCGTGACCGCCACCTCGAAACTCAGTTCGGGGATCAGAAGTTCCTGTTTTGGCGCCCTGTTGGACGGGGATTCGAAGGAGATCATTGCCATCATCACCGCCACCTCTTCTCCATCAACCATCCATGTTTCCCTCGTCCATGTGTGAGTAAACACCGTTGTAGGCTGAGAGGGATGGAAGGGATTCGATGAGATCGATCATTTAATAATGCCAGATTGTTAGGGCATAGTGCCTAGTATCCTCTGTTAGTGTTTTCTACCGTTGTTGCAACTTGTTATGCTTAATTCTTATCACTTTGGGACCGAGTGCCATGATCTTAGATCTGAACATGTTATTGTTTCATGAGTATAATTATGTTTCTTGATCATATCTGCAAGTTTTTTACACACATTGTTGTCCGGAACCCGAGGCCCCAAATTGACAGAAATTGGGACAACCGGAGGGGATGGTTGTGATGTGAGGATCACGTGTGTTCACGGAGTGTTAACGCTTTGCTCCGGTGCTTTATTAAAAGGAGAACCTTAATTGTCTGTAGTTTCCCTTGAGGCCCCGCTGCAAACGGGCTGGTAGGACAAAAGAAGTTGTGCAAGTTTCTCATTGGGAGCACATATGAGTATATTGGAACACATGCCATGGTTTGCCTAGAACTTGGATGCTTTATTATTATTATTATCTGAAATCCACATGTTTAGATTATTACATGACCTATCTTATCCATGCAACGCATGTTCATCCATTCCCTATGCCTACGGTACTTTCATCCTGCTGTTTTCCGCAATTGCTACTGCTGTTACTATTTTACTCATGTTGTTATTTTACTACTACTAATGCTATAAAACTGTTACCACTGATAAATTTTTGCGAGCAAGTCTACTTTTAGGTGCAGCTGAATTGACAACTCAGTTGTTAAGGCTTATAAATATTCTTTGGCTCCCCTTGTGTTGAATCGATAAATTTGGGTTTTACTTCCCTCGAAGACTGTTGCGATCCCCTAAACTTGTCATCAAGACTATTTTGTGGCGTCGTTACCGGGGAGCATAGCTTTATTTATTTGCTAAAAAATAATGATGATTGGAATATACCTGATCCTACACCTACACCAAAGCCAACACCAACACCCAATAAGAGAGGGATGATTGAACTACATGTTGAAGTGATGAAGGAAGCCAAGATATCTCTTAAAGAGAGGGGTATTAAATCTGAAGATGTGAAGAATTTACCTCCTATAGAAGAATTATGTAAGTTATTCCTCATTCATCAACTGTTGAGGTACACTCTCTCCAATACTTTGATAATAGAGGTATTCCCTACTCTAAACCACCTGATCAATGCTTAGATGAATTTGATAATTATGTTGTCAAGCAAGATAACTTTAACATGAGAGTGCAAAACCATCTTATGGAAAACTATAGAGCTATTGATAATTTGCATGGTATTATTGAGAGAACCTCTAATGATGTTAAAATGCTGGATAAACATTTTCATATGGTTCAAACTCAAATTGATCAACTCACTAAAGTGCAAAAAGATATGCTAGCTAATGCTTCTAGAGAAAAAACATGTTTGTGAAATAATTACTAGAAGTGGTGTTTCTACTCAGGACCCCTTGTATCCTGAAGGACATCCTAAAAGAATTGAACAAGATTCTCAGCAACCTAAAAACAATAGTTCTCCTTCTAAGAAAAATAAGAACAAACATAAAACTGTTGTAGAATCTCCTGAACCTGCTAAAGATCCTAATAGTATATCAATCTCTGATGCTGAAACTGAAAGTGGTAATGATAAAAGTGATGCTTATGATGAAGAAGAAACTGTAGTTGAACCTGAAAAGCAAACTAAAACTCTGAAGTATATTAAGGAGGATTTCATTGCTAATAAACATGGTAGTGAAAGAGAGCCTTGGGTACAAAAAGCAATGCCTTTTCCTAGTAAGAAACACAAATCAAAGGAGGAAGAACACTATAGCAAGTTTTGTGAGTGGATGAAACCTTTGTTTTTGCAAATTCCTTTGACTGATGATATTAAGCTGCCTCCTTATTCTAAATATATGAAAGATATTGTCTCTAACAAAAGGAAGATTCCTAATTAGGAAATTTCCACTATGCTTGCTAATTACTCTTTTAATGGAAAGGTTCCAAAGAATCTTGGAGATCCTGGTATTCCTACTATCCCTTGTTCTATTAAAAATAATTATGTTAGAACTGCTTTATGTGACTTGGGAGCTGGAGTGAGTGTTATCACCTTTTTCTCTCTATAAGAGGCTCTCTCTTAAAAAATTGATACACACTGATATATATTTGCAAATGGTTGATAAATCTACTGCTATTCCTGTTGGTATATGTGAGAATGTTCCTGTTCAAGTGACTACTAATTGTTTGATACTAACTGGCTTTGTTGTGTTGGAAATGCCTGAAGATGATAATATGTCTATTATTCTTGGGAGACCTTTTCTTAACACTGCAGTGGCTGTTATTTATTGCAATCAAGGAAAAGTAACTTTTAATGTTAATGATAAAGAGCATAGTGTTTATTTTCCCAAGAAGATTGATAGAAGATATGGTTTAAATTTAATTGAAAATATTGAGACCATCAAGATTGGAGAATTTTATTGTCCCATTCCAATGCCACCAAAAGAATATGAAATTATTATGATTGGGACTATGTCTATCAAGGTTGAGGTAACATAATTATTTAGTGATAAACAAAGTTCTTGCTTCATATAAAAATTGTTTTGGTAACAAGACTTGATCAACCTTGTTAACAAAATGATTTTGAATGAAAGGGGCTATGTTTTCACTATGTTTTCACCTTCCCCATTATGTTTTCACCATATTATCACCTTGCTACTTTAGTGTCATTATGTTTTCCATCATCCATAGTCATGTTTTCCTCATGTTTTCACCCTGATTACTATGGTTATGCATGTTTTCACCACCCATATTTTTGTTTTCCCCACTTCCACCTTTGTTTCCTTTGGTTATTTGCCTATTGGAGTGTCATAGAACCTCTGTAGTTATGGTTTTGGTTTTTTTTCACCTTTCCGCATTTGTTTTTCTGGTTTTTATTAATTATTAAATTCTGAAAATACCTCAAAAATAAAGTTTCTCGAAAAATTCCAGAAAATTATAATAAAATTTTACGTCAAAAATGAGGCAGAAAGGCACCCGGGGCACCCCAGAGGGACCCACCAGTCAGGCACACCACAGGGTGGCGCGGCAACCCCTGGTGGCGCATGGGCATGGTGTGGGCCCCCTGGTCCTCCACTAACTCTCTCCCCCGCCAAAGATTCCCTTCTCTCACCCCAAACTCAAAACAATTCCTGGAACCCGAGTTCTTGTTGTTCTTCCTCGAGATTTTTCGATCTCTTTGATCAGCCCACCATTTTTGCTGAAATTTGGTGCATTCGCTCTCCGGTATGTGACTCCTCCGATTATCCAAGTAGAATTTTACTTGGAGTATTTCTTGAGTATTTTGGTACTGTAGGTGACACCTGATGTGAGTTTGCATGCTTGATTTAAGTGGAAATAATATAGTTTTGATGCATGTTTAGCTCTCCTTATAGTTGCTTGAAATCAATTTTTGTGCTGATTGTTGAAAAATTTCAGAAATGGACAGCCACAACTTTGGAGAAATATTTAGGAGTGATGCTCCTAGGAGAACAAGGCCCTCACGTTCATCTACTCTATTGAGGCCATCCTATAATGAAGACCTTATTGCACCAAACATCGATGACGCGGGAGGTCATGGAATTGCTAATCCATCTAGATTCCCTTGCTATACATTTGTGAGAGGTGCAGGTATACTTGATGACTTCTTGATGCTGAAAGGGTTGGTTTAACCAACTACATGTATGATGAAAGTCCCCAATATGCTATTCTGACAAAGAACTTTGTTGAGAGTTTTATATTTCATAACTCACCATATAACCCAACTGTTGCTTTTAAGATATATGATAGTCCTTTTTCCATGTCATTGGAAAGTTTTTGTAGCATTATAGGTATCAACGCCTCCGAGACAGCGTGCAAGATTCAGGAGAGACCCTCTGATTTGATGGATCTCTATCGAGGAATTACCAATGATGATTGTCGCTCAACTCAGCGCGGGAAGATAAGGAATATTCAACTTCCTCCTATCAGATATTTTACTTACTATCTTGCTACCAGTATCCTTGGTAGGGAGAACACTAGCAACATTTCAAACTATCATCTTGCTTTTCTTTCTGCTGCACTTAACTGTAGTGACAAGTATAACCTTGGTTCTCTCATTGCTCGCCGCCTAACTGCTAAGGGACCCATTTATGGGGGCATTATTGTTACACGTATAACAACTGCTCTAGGCTTTCCTATTGCTTCCCATGATCAATTGATAGCTCCTTATAGACTTGAACTTGCTGCCATGAAGGCTCATCATTTTATTACTGCTAACTCCGTTGCTGAACATTTAGTATATAGAGTTTTATTTGTTGACGGAGATGAGAGGGAAGTTACTTTGCCGCAGCCTGTTTTGTTCAAAGTTGACAGGATACCATGGTCGCGCCCGAAGGGAGAGCTAGATGAGCAGCTGCGCTTGATGGAGTTCCATAGGCAGCAGATGAGGCGGGATGCGCCTTCCGAGGACTACACCACACAGTACACCGGGGCGTCCTCGAGCACATATTAGGAGGATGGCTCATCTTCGGCAAACTACGGGGGCGCCACCACATGGCCCGCTTGAGATTGATCTCCACTTAGGCCAAAAGCCTAAGCTTGGGGGGAGGTACACCGACATCACACTCAATTATATATCATGTTTCTTTCGGTTCTTTGTATATCCATGTTTTCATTTCTTTCGCTTTTTTATCGTTTTGTTCTTGCTTTCCAAAACAAAAAAAAGACCAAAAATATTTCTGTTGTTTCTCTTTATTTGCTTCTTTAGTTTCTTTTGTTGGTTTTCTTGACTTTCTCGTTTCGATTTAATATTCAAAAATCCAAAAATATTTTACTTCGTTTAGTTGTTTCCTTATGTTCTTGTTTTACATTCGAAAACCCAAAAATATTTGTTCTTCTTCTTTGGTTTTGTAAAGTTTGTTGCAGAGTTCATTGGTCTTTCGTGTCTCCATTGGAGCTTGGTTATCATTCTATATTATTCAATCCACACGATGAAGAGCAATAATGACGATTTACGACAATTCAAGTTGTGGTGAGAGACTGGTATGAACTCTATTTGTTTTATTTTTGTACATATACTCATCCATGTGGACATGCTTAGTTTGTTCGTGTACAGTGTATGTTATTTAATTGATGCTTAGTAGTTCGTGCTCTCACATATTTAGTTCCAACTTATTAATATTAGATGGCATGTCGTATAAATGTTTGCTTGCATTGTTATATTCATAGAAGGGTATGACATTGTGGTATCTCCCTCTGATTGTTTCGCTTGAATCGACTTGGCACATGCTCACGCATGCATATGACCGAAAACAAAAAGTCAATTAAGGCTCGATGATTTATTTTACCTCAGAGTATTTGTATCACTTTTATGCCCCTGTTAATTTTCTTTTGCCGCAAGCATGATTATGACGGTTCTTGCTCTCTTGACTGTCGCTCCCCGTCTATTGCTAGCCTCCACCTGTACTGAGTATGAGCTCTACTCGTGCATTCAACTCCCAAAAAAACAAAGTTTTCTAAATGTATCCACCATACCTACCTATATGTGGTATTTAACCGCCACTTCAAGTAAATTTCTCGTGTGCTACATTTAAAACCTTTAAAAATTATTCATGTTTTGTGCTCCTATTTTAACTCATGAGGACGTAAATAGAGAATCTTTATCTCACTTGTTGATTAGATTTCACACCCTCGACTAGTGGCTTCATCCTCTTATCCAAATGATAGAAAAGCCGACAGCGGGGTGCCTAGCCCCAAATTAATACAACAAATTCTCTTTACTATTTTTGCCCATAATTTATCAGTCAAAGAATAATTGTGTAAACAATAGAGAAAGAGGGTTGACCTTCTACCCATATGCGTCCTTCTATGGGAGCCGCTCTTGTGAAGTCTACTTGGCTTGTGACGTACTGTATTTTCTGTTTACCGTTCGTTGACATAAGCATACACCTCTCTAAAAAATGTTTTCAATACCTCTGTTTAATAAAATAAAAATCTCTAGCACATGAGTTAATCGCTACTTCCCTCTGCGAAGGGCCTTTCTTTTACTTTATTGATGAGTCTTCACCTTCTCACTTTATGCACCTTCTTGAGAGCATGGTTGTCATTCTCAGTGTAATTTGATTGTCCCAGAACACAGTTGATTGTAATATAACTTTGATGCTTGTATCTTTGATATCTTTAATTATAGTCTTCATTTGAACTTCAGAGGTGCCCTAACATTTATGTTTTGCTCCATTGTTTAGGGAAACCGAGTACACTTTATCATACCCTATTATGAGCATTGCAATCCTGTATATTGATATACTTCATGTTGTTTATTATTAGTTTGTTGGTATCTCTTCATGGTTTGCATAACTATTAGGTGACTTTTATCTTGCATATATCTTATTATGAATTTCCTAAGCACTTGATCATATAGTGAGTATATTTACATCATATGAAACAAATGTGTTCGTAAAAGTTCTTTTATCGCACTCAGTTGTCACTGAATTGCTTGAGGACAACCAATAAGCTAAGCTTGGGGGGGAGTTGATACGTCCAAAACTTATCTCCTTTTCCGAACACTTTTGCTATTGTTTGCCTCTAAAATTGTGAGTTTTGGATACAACTAACACAGACTAACGATGTTTTCAGCAGAATTAGCTTGGTGTCTTGTTTTTGTGCAGAAAAATCAACTTCCGGGAAAATGCCCAGAAAAGATCCCGAAGACCTTAAAACACCTAAAGACCCCCGGAGCCAGAAGGAGTCCCGAAGAGGGGCCAGGAGGGGGCCACACCACCCCTGGGCACGCCCCCTTGGCCGCGCCACCTGGTGGTATGGGCCCCTAGGCACCCCCTCGGGCTCCCCTTTCGACTAATTATCTCCCGTAACCCTAAAACATGAGGGGGTCCGTCATATTCCATAGAAACACAACAGAGCGCGACCGCCACCTCAAAACTCAATTCGGGGATCATAAGTTCCTGTTCTGGCGCCCCGTCGAAACGGGGATTCGAAGGAGATCATCGCTATTGTCACCGCCACCTCTTCTCCATCAACCATCCATGTTTCCCCCGTCCATGTGTGAATAAATACCGCTGTAGGCTGAAAGGGATGGAAGGGATTGGATGAGATCGAGCATGTAATAATGCCAGATTGTTAGGGCATAGTGCCTAGTATCCTCTGTTAGTGTTTTCTACCGTTGTTGCAACTTGTTATGCTTCATGCTTGTCACTTTGGGCCCGAGTGCCATGATCTCAGATCTGAACATGTTATTGTTTCATGAGTATATTTATGTTTCTTGATCATATCTGCAAGTTGTTTACACACATTATTGTCCGGAACCCGAGGCCCCAAAGTGACAGAAATTGGGACAACCAGAGGGGATGGTTGTGATGTGAGGATCACGTGTGTTCACGGAGTGTTAATGCTTTGCTCTGGTGCTTTATTAAAAGGAGCACCTTAATTATCAGTAGTTTCCCTTGAGGCCCCGCTGGAAACGGGCTGGTAGGACAAAAGAAGTTGTGCAAGTTTCTCATTGCGAGCACGTATGACTATATTGGAACACATGCCTATGGTTTGCCTAAAACTTGGATGCTTTATTATTATTATCTGCAATGCCGATGTTTAGATTATTACATGACCTATCTTATCCATGCAACGCCCGTTCATCCATTCCCTATGCCTATGGTACTTTCATCCTGGTGTTTTGCTGCTATAAAACTGTTACCACTCATAAATTTTTGCGAGAAAGTCTACTTTCAGGTGCAGCTGAATTGACAACTCATTTGTTAAGGCTTATAAATATTCTTTGGCCCCCTTGTGTCGAACCAATAAATTTGGGTTTTACTTCCCTCGAAGACTGTTGTGATCCCCTATACTTGTGGGTCATCAAGCATCAAAGATTAAGATACGTTTGCGACATATCAATAACCCATGGGAATCCATCTTCATCGTGTAACGCTTCTTTTGGTCCGATTGAACCACCCTAAACAAACGATGATACTTAACCAAGAACTCCTTTATCCATATCTTAACTTCCAACAAGGTTGCAAACTTTAAACCGGTAGGTATCTTATTGTCCCCATGATTCATATTCCGGTAAGAAGTTGGCCTTTCTTCGAGCACTATGCTCATGCCACCGACAACCATGGATTCATCCACAAGACTAAGATCACAAAATAACGGAATCCGATGATCCCGACCCAATACCTTCTCGTAAGCTTCGACCTCCATGTCCGTGAACCCTCCCCATCAACTTATTCATTGGGACCATTGTCATCCGATTCCGCTGCAATAACATCAAACATAAGGGATTTCATGATCCATGTTCTCTTTCTCATAATATGTGTTCAAATCTCCAACATTGTTGTCATGGAGGTCGACCTCATTCTCATTGTCCTCATAGTCATCTTTCTCGTACTCATCATTTGTCCTTAATGCCTCATCTTGGTTTTCTGTAATGGGTATCAAAGTTTTCCTCACTTTATGTTGGGCCAAAGGAGGTTCGATCACTTCATCTTGGTCCATGAGTTGTGGACTCCTACCAAAAAAATGGGGAGGCACATCGATTCAAGTCCAAGTTCACACACGCATCAACCTTTTTAGTGGCAAATAACTCGACATACTTGTCTAGTGATTCGGCCACGGTCTCCTTGTATGCAAACCAATGTAGTTCAGAGTTGATACGCAAAAACTTCCAACACATTATGTCTTCCCTCCAACTCAACAACATCACTTGGGTCCATCCAATTCAAAGAAATCCTCACTTGTTTCAAAACCTCTACATAGGTAGGACTATGCTCGAACACCAAGCCTGCTTCATCCGGGCCAAGTTCCATATTTCCTTTGAAAAAGGCGTACTTGTCCACATGATGAACATGAAGAATTCTCTTCATCCCTAAAATAATGACAACAACACCATGAAAAGTTAAATCAATCACTACCCATGCCAAGATTAACCCATATTCCTACTCACAAAACCAAACACTAGCCCTAACATACGAACCAAATAAAAGCCCTAACCATAATCTAAAAAACACCCTAACCCTAACATACAAAAACTAATCTTAACATAATAAGAACCCTTCGCTTGACATAATGCTTCATAGATATCATACAAGCCATTATTTGGACAAGGACCAGCATCAACCATGCATTTTTTTGGATCAATTCTAATTTTTAGGGTCTCCAAGATTTGGACATAAATCCACCAAAATACAAGACCCCAATGGGGAAAACATAGGGAAATGAGATAGATTATCTCTAGGAACTTGGGGTTTAAGCAAAATACCCAAGAAATATGCATTTTTTGGATGAACTAGGGTTAATCAAATGAGGGCAATGGATTGATTTCAACCAGTACAAACAAAGGAATATAAATACCTTAAGGGTTGGAAGAAAAACGAAATCCACCAAAAATTGCCTAAGATCCGTGGGTTTAGAGTAGGGATTTGAGGGGGAGAAGACAGGGGAGAGCCGCCTACACCTTTCCTCTGCACTTCTGTGGGGATAAGTGAGAATTGAGGTGTTGAGTGGAGCGCTCGGCTATAATTTGGCCCAAGGGGCATGGAGCCGGCTCTCACAGAGCCATCCTTCATAACATGACGTCGTTCGTAACAAATCCATACTAACACGGCGGGGGCCATTGTGGGGTCATATGCCATGTCAAACGACCCATGGCTCCATGACCATGAACCATGGCTTCATCTCTTGGAGCATGGCTCCTTCGTCAAAGACTTCGTGGTATAGAGTATTGCTCCGCTCGATCGGGCGCCATAAAAAAGTTACTCCCTCCGATCCATTATAAGTGAGGTGAGAAATGAACTGAGCATGCACAACTTTCTTTATAACCTACTCCCTCTGTTCCTAAATATAAGATGTTCTAGCCATTACTCATATTGTCTAGATACACACTAATATGAGTGAACATATATGCTAAAAATTGTCTAGATACATATAGACATGTATAGATGTAGAAAACGGCTAAAACATCTTACATTTAGAAACGGAGGGAGTACAACACTTAATTAACGGTTCATTCTGTAAAATCTTTTTGCCGCTAATAGGTTATTTCTGTCCATTTTGCAAAAAAAAAAAAAAAAAAAACGAAAAACAGAGCGGAGGGGAAAGTCAGCCAGAGTCGCGACGCGCTCCGTTCGGCCGGAAGCCGCACCGCAGCTGGCAAGTACGCCTCAATCGCTCGCTTCCCCCTCAACCCTAGCTAGCCATTTGGGCCGCCGCGGAACCCCATGGAGTTCCGTTTCCGCGCCGGCGACTGCTGGCCGCCCTGCTCCTCCTCGTCCGCCTCCGGCGGCTTCCGGCCGGCACCGCCTTCCCACCCCCGCGACGGCCACTTCGGTAGTCCAGGCATGCAAGGTAAGCATCTCCAGAGCAGCGCATCTGATATTACTCCCTAGAATCGCCCGAATCCCTGACGCTCTCCGTTCCCCTCCGCGCAGCAGTGCCTCTGCCGCCAACTCCGTTCGAGTCGGAGGCAGCGCGGCGAGAAGAGATGATTCACAAGGAGGTGAAGCGGCGTCTCATCGAGGAGGAGGTACGCCTCGAGTTCGAGGCCAAGGGCGATCTCGCCTTCGCCACCGGCCACCACGGCGGGTTTGGTCCCGACCCGTTCTTCGCGCCTGACCACTTCATGCCGATGCCGATGCCGATGCACCCGCCGCCGCCGATGATGTTCGAGGGGTTTGGTGCTTGGCAGGGGTTTAACCAGTTCGGGCCTCACCCGCACGCGGGGTTCGGGGAAAGGATGCCGTTCATCTGTGAGGAGACGAGGTGGTCTCCGCCGCGGCCAAAGCCCAAACATAAGCTCCAGCTGCTTGAGATGGAGGCCTCCGGGAGACCTGAGGTATGTGCGTACACATCCTATTAAATTGTTCAGACAAGTGCGACGTGGTCATCGTACTATGTCGGAAGTGTTTATTTCCAGATTCGGCTACAAAGTCTTAGGCTGGTGCTAGTGGGGGCGGGAGCGCGGGCGGTACCGCCCGGCGCGGGGCGAGAGGGAGGCGGTAGCGAGGCGGGACGGCAGCGGCGGGCGGTGGATCCGTCGCCCGGCGGTAGCGGGCGCTACCGCCCCGCTGTCGCCCGCGTTGGCGGCGGTAGGTGGGCGAGGAGGAGGCGGGAGCGGGGCGAAGCGCTGGCGAGGTGGGGAGAGAGGGAGGCGATAGGCCGGCGGGGCAACGGCTAGTTGACGTGGCGAGCTGTGATTCGTCCACGTCAGCTAGCCGTTGAAGATTGCAGCCTCCAAAAATTCGAAAAAAAATGTCAAAAAATTCCAAATTTCATCCCTAACCCCCTATAAATACCCCCACCCGGTTTCACTCATTCCACACCCCACTTCATCTCATTTCTCTCCTCCGCTCTCTCAAATCTTCTCCACCATGTCTGATGGACTCCAGATTTGACCGTATTCACCGATCTCTTGCAGTCCGACGGGTCACCAGCCACTCCCCTAGATGATATCTCTCCGACACATCGTCGCTCCAATGTCGGTTCTTCGCCGCATCCCCGAGTATTACTCCCCTCCGGCACACCACCTCCGGGGCCATATGGTCCATACCCTCCACCTCCGGGGCCATATGGTCCATACCCTCCGCCTCCGTATCCATACCCCCCACCACCTCCACATGCTCCACCTATAGGTAGCGGGAGTGGGACTCTACCTCCGTACCCACCACCTTCGTACGGTCCTTACCCTCCACCTCCATATGCTCCATACCCGCCATATGGTCCATACCCCCCACCACCTCCTGAAGCCACTGCCCCAAGCTCCGGGTCCGAAGCCGCGGAAACAATCCTACAAAAGCGTCCAAAGAGGCTTGAATGGACAACTGCGGACGAGGAAAAACTGGTAATTTACTTACCCGTCACATATTTAATATGGAATTTTATTTTATTATATGACTAACAATATCTATTTCGGGGTAGGTTCATGCTTGGATTTTTCACTCCAAGGACTCTATCGCCGGTAATAGCAAGACCGACGTTAGTTTTTGGGGCAGATAGCTAAAACCTTCAACTCTACCTCGGAACCTTCCCGTCATCGGACCGCGAAGCAACTGAAGGATCATTGGAACGTCTACAACCATGAGGTGTCCTTGTTCAATGGATACCACATCCAAGAAGAAGGGTTACGTCAGAGTGGAGAAGACGATGCAATGGTCATGAAGGCGGCAATGGCGAGGTATGAGAATGACATAAGAGTGACTCAGCCTTTCAGACGGCACCACTGGTGGCAAGTTGTTCGCAATGAAGCGAAGTGGAAAGGACAACATGGTCCTGGTAGTGGATCCAATTCTACTGCCAAGAGAAGCCGTCTGGGAGTTTCTGGTGAGTACATCTCTGGCGAGGCGACGGAGGAGGACCGTCCAATGGGCCGCGATAGGGCCAAGGCCACGACACGTAGGGAGAAGGGAAAGAGGAAGGGGAAGGAATCCTCATCAAGCAGTGAGGTAGCAAGTAAATCCTTCGCAATGAAGAACATGTGGAATGGTTTAGTGAATGCTAAGCTACTCAAGCAATGGAACAAAATGAAGGACCGATCAACCGCCGACATGGACAAAGCAGAAAAACGCACACATGGGAAGGTCATCAAGATGGTGGAAAAAGAGCTTGGGCTGCAAGATGATGAGGATGAGGAGGAGGAGGATTAGAATTTATTTATTTATTTATTATGTAATTTTTAAAATTTATTATGTAATTGGTAACATTTTTAGTTGAATAAAATAATTTTCTTCCATTATTTTGAATGTCTAAACAAAAGCGAGTGAAATAACTTAATCTGAAAAAGAAATGCTGATGTGGAGGAGAGAGAAGTGAGAGTTGGCACTACAGCCCGTGCACTGGCACCGTGGGGTGAGAGTGGGGTGAGAGTGGTTGTGCACCAGCCTTAGTTAATGTGGCTATACACTTTATGTTCTGTCATTTCAGAGTTCTGGACACTGTTCCTTCCTTTTTTTAGCTAATGTGGTTATACACTTTATGTTTATTTCACTTGTCTGAACTTAACTTAGTAGCAGCTGGATCCCTCATCTTGTCATGCATAAGTGAACAATCCTTGTTATCAGGGCGATATTTTTTTCTGGTTAGTTCAGTGGAATACCTAACCTAATGGAATAGCTCGGATAATTTCTCTTAGATAACAGAATACGCAGAAAAATTATATGATAGGCACAGAGTGAGTTTTTCTCTCCTAGGAAAAAAGGTGACGTGTGCAAAGTCCGTAGATTCTTGCCACCACTATTTAATGGAAGTTACGAGGATTTGGTAGTAGTATTGCTTACAAGGTACATAAGGTTCCGATCAGGATTAAAAAAATGTTGGTTTATTTCGCATCGATTCGACTCATATCCATGCATTCCTTTAATTGTGGCAACAATATGTTTAGAGAGATACTTTAAATCAAGAGAGTTAGTTTCAGCCAACCGAATACCTAAAACATGTTATTCTTCGAGTGCATCAGGTTGTTGTTACATATACGCACCCAATTAACTACCGCGCTGAAATTTTCATTTCAGGCTACTTCATCAAAAACAAATGTCCCGGGGATGAAGCGAAAGGCAGATACAATTGTTGGACCAGCTGTACCAAAGAAAGTACAGAAACTAACCAAGGACTGGAGCTGTGCACTATGCCAGGTGAGTGTAACTAGTGAAGCTGGTCTGAGTGAGCATCTTGAAGGAAGAAAACATAAGGCGAAGCTGGCCCAGTGTGTAGCCAGCAAGGTGATCAGTGATGACAAAGATAACTCGCGGAAGGTTGCCGGGAATAAGAGCGGCATAGACCCTTGTGGTGCACCTATGAAAATATGCATACTAGTAGATGGAGAGATGCATGAAGTTATTCAGAAGAACAACTACTTGTGGTGCGATCGCTGCAAAGTAAGGTGTGATAGCAACGTTACCATGGCTGGCCATCTGCGGAGCAAGAAGCACGGTAAATTAAACAAGGTTTGGGCATCGATAGAGGCAGTGAGGAAGAATACCGAAACTAATGAAGGTTTGACCTCTCACTGTGAAAGCAAGGTAACTACAAATGACTCTACTGAGATTCCAGCCGTAATTAACGGTGACATATCCAGTGAAATTAAAAAAGAAAGCACAAGCATGGCCAGTGAAGTAGAAGGTACAAACACTGAAGTACATGAAAATAGCCCTGTGGAAACTCCAGTTGAAACTAATAAGGAAATCATGGCCATGACAAATGATGTGAGTCAACTTGTGCCAGAAGTGGAGTAACACTACACCTTGATCTACATATGCCTAGCTCAGTTTCATCATGACCTAGCCTTTTCTCTTACCATCCATATGTAGTTAATAGGGTAACGATAATACATATGAGCACTGTTTTCTTGTTAAGTTTCTTGACTGTTGGTTATAAAGTTAGAAATCTTGCAAGTCTATGAGTCCAGCGTAATAGATGGCTTGTAAGATATCGAACTTGATTACCAATGGTCAAGCAACTCTGCATGAGAGCATTGCTCACTAGATTAATGTATTATTGTTACTCTATTGGCATGTTTTTTACATAGTGAGGATGTTTTTATGCAGAATGCCTGCTGTGAACTGTACCTTAGCTGCCTCTGTGGTACTTCTATCTAGTTTTGATTTTTGCGCTCTGTTTAGTTGTCCTGTGCTGGGTGAGATGGGTTAGCTGGGTGATGAGTAGTGTTCCCTATGTGCCAACCTGACTCTAGTTTGCAATTCATTTAGTGCTTTCTGGATTAAGGTCATATTTTTGTATATGATGTGTGGAAGTTGTTATTTCCAATAGTTGCAGCATGTGCTCACCATTAGCTGTTTAAAAAAGGGCGTGTTCATCAGTAATCTATAGAGGCATATAGACTATTCTCGCATCTCGATGAAGAGAGAGAAACATAGATACAAAATATCAGGTGAAAATGCTCGCAAAGTTTTGGATTCTATGAAAACAAGGTGTAAATGTTTCGATGATTCTCAACTGACTTGTGGTGCTCGGGAAGGCTATGATCTGTATCCATGCGCAATTTCAGGATCAAGAACAATGTTACTTGATACTGAAAGTTTCATGGATGTAGAACTTGGGCCTCCCAAGTACCATGAATCATTTGAGAGGCTTTTAGAAACTTATGCAGTGGAGTTTTCTTGGAATTTGCTTGCCGGATATGACCTTGACAGGCTCATGCACTTCAGCTTATCCTAGGTATCACTGGCAGAACACAATAAATCATTGGAAGATCAGAAAACCTAGTGAACGCACTGGCAAACTTGCAGGCAAGAAGCAATCCATGATCAGAGTTCCAGTGTCGAAACATTGATCGGCTGTTCTACCTGGTCTTGTTTGTATTCCAAATTGTTATAATCTGCACACCAAAAACATCTAGTGGTGTAGCCTGCACACACTTTGTCTTCTGAAATAAATCTGGACTGACATCTGCCTTACTAGTTTGTGTTTACTCAGAATGTGGTAGCTTCTTCCTTTAACTTGCTAGCCTTACATGCAACATGAGCATCGACTGCATTATGAATGTGGATATGAGTTTGATCACTAAAACTGTCTGTGAGCGTGGTTTTTTTTATTACATGGAGATAATGTTTGGAATGCGTGCTGCGAATTGTACCTTAGCTGTCTCTCTGGTACTTCTGTAGTTTTGATTTTCGCCCTCTGTTTATATCCTGTAATGTTTAGGGGTGAGATGGATTAGCTGGTGACGAGTAGAGGTCCCTGGGTGTCAAGACGACTCTAGTTCGCAATTCATTTAGTGCTTTTAGGTGTCAGGATTCAAGTTTACTTTTGCATATGTTTTTCTAACACAAGTTTGCATATGTTGTGTGGAAGTTATTCCTTTGGGTAGATGCTGGTGGCGCATCCGCCTGCATCCCCACAGTAATAATCTCTAGAGGCATATATGCTATCCTTGGCAGATCTGAATTATGAGGTGAAAGTTCTCGCAAAGTTGTTAATTCCTTGAAAATAAGGTCTAAATGTTTTGATGATTCCCAACTGGTTTGTATTGCTCGAGAAGGCGTTGTTTAGTGTTCATGCGAAATTTCTCGATCGATATAACGATGTTTCTTGTGAAACATTTGACACTGAAATTTTGCATGAATGTATAA
This sequence comes from Alopecurus myosuroides, assembly GCA_028641055.1. NCBI lineage: Eukaryota > Viridiplantae > Streptophyta > Magnoliopsida > Poales > Poaceae > Alopecurus > Alopecurus myosuroides. The sequence continues at coordinate 587,374,638 of CM054057.1, read as the reverse complement.
TGTGCGCTTCCTGGGTACCACAAACAAGGATGCAAGTGGGAGTGGGCTACCCGCGGTGCCCACTACCCAAGCCCACATAAAATGTTAAGTGGGAGCCCGCGGGCTAGTAGAAAAATTATGTGGACATATGTGGGCATCCTAATTAGCCCACAATTGATCCCATATTTCGACGATTGTTTCCACTATGTCACGACTTAGGGCGTGGACGGGGAGCCGCCGGAGCGCCGTCGTCGCCGCCCATCGGCTATCTCCGTCATGGCTGCTGCTTCTCCTCCAGTTGCGGGAATCAGACATCTTTCCTCCAACCGTTGACCCCCTCAACTCTATTTTCCAGATCTGAAGCTCCCGGAGCAAAAGAACTCCCGTCGCCGTGCAACGCCACGTCAATAGCTCCATGAACACCGGCTTCGCCTTCTAGTTCTACAACATCTCCGCACACGACGACCTCCTCCGCACGCAGCTGCAAGTCAGCGGTAGCAACCAGACCAAGCCCACCTATGGTAGTAGTACTCCTGGGTGGTGTTCGTGCAGCGCCGTGGTGAGGCCGGGTGGCTCACGTGGCCGGAGTTCATCGAGGGGAACATGTGATGACCGCGCACCAGCGTCACGTTCACGGCCGGACTCGTGTCTTGATCATCCCCAACAGTCGCATGGTACAGAGATACGAGTAATGGGAGTTTGGATTGTGCCGCTAATTGTTGGTCTACGAAAAAGAGAAATTCACTTTCCTGGTGATGATTTGTGTTGTTCTGATGTACACTTTGTTTGAAAATAGTATTGCCTTTCTTTAGTATATAGAAAAGCCACTTTTTCTATAATTTTTTTATGCAAATTATGTGGGTAACGCGGGTCCCGCGGGTACCCGCGAAAATTACGTGGGCTACCCGCATAATCCCACATAATTATTCGGCCATATGCGGGCGTTTCGTGGGCGCCCCGCGGGTCGTCCCACTTGCATCCTTAACCACAAATCACTTGAGGTTTTGAAACCTTCGCTCCTGGTATTGGTTGAATTTGCAACTTTATACATTTTTTTTTGCTGGATATGCCCTTGACAGGTTCGTGCAGTGTAGCTGACCTTAGGTGTTCCTGGAAAAACACAATAACCTAGGTGGAGATGAGAAAACCCATTGATGACCGGGAATACATGTATTACAATCTTCATGAGCATCCAGGCCCTTTGAGCTGTTGTACCTGGTCTTGTTTTGAATTCCAGACTGTTATAATCTACACAAAAAGAATGTGGTTGCTTCTTCTTTGAACTTCCTGGCCTGTACCTAGTTTGTGCTTCAACATGTCTACCGTCCACAGCGAGTTCGGGTACATTTTCAGTGATCGCACGCACATCCGTATCTATGTACGTAGTAACATATACGGTAGAAATAGAATGTCTGTTACGACTGGTTTGGATCAGTAGAGGATGCAGTTTCACTTCCTAATAAAGTTGTAGCTGGATACTTGTTAGAAAGACCAAAAACAGCGGATCGAATAAAATCCCAGAATCTAACACAGTGCACACGCATATACATGTACAGTACTACAATCGTTTCTTGGACCAAAAACATTATTACAATGGCTTCTTGGACAGATGCTCCGTTGGATCAAGCATCTTCCCTGGAAGCTGCCGTCGTCACCTCACATTGGCCTCGGCCTCCGAGTCCGAGGTGTTCCTTCTTGGCCCCGGCCTCGTCGGTGGCCTCCACCTGCTCCATGGCCATGCACATGTCCGCCTCCGCCGCCGCCGGCACGTCCGCCTCCTTCCTCCTGCCGCTCTGTGCCCGGTGGTGTGAGAAGAGAAAAGAGAAGAAGGTACTGTAGAAGCGTACAGACAGCGACTGGAACATCTTTCTTCTTGTAGAGGTAGCCGCGTCTAGACGGGCCGACACGTAGGCTGCGAGAGATGCTGTGCTGGTTCCTCCTGAGGCTTCCACGTGGGCAGGCTTACGGACGAAGCAACGGGACGGCGGCAGTGCAGGACTCGTGCTGACGCAGTCTGTCCGCGCTACGCTCGCGTGCCATCCGATTTGAAATGAGCGGCGGCGATGCAAACACCCAACGCTTCTCCCCTGTTTCTCGTGTCGTCCGCGTCAGTAACTGCCAGTGGCCTGTCTGACTTCCACCCTATCTCCCGAGCGCCCAGGCAGAACAAGGCCTCGCATCGACCTCGCCGGATCACTCACGCGGAGCTGCTCGTCGGAGAGCCGTCGTCTTCCCCTGCGCCGGTGAGCAAAACGCCGTTTTTTTTTTTAATATTTTGGTTCCTTTTCTTTCCATGTTCGTCTCTGGTCTCTGCTCTGCACCTTGCTTTCGACGCTCCGTCTCCTTTTCTCTGATGGAAAATCCCCTTCCGTCTTCGACTCTTCCTGGGTACTAACGTCTGCTGCTCCGTTTGCAGCCGACGGAGCACCGGGGATGATGTTGCCATCGGAGAAGAGGGTCGCGCCGACCGAGCTGGACGACCTGCCTGAGGAGATCGTCGTCGACAAGATACTCGTGCTGCTGCCGGCCAGGGATCTCGGCCGCTGCCGCGTCGTCCGCAAGCCGTGGCGCAGCGCCACCTCCACGCCGGAGTTCATGCTCGCCCACCACCGCCGCCAGCCGTCTTTCCCCATCGTCGAGCGAGAATGCAGACTCGGCGTCTTCCGTGCCTCCGGCGGAGGCGGAGCATGTTATCAACCCCTCTGGCCAAATCTCCGGGATGGTCATTGTGTCCGGCTCCACGCCGCCAGCGATGGCTTCGTCGTGGTGTCCGTGTTATCCCGGTTCTACATCTGCAACCCGGCCATCCGACAGCTTGCTCCCCTGCCGCACCCTGAATTTCAGCCCACCAACACCTTATTAGGCCTCTACCGGCACGATGCAACCGGGGAGTACAGGCTGCTCTGGTCCTCAGTTGTGGACCGGAAAAGAAACGAAAGAAAGTTACATGTCATCACTGTAGGACACAAGCAGTCCAGGAACATCGGAGTCAGACTGTCGACAGCATCGTCGCCTTCACGGGAACAGGCATTACTCGAGGCGCTGCCACGAGATCCGTACTCCGCATATAACCCACCGGTCCACCACCGCGGCAACCTGCACTGGATGCCCAAGTGTCGTGCCGAGATTATTGTTTTCGACACGGCTACCGAGTTGTTCCGGTCTATGCGCTCCGCAACCGATTCGGACTGTTTGGAGAAGCTGTTCGACGCGGAGGGGAAGCTCGGTGTGTGCAGCCCGGACAACTGCTTCACCTATATGGATGTTTTGGTGATGGAGGACTATGAGGCCGAAATTTGGGACCTCAAATACCGGATTGACATTTCATCAATAGAGGCGCCACTGCCTCTGGATTTAAATTCTCCCAAAAAGGAAAAGAGAAAGAGAGCGGTGACCAAACGTAATCCAGTGGTGAGAATTCTCAGTGATATGGCTACACTCAACGAGCGTGAGCTGCTGATCGGCTATAACGATAGACACGTCTTGCGCTGCAACATTGATGGCAAGTTCTTAGGAATGGCCAACATTCGAAAGAGACAATATGATATGGAGCTTACTCGGCATCGCCTCAAAGAAAGCATTATTCCAATTCCGGCAAGTGAGACGCAAGAAAATTGAAGCGTCTCCATTCTTCACAGGGCATCCATGAAGGTTCAGGGCTCTTGGTTACTTTTGCGCTTGGAGTACCTGCACTTTTCTATTATGTGTGAGTCATGCCTTTTGTCCGTAGTTCTTATACTTAAATAGTACTTCTACTAGAACAGGTTATTTTGGATGGTCCTAGTGGCACCAATGCTATCATGATCTGGTGCTTCTTATGATCTCTTGAACGTTATGTTTAAATGTCCAGAACTATGTTGTATTGATGCTATTTTAACTTCCTATTATTTGTGCCCAGCCACAATTTTACTTTCTGTTTGCAGTGTTGACAGCACGAGTGACATGGTTCCTATTTGAAAATGCCATGCTCCCTAAGACAACGAAATGTCGTCCAGTGTAGGAACATATGCCATCAAGAAAACATGAGATTTTCATTTTTTAAATGAAAAAACATGAGATATTCAGTCTAGTTGTCATGCTCTTTGAGTGATATTTATGCTCTTAGAAATTAAGAGTTGCATTTCTAGTGTTGAAATGGTTTGTTTGATTCTATAAGCTCATAGTTTGAGCTTTGCAGTTTCTATTGTTATACCCTTCTGTCATGTAGCTGTATGTTCTGGTACTTAATTAGCACCTTTTTGTGGCAAGTAATTTGCTTTTAGTTTCTTTTTCTGGAAGGGGCAGCTACCCTGGCCTCTGCATCAAATAGATGCACACAGCCATATTTATTTTAAAAAATAATCAAGAAGGGGCAAGTAATTTGGTTTCTAAACTTTGGTCTGTTTGGAGTATAGTTTTTTTTAATGGAAGCTTTTTATTGATTCCAAATAATGTACCTAACTGATACAACCAAATTAGAGTTTGTTTGGAAAATGAACTTGGTACTTTTGTCGTATCTCTGGAGTAATTTGTGAAATTTTTGGCAAGTAATATTATTTTTCGGGAAGGGGCAACTACCCCGGTCTCTGCGTCATATAGATGCACACAACCGTATTTATTAAAAAACAAATTCAAGAAGGGGCAAGCAATTTGGTTCCTAAACTTCGGTCTGTTTCGATTTTTTTTTAATGGAAGCCTTTTATTGATTCCACAAAATGTACCTAACTGATACAACCACATTAGAGTTTGTTTGGAGAATGAACTTGGTACTTTTGTTGTATCTCTGGAGTATCACCAAGGTCTTTGTTTGGCGATGTCCTTGTCCAGGAATTAATGCTTTTTGGGTAGAAACGTTTCAGGAATGTTCTGTGTTTGGGTCCAGATAACCAACATGGTATGGAACTTGCTAAGGATCGCCTCTAAGAGAGCATTATGACAATTCCGGGCAGTGAAATTCAAGAAGAAGATGAGGAGTGTACATTCTCCACGGAGCATGTCTGAAGGCTCAGGGCTTCTGGTTTGTAGCATCTACGTATTCGAAACGAGTCATGTATTATTTGTCTCGGCTCTTATTACTTATTGACAGTAGTACTAGAACATGTTATTTTGGATGGTCGCAGCAGCACGTGTGCCTATGGTATTAGAACTTCTCTATGGGTTGTTCTCAACGTCTACATCTAGTTTGCATTGTTAGGGAGCATGAATGGCATTGTTTAGATGATCGATTCTGGCTTGGTCATGCTATTTGAGTGACATATATCATTTTTAGTTTTTGAAATGTTTAGTTTGGATATTTCCTGCCACAAGCTGACAGCCTGAGAGGTCATCTTTGCTGATCAATATGTTATACCACCTAGTTGCTCCTGCTCTTTTGTGTTGAGATATTTTTGTTAGGGACATACTTTCATGGCCTAGTTGTATGAATTTGGTACTTAATTAGCACCAATGTGGGTCCTTTTTTGGGAGAGCACCGATGTGTGTTTGATTGTTAATTCAACACACACATTGTTCAAAAAACTTGGCAATCAATTTGGTACATTGACTTTGATCTGGTTAGCAAATGAACTTGGTGTATTGTGCTCCAGCATTGGAAGCATTGATAGGGTTTTTGTTTCCAGCTCCTTTAGCATGTATAGAATTTTGTGTTTTTTTTGGTAGAAGAATTAAATTTGTGCTCTCTTGGTTGCCAGGTGAATGAGACTGTTCTATAGTTAGCTTGTCTGAACCTAGATTAGTAATTTATACGCTAACAGGTGGGTCAATTTAAGACCAGCGAGTATATTTTCATGTGGTTCAGACTCGGATCAGATGGAAATCGCACGACTTCATTTGGATGGTTTCAGTAGCACTCATGCTATCATCGTTTGGTGTTTAGTACGATGCCTTGAACACTATGGTTTAATTTCCTGAACACTATGGTGTTTATTATAGCTTTTCTACTGTTTGTGCCCAGCATTTACTTTCAGTTTGTGTTGTTAAGAAGCATGATTTGCTTTGTTCAGTTTGCTTCTTGGTCATGCTCTTTGAGTGCATGCTTGTGTTAGAGATAGAACATTTTGAATTTTTGAAATGGTTAGTTTGGATCTTTCTTTCCATAAGCTGATAGGTTATCAATCTTTACTGACCAGTATGCTATATCACCTAGTTGTTCCTACTCTTTTGTGTTGAGATGTTTTTGTCAAGCATAGTACTTGTGTTGCATAACTGTATATATTTGGTACTTTATTAGCACCAATTTGTGTATGGATACCTCAATAAAGTCATAGGTGAAAATGTTTGCAAGTAATTTGGTTCCTTGGCTCCCCTGATTGGTTCCTTGACTGCCCTGTTTGGAAAATGTTGGCAAGTATGTTGGTCCTGCCTTTTGCTTCCTGCGCTTCCTATTTGAGTGTCCAGAATCTAATGCACTGTACTATGTGCCCATGTTTCTATGGGAAGTTAATCATGGTCTGGTTTCACGAGAATGATTGTAGTGATTCGTTGCTTCTTTCCACAAAAATTGAAAATCTGCAGTATTTTATACTCAAGCACACTGGTGGATCTACGGATACTACTCATGGAGTCGGTATTTTCCTAAAAAACGAGCCTGTGCCTCATTTTTCTTATGTGTTATCCTTCCATATGTTTCTGTATGCACAGTTTGGTATCCTTGAAGAAAATGTCGACATGAACTGGTTGCATGATTCTGTTTATTTAATTTGTTCTGCTGGCAAAAAAATTTCATTTATAAAAAATTTAAGGCATTAAGAAATTTTGGATGTAAACCAGTTGGTCCCGATTTTTTTAAAACTTGCCTGAAATTTTGTTTGTGCTGGTTTGGCTTCGAAACAAATTATAGTAGACGTTTGGGTGTGTCGAAATAAAGTAAACGGGGCAGCTAGAAAGCATACTGCGAGGCAACCCAATCAATTAGTGTGGAGAAGAATATCGTGCTGTACAGAATTGAAAAGGTTTCTTCAGTACGGCCATTCATGAAACAGTGACATTTTTGGCACTCATTTAAACACTTTTGTGTCTGAGGATTACTTCAGTACGGCCATTCATGAAACAGTGATATCTCTGACTGTACCATCTTATCTGAATGTTGCGTTCTTGGAGTATCAAACATTTTTGGCACTCATCTTACCATCTTAGTTGCGTCCTTGGCGTATCAATCCTATTCGAGCCATATCTCCTGTTAGTCTTCTCTTTGAAAGAAAAACTGAACATAGTGCCTTTCCTCTATCTGTTACAGAGTAGAATATGTATAATCTATGCCTCAGAGAAATTCCAAACTTACGCCCCAAATTGTAGTCCTGGATCAGCCAAGACCCTGTATGATCAGCCCCTGTATGCCCCCTAAATTCTGCATACATTTGTTTAGATTCCATTACAAAAAAAAAATAGCGATAACTTTTCACATAGAATTTAAATACTTTCTTGACTTCACAAGTATTCCAGATAGTATTCACAAAAATAATTTAATATGAATTCATTGATTTCGAAAACATTTCAACGATCTTACATTTTTCATAGAATTTGAAACATAATTGGAAATATTTCACAGAACCCATCTGGTCTCGGCAAAATTTCAAAAAAGATTGAAAACAGAGTCCACCTCATGTTCCATACATATCACTCATTAATAAAAAAAAATCTATATATTTTTCAAACTATTTTGGGGATTTTTTAAATTCCAGATGTTATTCACATATACTTCAATAAGAATCCATTGATTTAAGAAACATTTGAATTTTTTTTCCAACTGGGTGTCACCCCTTTCCATTAAACCGCTTTAACGGAAATACAAGGTTTAGTCACACACATAACAAACATGAGAAAAGAAAGGGGATAGTTTCACTGGTAGGAAAACCCGCTGTAAGATCTCGGCTCACGAATCAAACTACGGGGCAAAAGACCTACCGCCTACACTGCCAAAACAATAAGGAGTCTAGTACACCAAAACGTACGACAGGAGAAACCGTAAAGAACAATGCCAAAACATCGCGACCAAAACACACAAGCTTCTTTGAACTGGATCTTTAGAGGTAAGCTCCTTTGGACTCTGACCCATCTGTAATCTGCAGCATCACCTGGTCTCAGTAACAGCATATGAAACTTCCTATCACCTGGGAAAAACTGTGAAGCCAGGCCACACTTTGCCAAAGCGTCCTAGGGCATGAGGTAGAACCCACAACAGCCCCAGAGTACCCCACACCACCTTAGCATGAGTACACGCAAAAAAATAAGTGTCGTCACAGATTCCCAATTGTTGCAAAATGAACAAGTAGGGCCCCATGCCACTTTCTTTTCTTCGGGTTTTCTCTCATAAGGATAGCATCCCGAAATAACTGGCAAAGGAAAATTTTAATTTTCATCAAAAAGCTTTAGCCTTCCAAATCCAGATCTTATTGGAGCCTGACATTTTAGATTCAAGGAAACAATACACTGATTTTGTCGAAAACTTCCCGTTGGCGTTCCAAGACCAAACCACTTGATCCTCTAGGTCCACCCTCTGCCTCTCATTCACACACGCAACGATATGATTCCAATGATCATTCAGCTCTGGCGTCAAACGCCGACGCAAGGGAATATTTCAGTTAGCATTTAACACTTTCTCCACGGTCCAATCCTGGGCCGGACAGATGTTAAACAAACTAGGAAACAACACACACAAGGGTCTTTCCAAAAACGAACAAGGTTACCTTTATTCAAAACTACCTTCCTTCCAGCCATATAAGTATCTTTAATTTTCATCTGTGCTTTCCAGCATGGGGAATCAGAGACTCTCCCCGTAACTGATGCAACCGTTTTATTTCTCAAGTACTTGACCGTGACAATTTGTTGCCACAAACCTAATTGGGTATCTAATTTCCACCACCACTTGCAAAGGAGGCTAATATTCCGTCGATGCAAATCTTTACCACCCAGACCACCTTTGTTTTATGAACGACAAACCCTAGTTGAGAGTGAGCCGTTGGTTTGCGGGTGAGCCACCATGGCGAAGCTGAGAGCTATCCATTTTTCCTTGCAGAAGGCCCGAGTTTCCTTGGCTGTAAAGGTGGTCCCATTATCTGTGATGATATTGTATGGAACACCGAACCCGCATACGATGGAAACGAGGAATCTCACGGCGCACTCGGCGTGTTGTGACGTAAATGGCATGGCCTCTATCCATTTTGTGAATTTGTCGACTGCTACCAGCAGGAAGGTGTATCCTCCGGGTGTTAATTTCCGCAGCGGTCCCACCATGTCTAGCCCCCATTGAGCGAATGGCCAGGAGAGGATCATGTGGAGCTCTGTGGCCGGTGCGTGTGGCTTGGGCGCAAACTTCTGGCAGGCGTTGCACCTCTCGACGAGGTCTTTGGCGTCTCTGGCTACCGTGAGCCAGTAAAATCCTGCTCGAAAAGCTTTCCCTACGATTGCTCTCCAGCTTGCGTGATGCCCACAGTCGCCTTGGTGTATGTCACAGAGCAGTTCCTTTCCATCCTCGGGTGCGATACACCTCTGGAGCACTCCTGATATGCTTTGCCTGTATAATTCTCCTCTTACCACCCGAAAGGATTTGCTACGTCGAACGATCTGTCTTGCCTCAAAAATGTATTTTGGGAGCTGCTTGGTTGTCAAGTAATCGAGATATTCTATGTCCAAGTTGGCTCAACTAGGAAAACTTGCCTTCAGATGTTATGGATGAGTTCGATGAAGGCGATTTTCTGACTGGCCTCCGTTTCTGTTGCTGCGGGTGTCTCTGCTTGCTTTTTGACCTTGACTGACCTTTTGCTTATTCTTTCGAAGTAGATTCCTGGTGGAACAGGGGCGTTTGTTGACCCTATGTTTGCCAGTCTGTCTACTTCTTCATTGCTTGATCGCGCAATATGCTTCAGCTCGCACCCTTTGAAACTTCCTTCGAGTAGATTGTGCATGTCGCGATAGGCGACCATGTTATCCGTGACAGAGTCGCACTCCTTCATCGTCTGCTGCACGATAAGATTAGAATCTACGTATATCATCAATCGAGTGGCTCCACAAGCAATCTCCATCTTCATGTCGTGTAGGAGAGCCTCATACTCTGCATCATTGTTGGACGCTGGATCGTCAGGGGGAAGTCGAGTCGCAGAACATACTGGAGCTTGTCACCCCTTGGCAATATGAGGATTACTCCGGCTCTAGCTCCCTCGTTTCTTTTCGACCCGTCGAAGTACATTATCCAAGAGCTCGTGTACTCGGGTGTCCCTGGGGTTTGCAGCTCTGTCCGCTTGGAGAGGAAATCCGCGACCACCTAGGATTTTAGGGCGTTGCGCCCTGTGTATATGATGTCCTAGGCGCCTAGGTCAATGTTCCACTTTGCAATTCTTCCGGATGCCATAGGATTATTCATGATTGTACAGAGTGATGAGTCGTTTAGCACCGGGACGGTATGCTCCTGGAAGTAATGCTTGAGCTTGCGGGCTGTGAAGACCACTCCATACGCGAGCTTCTGGTAGTGGGGGTATTGCTGTTTGCATGGTGAGAGTACCTTGCTGAGGTAGTATATTGGCCTCTGTACGCCGTGTGCCTTTACCTCCTCTGGTCGCTCGACCACTAGTACTGTACTGACCATCTGATTTGTTGAGGCTAGATATAGGTACATGGGCTCCCTTTCCTGAGGTGTGGCCAATATTTTCTTGCTCTGGAGTACCTTTTTCTGGTCGATGAATGCTTGCTTTGCTTCAGGTGTCCACTCGAACTTGTCAGTTTTCTTCAGCAGTTTGTAGAAGGGGAGCGCTTGCTCGCCTAACCTTGCGATGAACCTGCTGAGGGATGCCAGTCGTCATGCGAGCTGCTGCACGCCGCGAAGATTTTTCAGTTCTGTGGTGATCCAACACACCATTGCATGTGTAGTGCGCAAGTCGATGACATAATACTCACAGAAGGACTCATGCGTGAATATTACATCCCCAGAGTGGTACAACAGAAACATAGCAGGTCCAAGCAAAACTATAGGATACAAACTTCATTACAAAATCTCGAGAATCTCTTTGATGAATCAAATAAGATCTCATGAAAATGAAACATCATAAGAAGCAATTCGAAGCTCCAAGCTGGAGAAGAACTCAAGCTCATAACTAATCCACTACGGCTGATGTCAGCCCTAATCTATAGCTTGTAACAGCTAAGTCCGAGAATGTTCTCCACCTACACCTTGATAGAATCTCCTCCACCAGCGTTGTTGATGATGATGCTTTACTGACTAAGTAAGAGATGACTCCACCTAACTTCATGAGGTAGTGATGGCTTCGCGATGACGACTTCCATAAGGCTTCAACTCTAAGCAGGGGGTCAAACGGGAACGAATGAGTAACGAGCATTACTCAGCAAGTTCATGATATACAGTGGATAGTTGGATGCACTAACTACAACTTTAGACTCGAAAGAGTCATAAGATAATGCAAGGTTTTGTAAAACTTTCTTCAAGAGGTTGCTTTTAATTCTGAAAACTATGCCCGCCAGACCATCACTGGAGATAGAACTTCATGGAGTTGCCTTTCCTATAGCGTTTGCAGTTCCTTCCCGGAACAGGGGGTAAGATGCCACATTCTTTTACACACTGCAGAGGTGCGTTACTTTACCCATGGGCGACCAAGACCATGTTGCACAATCAGGCTCGAGATCCTGTCCACGCCCACTTAGGTGTGGGGCCCGGTTGTTGGTCCAAGCCAAACTATGCTTCTCCGCACAACGTATGCCCAACCATTCCCGCCAGCAGGTTAAACCCCTGATTCCATCCCTCACGAGGGAGATCTAGGTGCCCCTGGCAGACACTCATAGACCCCAGAGTCCGTGGGACGTAAGAGCTCCCACACATGTGCATGTAGTCTTGCAAGACCTACAACGTAATCTGGCAGTCCGTTGACATGCGAACGAGAGAAGATCACAACTGACTTACTCGCCCATACAAGACCCATGGTTAACGCGGTATTTACGGCGCACCGAGTTCCGACGACATTTGTGATTAATTCCTAGGTAATACTTTCCCATGCAGATGGAACCTTCCTTTGACCTATTCATCTTACCATGGTCCCATCCGCCCACTAAACAGAACACTACCACTCGTGTAGTCATTCAATTAGTCATACTATTATAAAAATAGGATCATGCATTCTTTTGAGAGTAGGTGATAATACAATAGGGTTTTTGCAAATAGTCCGTTATGAAATACTACAAAGGATATGAGAAAGTGATGAACTTGCCTGAGATTGAAATAACAATAATAATCCATGTCTTCGAGGTTCGAGATTCGCGTAGGAAATCTTGAGACCTGAAAAATAGCAAAGTAGTCCCGTAAGGACTACAGAAAACACTGGCAAGATGATACATGCAAAGTAATGAGATGCATCACAAAATACCCTGAAAATACCCCATCTTACAAGTGTAAGCCACGTTTGATACGATAACTAAATCACACCGGTTTTAGGTGAATTGTTTCATTACTTGTGGTGATGTGGTTATTACTTCTTTTATACTTACATGTGTTTCACTTTTACTTAACAAACAATTGTTATCATGTTTAGGTAGAAGTGTTATAACATGGTTAGACAAGGAAAACTATATCTCATTGAAAACAACTTTCAAAAGATAACAAACACATTCTATTTTATGTTTCAAAGTGTAGAGCTAATGAAAAGAAGTTTAATTGAAAAGATGAACTAATACAACTAACTCTATCATCACATAACTTACTAATGACTTGTGATGATAGGTTTAGTAGGTGTGAAAACATGAGGGTTTTATTCGTAAGGAAAATAATGTTGTGGGAGTTATTTCTGGTTATAATGGAATATTATAGAATTCCATTATACCTGTAGAAAAAAGTTTATAAGTTAAACAAAATGTTTTATGTTTGACATATTTGAATTGGAAATTCTTTTCTCTTTAATTTGATATGCCATTTTATGCTTTCTGAAAATATTTGAATAAGTTATTAATTTATTAATTTTTAAACGAATTAAATGAATAGGAAAAAGATTGCACACATGAAAACTTGGTCAAATGACTATGAAAACACCATAGATGAGTTGCCTTTGTCATTTGGAGCATTTTGGTATATAACTTGTATTTTTTTCTGATTTTATGAATTATTTATTATTTTTCTCAATTTTAAATGATTTAATTTAATTAAAGAAAATGTTTAAATTTAAACTTTATCAAACATTTTTGAAAAGTTGATAAACAATTAGATTACATTTTTCTAAACATTTCCATATTTTTTTTTCATGTTTTCCTGATAATTAATTTAGACGATATTGATTTATGAAGTTTATTCATTTTTCTGCCTTTTTAAATTGACATGTGGGTCCCACCTATTATATTCGATTTAAATAAAAATAAAAACAAAATGGCTCATGACATCATGAATGCGTCATCGCAGAGCAAATGCTCTCTGTTTGATGTCAATCCGTTCCGCTGCGTGTGAGCTCGATTGAATGGTTCCATTGACTAGAGGTGCTCCTCGCTAGCAATAGGGTAGCGACGCGGTGAACAAATGGTCACTAGCGGCTTGCCGACGTGCAAAGCCGCGGCAGCGGAGCACGGTCTGCGGCGATCCAGGGAATCCATCGACGAAATTAATAACGGAGGGCACCCAGAGGTTGCTTATCTCACATTGAAGCCTATGGAGGTGTGGGGGAAGCAAGACGAGGTAGCATTTGTCGGCGAGGAGCTCTTCCCTCCGGCGGCCGGAGAAGATGGCGACAAAAAATATGCCGGCTCCCATGCGTTCCAGCCTTCTGGCCGAGGTGTCCTGAAGACTTATCTGGTTCGAGGAAGTAGCAGGAGGTGGCAGCGTCGTGGACACGGCGACGGATCGAGGCGCTTCTCCTCTGCCTTCTGGCCGGAAAGAAATAAGAAAGAGAAAAGAAATAAAAGAATCTTGCAATAACCCCCTGAGTTTGGAAGATTTACAATGAGGTCCTTCTGTTAATGAAAACTCCAAAGAAACATTGTTTTCAGGGCTTTTTTGAAAAGAGAAAAATTATTAAAAATTATATTTGAATTCCTCATCAAAAATGCAATATCACCATGTTTTGTTTTGGTGGAATTGGACAATATTGGAATTATTTATTTAGGGTGCTAAATTAAGTGGTTTTGTTGTTCTCTCTTAATTTAATTTATTAAATGACTATTAAATTATTTTAGGCATGATTATTATGATTAGACACAACAACCAAGTGGTTAACAAGGTGGTGTATCATAATTGGAAAATTTTAGCTACATGTTCTTTTTAAGAAACAATTTGTAATCTTCATTGTCGTGGTGGTATCACGGCAGATGCCATGGGATGGCTAAAGTTGGGGCCGATGGACGCTGGAGGTGCTCGGGGAGGGATCACATGGCGAGTAGCCGCGTGTAGTAGATCACAAACACTGCAAACAACACAATCTTACCCAGGTTCAGGGCCCTCGTGTGGAGGTAACACCCCTACTCCTGCCTCTCTATGTATATGGTATTTACCGAGTAGCCACAGTTCAGGCCTTTAGCCGAGTAGCCACTCCACGCTCTGGTTCTCTCTGGTGTTCTCTCTGGAATACCCAACGAATGGTTCCGAACCTCTCACAGGAGGGGGCAGGGCACCTTATATACTGGTGCCCACCCGAATAGAAAACAAGTATAAAGTACATCTTGATGTGACAGGAGCCCTGCAGAACCGCGCACGCCTCCGGGTTCCCGCTGACGCTTGCCCCGTAAGTCGTCGCGCCGTTCAGAGATGGGACCTATCCACCCTTGTCAGTGAGATAGGGTAGGCCCCTAGCCTTGTCCTGTCCCCTCTGTCAGTGACAGGACTAGACAGGCGCCTACCGCACTTTAGCCACGCCGTGGTGCGGATAATCACGCACTCTGTAAGTTGAACCGCATGCCATACGGACGCAGGATACGCGGGATCCTGTGTCAGAACGGCTCCATTGACTTCTGGTCCGAGTAGGAATCCACTCCCTCTACTCGGACCACTTCCTCTACTCGGAAGGATACAACTTCCTTGATTCTTCCTCCTGGCCATTGGTAGGTACGGCCGAATAGCTGTCCACCGGGTAGCGGGTACCGGGTAGCCAGCTAACTTAGTCAAAACTGCTCTTCTGATCTTGCCTTTAGTACTTGCCTTACCCCTACTCGGGGGTAACCCCCCGACATTAGTCCCCGAAGCTGGTAGAGTCCTGCGAACTTATTCACTGGGCCCTTCCAGCTTGAAAACAAATCTTGTCTTCGAACTGTAAGATGCCGAGTAGCACCTCCGAGTAGACCTTATCCTTGGCTTGAATCTCTTCTTCTCCGAATAGCACCATTTCTCTTCTCTGATGCCGAGTAAAAAGACTTAGCGAAAACTTCGCAACACAATCCTGCCCACACAGTGCGAATCCACCTCTGCGTGTCGCGACGGGGCACATGTCACACCCCTGTCACTCCGACGCCTCGGTGCCTGGGATACGGCAGGCCACGCGCCAGTAACTGCGACCAGGGCCCACCAGCATGTTATGTCACTTCAACCGCAGTAAATCGCCCACGATCTCGACGTGGGATTAACTGCGCCTGTTACGCGCGCAATATGTGCTGTGTGCGTTTCTAACCGGTTCGCTTCCCACGCCGCACGATCTCTCTGCAGGATTGATCCCACTAACTCCGCTGGTAACGGCAACTCGAGGGGAGAGATAAATACCCCCTCGATTCCCTCTTCTTCTCTTTCCTGCTCACTTCAATCCCCTGCCTCTTCGTTTCTCCGCCGCCGCCGAGCGCTCCGCCTACGCAACCGCTTGCTGCGCCGCCGCTCCACGCGCCGCCGGAAAGATCCCGAGAGAAACTCATCCAATCCAAACTCCAATCTCCCACCAATCTTCTCGCTTCCATGGCTCGCGGAGAGGATGATGCTGCCGCCCGTGCCGGATGGGAGGGCCCCGATGTCACGGCGGAGGACTGCCAATGGCTAGTCAACACCCGCCGTGTCCCTCCCGGCGTGAGGTGCAGGCAGCCGGACAACGAGATCATCCCCACGCTGGAGAAGGACGAGTTCGTCGTCTTCCTCGCACACTTCAAGCGTGGATTCGGCCTCCCCGTCTCCGACTTGTTCAAGGAGTTCCTCTCCAACTTCGGGTTGCAGCCGCACCATCTCCCCCCAACGCCATGGTGATGCTCGCCTTCCACGCGGTGGTCTGCGAGGCGTTTCTCGGCGTGTACCCAACTATCCACAGTTGGGCGCGCTACTTCTTCTTCCGGAAGCAGAGCATCCCCAACCCGGGAAACACAGAGAGCGCTCGCGTGATGACGATGACGGGGAGCGCCATGATGCTGCAGCGCTCCACTGGTAGCCACCCGCGCATCAAGGGATTGGAGACGGTGCGCAAATGGCAGCGCTCCTTTCTCTACGTCAAGAACGTCCCCACCGAAGAAGGGAAGCCAATCCAGGACCGGATAGGGCTCCCTAGGTGGAAGAAAGCGAGGCCAACCCAGCAGAACTGGGGCTACAACCCGAAGAACAAGATCGAAGACCTTGTTCAACTCGAGTCGCGCCTCGCCGAGTTGAAGGAAGAGGGATTCCGCCGCGATGATCCCCTCGCGTGCTGGATCTCGCGCCGAGTGCTCCCGCTCCAGCGCTGCTCCCACAAGATGTGCTACATGGGAGGGCCCCGGGACTGCACGAGGACCACCACCTTCGAGTTGAGCACCGCTGACGTAGCCATCTGGGCGAGATCCATCACGTAGACGTCCCTCTCCGACACCTGGCAGTACGGCTTCGTGCCGTATAGCCGCACCAAGCCAATCGAAAAGGCCAGTCTTCTGTGCTTTATCTCTGCACTCTGATACCGAGTAGGTGGCTCTCTAGCTTAATATGCTTAATCTTTGCATGCTGCCCCGAGTAGAACATTACAAACATTTTGTTGGCTTTATGTGCTTTGTACTTGCACGCCGTGTCGAGTAGGAAACCTTAGCAGTATATGCTTTGTGTTTGCATGCTAAGCCGGGTAGAACTCCTTAGGCTTATATGCTTTGTGTTTGTATGCTACACCGGGTAGAACTCCTTAGGCTAATATTCAACTTACTCATGCCATCTGTTTGACTTTCCAGCACATCGATCGCCAGGCTGAGGAAGATGAGGAGGTCCTCGAGGATAACTAGGACAGTGACCGAGAAGAGGACGACGAGACCGCCTACGACACTCAGTACACCCTCTGCATCCCTCATGCCAACCAGCCTGGTAAGCACCAAGTTGATGCGTCTATCCGCGACTGGTCCGAGGATGACGAAGGTGACCCAGTTGGCCTCTCTGACCGCGAGTAGCGCAATCATAATTCCTTTTCTGCCTCTCAATCTCTTTTCCTCTTTTACTCTGCAGAGGATCTCGAGCATGAGGATGACGAGGAGGCCGAAGATCCCATCGATGTCCAGCCTCTCTCTGTGGCCGCTCCCACCACTCGGAAGAGGACGGGCAGCGGTGCCCAAGAACCCGCTGCCAAGAAACCCAAGAAGGCCGAGAAGACCGAGAAGAAGAAAAAGACCACCACCGCCAGAAGGCAACTCCCCGCCCGCAAAGGGTAAGTTGTTCCATTTGAATTATACTTAGCTTCTGCCTCTCGCTATTCTGTTTCTCTGTTTTTCTCTTTCTGATTTCCTTTCTTTTTCCAGCGATCCCCTGGATGCTGACGCAGCCGCTGCCCCCACTCGCACCGGCAAGAGGAAATCCGTCATCGACATTGAGAAACTCGTCGATCTCTCTGAGGAGGATGACGAGCCCGTGCAGCAGGATAGGGCGCGTGCGCCCTCTCCTGTAAAGATGGAAGAAGAGGACATTGGCGCCGAGAACACGGGCGCGGGTGACCAAGACGACGAGAACTTGGAGTAGCAGTCCTACGCGGACCAGAGCGCGCAGGATGCTGCTCACGATGAGACACCTCCTTCTCCCCCAGCTGCCTCAGCTGGGGAGAATATTGATCAAGACCCCGAGAACCAGAACCGCGCCGCCCTTGAGCGGCCAGAGGACCACACCGAGCAGAAGGAAGAACACGCTGCGGCTCATGAAGACCCCGCGACCACGCCGCGGGTAGAAGAACAAGACGACGCCAGACCTGATCCCGCTACCGAGTAACGGGTTCAGAAGACTGTGGTGGAGCCCGTGCTCTAGAGCCAGGCGCAGCCGGACGCTGCGTAGGGTAGCCGACCCCCTATGCCGCCTACCCAGCAGGCCTCACCACCAACTGCTCCAAGCCCTCCCCCAAAGAAGAAAACGACCAAGACTGCATCTGAGCTTATGCCTCCACCAACCTCACGCCAAGCGGCTCCGTCCGCTGCGCGCCAAGTGCCTGCACCCGCTTCTCGGGCGGACACCGGCAAGAAGACCATCAAGACCGAAGCTGCCGCTGTCCGCAAGAATCCGTCACGCCATGCTGCGCAGGATGCCAGCCTGATGCCACCGCCCAAAGCACCTACTGCGTCCACCGGGAAGCCGGTAGTGAAGAGCACGCAAGTCACCACTTGCGCTGCTAGTGGATCTGCTGGTGCAGGCGCAGGATCGAGTGCACAAAGCAGCTGGCCAGCATATGTGCTGTCTGGGTCCAGGCAGTACGACATCTCCTTGTCCAAAGGCGAGCAGCGGATCTCTGCTCTGAAGGACGGCCCGGCCAAGGCAATGGACGCCAAGTTCAAGGCCAAGAAGCCCATCGAGATCTACTCGCGCGAAGCTGGCGAGGATGAGATCCAATCAGAAGGGCTGATGCAGGTCGTGGACCGGGTAGGCTTCATCGACAGGATTTGGGAGAGTGACACCCACGGCGTCGAGAAGTGGAATGGCAGCATGTTGGGCGACGTTGATCATTACCGCGTCGATTGGAACAAGGCCGATCTCGGCAGCAATCCAATGACCATCGCCTCCGACACCAGCACGCTAGCCGCCAAGCTGTTCGTCCTCCCAAAGCCGCCGAGGACGTTGAGCAGACCTTTGCTGTAAGTGTTTCTTGCTTTTTTCGAGTTGCGGTATCTCTTCTCTTCTGTTCTTCTTTTTCTCCTTAGCCACTACCCAGTCCCCGAGATTCGGGCCGAGTAGACGGACACTCAACCGAGTTGCCGTCTTCTCGGGCCGAATCTTCCAAGTTTTTTCTAACTCCTTTTCTTCTTGTTCACAGAATAGCCTCTTGAAGAGGACTAACCTGTTCCGGCGGCTACTCTGGAACCACAACATCGCCAGGAAGCGCATCACGGCCCTTGAAGCCGAGCGCAAAGATGATGCTGCTCTGGAGCAGGCGGCAGTGGACCGCGCTCTCCAAATCTCTGAGCTTGAAGGTTAGCTTCTAGCTATTCGGTTTGTGCGTTTTGTGTTTGCTTTTTGCTCTAATTCTGCTTACTCTGCAGGCAAATTCAAAGAACTGCAAGAGCAGCACGAGCACTGCCATGTCTTCACTGCCTCCGCCGAGAGCAAGATCAAGGAGCTGGAGTGTGAGTTGCCAGCTACTCTGCTGTCTATATCTTCTCCTCTACTTGGCTATTCTTCTAACAGTGCTGTCCTTCTCGTAGAAGAATACAAGAAGTTCCGGGAAGAGCACCTCACTTGCTTGATGCCTGCCGAGGTGCAGCAGCAGCTGGCCGCCCGAGATGCAGCGCTTAAGAACAGCGCGACGCCGAGCGCGCCGAGTTCGAGGCGATGCAGGTGAAGCTGAAAACAGCTCTCGAGGGTGCCCTGGAGACCGAGACCTCAGCCAAAGCCACCAAGCAGGCGCTCGAGGCAGAGATCGAGGTGCTGAAGAAGCACAACGTGCAGCTCGCGCAGCAGGTTGCTAACGCGCGCATCATCGAAGACAAGCATCTTGCCGACGAGGAGAATTGGAAGATCAAGCTGGATGCGCTGCTTGTTGATCTTAGAAGTAAGTTTTCTCTTCCCGGCACTTTCCTGTTTCTCTTCTTCGCTACTTGGCTTGCTTTTCCTCCCACTCTTTCTTCTCGATTTTATGTCCTCTCTGCCTCCTTATCTAACTTTTATTGGTTTCTCTCTAGACATCTTCCCTGATCTTCGCGCCGCGAGCTCGCCTGCTCTGGCAAAGGCGCATCAACTCCGAGCTGATTCCGGGCTGCCCATCAACATCAAGTCCAGCGTCAACGACAACCTCCTGAACATCAAGACCCAGCTGCGGCAACTCAAAGGCCTGGGCACCACCATGGTGTCCACAGCGTACAAAGTCCATGATCTGTTCTGGCTGGACCAACCCGCGCCCAACAGTTTCACCGATCTTGCCGAGAAGCTAGATGGCGTGAAGGCCGAGCTGAAAAAGTGGCGTGCTTCCTCAGCCCGGGCTGGAGCTGATCTGCTGCTTCGCTTCATCTGCAGTTGGTATGAAAATATGAACCTTGACACAATCCTCGAGATGCGCCAGGGCTCCAAATGGTCCGAGGACCCCGACTGCGTTGCTCGCCGCAAGGCAGCAGCGTACGAGGTAGCTTCCAATGCGGACACCGCCATCTTCATCGACGGCGTCACCGAGCCCGACACCGAGGTGGAGAGCGAGGGTGACGACGAAGATGAGGATACCGAGTCCGATGACTTGGGCTTCTTCGAAGATGGTGCCGCGAAAGGAGCTGCTGAGAAGGGAAAAGGCAAGGCCAAGGTTGATGATGAAGTCGAGAAGCCGGAAACCCATGTCGAGGAGCCCACCATAACCACCGAGATGGTAATCCAACATTCGGCTCCCGAGTTGGGCGCGACCAGCAGCAGCTTCCAGGCTGCCGCATCGACCTCGACCATGGATCTCATCTCCGTCGCCACGGCAACCTCCGAGCAAGCGGCCAATGCCAACACAGAAGCTGACGCCGAGAGCGCCGATGCCGAGAAGACTGACACGGATAACACTGCCACTGTCGACACTGCTGCCGCCTGAAAACTTATCTTAACCTTTTATCAGATCCCCGGGATACCGGGTGCATATGTATCAAACAATTAAGTCTCTCGTTGCTACTCAATTTTATCTCAGTTTAAGTTCTTAGCAACTCTGGCTCAATGCCGGGTTGCGTTAATATGCAAGTCCCCGAGTTGCATTTTTTATCCGCTCTTCCTTTTTATCTCAGCTCTTACCTGCAACTTGTTGCTTTGTTGGTAGTCGAGTCACAAGAGTTCAAAGTAGGAGTTTCAAATACTTAGCCACTTAGAAAAATTCATAGTAACGCTGCCCACCACTTAGCCGAAAAGAAAAAATCTGTAAAAAACACTCTACTCGGTTGCTACACGCTTCCTTTCCTTTGCAAATTTTCATGTGTTCATTGACCCTTTGGCTTGTTCTCTGGCTTGCCATGAAGCCGGGTTGCGGACAGCAGCAGAGTTGCAGAGTGTCCGGTGAGTTTAAACACACTACTTTGTATGCTTTTGAAATTCTAAGTGGTTCAACCGAGTAGACAAAGCAAGACAGAATAAACACAAGGAACAATTCTGACGAGGGCAGTCCCCGAGTTTAATTTCAGATTATCGAATAGGATTTCAACTCGGATAAGAAGATACATACACATTTTGCTCATGAGTGAAAACGTCGCAGTAGAGCTACATTCCAAGGGCGCTTGGTTTCCTCTCCAGCTCTATCCGGCCTGTTCTTCTGTGGTGGCTGTACGTCGATAAGATAATATGCATCGTTGTGCAATGCCTTGCTCACAATGAAAGGCCCTTCCCATGGAGGAGAAAGCTTGTGCACCCCGGCTGTGCGCTGCACAAGCCTAAGCACCATGTCTCCTTCTCAGAAAACCCTTGGGTTCACTTTCCAGCTATGATAACGCCTCAAGTTTTGCTGGTAAACAACTGAACATGACAGAGTTAGCTCTCTTGCTTCTTCTAGCAGGTCAACGTCATTTTCTCGAGCTTTTCTAGCCTCTGCCTCCGTGTAGAGCGTTACACGGGGCGAGTCATGCTCTAGGCCAGTGGGCAGCACGGCCTCAGCTCCATAAACCAAGAAGAATGGCGTGTAGCCGGTTGACCGGTTAGGGGTAGTCCTTAGACTCCACAACACCGCTGGCAACTCGTCTAGCCAACACCAAGGTGTTTTCAGCAGCGGCTCAATCAGCCTTGGCTTTATGCCTGATAGCACCATGCCATTTGCTCTTTCCACTTGCCCATTGGAGGCGGGATGTGGAACAGATGCAACATCTAGCCGAATATGCTTATCTCTGCAGAACCTTGCGAACACACCCTCAGCAAAGTTTGTGCCATTGTCAGTGATAATGCTGTGCGGGTATCCATACCTCAGAATCACGTCCTTCAAGAAACTCACAGCAGTGACTCCATCACACTTCCGAATAGGCTTCACCTCAACCCAATTGGTGAACTTGTCCACCATGACCAAGATGTGAGTCATGTTGCCTCTAGCCGGCTGGAATGGACCCACCATATCCAAGCACCAAACAGCAAATGGCCAAGTAATGGGAATGGTCTTCAACTCGGAAGCTGGCATATGAATCTTACTTGCAAACCTTCCGCTTGCTTCAAGGCAGTGAGCCAAAAGAAACCATGCCGAAAAGCCTTGTTGACCAGAGCCCGAGAAGAGGCGTGATGTCCGCACTCTCCTTGGTGTATCTCCACCAAAATCTCCTCTCCTTCCTCTGGCTCTACACAGCGCTGCAACACACTAGTTGGACTTCTTCTGTGCAGCACATCTCTGAAGATTGTATAGCCTTTGGATCTTCTCTGAATTTGCCTCGAGGTAACCTCATCACTCGGCAAGGTGCCGTCCTTCAGAAAGGATAATATGGGCAAAGCCCAACTCAGTGTTCCCCGGATGGGAAACACCGGTTCGTCCACTTCCATTGGATCATCCACCACTTCTTCTTCTTCTGGGGCGGGGACGAGTCCCCGAGATCTTGTGCATACAGCAAGAATTCCCTCAATGAATGCGACAGTCCCCGAGTTGGGAGGGACAGTCCCCGGGTTGCAGGCGCCAGTCCCCGGGATGGAGACGGCAGTCCTCGGGTTCTCTTTCGCAACCTCCCAGTCAATCTCCATGGGAACAGCTTCCTCACCAGGTAGAGAAGGAACGAATATAGACTCTGAGTTGGGGGATGGCTTGATAGATGGCTTTCTCAAATGCTCCAAGGCGACCCCAGCCGGGATGTATTGCCGAGAAGACCCCAACTTGGACAGCTCGTCTGCTGCCTCGTTCTCTGCTCGGTGTATATGCTTGAACTCGCATCCTTCAAAGAATCCAGTCATGGTTTGCACCAAGAAACGATATGAAGCCATGTTGGCATCCAGAGCATCCCAAGTGCCTGAAACTTGCTGCACCACCAGATCCGAGTCACCATAGCACATGATGCGCTGCACACCAACCTCCTTGGCCACCTTCAAGCCGTGTACCACGGCCTCGTACTCTGCTACATTGTTGGATGCCTTGAAGTGAATTTGCAGCACGTACTTGAGTTGATCACGCTTAGGCGACGTGAGCACCACGCCAGCACCCAATCCTTCCTTCACCTTGGAGCCATCAAAGTGCATCTTCCAGTAGTTGGCTACCGGAGTAGGAGGCTCATACTACACCTCAGCCCAATCCACCAGAAAATCTGCTAGGATCTGAGACTTGATGGCTTCTCTTCTCGCATACGCAGGAGCGTACGCGGCCAGCTCAATTGCCCACTTGGCTACTCTGCCACTTGCCTCCTTGTTGCCCATGATGTCCGAGATGGGCGCAGAACTCACCATAGTGATGGGATGCTCTTGGAAATAGTGCTTCAGCTTCTTGGCGCCCAGGTACACGCCGTAAGTCATCTTCTGGTAGTGTGGGTAGTTTTGCTTGGAGCTGGACAGTACCTCACTGAGATAATACACTGGCCGCTGCATAGTCTTGCCTTCCTCTTCTCTCTCCACCACAATCACAACGCTGACCACTCGGTTGGTCGCAGCAATGTACATCAGCATTGGTTCTTAGGGTAGCGGACTAGCCAAGATGGGAGCGCTACCCAGCATGGCCTTCAGCTCCTTGAATGCCACGTCAGCCTGTGGTGTCCAAACGAACTTGTCGCTCTTCTTCATCAATTGGTACAGGGGCAAGGCCTTCTCGCCCATTCTGCCCAGGAAGCAGCTTAGAGAAGCCAAGCAACCAGTGAACTATTGCACATCCTTCAGGGATCTCGGCAAAGACATGCTCTCAATATCTTTTATCTTTGAAGGATTGGCCTCAATGCCCCGACTGGATACCAAGAAGCCGAGTAGCTTGCCAGCTAGGACGCCAAAGGTGCATTTAGTCAGATTCAGCTTCATTTTGTACTTGCGCAAGTTGGCAAATGTTTCCTCAATGTCAGTAAGCAGAGTATGTGTTTTATTCGTTTTGATGACAATGTCATCTACGTACACCTGCACATTTTTGCCAATTTGATCATGCAAGCATTTCTGCATGCATCTCTGATAAGTAGCCCCAGCATTCCGCAACCCAAAGCACATGACCCGATAGCAATAAGCCCCGTACGGGGTGATAAAAGCAGTCTTTATTTGATCAGCAGGGTTGAGAGCTATCTGATGAAACCCAGAGTAGGCATCTATGAAAGACAAAAGCTCACAACCAGCAGTGGAATCGATCACCTGATCTATGCGGGGTAGCGGGAAGGGATCCTTGGGGCAGGCCTTGTTCAGATCAGTGTAGTCCACGCACATGCGCCAAGCGGTATCCGCCTTGGGGTCCTCCTTCTTCTTCTCAACCATAACCGGGTTGGCTAGCCAGTCCGGATGCAAAACCTCCATGATAAAGTTGCTTATCAGCAACTTGGTGATCTAGTCACCGATAGCCTTCCTTCTTTCATCGCCTGCTTCACTGGCTTGGCGTCATGCCGCACATGCATCGAGTGCTCAACCAACTCCCTCGGGACACCTGGCAGATCCTCATTGGACCACGCAAACACGTCCCGATTCTCACGGAGGAAGTGGATGAGCTCGTTTTCCTATTTCTCTCCCAACCCGGCCCCAATGATGGCAACACGGTCTGGGAACTCAGGGTCGACCTGGTCCTTCTTTGTCTCCTGGGACGCCTGGAATGCAGTCCCGTACTGGGAACTCGGCATGCCGGGCGCACCACCTTGCGCTGCTTGCGCCATAGCCACCACCTCGTACATCTTCTTCTTCTCGGCAACAATGACCATGGATTCCGCCAGCTGGGAGCTAGCAGAGGCACACTCCATGGACTTCTTGTAGTCACCCGAGATGGTGATCACTCCATTGGGACCAGGGATCTTCATCTTCAAGTATGCAGTATGGGTTGAAGCCATGAACTTGCTGAGAGCGGGCCTACCGAGTAGGGCATGGTATGGGCTCTGGTGGTCAACCACCTCAAAGGCCAAGCTCTCGGTGCGGCAGTTCTCCCTGGTGCCGAATAGGATGTCTATCCAGACGCGGCCGATTGGAGAGCAAGACACTCCCAGCACAATGCCATGGAAGGTGGTTCTGCTGGGTAGCAGCATGTTCTCGGCCATCCCGAGCTTCTCGAGTGTGTCTCTATACACGATGTTGATGCCGTTGTCAACCAGCACCTTGCTGAATCTGGCATTCTTCTGAGCACCCAAGAAGGTGGGATCCACCATCAAAGCATAGCTACCCGGGTCGGGCATCACCTTAGGATGATCAGCTCTGGACCAAGTGATCTCTTGATTGCACCAGTGCAGGTAGTGGGGCACGGCAGGAATCACATCATTGACTTCCATAGCGCGCCTGTGCTGAGACTGCTTGTCGGTGGGCTCAGAAGTGAAGATCATGTAGCTCTCGTGGTGCTCCTGGTACTGGTTGCGGTCTCCACCGCCATTGTTGCCGTTGTTGTCGTTACCTTGGCTGTTGTTGTTGTTGTTGTTGTTGTTGTTGTTGTTGTTGTTGTTGTTCCTGTTGTTGTTGCGGGTGTAGTAGTAGTTGTTGTAGTTGCGGTTGCGGTCGTTGTTGTTGTTGTTGTTGCGGTAGGGGTCGTTGTTGAAGTTGCGGTTGGCTCCTAAAGCCACCTGGTTCACGTTCTCTCTTCTCGGGAAGACTGCAGGCCGAGGAGCGGGTGCCCGAGCTGGCTGCACATTGGCATTCGCAGCTGGCAGAGGAGGAGGAGGAGGCAAGCCCTCGTTCTTGATCTGTTCCAGCCAACTGCACTGCCGAGTAGTGTGGTTGGCTGGCCTGGCTGGATGCCGAGTATGGAAGCTGCAGGGGCCATCCTTCATATCCGTGAAGATGAAGTTTGGTGAAGGACCCGAGTTGCCGCTACCCTGCTGGGGAGCATTGTACGGCTTCTTGATGCCTTGGCCCTGATTCTGGTTTTGCCCGTACTGGGCTCCAGCAGTTTTTTGCCTTTGGCTACTCCCAGCAGCCGTGGTCACAGCATTCACCTCCTCGGGATCATACCGAGTATCAATCCGGTCACCCCTACACTTGTTGCGGAAATCATTGCGCTTGCTGCTGTTGTTGTTGTAGTTCCTTCTCGGCTCGGGGGAGTCCATCAGAGGCTGGGTTGGGTCGCCAAGTGCATACATGTCCGCGATCTTGATAGTCTCCGCGAGTGTACTCGGCATCTCGCGCTGCAGCTTCTGCCACAGCATGCTACCATGTCTGCAACCCTGCGCAAACCAAGTGATGGCCTGGGCCTCATTCACACCTTCACAGGTGTTCCTCAAGGTGTTCCACCGAGTAAGGTACTCGCGATCGGTCTCGTCTTCCCGCTGCTTGCAAGCGGACAACTGCTGCGGCCTATTCGGCCTCTTGTAAGTGCCGGTGAAGTTGCTGATGAAGGCCTCCTAGAAGTCCAGCCAGCAATTGATACTGTCCTTGGGAAGGTTGTTGAGCCAAGTCCGAGCTGGACCCTCAAGCATTTGCGGAACATACCGCACATCCCATCTCCGGTTGTCGTCTGCAATGTGCACGGCTGTGACATAATCGCTCAACTAGTCCTCTGGCTTGGTGCTGCCATTGTAACACTTGGTCCCTCTGGCCAGCTGGAAGTGGTTCACTGATGGCTCGTTCATGATGCAAGGGCCAAAGGACTCTGGGCCAGGCGGCCCCCTGTTCTCGAGTTGCGCGGACAGATTGATCCTGTCCAGCTTGAACCTGGCATCACTGGGCTCCAACATGCGCTCACCAAGGCGATCAGCAACATTCCTTTGGTCAGCATAACCGGCTAGCCCCATCGTCGAGTAGCCATCATCATACCTGTTCTTTTGCACCACAGGGTTGGCTACTGGCGCTGCCGTACGTGGCTGTGCCGCAGCAGGCTGAGCAGCAGGACACCGAGAAGGCCCCGCGTTGTCTCCGCTATGTCCCTTTCTCTAAGCTTTATGGGCTTGATAGCCTGCTCCTGCAGTAGTGTGTTTCTGACTGGATTCTCGCGGCACAGCGCGCTGTTTCGCGGCGAGAGCCGGGTCGTACACCTGCATTTCTCTACCCTTCCCAGAGCGCACACTCTGGTCCCTCTCGCGATTGGGATGCGGTGATGACGCTTGGTCATGAGATCTCGCCGCACGCGAATGCACGATTTGAGAAGCATCAGGACCCGGATTGGCTTTCCGGAACTCCTCATTCTGCCTAGAAGCCTCTAGCACTAGCTCATTGAGCCTCTCCTGCTATCTAGCGCGCGCGTCGCCAGCTAGGTTTGGCAACTCTGCGGCTAGAGCCTCAGCAGCTCTAAGTGTTTTGGCGGGGTGCTGTATCTAGGCCTGGTGGAGGTGTTTGCGGTGGCAGATTGGCTAGGAGCCTCTACAACTGTCGCCATCTCGGCGCCTACTTTGCTAGACTTCCTAACAACAGGAGTAAAGCCGTGGGCCTTGTTGTACTCGTTCTGGTCTAGGCTAAGCTCGAGCCTAACCTTCTCAAGTTCCAGATGCTCATCGAGCAGCTCCTGGCGCTGCCGGTCGAGCTGCGCCCTCATGGTCAAGAGCTCGAGCTCGGTGGGAGGCGGCATGCCCATCCGTGTAGCGGATGCCGGTATCGTTGGTGTAGTGGAGAGAGGGATGTTGGAATCCTTCTCGTAGGGCTTGTGGGTCCTCCCGCCAACACTCGGGCCAGCGAGATCCTCGATGACCTCCGCGGCAGCAGCCGCGCCCTTCCCGGCATCGGTTGCCAAGCCGGTCATCATTACCTCCACGCTGTCCGCGGAGCAGCCCACCGGCCTTCCGCGGGCAGCGAGCACGGCAGGAGGATCCTCCGCGACCAGCACCTCCTCTGGAAACTCGCGGACGACGGCGGTGGCGACGTAGACGAGGTGTGAGCCGAAGGAGAGCACCGAGCCGCCTGCCGGAATGGGCCTCCCGCCGAAATCTCCGGCGTTGTCGGTGACGAAGTCGAAGGAGCCGAATATGTGGACAAGGCCACAGACTACGCGCTCCCCAGTAGCAGAAACGAGTCCCGTCCGAACATGGACTCCAGCCAGTGCCTCTGTCTGCCCCACGGTGGGCGCCAACTGTCGTGGTGGTATCACAGCAGATGCCATGGGATGGCTAAAGTTGGGGCCGATGGACGCTGGAGGTGCTCGGGAAGGGATCACACGGCGAGTAGCCGCGTGTAGTAGATCACAAACACTGCAAACAACACAATATTACCCAGGTTCAGGGCCCTCGTGTGGAGGTAACACCCCTACTCCTGCCTCTCTCTGTATATGGTATTTACCGAGTAGCCACAGTACAGTTCAGGCCTTTAGCCGAGTAGCCACTCCATGCTCTGGTTCTCTCTGGTGTTCTCTCTGGAATACCAAACGAATGGTTCCGAACCTCTCACAGGAGGGGGCAGGGCACCTTATATACTGGTGCCCAGCCGAATAGAAAACAAGTATAAAGTACATCTTGATGTGACAGGAGCCCTGCAGAACTACGCACGCCTCCGGGTTCCCGCTGACGCTTGCCCCGTAAGTCGTCGCGCCGTTCAGAGATGGGACCTGTCCACCCTTGTCAGTGAGATAGGGTAGGCCCCTAGCCTTGTCCTGTCCCGTCTGTCAGTGACAGGACTAGACAGGCGCCTACCACACTGTAGCCACGTCGTGGTGCGGATAATCACGCACTCCGTAAGTTGAACCGCATGCCGTACGGACGCATGATACGCGGAATCCTGTGCCAGAACGGCTCCATTGACTTCTGGTCCGAGTAGGAATCCACTCCCTCTACTCGGACCACTTGCTCTACTCGGAAGGATACAACTTCCTTGATTCTTCCTCCTGGCCATTGGTAGGTACGGCCGAATAGCTGTCCACCGGGTAGCGGGTACCGGGTAGCCAGCTAACTTAGTCAAAACTGCTCTTCTGATCTTGCCTTTAGTACTTGCCTTACCCCTACTCGGGGGTAACGCCCCGACATTCCTAGTAGTGTTGTTTATGCATTGTTAATAAAATCACCCAATAGAGAAGTTTATTCCCGTACACACCAAATTCTTTTGATTAGATAATGGACTTGTTTTATTTTATGTAACTTTGTTATTCATATAATTGAAACTCTTAGCACTAATGGTTTACACTTTACTTAAGTGTGTGTAAGCCATATTTGCTATTTTTAGTACCTAATTAAGTGGAAAACATGAGTGGCTTTGGGAATCTCATCTGTTTGTTTTCTACATAGGTTCCACTATGGATTTTACCACATGTTTGTTTTGGAAACATGTGATCATTTGCGTGGTTATGTATGGGTGAATTTTTGTTATTATACATTTGTCTTATAGATGAGAATGATCTGGAAAACAAGGTGTTAAGCTTATTACCATTAACCTCCACATATCACAGACATGTGGATGCTAGGGCTTGTTATTATTTCATACTAGATAAGTGTTTCCATTAAAGAGATTATCATGTACTCCTTATCTTTGATGAGCTTGACAATGAATAGAGATTATAGGTCTATAACAGTACCTGATGATTCACTGGATAATTTCTTATGCTCCCTTTCTCAGGCAATGTTGCTCCTTGTGGTCTTCTGTTGCTTGATGTTATTGTCTCTAATTGCCACTTGTCTTCAGATACTCCTTTTGTCACTTGCAAATAATATCATCTCTTGGATTTCAACTTTAATTGTCTCACCCTTGTGGTGAAGGAAACCATTTTTTCCAAGCAAAGATTTTACTTAGATGATTATAAAAGTCTATAAGTTTGTTTTATGACATCAAGTTGCCCTATGCATATAAGAAGAATTTGTTAACAAGGTAGCTAGTCTTGCCTCCAACTTACTACTCATATACAATAGGTTGAGATGTACCAGGTTATTCAATCTTCTATTTGTTTGTGTATGACACTCAATTGTTTGAGTATACAAAAGTGTTCTATTAACAAGGTAGCTAGTCTTGTTACCAAACTACTTCTGTATAACACTAACATTGGAATATCACACTATTTCTCAGGGATGAATAAGATCAGATTGGGATACAAGAGTTTCCAAATACTCTTATAATAGATTGTAGTAGCACTTCTAGAACAATCTGAAGAATCCTTTTGCAGATCTTCTTGTCTAAGTTTCTCCTTTCTTATGGGTTGCTTCTCTTGCATAATGACTTCAAGAAGTTTGGGAAACAAGAAAATGAGATACTCTAGACAAAGTAGAAAGATCTAGTGTCGGATATATACCGATTAGGGGTATATCCGGCATTGTCCTAAACAGCCGGATTACCAGGGTAGCCTGAATGGTAATGGATCACGGTCCATTAGGCGGCCCAGTAAGCTGACGCGCAGAAGCCGGATTCTAGAAGAACCCGGACCACGGCCCACGTGGTACGTCTTGGAGTATAAGGCTGATTCTTGCTTTCCAAGTTAGAAACTTAACGTAGTCTTCTAGGTTTCCTTTCTGTAAGCCCTAACCCAACTATCTATATAAAGCCCGACGGGAGAGAAGAAAGATACGGACAATTAGCTAGAAGCCAACTCGCCGAGAAGTTGATCCTCGTCGAGTTAGCTAAAACAACTCACATTGTACTCTGTATAATTCAGGCTTCAGCCCTGATTTAGTGAGATTTCAGGAGTAGAAACGCCGCCTAGTTGCAACGTAACAAACCTGGGTAAAATTTGGTGTCCCTGGTTGTCATACTACCACGTTCCCCCCACGTCTCTATCAGTAGTCTCATGGCACCCCCATCTATGAACTCTACTTCGAGGTCTCGACAGTTGGCGCCCATCGTGGGGCCAGCGACGTGAGGCGTTATGTTTCGATCGGGGCTACTCGGCGGATTCGGCAGTACCATAACTGTCGGAAGCTTGGAATTCGACAACGACGTCGGGCGCTTCATCGACAATGGATCGTACATGACAGCACGGAATCATCTGGTAAGTGCCTGCATTTTACCGATTGGATCTGCAAATATCTTTATTGGATTAACTCCAGAGGTATTGGGATTCTGTGGTGGAAGTAGATTTATCCCACCCGCCCTATACCAAGTTGAAGAAAACTACGATGCCGGATTTTGCTCAGATCACCAATATCCAGCTGAATTTGATGCCTCTTTGGAGATGCATGCAATGAGATCACACTTTATTGGTATGGTGTAATCCGAGATCGTCGATAACACGTATGAAAGCAACCCCGTGGAAGAGGCAGAGGAGAACAATCCCACAATAGAGTTGGAAGATCCGACATCCGTCGATACGGCGACGAACTCGGAAGCCGATTCCGTGCTAGCCGCCATTGAGGCAAGATTGGAGTCGGAACCCGGATCAGATGA
This sequence comes from Alopecurus myosuroides, assembly GCA_028641055.1. Taxonomy (NCBI): domain Eukaryota; kingdom Viridiplantae; phylum Streptophyta; class Magnoliopsida; order Poales; family Poaceae; genus Alopecurus; species Alopecurus myosuroides. Next base: position 587,343,086 of record CM054057.1, on the reverse strand, counting down.
GCTCGATTCCGAAAACGAATATGAAGATGCTTTCGAAAGAAAGGTCAAATCTCTTCAAGAGGGATTCCATGAAGTGCTTATGGCAAAACCGGATGAAAACACGGATGCCGACAGCCAGGAAGACCCTCAAACACCTCCGCCACATGAGGAAAGAGAGGACGGTGAAACCATTCCAACTTACCCTGATGTCAAGGAATTGACAGAAGATGAACCTGGTAAAAAACCTCCCTCTTTTAAGAAAAGAAACAAGACTGCCAAGAAACACCAGTACAAAATGCGGAAGAAAAAATCGGTGGATACCGCCAATGAAAACCTAGAAGTAGGAAGAGGAAGCGGAGTTAAGCCTGCGGAGAATAAAACGAAAGAAATCCCTGTTCCACCAATGTCAGGACAGGAAGAACGTGATTTACTTCAAACACCAGTTGGACTCCACGAACCCCCTGAAGTGCTGGAAGCCAGGAGACAAGCTCTCCAAAGGCAACAACAACATCTATTCAAAACTTGGGAAAATCTCCTAAAAACCCAGACTGACATTATGTTGCAGCAGGAAGAAATTGAGGAGTACGAAAGAAGGAATAGATCTGGCATAAAGCCTACACAGTTACCCGGAATCGCAAGAACGGAAGCACTGCCGCCAAAGGAACGGTTCCAAAAACCCTTCCTAGCAAAAGCAAGTAAACGACATGAATGCCAAGGGCGAACCTGTATGCAAAACCGCAGCAGAAAACGTGGAAGCCGCATTCACCATCCTCAATGATGATATGTACTCCAATGACGAAAAGCTGCAAGGGGTGATTGCAACAGCAATAGCGGGGGAAGGCAAGATCAGGGAAGTTGCATGACGACTCGGCCCTATGCAAAACAGTCACATGCGCCGCTGGAGCACCTGGACCTGGCGAACCTCAAGACTCAGGCAATTCAAAAGAGAAGAAAGGAGATCCGAAAAAGGACAAGAAAATTCCAGATAATAAGGATGCAGCGTCTAGGACATGATCCCATCCGCCGAAAGGTGGAATTAACCCCCGAGATCGGGAAGAAAAAAACCGGAAAGACAGAAAAACAATGCCGCCTCCGAGACGCCCTGCTGAAAAATCCGGAAGATACGACATTCCTCACAGGCGTGAGAGATCCCGTACGCCTCCAAGGAATAAGGAAAGACAAAGGAGTAGAACTCCACCTTATTCCAAAGGACACGATACCAGAGGAAATAGGGATAACTCCGGAAAAGCGTGCTCGCGCAACAATGGACAAGAAAGGAGCAGATCCCCTTCTATCCATTCAGCCGGCAGATATTCCGTTCACGCTGATAAAGCGGAAAGAGATGATCTATACTTCAGACCTAAGTGTTTCACCGACAGGATCCGAAGAATAACTCTACATTCTGGCTTCACCAAAGTTGGTCTAACATATCAAAAATATACCGGCAGTACAAATCTGGATACCTGGCTCTCAAACTACTATACAGCTGTCCAGATCAACAAAGGGACAGATCTATAGGCGGTAAAATTCCTCCCCCTAATGTTGCTGGATGGAGCTAGAGATTGGATTAACGGGCTTCCGTCAAGAACCATGGACAGTAGGGATGATATGGCTATAGTTTTCACTCAGCATTTTCGGGGAACTTACAAACGCCCCAATAGCATCAACCAGCTAAACCGTTGCACCCGGTTTGAAGATGAGCCATATGTTGACTTTATCTCAAGATGGACTTCAATGAAGAACAGCTGCTCTGGAGTAAGTGATGTACAAGGAATGCATGCTTTCATCAATGGCTTAAAACCCGGCCTCGTACCATTCATGGTTGGTTCAAAGCAGGACAAAGATCTCGGATCTATGCTTACAACCGCAAATGAGCACGCAGCGGCCGAACACGACATCAGAGCGAGAGGTGGAAATATTGATTCTTTCGCTCAGGCAAAATCCCAGAGAAAAACGCTACTCCAGAGTCACAGCAAAATCCCAAAGAAGTTAATCTAGACTTTGGAAAGGATAATGGCAGCAAATGGAAAGGAAGAAACACATAACCTATCTCCTACTCAAAAGAACAGTGGGAAAAGATTAAGTCGGAAAACTGTGTCCATCATTCGCAATTTGGGAAACCTACCCATACTAACGCGCAATGCCGGCATAATAAGCATATAAAAGGCAGCGTAGGATCCGGGAACAAGGGGGAAAGCTCCAAGACAAAATTCTGCAAGCAAAAGCCAGAAGCAGAAAAAAAAGACAGTGAATCGGACACTGACGAAAAAATCCAGGAACAGCAGCGCAAAGGCGAACCAAAGTTCCCGAGAGTTGATGGGGAATGCAATTTAACTTTCCTGGCAACTACCTAACAAAATGTGGCAAAGAGGACACTTCGAGAAATAAACGCGGTTGTTCCACCAACCCCCAAATTCTTGAAGTACTCGAACACACCAATTACTTGGGATCAGTCTGATCATCCCGGAAATATCCCAGAACCCGGCACACAAGCTCTAATTGTAAGCCCTATTGTTCAAAATACTAGGCTAAAAAAAGTACTGATGGATGGAGGATCCAACATTGATATAATGTACCCGGATACACTTAAGCATCTGCGAATCTCCGAGACCCAGCTCAATCATAGCAACATACGTTTCCACGACATCGTTCCTGGCAGACAAGCACAATCCCTAGGAGAAATTTCCCTAGACGTAACCTTTGGAGAAAAAGATAATTTCCGACAGGAAAAAATCTCTTTCGAGGTCGTGCCGTTCGAAAGTGTATACCACGCAATACTCGGACGTCCAGCTTTCGCCAAATTCATGGCAAGATCATGTTATATTTATAACAAGCTGAAGATGCCAGGGCCAAAAGGAGGAGTAATCACCATATCGGGAGACTTCAAACTGGCAAACGAGCTGGAAAAAGGAAACGCCCTTTGCGCAGAAAAAGTGATAGCAAAGGAGGAATTGAAAGAGCTGGCAAAAGAAGTATCGCCGACAGAGATGCCGGTAGGAAAAGAAAGTCGGAAGCCGGGAGATAGTTTCAAAGCTTCTGAGAATACAAGGCAGGTTATTCTAGACCCCAAATCCGACAAAATTTATCGTAGTGGGAACTGGGATGACCGACAAATAGGAAAGCGAGCTCATCAAGTTCCTCCGTGAGAACTGGGATATTTTTGCCTAGTGTTCTGCAGACATGCCAGGTGTACCCAGGGAACTTGCTGAGCATCAACTCAAGGTGATTCCAGGATCTAAACCCGTCAAACAAGGTCTCCGTCGATTCGACGGAAGAAGACGGAAGGCTATTGGCTAGGAAATTATCCGGCTATTAGCAGCTGATTTTATCCAGGAAGTTATACACACTGAATGGTCTGTGAACCCAGTATTAGTCCTGACGAAAGATAGTACTGTTCTTAGGATGTGTATAGATTACACCGGCTTGAACAAACTGTGTCCAAAAGATAGGTTCGTGTTACCGTGAATCAATCAAATAATAGACGCCACTTCTGGCTCGGAGGTTTTATGCTTTTTGGATGCTTATTCCGGGTACCATCAAATACGTATGAAGAAAGAAGACCAAATCAAAACCTCCTTCATAACCCCGTATGGAACATACTATTACATAACCATGCCTTTTGGCCTGAAGAACACACGTGCAACTTACCAGCGTTGCATGCTATGATGTTTGCATAGTCAGATTGGAAAAAACGTTCATGTTTACGTGGACGACATTGCCGTCGTGTCCAAGGAAAAAGCAACACTCCTTGAAGATCTACGAGAAACCTTCGAAAATTTGCGCACTTACAAAATGAATTTGAATCCATTAAAGTGTGTATTCGGGGTTCCCTCAGGAAAACTTCTGGGATTTATCGTTTCCCACAGAGGAATAGAAGTAAACCCGGAAAAGATCAAGGCAATCTTAAACATCTCAAGGCCTACATGCTTGAAAGATGTACAAAGATTGACGGGTTCTGCAGCCGCCGTCAGCAGGTTTATAAGCCGGCTAGGAGACAAAGCTTTGCCATTATACAAGTTGTTGAAAAAATACGAAAAATTTGTATGGACAGAAGAGGCGGACAAAGCATTAACCCAGTTAAAAGAAACCTTGATGAAAGCTCCGATTTTGGCATCGCCAAAGGACGAAGAACCCATGTTACTATATCTCACGGCAATAAACAGGGTTATTAGCGCTGTGATAGTTGTGGAAAGGCGGAAAGAAGAGCAAAGCATACCAGATCAACATCCAGTGTATTATGTCAGCGAAGTTTTTTCCGAGTCCAAACAAAGGTACCCACACTATCAAAAGCTGGCATATGGCGTGATTTTCGCATCTCGAAAACTCCGCCACTATTTCCAAGGACATTCCATAACAGTGGTATGTAAAGCACCACTAGGTGATATTATTAATAATGCGGACGCAACAGGCCGAGTAGCCAAATGGGGCATCGAGCTGGTTGCGTTCGACATTAAGTACCAACCCAGGACGACAATTAAATCCCAGGTGTTGGCAGATTTCGTCGCTGATTGGACAGAAGCAATGGAAAATACACCAATGCCGGAGTCGGAATACCGGGTTATGCACTTTGACGGATCCAAGATGAAGGAAGGCGCTGGAGCTGGTGTAGTGCTAAAATCCCCAAAGGGAGATACTATGGAGTATGTATCACGAATACACTTCAGCGCCAGCAATAACGTGGCACAATACGAAGCTTTGCTTCATGGCTTGCACATTGCAAAAGAAATAGGCGTCAAACGCATATTATGCTATGGTGACTCAGATTCGGTACATCATCAGCTCAACCAAACATGGGATGCCAAAAGCCCCATCATGGCCGAATATCGGAGAATGGTGGATGAGTTTGCCATTTGCTTCCTGGGATTTGAAGTACTTCATTTCAAAAGGGAAGAAAAGTGGAACTCGGATGCATTAGCCCGCATGGGATCGGAAAGTGTGAAAACCCTACCACCAGGTGTGTTTGTTCAACATCTGCATGAACCATCGATAAAAGGTGAAGATTGTCCTCTCATTTCCGAGTCAATTGAGGTCCTGCTCGTTAACCATGATTGGACAATTCCATATTTAAATTTCTTAGTGGATCAGAAGTACCCGGATGGAGCAGACGAGGTCTTGCAAAGACAAATAAAACGTCGATGCAAAGGATATACGGTAATCAATGGTTGCCTGTATAAACGCAGCACTATCGGAATTTTTCAGCGATGTATATCGCCAGAAGAAGGCCAAGAAATACTGCAAGAAATCAATGAAGGGGATTGCGGCCACTATGCTCAATCAAAAAGGATAGTTAAGAAAGCATTTCGTGCGGGGTTTTTCTGTCTAACAGCCAAGACAGATGCCGAACATATAGTAAATACATGTGCCGGATGCCAGTATTACGCCAAGCAGACGAATATGCCAGCCCAAGCACTCAAAACCATCCCTATTACATGGCCATTTGCGGTCTGGGGGCTAGATATGATGGAACCATTCAAAACTGCAAGAGGTGGACTCACACATCTACTCGTCGCAGTAGATAAGTATACCAAGTGGGTGGAAGCAAAACCCATCAAAAAGCTTGACGGTGTAACTGCTAGGAACTTCATCATTGCCGTAGTCATGAGATACGACATTCCACACAGCATAATTACCGACAACGGGACAAATTTCTCAATTGGAGAGTTGACAAAATATTGCCGACAAACGGAATACGCCTAGTTCTTGCATCTGTGGCACACCCGCAATCCAATGGACAGGTTGAAAGAATGAATAGCTCAATCCTGCAGTGAATACGCCCAAGACTCAAATCTACTCTTCATAGAGCAGCTATAGCATGGGTAGAAGAGTTACCTTTCGTGCTTCAGAGTATTCGAACGACGCCAAACATATCAACATTGCAAACCCCGTTTTTTCTGGTTTATGGCGCAGAAGCAGTGCTTCCAACGGACATGCTCCATGATAGCCCAAGAGTGCAAGCTTTCGATGACTCGGATGCCGAAAGTGCACGACAGGATGCCGTCGATCTTCTAGAAGAAGAACGAGAACTTTTATTTCAAAGATCTGCCATTTATCAGCAAGGATTACGACGCTACCATAGTCGGAAAATCAGGCATCGTTCTTTCAAAGAAGGCGACTTAGTGCTATGATTGGTGCAAGAAAGGAAGCACAAGTTAGCCCCAGTTTGGGAAGCACCATTTGTCATTAGCAAAGCTATGAAAAATGGATCATACTATCTTGTAGATATTCGGGATACGGAGGATGATCCCAAAAGACCGAATCGCAAAAGAAAGAGAAAGATAGATGCCGAACTAGGAGAGACCAAAAGACCATGGAGCATCTAGCAGTTACGTCCCTTTTACACTTAGTTCAATTTCTATGTAAACATCTTTGAGATCATGAAATAAAGTTGTCGGAATTCATACATCTATGTTTTTTACATGTTTATTATAGTACAAAGCATAAATCCGGCTTTATCTATTTCACAATGATCTTTCAAAATACTCAATGTTAACCCGAATTGTGCCTGCGTCCTCGAAGTTAAAAACTGAATGATTTTCAGCCTAAGGAGGCTTAAGGAAATCCAGATTGTGCCAGGTCACTGGAACTAGTAAGTAAAAAATGCCTTTAGTATGATCCATGTTTCCGAGTTTCGTCTGATTGGTTATACCCAGTCACTTGGCATGAAGATTAGATACTATCGAGCCATTTCAAACACTAAGGACAGTTAAGACATATCAACCAGAGAACTTAGAAGATAAAGGAATAAAAACCCGGAAAACTTGCAAAGACTTAATAATTTAACTGTAAAAGCGGAGTACTTGTTTATACAAAAGAATAGAAAGCACTACAATAAGTGTTACATTGTAAGAACATTAATGCTTCTATTTTCCTATCTCCTACTCTGGACCAGGCAGTTTCTTCAGGCATCCGAGTCGTCATCCTCGCTGCTCGATTCCTCGGGAGTTGTCGGGATTTCCTCGTCGGGGTAGAAGGTAGAGATGTTCACTATGTCGGCAATCTTGATGGAGTGACCTTTGATCTCATCAAAGATGCTGGCCCGTTGAGCTTCCGTGTATCCTTGAGGGATGCCGGATGCCACGCGCCAAGATTTGGCAGTAGGGTAGTGCATGCGCATGAGCCCAAGGGCCATGCGTGCACCACCGCGAGCCGCAGAACGAAGCAAGGATTCCTTGCGATCCGCCACCTCCACTATAGCTTCCGGAAGTTTCTCAACTTCCGAGAACTCCCCAGATCTAACGGGAATGTACCTATTAATAAGTAGTATCCCCGCATCCTTGATCGCGGTGAAGACTTTCCCGAAAGCCCGGATTCTTTCAATCCGGGTAAGCTGGGGGCTACCTCCTGTTTCAATCAATAGACAAATATTAGCAAAACAGAAGAAGAGGAAACAAGGAAAATCCGGTAAAAGACAAAGTAACTTACCGAGAATCCGGTCCATCTCGGTGCCTTCTTCCATGAGCTGATTCAGGGCGTTCTCCAGGTCCCTGATTGTAGCCTTATCCTTCTCGGCCTGGCTGGATGCCTTAGATTCGGCAATGCCAACAGCTAGTTGGCTGACCTCCAGTTCCTTCTGGAGCTTCATAGTAAGCTTGTGAAGATCCATGTTCTCGCGGCGGAGGTTCTCGGCGTTGCCGGCATCTTCAGCAACTTGTTTGTATTTTGCCAAAGAAGCTGAAAAGCAAGTAAAAAGAAGAGTTAATAACTCGGAAAAATACTTAGACAAATTTGCGAATGAAAGCAGAGAAAGTCTATTACCTGCTGATCCGCTCAGCTGCTGCTGAGTAGATGCCAGTTCCGCATCCTTATCTTCAAGAATTTTAAGAAGGGATTTCACCTCCTTGTTCTTGATGGTAAGTTTGTCGAAAACTTCCACGTTGATGTTCTCAGCAGTTTGCTGAAACACGGAAAAGACAAAACGTGCTTAAGTTAAAAACAAGCATAATAAGGAAAAAGCACTAAGTCAAAAGTATACATTAGGCTTATTGCTTGGGGGCTAGAGATATTAGCTGGCTCATCTTGGTCAGGTCTGCCAAGTTTTCATTGAATTCTTTTGCATAGTCTGCAAAAAGAATCCAAACATGACAAATGCCGTTCTGGATGACCTGCCGAGGTGAAAACACGAAGTTATTTCTTACAATAAGCCCGCTTTGCGTCCAAGGACGGATTAGAGGTGCTGGAGCGAAGAACTTGGTCGCCCACGGATAAATATATCCGAGTTCGTCAAACGGTTCTTTGTTTACCTTGAATTCCTCGTCGAAAGTCGGGATGAGTTCTTCTTCAGCTGTGTAAGAAGTACCACCTGTAACATCCCAAGTATGAAAAACCACCCCTAGCATGTTTGATTCTTCTTTACTTAATGTTTTGCATCATGTCATCATACTCATTGAATTGGTTGCATTTGTTTTGCATCTGTTTTCCTTTTGGTTGCATCTGTTTTCATTTGTTTTCTATTTCAAATTCAAACAAAATTCAAATGCTTTGTTTCATACTTGTTATGTTACAACCTTTTAAATAAAAAGTTCAAATAAAAACAACCAATTGTTTCCATTTATTTTTCCACAAGGTTCAACTATTAAAAAAATGGTGGCTTTTAATCAATCACTTAATTCAAATGATTATTCAAATTCAAATACATTTGTTTCAAACAACAACCTTTTGGAATTAATGATAATTACACAACAATTATAATCTTTTGCTTCCAATTAAAACTATATGATCACCCCATTTGAATTTGGTTTGCAATAATCATTTAATCTCAAATCATTTGAATTGGAATCAAATTTCAAACATCACCCAATTTGAAAGTTATGAAATTACCAAAACATTCTAATCTTTTGTTTCCATTCATTTCAAACTAAGGGTTCATGCCATTTAAATTCTTGTTTTTAATAAATCAATCAATAATCAAATTAATTCAAATTTAAATCAAATTACAAACAGCAAGTTAATTTTGAACTTTTTGAAAACAGACTTTGGCAAGTGTTTGTTGATGACCTAAATAACTCACCCCAAATTTTTCTAAAATTTTCCTAATTCTAAAACCCTCATTTTTTCTCCCTATTCCATTTCTGCAAAAAAAAAGAGAGGAGAAAAATCAAAAATAAAATAAAAAAGAAAACGCCCACACAGGCCAGGGGAGCAACCGGCCCGGCCCGTTTTCCTTACCCGCACGGCCCGATACCGGTTCGCCCTCGCTCCCCTCCTTCTGTTTCGCGTACGGCAGCGCATCCGCCTATGCCACGTCGCCGCCGCCGCGAGCAGACGGCCACGGTGAGCCCCTGCGCCCTATTTAGCCACCCTAGTCCCCCCTGGCACAGCCCTAGCTACCCCTACCCACCTACCTCCCTCGCGCCGCCATCTTTCCCTCTCTTTCCCCTCCGTTTCCACCTCTCTGCAACCACGCCGGCGAGCTCCTCTCTGAAACTCCGATGGCCACCGCCGCCTCGCAACGCCACCATCTATCCTAGCTACGGGAATCAGTCCGCCGCACTACCCTCTCCCTCGACGACACCTCCTCGAGCCCGGGCACCTCCTGTAGCCGCGCCGCCGTCCACGAACTCGTCGCTGTCGCCGCCGTCGAGCTGCCTCGACCCTCTGCTTCCTCTACAGCCGCGGTGAGCACCGTGCTCCTCCTGTCCCCTCTCTGCATCCTGAACGCGCACGCATCCACACGCAGCACACGCAAGCACAACGAGCACTTCAACGCATCGTGGATCGCCGCCGGCCACCGTCGTTGATCTCTGTCCGGTTCAGTCACGCGCGCGCGCAGAAATTCAGTTAAGCCACGAACTGAATGTCAACCTGTCTACGCGCGCTATACTGACAAAACTGAAACGAGTACCGCACTGGTTGCAGTGCAGCGCGCGCACGCCCGAGCCCAGGGTTCGAGCCCTGGCGCTGCGGAATAAAATCCAACATTTTTTGCGCAGCTCGCTGACAGGGTGGCCCCCCTGTCAGCTGCTGTGTGGCGCTGCTGCCACGCATGCATGCCACGCTGGCCCCTTGGCCCACTGGCAGTGACCCTGGCTAGGTCACTGCGCGGTGCAGAAAGTTTTCTGTCTAGTTTTTTTTAATCTAAATCCTTTTAAAATTACAGTTTGGTCCTGAAACTTAAATTGCTAATAACTTTCATTTTATAAATCCAAATAATAAAAGTAAAATATGTACCCTGCCCCAAATTTAATTATCTAACTATCTAAAGCATTTGTATTCTGTTTTGAATAATTCAAATGCATCCAAAATTCAAATTCAAACAATTCATTTGCAATTTGAATAATTGCATAACTAATTCATCCTTAATCCAAATAATGCAAACAAAATATGTTTTCCATGCTATTTCAAACCATCTTTTCAAATATAATTTTGTTTCATGATTTGAATAATTAAAATTGCTTAAATAATTTAAACCTTGTTTAAATCATTTAAATTTGCTAAATTCATAACTTGCTCAAATTAAATTATTTTTGAACATGCAAAATATGTTTCAAACCAGAAAAACATAACCTTTTCACATATAAATTTGAATTTATGTTTGGAACAAATAAAATTCAAATAATATTCAAACTTGTTTAAATTCATTTAAAACCTTTTCAAACTTGTTTAATTCATAATTAAATCATTGTAATTCCTTTTTCAATAATTGAAACATGTAATCCACCTATAATTTTGTATACTTTCCAAATATGAATTTTGTTATTTATTTTGAACAATTTAAATTGCTGAAAACAACAAATAATTGTGTAACACCCTTAAGTAACCCAAAATTTCTTAATTTAATAAATAAATTCTAAATTGGTAAACATTATTCCCAATTGATTCTATTGTTGTTATTTTTCTGTTTTCCTCATCCATGCATCATACTAATCCACTTTCACCTGTTGGTTATTTGGAAAACAATTGTTTCAACCATAATTCATGGGCTTTTCATATGCAACTCAAGTTGCCTATGGGTCCATTTAAATTGTGTTACCATGTCAACTAGTTTATGTTGATGCATCCATTAACTTGACATGCATCATCCCATGATTGTGCATTATGCCATGTTATTGATTGTTTATCTTTCTGCATTGTTTGTTTGCTTCTTCTCGGATAGACGACGACGTTGAGACAGACGATACTTACGACACCCCTTCTGAGGATCTAGCTCAGTACCAGGCTACTGAGTTTGCAGGAAAGTTATCACTCACATGAACCATTGTGTTCCTTTCAACATTGGATACCGATACTTTCCGTTGTCTATTTTGCTAGCCCTATGAATAGTTGTTTCTGTTACGAACCTATCACATGTTACCTTTAAACCCTGATATTGCCTCACCTCCACTCCTAATAACCCCTTTGTTTGCGCCCGTGTCGTACTAGCATGCTTAGGGTTGTTCTGCTCGACTCTGTTACCCGTTACTTTCCGTTACTATATTTCTATTATGTTCTGGGGCTCGATGTTAAACAACAACCTGTTAATTTTGAGGTAATAATAACTTGCTGATAAGGCACCGGCAGGAGGCCCGGCGTGGTTTTGAGGCCTGCTAGTGTCGACCCTAATAGGAAAAGGGTCTTGTCTACTGATCCATGATGAGCGCACTATCCGCATGTGGGAAGCGTGTATGGGCGCCCCCTCAATCTGATTTGATTCGCATCTCGTCCAAATCGCCTCATTAAGTTCGGGTTTTCCATTTGCCGCACGCATATGCAGGTACGAACCCGAGGCCAGGGTGGAACTTTTGTAGTCGGCATTTAGGGAGACATGTTCTTAGAGTGCTATGAGGGTCCCCTTTTTCTTCGTGGGGCTTGATTAGCCGTGCACTCACTGCACGGGGTTCTTTGGGCTTGATGCGAAGAAGAGTTGAGTTGTGTAGAGTGCCTCGCTTGGTGGGTTTGATTCCCGTCTGGCGGGATATTCTTACGTGTACGGCCAAATTGGTGCACCCCTGCAGGGATAAATCTTCTCGAGAAGCCGTGTTTTCCGCGGTTATGGTTAACTTGGTGAAAGTACTGGCTAACAAGTACTCAGAACAACTTACACCTAACTAATGCTAACTTGACTAGTAATAGTCTCATTGACACAATAACTTGACCCATCATTAATCCAACTGTGTGAGTTATCCTCGGATTGCTTCTTTGGATAAGGGGCGAGATCCAGGATGGGTTTGCTTGGAGTTAGTTATAGTTGGTTACGATACGCCATCTTATCCCCTTTCTGATAGCCGGAAGTTGTATCATGTTTCTGTAGTTGGTTAGTGCAGCCAGTTGCAGCATCTTTTATATCCCCTTTCTTCCGTTGAACCCAAGGCATCTGTGCTTGGTGTTGATGGGTTACACTTTGGTGAATTGTGAGTCTTGCTTGCCAGTACGTTTATGTACTGACCCCTTTGGGGCTGTGGTTTCCGCAGACTACGCTTACGAGGATCCCCGTGACGGCTACTACGTGGAGTTTGACGAGGCTGCTGACGAGTAGGTAGCGGACCCGGGCAGGATCCGAGACATCGTGGATGGGCTCCGTCTTTTCGTTTCCGGCTTCTTAAGCCTATTTGGATTTGTCTGTACTCAGACCCTTTCAATGCTTCCGCTGAGATGTAATGATGTTATGTTGGGACATGTGTCCTCTGGATGATTGTATTTGCTATCTCTGCTCTAGTGAGAGCTATTTGCAACTTATTTCCATTTATTTGTGTCTTAGAGATATGTTGTGCTATCATTCTGTTAAACGCCGTTAACGTACCATGTGTGTATGGTATGAAGTACGTCAATGGAAGTATCCTGATTTATATGGGATGGTTTACGTAGACGCTGAACAGATAGGGGTTGGTTGTCACACATACGTGTGTTGGCCTACTCGTAAGAGATGCGGGTGCCGGTAAGCCCCGTAATTCAATCCACTACTGTTCAACGGAACTGCGAGTATCCTTTTGAAGTCCGGGTGCGACAAATGGTATCAGAGCCTGTCTGCCTGTAGGATCCCTTTTACTGGTCGCAGTTGAGTCTAGAAACTATTTTGTAGCTATATAGGAAAAATGAAACGTGAGAGTAGGAATTCTGCCATTTTTCTTCTTTCCCCACCCACCCTCCCTTTTCTGGTAAGGAAGTGCAACGTTGTTTTCTCTTCTCACCTAAACTTTCAAGTTAGGATTTCACGTATCCTGGTTTCTCTAGGATAGTTATATCTACTAGTCCATAGGAATGGAGGTGGTTGTAACATGATTTATCATGTTGCCTACTCACGATTGAGAACGGAGGCGTGTAAGCCCCGGAAGCAAATCCTCTATTCCTTAAGCAGTAGATATTGATCCTTTAGAAGCCCGGATGGGTTTTCCGTAGTACCTTAGGAGTTTTTGGTCTCGTGTTTCTCGATGTTGCTTCGATATCCTGTTCTTCTCAACATCCTTTTCGTCCGTTGAAACCTTGTTGTTGCTTTCCACTTCAGTTCTTCTACCGGCGTCTAATCAAAACTTCCCCGATCATCTGCAGATGGATCTCAGGTTCTACCCGCAGGTGGTTCGGATGACTCGTTGCGAGAGCAATGCCGGTTATCTGGAGATGATGAGGGACATGGTCACTTATCTGGGGTTCCGTTGGGCACCAGAGTACCAGGTCTACGAGCAGCAGCGAGAGTTTGACCAGACCTACTACCAGGCTATCGTCTACATTCTGTCAGATGATGGCATGAGCGTTGTCCACCGCTACGAGGCAGTAGGTTCCACAGTGGATATGGCTGTGCAGCAGGCAGCTTATGTGAGTCTCACCGTCCTTCGTGATGACTACTGGGGGTTTGACGATTCTATCTATCGCCACATCCCCCGTGGTTACATCACTTCGGAGGGAGCTCACTTCACTCTCTACGACAACCTGGATGTCTACGAGCATGATAACTCCAGGCTGCACACCACCGCTCAGTTCGTGAGGCACAGTGACGCAGTTGCCACCACACTGTCTCGGGAGTTGGCTTCAGTCAGAGAGCAGCTCTACCTTTCTTTGACTCGTCTGGCGACGTACACCACAGACTTTGTTGGAGATGAGCGCTTTGCACGTTTCGATCAGCCAGTTGGTCGTCGTCTGCCAGATGCTGGAGGTTACGAGCCGATCAGAGGTCCACTCCTCAACCTCGGTGCTGGTTACACTGGGATTCCACGCTTTGGAGCACAGGGAGTCGACGCTATGTACTTCACCACACCTAGAGTCGCGCTCAGGCCACGTCAGATCTATGTGGATCGTCGTTCTACCTACTTTCGTGGGCGTGCTCCTCACCGTACCTCTCGTCGTACTACTCACCGCCGTCCTGCGTGATGAGCATGGGAGTACCGATGTATCCATTCTTAGCTATGTTTAGTTATCCCGTGGCATTTGAACCATTTATGGTGTGTTGGATATTCTGATGTATTTGAACATGTGATGATGTACCTGTTGGTTATCTATTCATGCGTCGGAATAATCTCTCTTTCGGTTAGCAAGTCTATCCTTTTCTGTTGTTGTGCTAAAATGCATGTCTATTCAGGATGCCGCCAACAAGGAACAACCCGCCTGAGCCACCGCCAATCACGGAGCTGTTGACTCAGATGACTCAGGTCGTGACGCAGATGGCCCAGTTCCAGGCTAATCAGCACAACAACCAGAATGCTCCACGAGTCAGCATCAAGGAGTTTCTGAGTCTAGGGCCGAGAGCTTTCGTGGCAACACGCGAGCCTCTGGATGCTGATGACTGGATCCGTGAGATGGCCAGGGCTCTGGACATTGCTCACGTTGCTGAGGAAGACAAAGTCAAGTATGCCTCCTACCTACTGAAGGGTCAGGCAGCTACCTGGTGGGAGAACTACCAGACCATGAGAGCTGGATACCCAATCACCTGGGGTTGTTTCAAGGATGCCTTCCTGAAGCACCACATCCCAGATGGTCTCATGGAAAGGATGCGTGAGGAGTTTTGTTCTCTCAAGCAGGGCAAGCTGGACGTCATTGGCTATCAGAATGAGTTCAATCGCCTCGCTCGTTACGCTAGTGATGAGGTGTCCACTGAGGCTAAGAAGATGGCAAGGTTCCGCAGAGGTTTTAACCCGGAACTCAAGTACGCACTCACCAACATCAAGGCCAAAGACTTCGAGGAGCTCGTGAACACCGCGCTCAATGAAGAAAATGGGTGCAAGGCGTTCGAGGAGTCTCGAAAGCACTCGCGTGAGGGTGGTTCCTCCTCCAACATGACCACCCCTCCGCAGAAGCGCCGAATCTGGGTGCCAAATGGTGCTGTCACTCGGGCTCCATACGCCCAAGCTTCTCCAGGCTTCGCTTCCCGCCCACCCAACCCATCTCAGATGCAGGCTCAGAGGTTTTCAATGGGGCAGCCAAGGCCAGATGCACCTCGTGTCGTCACTTGCTACAAATGCAAGCAGACGGGGCACTACGCTGACAAGTGCACTCAGAGGCAGCTACCTCCACCACCACCTCGTCCCAACACAAACCAGGCAATGGTGCGTGCTCCCCCGGCTAAAGCCTTCAACTCCAACAACAAGCCTGTCGGGAGGACCGCGAGGGTGAATCATATCAAGGCCGACAAAGCTGAGGAAGCTGCTGACGTCGTTCTCGGTATATTACCCGTAAACTCTTTTCCAGCTAAAGTGTTGTTTGATACCGGAGCATCGCATTCTTTTGTGTCAAAGATTTTTGCCACAACAAACAACCTAATGGTGGTTCCACTAAGCAATCAAATCACCGTTCACTCTCCGGGATCTCAAATGTTGACTTCCAAGATAAGTAAGGATAATCAAATCCTAATTGGAGGCCACATATTCCTTGCTTCTCTCATGCTGCTGGGAAATTCTGACATTGATGTGATTCTGGGCATGGATTGGTTGAAGGCCAAGAAAGCGACGATTGACTGTGCTCAAAAGTCAATAACTCTGTTCCACCCCTCTGGCCAGATAGTCTATTCTCCAAATGAATCAAGTTCTGTTCAGCTGTACACCCTCGAAGCAAAACCTCTACCTCTACTTGAAAATGTTCCGGTGGTTTGTGAATTCCCTGACGTCTTTCCAGAAGAGTTGCCAGGGATGCCTCCGGACAGAGCAGTTGAGTTCGTGATCGAGCTTGAACCAGGTACTGCTCCAATCTCTAAGCATCCATACAAGATAGCTCATCCTGAACTGAAATTGTTGAAGGAGCAAATCGATATGTACATGGAAAAAGGTTACATTCAACCTAGTTCCTCCGCTTGGTTGCCCAACTCTGTTCGTTGTGAAGAAGGATCAAACAAAGAGACTCGTGGTTGACTATCGTCCTCTCAACGAGAAAACCATAAAAAACAAGTATCCAATTCCTCGTATCGATGATCTTTTTGATCAACTTGCTGGAGCCTCAATATTCTCCAAGTTGGACTTGAGAATGGGTTACCATCAAATAAAGATCAGAAAGGAAGATATTCCAAAAACAACTTTCACCACTCGTGTGACGCCCCGAGATCGGGCACTATGCAGATTTCAGCATTCCCGCCAAATCCGCATAATAACCGATTCCAGGTTGCCATTTATGATAACATTACAATAGTTCACGAATAATCCACAATTACAACAGAAGCAGATAGATACAAGATGACTCCAACGAGCCAGGGTTACAACTGATACATTACAAAGATCCAAATAACAGCGGAAGAAACAAAACATCGTCCGTCTACGGACAAGATCCAAATTGGACTAAGAGTCCTGAAGATAACCGAAGGCGTCCAATCCCTGCCCAGGCCAAGCCGGAGGGATTCCCAAGCTAACGTCGTCAGACTTCAAACCTGTTGACTGCAATTTGGAATTTGCAGCCACGAAAGAGATTCGTGGGTCAGTACGGTTAAGTACTGGCAAGGGGGATAAAACCCATACTCACAAGTTACCGGCGTAGCCAGTCATCACAAGATACAAATACTTTAGGATCAACGGAGAGGAAGGGGTTATTGCAAATAAGCGACAGCAGGCTGCACTAACCAACTACAGAGTTTCTATTACTTCTGACTAACAGAAAAGGATAAGATCGAGTGATAGTAACCAACTGAAAGATAACTTCAAACAAACCCTCCTGGATCTCGCCCCTTATCCAAAGAAGCAATCCGAGGATAACTCACACCGTGGTATTAAAGATGAGTCAAGTTATTGTGTGAATAACCTATTACTTGTCAAGTTATTAATCATTGGGTGAAACATGATTGATCATTATGTTGAAGTTGTCCTGAGTACTTGTTAGCCAGTACTTTCACCAAGTAATCCATAACCGCGGAAAACACGGCTTCTCGAGAAGATTTACCCTGCAGGGGTGCACCATAGCAACCGCACTCATGAATATCCCGCCAGATGGGATGCCTCCCACCAAGCGGGGCACTCAACACAATCCAACCCTTCTTTGCATCAAGCCCAAATCACCGCGTGCTGTGCGTGCGCGGCTAATCGATCCCCACGAAGAAAAGGGGACCCTCATAGCACTGGAAGACCACGCCGCCCTAAATGCCGACTACGAAAGTTCCACCCGGGTACCAAGGGCTCGCAAGACCATGCATGCAGCAAATGGAAAGCCCGAACTAGTACGGCGATTTGGACGAGATGCGAATCGAGTCAAACTGAGGGGGAGCCCATACTCCCCAAATGCGGGTAGTGCGCTCATCATGGATCAGTAGACAAGACCCTTTTTCCTAATTAGGGGGGGGTCGACACTAGCGGGCCTCAAAACCACCCGTGGGCCTCCCTCCGGTGCCTTATCGTCAAATTTATTATTAACATTAGCATTATCAGGATTGATTGATTAACATCGAGCCCCGGTACGATAACAGTAGTAATAGAACGATGGTGAAAGAAGTAACCTACAACGAGCTCGAACAAAAGCAACCCTAAGCAAGATAGTAAGACACAGGCTCAAGCAAAGGTTATAGGAGTGGAGGTGAGGCAATATCAGGTTTAAAGGATTCATGTGATAGGTTCGTAACAGAAACAACTACTAATAAGGCTAGCAGAAAAGAAACAAAGGAAATAATCGGTAACAAGTGATGAAAGGCAGCCATATGGCATGCAAGTGAGTATACTTGCCTGAGATCCCGCAAGGTAGCAGAACTTGTCGTTGCTCACATCATCTCAACGTCCTATCCGGGAAGAAGCAACGAACCTCGAACAAACACCGGATGCAACAATTACTACTACGGCAAAAGATCCAGCATGATCAAGGTATGGATGCATGACAAGTTTAAAGATGCATCAAAGTAAACTAGTTGACAAGATAAACAAATTTAAATGGACCCATATGCAATTTGAGTTGCATATGAAAAGCCCATGCATTATGGTTGAAACAATTGTTTTCCAACTACCCAATAGGTGAAAGTGGATTAGCATGATGCATGGATGAGGAAAACAACAAAATAACAACAATAGAATCAAATTAAAATAGGGTGTAGCAATTTAGAATTTTATTATTAACTTAGGGAATTTTGGGTGCCTTTAAGGGAATACACAAGTATTTGTTGTTTTCAACCATTTAAAATGTTCAAACAAATAACAAAGTTGATATTTGAAAAGAACATCAAATTTTAGTTGGATTACATGTTTCACATTTTGAATTGGACTTAGGATTATTTAACTATGAATTAAACAATATTAAACAATTGTTAATTGAATTAACAAGATTTAAATTGTTTAGGCAATTTAAATTATTCAAACCATGAAACAAATTTATATTTGAAAAGGTTATTCAAATTGGCATGGAAACATATTTTATTTGCATTTATTGGATTAAGAATGAATTAGTTATGGAATTTAAGAAATTGCATTTGAATTATTCAAATTTGAATTTTAAATGCATTTGGGAATTCCAAAACAGTACACAAATTGGATATTTGGAAAGTTTAGGAAATTTGGATCAGAATTCATATAAAGTTTGTATTTGTTGGAATTATAAAACAAAAGATATTGAATTTTAAAGTTTTGTTTTAATTCTGCCAATTAAAAAGAAATTTGGAATTTTAGAAAGTCGCACTGAAACGTTTGTTACCCACTGGATCTCTACCCCTAGCCACTAACCAGTGGGCCACAGGCCACTGTGGCACCGCGCATGCTTGCGTGGCAGGGAGAGTCCATGGCAGGTGGGGTCACGCGCGCGCGGAAAAGGAAGAAAAAAGGGGGAGGCTTTGCCTCCCCGGGGGCTTGAACTCGCGACGTGCTGCGCAGCACCAAGGGACCGAACCACTGGGGTAATGTTTGTTTCGTGATGTACAGGGTTAGCGAGCAAGTTTATGCTCCGTCCGCGCGCGGCTAACTGAAGGCAACGAAAATTGTGCAGTCGCTGTAACAACCGCCGGCGACAGAACACGGAGAGGACGGTGATGGGCTCGCGAGAGGGCGGTGAGGTGCAGGGCGTGGATGGGTGTGTGGGCGCGGGTCGGGAGCAGAGAGGAGGAGGCAGGGGAAGAGGAGCGGAGGCGACGAGGCGGCTCACCTCGATCTCTGTCGATGACGAACACCGACGGCAGGTAGCAGCGGCGATCCTTCCGGCGACGGCGCGGCCGGCACAGGCCTCCTCCCGCCTCCGAGTCTTCGGCGAAAATGGTGGTGGATGGGAGCTGGTTCCATTCCCACTGACGGAGGAACCTCGAGGTACCCAGGTCGTCCTCGCGACATGGAGGAAGAGGTGGCTCACGGTGGTGTTTGCTGGGTTCAGAGACAGCAGGCTTTGGAGGGGAAGGAAAGAGAGGAGAGAATGGCGGCGGGGCGGATGGTCTAGGGTTTGCAGGGGCTCGGGAGAGGGATGTTTTAAGGGGGAAGGGCAAGGGTACGGCAGGCCATCCGGTGGGGAGGGATCGGAGGGTGGTTCTCTGTTCGTACTCATGGTGACGTCTGCTGGAGGAGGACGATAGCGACAGGAAGGGGTACTGGGCCAACTCGGTTAGATGGGCTGGGTTGTGGGAGAAAGAAAAAGGAGTGGTGGGCTGGCTGGTCCTGGGCTGCTCCCTCTCCTGCTATTTTTCCTTTTGATTGATTTTTTTTTGCAAAGGAATGAAAGGAAGAGATAGAAAAGGATTTGGGGATTTTGGGGTGGTTTATTCATTGGATTAACATTTTCTTTATTAATTGCAAAGCAGCAACAAAGGTGGTTTTAAATTATTTCCAATAATTTGAAATTATTCATTTGATATTAAAGTGTTGGGTGATTTTCAATTAGGGTTTGGTTTGGAATTTTTGGAAAATAAACAAATTTTATTTATTAATCTCAAGCAATTTGCAATCATCATTGACTTTAAAAGTTGGCAAGAATTTGATTTTTAAACCACCATTTGAATCATGCCCAATGATTGAAATGATTTGAAATTTAAGTTTAATTGGAAAATTACCATTAGGGTTTTGAACAATTTAAATTGTTTTGAGTGGTTTGGAAAACATGATGCAATGCTTATGGGATGCAGATGATGCAAACAAAAGGAAAACAAACAGGTAACACCCCAGGTGTTACAGACGACACCACTAACAAGGGATTGCGCCCTCGCAATCCACCTGCTAACCCGGGAGGGGAAAGAAGTTCGACTATCGATTCTTCGTGCTTCCAGTTGATCTCCTCGACACCACTAGCAAGGGCTTCTCGACACCACTAACAAGAGATTCTTGCTCGGAGTGACGACGATGTTCTTCCACCAGGAATCTTCTGATGGTCGAACCTATTAGGTTAAGGGCTCAGAAAACGTCCACCCACGTAGGATCCTAACACTTTGAAAGTTAGACAAGGGGGGAGACTCCAAATCAAATAAGGTGGGAGGGGAAAATAGAATAGAGATAAGGAGAAAACAAGAATCCTATTGATGTTTTTCCAAATAGTTTAGCAGAAATAGTTTTTGACACTCTAGAAACAACGACCGTTAGCGAGGTTATCCTACAGGCTTTGCGGACCCGTTGCTTCGATAACCATTCGTATCGAAACAATCTCGGGAATCGGAACCAAGGCTCTGATACCATTTGTGACGCCCCGAGATCGGGCACTATGCAGATTTCAGCATTCCCGCCAAATCCGCATAATAACCGATTCCAGGTTGCCATTTATGATAACATTACAATAGTTCACGAATAATCCACAATTACAACAGAAGCAGATAGATACAAGATGACTCCAACGAGCCAGGGTTACAACTGATACATTACAAAGATCCAAATAACAGCGGAAGAAACAAAACATCGTCCGTCTACGGACAAGATCCAAATTGGACTAAGAGTCCTGAAGATAACCGAAGGCGTCCAATCCCTGCCCAGGCCAAGCCGGAGGGATTCCCAAGCTAACGTCGTCAGACTTCAAACCTGTTGACTGCAATTTGGAATTTGCAGCCACGAAGAGATTCGTGGGTCAGTACGGTTAAGTACTGGCAAGGGGGATAAAACCCATACTCACAAGTTACCGGCGTAGCCAGTCATCACAAGATACAAATACTTTAGGATCAACGGAGAGGAAGGGGTTATTGCAAATAAGCGACAGCAGGCTGCACTAACCAACTACAGAGTTTCTATTACTTCTGACTAACAGAAAAGGAGATAAGATCGAGTGATAGTAACCAACTGAAAGATAACTTCAAACAAACCCATCCTGGATCTCGCCCCTTATCCAAAGAAGCAATCCGAGGATAACTCACACCGTGGTATTAAAGATGAGTCAAGTTATTGTGTGAATAACCTATTACTAGTCAAGTTATTAATCATTGGGTGAAACATGATTGATCATTATGTTGAAGTTGTCCTGAGTACTTGTTAGCCAGTACTTTCACCAAGTAATCCATAACCGCGGAAAACACAATGATCACAAGAGTCTGAAATACATCTTTCACCAAGCTAGCAAGATGGAGGCAATACTTGTTGGGTAATCGCACTGAAATCTTTTCCGATCACAAGAGTCTGAAATACATCTTTACTCAACCAGATCTAAACCTCAGGTAAAGGAGATGGATTGAAAAGATTAAAGACTTTGATCTCACCATTTCTTACACTCCAGGCAAGGCTAATGTTATGGCCGATGCTCTCAGTCACAAGTCGTATTGCAATAATCTCATGATCATGGAAAGCCAACCTCCACTTCATGAATAATTCCAGAAGCTGAACCTTGGTCTTGTTCCTCAAGGCTATCTTGCTAGCTTGACAGCCAGTCCAACTCTCGAGGATAAGATTAGTTCTGAACAACTTCGTGATGCTGAAATCAAGAAGATGGTAGAACACATCAAAGAAGGCAAGGAGAAATTTAAGTCCTTCTCAATTGATGACAAAGGAACTGTGTTCTTCGAAGGACGCATTGCAGTTCCTCAAGTTCAAAGTCTCAAAGATGTCATTCTCAAGGAGGCTCATGAAACTCCTCTCTCCATCCACCCAGGAAGTACAAAGATGTACCAGGATCTTAAAACACTGTATTGGTGGCCTGGCATGAAACGTGAAATTGCTCAATACGTTTCTGAATGCGACGTTTGTCAACGTGTTAAGGCAGTTCATCAGAAAACAGCCGGTCTTCTCCAACCTCTGAAAATCCCCGAGTGGAAGTGGGACATGATTGAAATGGACTTCGTTACTGGTTTCCCAAAGTCCAAGAAGGGCAACGATGCAATCTTCGTTGTCATTGATCCTCTCACTAAAGTAGCTCACTTCTTTGCTGTCAAAGAAACAATCTCAGCTAGCCAGTTAGCAGAGCTCTACACAGCAAAGATTGTTCCTCTTCATGGTGTTCCATTGGAAATAAGCTCAGACCGTGGAAGTATATTCACTTCTCATTTCTGGAAAAGCTTTCAAGAAGCATTGGGCACCAAACTTCTGTTCAGCACAGCTTATCACCCTCAGTCTCAAGGGCAAGTCGAAAGAGTCAATCAAATTCTCGAGGATATGCTCAGATCATGTGGTCTCTCCTTTGGCATGAAATGGGAGGATTGCCTTCCATATGCTGAATTCTCCTACAACAACAGCTACCAGGCAAACCTAGGCATGGCACCATTTGAAGCACTCTATGGCCGCAGATGCAGGAGTCCAATCAATTGGTCTGGAGCTGGTGAACGTTCACTCTTAGGCCCTGACATTGTTAAGGAAGCCGAAGAGAAAGTTCGTATCATTCGTGACAATCTCAAGATTGCTCAGTCTCGTCAGAAAAGCTACTATGACAGCAAGCATAGGGATATGATCTATGCACCTGGTGACAAGGCATATCTCCGTGTAACTCCTCTCAGAGGCACTCATCGTTTCGGTGTGAAAGGAAAGCTTGCACCAAGATACATTGGTCCTTTCAACATTCTCTCAAGACGTGCGGAAAATGCCTATCGTCTTGAACTTCCAGAAAAACTATCCAAGGTGCACGATGTGTTTCACGTGTCACAGCTCAAGAGGTGTTTCAAAGATCCACATCGTGCAGTTGATCATGATTCCATTGAACTTCAAGATGATCTCTCTTATGAGGAGCACCCTGTTCGTATTCTCGATGAGACCGAGCGTAAGACTCGCAACAAGAGCACCAAGTTCTTGAAAGTGCAGTGGTCCCATCATTCCGATAAAGAGGCAACGTGGGAGACCGAGAGGATCTTCGCAAGAAGTATCCGGACCTTTTCCTTTCTCAGTAGGAATCTCGGGGCGCGATTCCTTCAAGGGGGGCGTTTTGTAACATCCCAAGTATGAAAAACCACCCCTAGCATGTTTGATTCTTGTTTACTTAAAGTTTTGCATCATGTCATCATACTCATTGAATTGGTTGCATTTGTTTTGCATCTGTTTCCCTTTTGGTTGCATCTGTTTTCATTTGTTTTCTATTTCAAATTCAAACAAAATTCAAATGCTTTGTTTCATACTTGTTATGTTACAACCTTTTAAATAAAAAGTTCAAATAAAAACAACCAATTGTTTCCATTTATTTTTCCACAAGGTTCAACTATTAAAAAATGGTGGCTTTTAATCAATCACTTAATTCAAATGATTATTCAAATTCAAATACATTTGTTTCAAACAGCAACCTTTTGGAATTAATAATAATTACACAACAATTATAATCTTTTGCTTCCAATTAAAACTATATGATCACCCATTTGAATTTGGTTTGCAATAATCATTTAATCTCAAATCATTTGAATTGGAATCAAATTTCAAACAACACCCAATTTGAAAGTTATGAAATTACCAAAACATTCTAATCTTTTGTTTCCATTCATTTCAACTAAGGTTCATGCCATTTAAATTCTTGTTTTTAATAAATCAATCAATAATCAAATTAATTCAAATTTAAATCAAATTACAAACAGCAAGTTAATTTTGAACTTTTTGAAAACAGACTTTGGCAAGTGTTTGTTGATGACCTAAATAACTCACCCCAAATTTTTCTAAAATTTTCCTAATTCTAAAACCCTCATTTTTTCTCCCTATTCCATTTCTGCAAAAAAAAAGAGGAGAAAAATCAAAAATAAAATAAAAAAGAACACGCCCACACAGGCCAGGGGAGCAACCGGCCCGGCCCGTTTTCCTTACCCGCACGGCCCGATACCGGTTCGCCCTCGCTCCCCTCCTTCTGTTTCGCGTACGGCAGCGCATCCGCCTATGCCACGTCTCCGCCGCCGCGAGCAGACGGCCACGGTGAGCCCCTGCGCCCTATTTAGCCACCCTAGTCCCCCCTGGCGCAGCCCTAGCTACCCCTACCCACCTACCTCCCTCGCGCCGCCATCTTTCCCTCTCTTTCCCCTCCGTTTCCACCTCTTGCAACCGGCGAGCCTCTCTGAAACTCCGATGGCCACCGCCGCCTCGCAACGCCACCATCTATCCTAGCTACGGGAATCAGTCCGCCGCACTACCCTCTCCCTCGACGACACCTCCTCGAGCCCGGGCACCTCCTGTAGCCGCGCCGCCGTCCACGAACTCGTCGCTGTCGCCGCCGTCGAGCTGCCTCGACCCTCTGCTTCCTCTACAGCCGCGGTGAGCACCGTGCTCCTCCTGTCCCCTCTCTGCATCCTGAACGCGCACACATCCACACGCAGCACCCGCAAGCACAACGAGCACAACAACGCATCGTGGATCGCCGCCGGCCACCGTCGTTGATCTCTGTCCGGTTCAGTCACGCGCGCGCGCAGAAATTCAGTTAAGCCACGAACTGAATGTCAACCTGTCTACGCGCGCTATACTGACAAAACTGAAACGAGTACCGCACTGGTTGCAGTGCAGCGCGCGCACGCCCGAGCCCAGGGTTCGAGCCCTGGCGCTGCGGAATAAAATCCAACATTTTTTTGCGCAGCTCGCTGACAGGGTGTGATGAGGGGATAGTAACCCGGTATCCCAACTCCCAGGTGTGACCCGGCCCAAACGGCGGCTGGACCAAATCCGGCTAAAGACAAAGAAGCTTCTGGAAGGCCCAGGGCATGTAACATTCGTGACCCGGATTGTGGGTTGCGGTAAGGAAAGTTAGGGTTTGTGTATAGAGTTCGAGTAGGACTCAGGAGGCGCTTTGTAAAGGCAAGCCAAGGGGGGTATGAGTGCTATATAAACCAACCCCTAGGCTTAGCCTCGGGGAGATTCAAGTCATAGTTGTAACACCTGTTATCGAGTATCCAGTATAATCATATCGAGAGCCGGCGAGTTGCTTTCCGGTTCTTAGATTGCTTTCGCCATGTCCTCCTTCGAGCTAAACCCTCTCCCAAATACCTGTGACGACTTACCCCAAGATCAGTTACCCCAGGTAACATCTGCCGTGATTATCCCACGACAGTTGGCGCCCACCGTGGGGCCTGCGTCCAAAGGTGTTTGCATCACGGGAGAAGCTCGGAAGAACATGAAGAATCTCATCGTCGGAGAAATCTACGTCAACAGCCAAGGAAAGAAGATGGTAGACGATTCTGGCTGGGGGCCAGAGTCGGATCACCTCGAAACCGGATCCGTCGTGACAATCGGCCACATCAACGTCTTCATCGGTATGGTATGTACTTCCAATTCGAATCGTGATAATCTTGGATCTGATTCCGTGTCAGGGGAAGATGAGCATGTTCAATCAGAAGAAGAATCGATCGGAACAACGGATCAGACAGAGGGGAGGATGATACCGAGTCTATACGGGATTTGTCGGAGGATCGATATGAAAGGGAAAACATCGAGGAAGAACAGTACGAATCTACACCGGGCATCATGCGCCGGGTTGCAGTCTATGCGGCTCCCGCGACCAATCTCAATCAAGAAAACGCGGCCGCAGCGCCAGCCGGGGCGGTTCAGGCAGCGGCCCAGCAGCAAGGAGCAGTTGACCCGGATTTGGTCCAGGTCGATGGAGAGTCGGTGTCTGTCACCAGTCGCCCAGCAGACGAGGAGCGACACGCAAATATGTTCGGGTTCCAAGCAAACCGGACACCGGGGGCGGGCCCCTCAAACCCGCGTCACCCGGCTCTGTTTGATAATAATTTGATTTTGGACCCCACAGTCTTGGCCACAGTTATTACCCCAGAAAACGCGGCAGAGCGTGTAAGAGACCTGGACGTGGCTCGTCGTGCATTGGAGCAGCAAAGAAGGCAAGTGGAAGCAGAAAGGCAGGGGATGGTCGCGCGGCAGCGCGAATTGGATGACGAGAGACCCGGCTCCGGGAGGAAACGACAAGGATGCACCAAAGGCACCGAACTATGCTGCCGGCAACAGGAGGGGTTATTAACCCGACTGCCCTGGTGTTCACGCCTCAAGATCAGCCGATTCCCCGACGAACCAAGGGACCATACCGCGACCTTCAACGGGAGCACATCCGGTAAACGCGCCGCCGGGTTACCCTTGCCAGACGGGGACAGCCGGCAATACCATGCCGCCACCACCATCACGATTCCGCACACCAGCAGGTCATTACAACAATCCCATGGACAACGTGTACGCAGCAACGCTCGCATTAAACCAGATTCCTGTGGGAGACTCGCCTCATGCGGAAGGAACCCGACGAGCAATCGATCTGCTACGCACCGCGGTAGCACAGCAAGCCAATTATCCGGATCATAGAAGCGGGATGCATGGGACGCCGTACGCCAGTCAGCAACAGGGCAATGTCCAAACAAGTGCGGCACAACGAAGGGAAGAGCAGCAGCAAATGCCGCCTCCACCGCGTATCCAGACAGTACCAGTAGTATCAGCAGCGCAGGCGGTGGTGGACAGTTCCAGAGCCAGAAGAGCCGGGGCCGGGTCTGCAGCACACGAGTTACCGGCGGTGCCGCACGCGGTACCCAGCCGGGTCACGCGTTTCCGGGCAAGACCAGCCCCAACCACCCTTGCGGGACCAAAGTGCCTCTCGGACGATCAGGGCAGAACCTTACCCGGAGAAATTCAAAGAACCGGGGAAAGTAGTGAATTATGAGCCAACAATGGATCCGGAAACGTGGTTGAGCAGCTACGAGATGGCAATGTCAATTCGCAATGCATCCGAGAATCTCCAAGCCAAGTTCATGTACTTGATGATGTCAGAGGGAGCGCAAAGTTGTGGTTTACCAATTTACCGGAGAAGTCGATCAAATCGTGGGAGGAGCTAAAAACCGCATTTATCAAACACTTCCATGGGACATGTAAGAAGTTATTTACTATTGATGATTTAGAAAGATGCGTTCAGAAGAAAGGAGAGTCAGCACGCAGCTGGGTACGCCGGGTTATGGAGATACTCCACTCGTCTACAGATATCCAACCAAAGGACGCGCTACAAGCCATGGCGAAAACATGTAAGTATGTTCCCTTAGTGCAAAAGCTAACCCGCATGAAATCCAGTAGAAATGCAGCGGAGGTTACGATGGGAGAGTTAATGGATGCATGCAAGCACGCTGCAACGGATACTACAGAGGAGGAAGTTGATGACAAGAAGGCAAAAGCAAACGCAAGTAACAGTGGGAAAACCGGCAATGGATCGGCGCCAAACAATAATGGAAGTAACCAAACAAGCGCCCGTTTGAGGGAATTCCGAGTTTGTAGCCAATACGGAGGCCGGTCTTCAAGACCTAGATCCGAAGGGAATTTTAATACTGGAAATCACAATGGGGGACACTACCAAGGACCTCCAAGACCAAGCAACAGTTGGGACATATTTAGGATGGCGTGCCCGAAGCATAGCAGGAATGGCAAGCCGGCCAATCATTCATTGGAGCAATGTGCCGACTTACAAAGGTGGAAGAACGAGGAAGTGAACAGAGCTATGCGAGGTGCGGGCCGAGGAGGAGGTCCGGGTCTAGGTGGAAACTTGGGTAACGGACCGCCCCCAGCCGGCAATCCGCCCGCTGGAAGTCAAGGTAACAATCAAGGTGAGCAGGAGGTTTTCAAGCTAACCCCAAACAGCTGGGTCAATATCATGTGCACACTACTGGAGGCTCTAGCAAGGATAGGAAGATACTGAAACAAGCAGTTAATTCGGTCTCTTCCGCTGTTCCAAGATATTTGAGGTGGTCAGAACAGGAGGTAACATGGAGCAGGAGAGATCACCCGACAGGATTGATCACCCGGAGTCTTAGCGTTGGTAGTAGCACCACAGGTCAACGGTTACGAGCTAAAGAAAGTCTTGATGGATGGAGGGAGTAGTATCAACATCCTATACTGGGAAACTTTCCTGCGCATGGGCTTAAGGAATCACAGCTGCAAAAAAGTACAACAGTTTTTCACGGATAGTGCCAGGTCATTCGGCATGCCCCGAAGGAAAAGTGGCACTGGAAGTAGCTTTCGGGGAGTCAAAGGACAATTATCGAGTCGAGTGGCTTACCTTTGAGGTAGTAAAGTTGCGCAGTCCTTATCATGCATTGTTTGGAAGGCCGGCTTATGCCAAGTTCATGGCAAGACCGTGTTATGTACCTACAGCTGAAGATCCCGGGTCCTAAGAAGACCATCACCATACATGGAAATCGAGATATAGCAGCTGAATGTGATGAGGGAGATGCGGCGATGGCCGAGCAAGCTTGCAGGAAGGAAGAGCTCAAACATTATCGTTCTAAGGTGGACCTAGAAGAGAGGACGACGTCAAAAAAGCCAACCCCTGAAGGGGACAAAGCAAAGATTAGGGCAGAAAAGGACCTTAAGATGGTAGGTTTCATCAGGGGCGAACCTTCCAAATCCCCTAATAGAGAAGAAGACGTACTGCCACACGCAGCTGATCACGCTTCAAGGACGGTATACCCGGATTGGCTAGCAAATCCGATACTCGTTATGAAAAGGCCCAGCGAATGGAGAATATGCATCGGCCACGCCAGTGTGAGGCCGATTCCCGAGAACAATTAAAGCAGTGTAATCGACGGCAGGTTTCATACGCACTCTTTTCCTTACCAGGGTACCTAAGGGACTGGAAGGTTTTTAACGAGGCGGCCTGCTGATTCAAAAAAGAAATTTTTATCAATAAAAGAAGATGGTTTCAAGTCTTATCATGATCCTTGCTTCAGTTACAAGTAAGTAACGTTTTTATTATCAACACATCAATATCATCGAAATACATTGCGTGAATATAGGTCTCCGGGGGGCGATCTGCTTCAATAAGTAATCTCAAACCCGGAGACCCGCCATGATGCCTATGAGTTATGGGGGCTGATTACTCGTAGAAACGGGTGCGGCTACAATCCTATAACTGGACGAAGGAGCCAAATTTCTTGATTATTCTTACTTAAGCTCGATGTGACTCGCGCTAAAGTGGCATGATCTGTTCACGTACGATTACAATCAAACTATGCAGCCCAATGGGGCTTGCTTGATCTTGTTTTTCGTATAGATGCAACGACATGGTATCCACGCGAAAGCCGGCTTACAGTACAAGATAATCAAAAGGGTCATCTAAACCACAAGTCCATGCAGAGTATAAGGCTAAAAAAGCCGGAAACTCAACAAGTATTAAGCATGACTTCAGTATTTATGTGAACAGCTATTGGTATTCAGCTTGGTAAACAGCAGTATGTCATCTGAGAAAGGCCACGCCCCCATAGCTCGTACTTTGGGTCATGGGGACTGGGGACTTCGAAACAGAAACAAACTGTTTAACTACCAAAGCCTGTAAACCTTAATTTCCGAGTATTGGGGACTTAAAGAAAGTTCATCTATCAAAACCTACGATACTCGGTTAGCCGAGTCTCAAAAGGAAATTGAAAACAAGAGTTCGAAGTATCGAGAATAAGCTTATAAGTAACACAAGGATGGATATTATCAAAAGCCAGGGGAGGCAAAGAGTTATCATAAGTTCACAAACGCAAAGTCATAGTGTCAGCATCAATGGTGCACAGGCGCACCGCAAAAAAAATCATATCAGTCTCGAGAAACGCAAAGCACCAGGCAGCATCCTACTCGGCATCCTGAGAGCGGTCCTCCGGGTCTAAGTCTTGGACTTGCTCCTTGGCCTTGCCAGCAGTTTTACCCGGGCTCTTCACATCTGGACGAACAGGCGGAGGCACGGCTGGGGTAGAGGTAGACGGCTTTACGCCCAGCTCTGCTTCCCTCTTTGCAGCCTCTTCCTTCCTCCTAGCCAGATCAGTCGACCATTTGTCCAACATATCAATAGGGGGGGGGTGCCTCCACCAGGATAACCTTGCCCTCAGAATCATACGAGCTCATAATCGTGTTTAGATCCATCTTGTCGGCCAAAGCTGTGGCTGAAGGACGTACCGCAGATTGTATAGCTTTGAAATCCTGGGGCTTGAATTTGGATCCGTCAGCTTTAAACTCTGGGAACCCGGATACTACCTTCGCCGGGTCAAGCTTTGGAAAATAAGCCTTCGCCAGCGTTAAAGCCCGGGTCATCCCAATTCGGCAGGACGAACGCTTCAGTATTTCAATCCATCCAGGCGCTGTGGAAAAGGCCTGCATAAGGTTCTCCTCGCCCGGGTATACCTCAGAAGGCCACTTGATAGCATCCAGCAAAAGTTTCGTGCCGGCAAAAAACGTCCGGAGCACAGTCTTCAGAGTTTTAACTTGAGTAATGGCATTCTCCTCCGGAGCAGCAAGGTTAGCACCTGCAATCGAAAAACACAAAAGCATATCAGTAATTTTGGTTATTACAACGGCAAAATGGAGGTAAGCAAGCTAGTTGCAGATAAACAAACTTACTTAGCAAAATACGGTAAGTGTCCGTAATCTGAGTCGATAAGTTCTTCAGCGAGGATTGGGCGGCATTGTACTTCTTCTTGTATGTGGAGACATCTTTTTTCAAAGTCTTTAACTCCGCTTCAAGGGCCTCCCTACGCTTAACTTCAGCCAGCAAGAGCTGCTCAGCCTTAAGTAACGCTTCATCTGACTGAGTAATCTCTGCCTGCAAAGACCGGGTGAAGCTGTAAGCCGGATATCACGAGAGTATTTCCTCTGAGGAAATGATTACCGAAAAGTATTATGCGAAGTACCGAGGATAATTACAAAAAAATTATACTCGGGACTTGGGGACTGGATGTATAATAAAGAGTATCAAGTAAAAGTTACCTGATGTGCTGCAGCCATACGCTCTAGGACATTTCCCTCTGAAGCTTTCATGGCGAGAAGAGCGCTCATCAGCTGGTTAAAGTCAGCGTTATCCGAGTTAGATGGCTCGGGTACCTGGAAAGTGGGAAAAGGAGCGTTTCTTGTAACAGGAGGTGGCACCCGGGTCATCCGAATATCGGAGTTTGGTCCTCCTCCCGCGCTCGAAGTTGTTCCCGTCTCCTTCTCGCCTGCGTGCGAAGCGATGGGATACCCAGTATCATGCCTAGCCAGCTCCGGTGACGACGCTTGCTCGTCGCCAGTTGCAGCGAATGCGTCATCGGCCGGCTTATTCTTGACTCGGACCTCAACCTCCGTGCCCTCTTCGTCGCTAATAACAACCGTGGCTCTGTAGAAGGTACGAAGGTGCAGTTAGTTTTTAGCTGTGAAAAGGTGATAAAGTTTGGTATAACTCTAAGGAAAGGAGTTTACCCGGTGTTCACCGGGAAGTCCGAGGGGAAGCCGTCACTAGACCCGGAAGAGACTGAAAAATGGCAAGAAAGGTCTGGGATTACATTACAAAGGAATGCCCGGAAAGAAATTTTGTTTACAATAAATACCAGGGTGTTGAACCGGGGGCGGCGAAGCGACCGGTTAAGGGTCTCGTTGCCCGGATGGTTCCGGGTTACTCGGCGCCTAGTCGCGGGTGGCTCCTTCAGTTATGGTCAAAAGGGGTGGAGATGGGGTTAGCCCCGGAGTGACGTTATGGGAACAAAAAACCAAAGTGTAAGGAGATGAAGTAAAAACCTGGAGGGCTATCCTCTGGGATTTCCTCTTTGTTCCGGCTTTGGTGGCCAGCTCCGGCTCTTCCTCCTCGCTGGCGGATCCGCCCCTGCTGTCCGTTTCTTCTTCTTCGCTTTGGTCCTCTTGCTCTGAAAAATATCCGAGTTATAGCATAAAGAAGAAGAAAAGGCAGGATATAACGTGTACAAGGGAATCAAGTATGTACCTTCATCCGAGTTAACAACATTGTCTTCCTCCTCCGCATCTTCGGAATTAGGAGGGGTGTCGACCGTCCAAAAGTCATCATCGGCCTGAGGAGAAGATGCCCAGATAGTGATTAATATCGAGTCAAGAGAAGAGAATAAAAGTAAGCTGTTAGAAGTCAAAATCAAGAGGTAGGAAACTTACTGCGGGGGCTGGATTCTCGAGGGTAAAAGGTTCTAGTCCGGCTATGCTCCGGATCACCTCGAGCTTCTCTGTTAAAAAACCCTTGATCGTCTTGTTCATATCATTAGGAGCAAGGGTGCTAGGAGAGTATCGGATAGGGTCTGTGGGAAGACCCGAGTATTCGCACATCAGCTTCTCACGAATGGAGTTTGGCTGGATGCGGAAGCTGACCCAGGTCTTCACCAGGTTTAGCCCGATGAGACCTCGGGCTGACAAGATGGAGATCCTAGCTAGCAAAGGCAAGATCGCCTCCCTGTCCGAGTCAGGGGCGAAGGCGTTGAAAGTCTCGGAGATGTCAAGCTGACCCTCCGAGTAACCCGGCAACTTCTTTTCGCCGGGTGGAGAGGTATCCTGGCAGTAGAAGTATGAGAGCTGCCAGTGCTTCACATGAGAATTGAGAGTAATAGGAGGCATCAGGGAGTTCTTGCGGCGCTGGATGGAAACCCCGCCGCAAGTAAGAAGTGCGCCGTCGCCGCTTTCGCGACACGGCTTGCACTGAAAAAGTTCGACGAAAAGAGCCAGACTTGGCGGAGTGCACAAGTAAGACTCGGAAAGAACGATAAAATGGGAGATGTTTAAAATGGAGTTTGGGCCTATATCGAAAATACGGAGTTTGTAGTGGTCTAGGACGTCGCGGAAGAAAGGGTGACCCGGAGGCCTGAAGCCCCGGGTCACGTGTTCAACGAAACATATTACCTCGTCCGTTGCTGGGGAAGGTCGGGTTTCGTTGCCTGGTACTCTCCAGTGGATAGCTTCCTGTGGAGGTAGGGTTCCAAGCTCGACCAACTCCTCCAGTTTGGCCGTGGTAACAGAGGATTTCCCCCAATTGGCTGATATGGAGTTTGTGGAAATGAGCCGTTAAGAGTTGGGTTTGTTCCTTGAGCTCTATTTTATAACCGCCCGGATGGAAGGGCTTAGCCTAACGGTCGAGACCCGGGGAGTGCGGAGTAATTGGCCATTTCGAAATTTGAAAGGCACGTTTTATGCGCAGACCAATATGATCCAGAGAAAAAGGAAGGGGAAATTGCCTTCCTCGTATCAGCGGTAATTATCAAGAAGGATGTGGGGTCAGGGAGTTTTCTATTAAGATTTAAGTCTGGGAGATTAAGGGAGAACCTAAGAAGGGAGAGCCGGGTCTTTACCTGGCTTCCTTGGTACCAGTCACGGCTATTCGTCGACGCGCTGCGTCTTGATCCTCATGTGTTTGCATCTAATATTTCTGTAGGGAATAGCCAACGCTTCGAAGAGTAAATCTTGGAAGCCCAAGCTATTCTGGGGACTACTGATGAGGGGATAGTAACCCGGTATCCCAACTCCCAGGTGTGACCCGGCCCAAACGGCGGCTGGACCAAATCCGGCTAAAGACAAAGAAGCTTCTGGAAGGCCCAGGGCATGTAACATTCGTGACCCGGATTGTGGGTTGCGGTAAGGAAAGTTAGGGTTTGTGTATAGAGTTCGAGTAGGACTCAGGAGGCGCTTTGTAAAGGCAAGCCAAGGGGGGTATGAGTGCTATATAAACCAACCCCTAGGCTTAGCCTCGGGGAGATTCAAGTCATAGTTGTAACACCTGTTATCGAGTATCCAGTATAATCATATCGAGAGCCGGCGAGTTGCTTTCCGGTTCTTAGATTGCTTTCGCCATGTCCTCCTTCGAGCTAAACCCTCTCCCAAATACCTGTGACGACTTACCCCAAGATCAGTTACCCCAGGTAACATCTGCCGTGATTATCCCACGACAGGGTGGCCCCCCCTGTCAGCTGCTGTGTGGCGCTGCTGCCACGCATGCATGCCACGCTGGCCCCTTGGCCCACTGGCAGTGACCCTAGCTAGGTCACTGCGCGGTGCAGAAAGTTTTCTGTCTAGTTTTTTTTTAATCTAAATCCTTTTAAAATTACAGTTTGGTCCTTAAACTTAAATTGCTAATAACTTTCATTTTATAAATCCAAATAATAAAAGTAAAATATGTACCCTGCCCCAAATTTAATTATCTAACTATCTAAAGCATTTGTATTCTGTTTTGAATAATTCAAATGCATCCAAAATTCAAATTCAAACAATTCATTTGCAATTTGAATAATTGCATAACTAATTCATCCTTAATCCAAATAATGCAAATAAAATATGTTTTCCATGCTATTTCAAACCATCTTTTCAAATATAATTTTGTTTCATGATTTGAATAATTAAAATTGCTTAAATAATTTAAACCTTGTTTAAATCATTTAAATTTGCTAAATTCATAACTTTCTTAAATTAAATTATTATTGAACATGCAAAATATGTTTCAAACCAGAAAAACATAACCTTTTCAAATATAAATTTGAATTTATGTTTGGAACAAATAAAATTCAAATAATATTCAAACTTGTTTTAAATTCATTTAAAACTTGTTCAAACTTGTTTAATTCATAATTAAATCATTGTAATTCCTTTTCAATAATTAAAACATGTAATCCACCTAAAATTTTGTATACTTTCCAAATATGAATTTTGTTATTTATTTTGAACAATTTAAATTGCTGAAAACAACAAATAATTGTGTAACACCCTTAAGTAACCCAAAATTTCTTAATTTAATAAATAAATTTCTAAATTGGTAAACCTTATTCCCAATTGATTCTATTGTTGTTATTTTTCTGTTTTCCTCATCCATGCATCATACTAATCCACTTTCACCTGTTGGTTAGTTGGAAAACAATTGTTTCAACCATAATTCATGGGCTTTTCATATGCAACTCAAGTTGCCTATGGGTCCATTTAAATTGTGTTACCATGTCAACTAGTTTATGTTGATGCATCCATTAACTTGACATGCATCATCCCATGATTGTGCATTATGCCATGTTATTGATTGTTTATCTTTCTGCATTGTTTGTTTGCTTCTTCTCGGATAGACGACGACGTTGAGACAAACGATACTTACGACACCCCTTCTGAGGATCTAGCTCAGTACCAGGCTACTGAGTTTGCAGGCAAGTTATCACTCACATGAACCATTGTGTTCCTTTCAACATTGGATACCGATACTTTCCGTTGTCTATTTTGCTAGCCCTATGAATAGTTGTTTCTGTTACGAACCTATCACATGTTACCCTTAAACCCTGATATTGCCTCACCTCCACTCCTAATAACCCCTTTGTTTGCGCCCGTGTCGTACTAGCATGCTTAGGGTTGTTCTGCTCGAGTCTGTTACCCGTTACTTTCCGTTACTATATTTCTATTATGTTCTGGGGCTCGATGTTAAACAACAACCTGTTAATTTTGAGGTAATAATAACTTGCTGATAAGGCACCGGCAGGAGGCCCGGCGTGGTTTTGAGGCCTGCTAGTGTCGACCCTAATAGGAAAAGGGTCTTGTCTACTGATCCATGATGAGCGCACTATCCGCATGTGGGAAGCGTGTATGGGCGCCCCCCTCAATTTGATTCGATTCGCATCTCGTCCAAATCGCCTCATTTAGTTCGGGTTTTCCATTTGCCGCACGCATATGCAGGTACGAACCCGAGGCCAGGGTGGAACTTTTGTAGTCGGCATTTAGGGAGACACGTTCTTAGAGTGCTATGAGGGTCCCCTTTTTCTTCGTGGGGCTTGATTAGCCGTGCGCTCACTGCACGGGGTTCTTTGGGCTTGATGCGAAGAAGAGTTGAGTTGTGTAGAGTGCCTCGCTTGGTGGGTTTGATTCCCGTCTGGCGGGATATTCTTACGTGTACGGCCAAATTGGTGCACCCCTGCAGGGATAAATCTTCTCGAGAAGCCGTGTTTTCCGCGGTTATGGTTAACTTGGTGAAAGTACTGGCTAACAAGTACTCAGAACAACTTACACCTAACTAATGCTAACTTGACTAGCAATAGTCTCATTGACACAATAACTTGACCCATCATTAATCCAACTGTGTGAGTTATCCTTGGATTGCTTCTTTGGATAAGGGGCGAGATCCAGGATGGGTTTGCTTGGAGTTAGTTATAGTTGGTTACGATACGCTATCTTATCCCCTTTCTGATAGCCGGAAGTTGTATCATGTTTCTGTAGTTGGTTAGTGCAGCCAGTTGCAGCATCTTTTATATCCCCTTTCTTCCGTTGAACCCAAGGCATCTGTGCTTGGTGTTGATGGGTTACACTTTGGTGAATTGTGAGTCTTGCTTGCCAGTACGTTTATGTACTGACCCCTTTGGGGCTGTGGTTTCCGCAGACTACGCTTACGAGGATCCCCGTGACGGCTACTACGTGGAGTTTGACGAGGCTGCTGACGAGTAGGTAGCGGACCCGGGCAGGATCCGAGACATCGTGGATGGGCTCCGTCTTTTCGTTTCTGGCTTCTTAAGCCTATTTGGATTTGTCTGTACTCAGACCCTTTGAATGCTTCCGCTGAGATGTAATGATGTTATGTTGGGACATGTGTCCTCTGGATGATTGTATTTGCTATCTCTGCTCTAGTGAGAGCTATTTGCAACTTATTTCCATTTATTTGTGTCTTAGAGATATGTTGTGCTATCATTCTGTTAAACGCCATTGACGTACCATGTGTGTATGGTATGAAGTACTTCAATGGAAGTATCCTGATTTCTATGGGATGGTTTACGTAGACGCTGAACAGATAGGGGTTGGTTGTCACACATACGTGTGTTGGCCTACTCGTAAGAGATGCGGGTGCCGGTAAGCCCCGTAATCCAATCCACTACTGTTCAACGGAACTGCGAGTATCCTTTAGAAGTCCGGGTGCGACACCACCCATATCCGGCACCGCCCTTTCCGTCACGCCCGGCTCGGACGCAAAAGGCTGGCTGGTCTGCAAGGGCTCCTCCTCCCTAGTAACCATGTTCTCTTCCGCAGCTGCGACCGGGGTGTCGGGAGCAGCAACAGGAGAAGGTTGTGCCCCTCTCCGGGCAACAGACTTGAGCTTCTTCAGCCTTTTTGGCTTCAATGTTGTTGGAGCCA
Organism: Alopecurus myosuroides; assembly: GCA_028641055.1. Lineage (NCBI taxonomy): Eukaryota > Viridiplantae > Streptophyta > Magnoliopsida > Poales > Poaceae > Alopecurus > Alopecurus myosuroides. Next base: position 587,305,611 of record CM054057.1, on the reverse strand, counting down.
GGCTAGAAAGAAAATTTCCGAGAAATTAGAATTCCGAGAAAAAGGAATGAAATTCCGAGAAAACGTAAACCCGAATGTCTTACCTGGAGGTAGCGACGGGAACCCCGTCAAGGTCGATTATTTCCTGGGTAGCAGAAGGTTTCTTGCACTTCTGCCCACCTGCAAAGTTAGCACGCATTGCGTCTAACTCGGCATCGGTCGCAAGGTCCTCCTCAAGAAGATCAACAAGCTGTCAAAAAAGGACAAAGTTTGAGTTAAAATAAATATCCGACAAAGAAAGAACGCAAAACCAAAGCCCAAAATGAATAGTCATACCTTTGGAGCTGGGTTTGTCGCCGTATACATCGGCCAACTTTCCTCATATTGGTCGCGAGTTGCGACCAACTGGTTGACGCGCTTCCTTAAATCTTTGGCCAACAAAGATTTGTTTGTTGTCCGCATTGCATCTTCGACTCCCGAGTATTCACACATGAGCCGGGGACCATGATGGGCCAGGGCCTGAATCCGCCTTTCTAACCAGCATAGGACTGTGTCTTGGCGATGCGCCGCTTGATCCTAAGCAGATCCGGCGGTAGAGTCTAAACTGCCTCCACTGCCCAGTTGTCCTGGGGAGTGGCAGCGTAGTTGACAAAAGGAGGAATTCCCGTATCCTTTCCAGGATACGTGACGTCTTGGTGGTAAAATAAGGAACCCGTCCAAAACTTGACGGATTCCGAGGTTTTGATCTTGGGGAACCAATCCTCCCTAAATCTACGGAGGGTGAAGGATATGGTCCCGCAAGTCGGGAGTGCCCCCTCAGAGGGGTTTCGCTTAACCCCGAAACTGTACTGCCAAAAGTCTAGCCTAGGCTCTATCCCTAGATACCCTTCAAAGAGGGCTTGGAACCCGGCTAAATACATAATGGAATTTGGAGGAAGATAGTGGGGTTGAATTTTGTAATGGTTAAGGACCTGGAGGAAGCAGGCGAAAGGTGGGAAACCCATACCTCGGCTGATATGCGAGGTGAGGAGAACCCTTTCCCCGGCTCTCGGCATTGGCTCGGAGTCGTCCTTCTGCCGCCATTTCCCCTTCAATATCAACCCCTCCTTTTCCATAGTCGGGAGGAGGGAAGGAACTAGATTGCACTGGCTCCAGTTCCCGGACATCTCGCTTTCGTCCTCCGCGCCGGCGGCGGTCGTAGCGGCGAGCTCCTCACCCATGAGGACGATCTTTTCTTCCACCGTTTCGACGGTGAAGGGCGGAGGCGGAGCGGAAGACGACGCCGCCAGATTTCCGGCCGCGAGAGGAGGATCCTCGCAGGCCATGCCACCGGCAGTTCCCTTCGGCGCGTTCGCGGCGGCGCGGCTCGGGGAATCAAGCAGGGGGTCGATGTCGTTGATGATGTCGTCGATGTCATGGGCAACGACGTTCTCCTCTGCGGCGCGCGGTGAATCGCTGGATGCCATTTTCGGGCGGCGCAGAGAGGATTCTGAACCTCCGATGGTAAGTTCCGGGACGGTGCGGTGTGCACAGGCTTTGCTCGCACTAGTGACCTTGGCTCGAGAGCAATGGAACTTGAGAGCTGGGAGATGGTGTGAGAGCGGAAGGATTACCAGAGGGCCTGAGGAAGGCTATTTATAGCCGGAAAAGCTTTAAGATGCGCTACAACGGCTCTTTTGACCGTTAGATCTTCGACGTGTGTCACTCGCCGGAAAATCCGGGAAATGAGAGGACGGGTGATTATTTCTATCTCCTCGTTTCCCGCGAGAATCTGTCAGAGATACGTTTCAGGGTTTCACATTTGGAACGCAAACGTCCCTGACGTCAGCATGATTTCATCGCTGACGTAAGGAAGTTCCTTCTCCACGAAGGCTCGTGGAAGAAAAGCCGGATTTTCCCAAAATCCGAGTTTCGCGTTAAAGCATGATTTGAGGGAAAGAAGAATCGTGACGAAGAGCCAACATTTCTCGGAAAAGAATGCAAATTGATGAAAGGTGGCAAATTGGAGTCTCAATCCTTTTTGGGGGCTACAATCGGATATATACCGATTAGGGGTATATCCGGCATTGTCCTAAAGAGCCGGATTACCAGGGTGGCCTGAATGGTAATGGATCACGGTCCATTAGGCGGCCCAGTAAGCTGACGCGCAGAAGGCGGATTCTAGAAGAACCCGGACCACGACCCACGTGGTACGGCTTGGAGTAGAAGGTGGATTCTTGCTTTCCAAGTTAGAAACATACCGTAGTCTTCTAGGTTTCCTTTCTGTAAGCCCTAACCTGGCTATGTATATAAAGCCGTACGGGAGAGAAGAAAGATACGGACAATTAGCTAGAAGGCAACTCGCCAAGAAGTTGATCCTCGTCGAGTTAGCTAAAACAACTCACATTGTAGTCTGTATACTTCAGGCTTCAGCCCTGATTTAGTGAGATTGCAGGAGTAGGAACGCCGCCTAGTTGTGACGTACCGAACCTGGGTAAACTTTGGTGTCCCTGGTTGTCATACTACCACGTTCCCCCCCACGTCTCTATCAGTAGTCTCATGGCACCCTCGTCTATTAACTCTACTTTGATGTCTCGACATCTAGATTAAGGGTTGGTTCAGGCTTTTATTCTCCTTCAATATACTTGTCATTTTGTTTTCCATAAGATATGTTCTTATTTCATAGATGATTAGTTTTATTTAGCTATCCATTCCGTTCCTCTATTAGAGGTTATAACTTGTTGTTATTCATTGGTTGTATCCAGAGATACTTTAGTTGTGCAATTATTGAATTTGAGTAGAAGTGGGGAATGCTTGTGGAATGATGACTTAATAGTAAGTTGATCAACTGGTTCATTGATATGTTGAGATTTCATATGCTCACTTGTATAAGATGATTGAAACAATGAGCATGTGAAGGTTATTGGGGTCTAATGATTTAAGTCCTAGTTGTTAGTTGGTTTCTGAGAGTGTCATACACTACTAGGGAAAAGGCTACCGCAGGCGCACCAAATTAGGCTACCACAGGCGAATTTCAGTTCGCCTGGGACCACATCGCCAGCGGTAATGGCTTACCCCAGGCGAATAACACAATGCGCCTGTGGTAAGTTCGCATACCCCAGGCGAATACACCCTGTGCGCCAGGGGTAAAACTCTTACCTGTGGCGAACAAGCGCTGTGCGCCTGGGGTACAAATGCGTCTGGGGTACTGTGTACTGTTCGCCTGGGGTATGGTTTTGCTGTATCAAAAAATAAAAGAAAAACCAAAATAACAGAATTACAGGAAAATGACAGAATAAGTATCAAGCTGACAGAATAACAACAAAATGACACAATTAAGTTTTATAACATAAATATTTTCGATCATCAACACATCGTCTCGATCATCAACACATAGTTTAACAAAATTATAGTCTCGAAAAGAACCATGCTACTAATAAATCCAGGAGTTAGCTAGTGAGATGGAAATAATTATTTGTTCTAATTTAATTAAACTCGTCATCTACAGCTCTAGCGGGCTGATGTAGTGGATGACCATCATCATGTCCAAGTTGGGGACGTCACTATTCCTCATGGTGATCAGAATAGCTCGTCCAACCGCCATACCAACTCTTGCGGAATGGAACTGCCTCCATGCTTGAGAGTTGAGGATGACCCGACCATCAGCATTATCCCTGGTGATCGGAACTGCGGTGACATGTCCGGATTCTCCACGGCGTACTCCAATGGTACCGGGCTCCATGCCAACACTGTCCGCTACCGCGATGGGTATTTTCTAGAACACAATTCCAAGATAGAATAAAAGCACAAAGTCACATACCAGCCACATTATATTATAAGCAACTACAGGAATAAGAAAGTGTTAAGAAACATACCATGACATGTCCATTGGAGATGTTAGTATTGGTGATGCGATGCACGAAAGGAAAACCGATGTAGCTATCTATCTCGGCAAGTTTCTGAAGGACACGGTCCTTCTCAATCTCGCTAAGATTCGCTCTTTGAGCAACCACCACATGTTTCCATGGGTCCTCCTCGTCCATATCATCCTCAGTGTCCATATCATCCTCAGTGTTCCCAATATCCTCCTCACTCCCGCCATTCTCGCTCGCAATCCCGCCCATATACACAATTTTGATACGAGGTTGTGGTCCTTCCATTGAGAAGTGAATGTAATCACTTCCGCTTAAATTGTACGTGGCGATGATAGCCTGCAACTGTTCCCCGTAGAAGTATGTCTTCGTTCTTTCTTTTTTCACTCGAAGAATGTAGGTGGTCCCGTGAACATTGAAGTCCACATTATTGCCAACTAACTGGTTGAACTCTTGGCGAATATTGCATGGAAGAATCTAAAAAAGAAATATAAAGAATAAACACAAGTCTCAAGCTAGATAGTAAAACGAAAGAACAAGTTAACATAAAAAGAATTGTTAATTACCAACGAATCAACGTCACCGTCGTGGAGCTGAAGCATAAAAGAAGTCCCACTGAATCGTCCTTCGGCACATCGGGACCGACATACGCCGCAAGCCATGTTCTATTAAATTAAGAAAGTACACATAGAGGTTAGAGGAGCATAGCTATCACAAAACAAAGACAAATGGAAGCACCTACCTCTAGTAGTATAATAAGGCAATTGACAGCAGTACAAACGAAATGGAACCTGTCGGAGAGTTTAGGTGATACTTCCAACAGTACACTTTCTTATTTAATCTCACAATTCACAATTCACAGTACTCTAGTAGTATAATAAGGCAATTGACAGCAGTACACACGAAATGTTGTTATTGTGCGTGTTTTTACTCCTATTTAATCTCACAATTCACATTCCTTTTTACTAGTTAAACCTGACTCTATGGTATTCATCTAAACGGAAATACACATTCTCTGAATCCACGACGAATCCTGGAGATATAATGCACTGCAAGTGGTGTTGCCGTAGCCCTGGGTGTGTGTGTTGTTGGACTGCTTAAGTAAACTTGCTTTCTTCTTAGCCTTTCGGCTTGCCCACCTGTGTGTGGTGCTGTGTTTTGTTCTACGGCTTTTGCCGTTTGTAAGGAACCTGCTAAAACTTTGCTGTTCGTGATTTCAATGAAATCGGGGGGCGCTAAGAGCACTGAATCCTGGAGATATAATGCACATTCCTCTGGATCCACGACGACGGGAGCACCGCGGCCACCAGAAGCAGGCGCACATCCTCCACAACGACGACGGGAGGGCCGGAGTGGGCTGGGATGGAGGGGGGATGGGAGGGAGAGGGGCTGACCTGGATCAACGACGACGACGACGACAGAGTGGGCGACGACGGAGTGGGCGACGACCTGCTCTGCTCCTCTCGACACTGGCGACGGCGGCGGCGTGTGGGTTCGTGTGGGTGCGGGTGCGGGTGAGATCTGGTCACTTAGAATACTAAAGCATTGAGCTAGGCACATTGGCACCGGTTTCTAATACAAACCGGTTCGAAAAGAATCTGTCCACTGGGCCCCACACCCTGCCGCAAATGGCCTCATGGCCTTTAGGACCGGTTTGTGGTACCAACCGGTTCTAAAGGATCTGTCCCCTGGGCCCCCTACCTACCCAGCAAATGGCCGCAGGCCTTTAGGACCGGTTTGTGATACAAACCGGTCCTAAAGGCCTGCGGCACCGCAGGCGCGTTACCTAGATAATGCGCCTGCGCTAAATTTCGTAGGATTTTGGTTTGCGCGGTCCCACATGGCATTACCCCAGGCGCATGTCCTGCCAAAAGCGCCTGTGAAAAAGATTACCCCAGGCGCATTTTCTCGATGATGCGCCTGTGCTAAGATTTTCTAAATTACACAGCCCCGCGGCCTGGGACACATCGAGCAATACGAATGCTATAATATGTGGCTCCCCCACGTTGGTTTTCACTTAAAAAATACATACATATGAAAGTTAACATGTGCAAAAAAAATTAATGTCGCATCGAGCGTAAATAGATTGGTTTAGCGAGATACCGCAAGTGTTTCTCTCTAAAAACACATTGTACATATAGCTATTAGCATGTTATATCGCGAGTATTTCCCTCTCTCAACCTTTCGTCACAATATTAGTCTTGCCTTTCTTGGTCGATGTTGAATACGTGACCGCCATATTGTGACTTCTTCTTGTGAATGGAAGACCTGCCCTAGGTAGTGTGGTCCTGCTTCTTCTTGTGGTGTATGGTGCATCGTCTTCACCGGGTTCTTCCATCATCGGGTCTCCGACTAAGCCGTCGAAGTCCTTCTCATCGGCGACTCCATCCATTCCGACGAGGGCCCTTTTTCCTCTCCTTACGACAACACGACTAGGCTTTGCCGGGTCGGTTATGAAGAAGCATTGCTCCACGTGCTTAGCCAATACCCAGGGCTCATTTTGCGCGGTGGGGTTCTTGGACTTGGGTTTGTTGGCTTCAGACATCGACATAGTGGTGAAATATTCGTCTTCTTTCGTGACGTTTGTAGCCCATCTGACATGGAACATCGGCAGCTTTACCCCAACGTAGTCAAGCTCCCAGATTTCCTCGATCTTTCCGTAGTATCTTCTAACCTCTTCGCCCGTGTAAGATTCCATCGTTATAGACGAGTTTTGATAGTCGCTACTTTTGTCTCTTTCCTCCGTGTAGAATGTGTACCCATTGATGTCGTATGCTTGATAAGTCATCAGATTGGGCGCGGGGCCATATGACAAGGCCAATACAATTTTATCTTTCTCACATGTCATTGGCGGGGGATCGGCATCAATCTGCTTCTTGAACCATGTCGCGAAAGAGGAGTTGTGTGCTCTAAATATCTCATCTTCCGTCATCGGCCTGCGAGCACTTTTTTTTATCACGGTTTTGTGCTCTTCTATCCAAGGGTCGACATCGTCGATGTGTTGTAACACTACTAGGTGGGCCCTTTCAAAGTCGGCTCTCCGACCACAGGAGTCCACGTCCATTACCCTTTTGCCAGTGTTGTGGCCTACCCCCATGAACCTGTCAAGGTGCTTGCTCGCGGGCAAACCAACAGCTGGCTTCTCATCGCCTAGGAAATTCTTGCAGAAAGAGATGCATTCTTCGGTGAGAAATCCCTGGACGATGCTTCCATCCGGGTGTGCCCTATTACGAACGAATGATTTGATGATCCCGTTCATTCTTTCTAACGCCATCATGTTGTGCAAGAATGCCGGCCCAAGATTGGTGATATCGTCCACGATATGGACCAAGAGATGTACCATAATATCAAAGAAGGCAGGTGGGAAATACATCTCAAGCTCGCATAGGATGGTGACGATCTCTTCCTGCAGCCTTCCGAGTTTCTTCACGCTTATCGACTTCCGAGTGATGACATCGAAAAAGTTACAAAGGCCAGTGAGCGTTTGACGGACGTGCGGTTCCATTATCCCTCTGATTGCAACCGGAAGTATCTGCGTCATCATCACGTGACAGTCATGAGACTTCATCCCGCTGAAGATTTTTTTCTCCGCGTCTAGGTATCTGCTTATCAGCCCCGCGTAACCTAAGGGAAATTTCACTCCGAGGAGGCATGTGAATATTTGCGCGAGCTTGTCGGGGCTTAGAGTGAAGCAAGAGGGTTTCAGGCGGTGAGTTTGGTGTTTCTTAGCCGTTTTCCGCTTGCGGTCGTCCATCTCCTCCACCCCATCCTCGTCCTCCTCCGTCTGTTCACGCGTAGAAGGCGGTAAGTGAAGCTCGCTCCTGATATTCAGGGCCATCAGGTCGTATCTTGATTTTGGCCCGTCTTTGGTCCTATCTGGCATGTTGAACAGGGTGCCAAGCAAGCTCTCACACACAATCTTCGTGATATGCATGACATCAAGGCAGTGAGGCACTCCGAGGATTGGCCAGTACCGCAAGTCCCAAAACACGGACCTCCTTTTCCATACCCCCAAGAGCGGTCCTTCTGGCGGAGGACACTTTTTCTCTCCTCGCTTCCGCTTTTGTACCTTTCCCGACGGAAGACACGTTTTCCAATTCTTCAATAGAGTATTGATCTCTTCTCCTCTTCTCTTGCGTGGAGGTAGATCGAGCTCATCTTTACCGTTGAACAGGTCTCCGCGCTTTCTCCACGGGTCGTTCAGTGGTAGCCACATTCGATGCCTCATGTATACGGTTTTAGAAGATCCGGGATCCTTGTGTAGCTGTAGAAACGGGGTAAATTCCATGCACCTGACACAAGCCTTGTGTCCATGGCACACCTGACACGCAATATATCCGTATCCGAGATAGTCCTGCACCGTCGTGATCAGTGCGGCTCTCATACGAAAAGTTTCTTCTTTGAAGGCGTCCCATGTTTCCACCCATTCCTCCCACAACGTGTCTAGCTCCTCCTTCAATAACTCGAGATACAGGTTGATATCGCTCCCTGGCTGGGTCGGCCCTTGAATCAGCATACTCATGTGTATGTACTTCCTCTTCAGACACAACCACGGGGGGGTTGTACATCCATACAAACACGGGCCAGGTGCTATGTTTGCTGCTCTGATTGCCAAACGGATTGAGACCGTCGGTGCTCGCACCAAGCCTGATGTTCCTTGGGTCGTTCCCGAATTCCTCATCGAATGCGTCTAATGCTTTCCACTGACGTGCATCCGAAGGGTGTGTTAGCACTGGTTTTTCAACACGTTCTGGATCGCTCAGCACCGCCTTCTTTCTGTCCTCGTGCCAGCGCATGAGCTTTGCTTCCTTGGGGTCCACGAAGTACCGCTGCAGACGGGGAATGAGTGGAAAGTACCACACAACTTTCCTAGGAGCTTTCTTCGTCCCCCTCTTGTAACGATCAACACCGCACACCGTACATTTGATCTAGTCCGTGTGCTCGTTACGGTAAATTATGCAGTCACGGACGCAAGCGTGGTATTTTGTGTGCGGTAAATCGAGGGGGCACACGATTTTCTTGGCCTCCTGTAGACTACTAGCACATGTGTTCCCTTCAGGTAAGTGCGTCTTGAGGTATCGCAGAAGATCGTCCATCTGTGTTTTGCCTTCATCTCAAGAAGATCCAGAGCTACTCTCAAGCGTGACTCCTCCGCCCCGCGACTTGCGTCATACAACGGAGTTGCAGAGTCTATCTCTAGTTGCGTGATCTTAGATTTACGTCTGGCGTCGGTCGACGTGTTCTTCAGAAGAAGATCTTGAACATGAGGGTCCCGCACGACTGAAGTTAGCAGAGTGTTCATGTCCTCGTCTGCATGTTGCTGATCACCATGACTCCCTTCTTCTTCATTATAGTCGTCTCCGTGGACAACCGCCTCTTCGTCCTCTCCATTGCCATGTTCAGACTCCTCCTGATCATCTTCACATGTCGCCGCCCAATTGGTCTCGACGTTATCATCGTCTTCATCGTCATCCGTCCACTTAGTGTGGCCCTCCATGAAACTATACCTGAGCAGGTGCTTCTCCACATTACCAGAATCTGGTTTGAACAAAGACCCCAGCTTGCATTTCCGACACGGACACTCTATCTCGGTGCGGTTGTTTCGATGCATCTCGGCCGTCGCGCGTCGCACGTATCTATGCACCACGCTTGTCCTCATCGCAATGACCATTGCTACAAAATGCAAGAGAGAGAGGTTTCATTAACTAGATCCGGTTTTCACGGAAAAATTCGGCATGACCTTCCTACAAAAGGTGTAACGCGGAGCGCCAGAAATTTGCCGAAAAGGAAATGAATCAACATTTCGGCAAAACATTGGCAACTCATCCTCATGGCAACACAATAAAATGAAAAAGAGAACGAATTCTCATCCACCGACCAATCCCACGCACCTATTAAGATGACACACAATGCAAAATATATAGACGCGATGACGACGTCGAAGATCACCGAAGAGACGACCGATAAGAGATTGATAGATCTAGAAGTAGCTAGTGGTGCATTTGTGGTAAGATCTAGTGTCCGGTTAGTATATCTAGTGGAGAGATTTGGAAGAGGGAAAGTGGGGTAGCATACTAGCTAAAATATAACAAACATGATTGGTTAAATTAGCTAAAAATGGTGGAGGGGTATGGGGGATTGAGCTAGGAGCACTAATGGCTCGAGTTTGGACTAGTGAGTGAGTGAGTGGGGTGGATAGGGGTGGTGGTGGGTGGCTGGCCGCACTTATATTGGGGACAAATATTACCCCAGGCGAATATTCTATGGGAAGCGCCTGCGCTAAGTGGTGCTACCCCAGGCTATTCTTTGTCCCAGGCGAACAACGAACCTGTGCGCCTGCGCTAAAGGGAGCTACCCCAGTCCACTTTTTACCCCAGGCGCTTCGTTACTTACTCGCCTGTGGTATCTGTTATACCGCAGGCGAACTGGGAATCTATTCGCCTGCGGTAAAGGAAGCGTGCCAGGGTCGGCCGTGGTTGGCCCTGCCACACTTTACCCCAGGCGCTTCCGGTTTCTGTTCGCCTGGGGTAACAGGCCTACCCCAGGCGCACTTGCTGGCGCTTCGCCTGCGCTAATTAACCCAGGCGCACAGGTTTTCTTGTTCGCCTGTGGTAGGATATACTGCTATAAGCAAATCTCTAGTAGTGATATTGTTACTTTATGTTCTTCTCTTTATTACCTTTGTCACTCATAATGCCGATGTAGAGGTTTGGGAATATCATATGTAATGATCTAGGTTTAACATTAGCTTAAGAAGATCTATTTCTTCTTTTAGGTACTTCATTTATAGTTGATGAGATATGTACATACTCTATAAATATGTTATTACAATTATTATATCATTTCCTACTTGTGGGTTTTGAGTTAAGACTTGTGGTTTTCAGTTGTGTTCTATTTGAAACTTTCTGATTTACTTGTGAAGGTTCACTTAATAGTCATTAGATAATTTAGAAAGATGATGTGTGAATTGATTTATAACTTGAAGAGTTATTGTTGGGTAGGACATGACATCTTTGTTGATGAGATGTTTCAATTATGCATTACTATCTTGTGGAAGTGTGATCATCAGCTAGGTGATTTGGTTACCCACCCCTATTTGAGTTCTAGATACCTAGTGAATTATCCCAAGTCACTTATAGACTTGTGGTAAAGGTTGTTGAGGGTTTGTGTTTGATCATAACCAATTATGGTTTGTCTTATCAAATGATTTGATTCGTAAGATACATATTATAATGATCACTCCAAATGTACTCTTGATGAGATGATCTAAACCTATTTCATCCTCTCAAGTGAAACATTGGTCACTTTTCTTCGTTTAAACTTTCACGCCAAAATTTCCGTATTTTTAGATGCATGCTTCGCAAATGCACATATTATATTTAGATCCTTATAACCTCCCAAACACTGGGACGTTACAGGTTCTTTCATCCTCAAGATCGCCTGAATTTTCTCCGGGTTGGCTTCAATTCCTCGGGCAGAGACCAGATAGCCGAGGGGTTGTCCAGCAGGAACCCCGAAGACGCATTTTGTCGGGTTGAGCTTGATTCTGTGTGCGTTGAGGGCATCAAATATCTCCCTGATGTTCTCGAGGAATGTGTCCTCCACTCGAGTCTTGATGACGATATCGTTAACGTACACTTGTACGTTCTTGCCATTGAGCTTGGCGAGGCATTTTTGCATGCATCACTGATATGTTGCGCCTGCGTTTTTTAGCCCGAAGGGCATTGTCGTGTAGCAGTATACACCGTGTGGTGTGATGAATGTTTTCTTCTCCTCATCCTCCTTCTTCATCCTGATTTGGTTGTATCCCGAGTAGGCGGCCAGGAAGGAGAGGCGTTGACAGCCTGCTGTAGAGTCCACGATCTGGTCGATTCATGGTAACGGGAAGTTATCCTTGGGGAAGTGTAGTTCAACGACGTGTAGTCGATGCACACGCGAAGGATATCAGTGTTTTTCTTCGGGAGCAACACCAGGTTTGCTAAACAGGTGGATATCTTGATTTCCCTGATGAACTTGGCGGCTAGCAATCTGCTCACATTTTTTCCGAGTGCTTTCAGTTTTGGCTCGGAAAATCATCGAGTGGTCTATTTGACTGGCTTTGCATCTTTAAACACTTCAAAGTGAGTGCTCGGCAAACTCCCTGGGTATTTGTCCAGACATCGAAGTAGAGTTCATAGACGGGGGTGCCATGAGACTACTGATAGAGAGGTGGGGGGAACGTGGTAGTATGACAACCAGGGACACCAAAGTTTACCCAGGTTCGGTACGTCGCAACTAGGCGGCGTTCCTACTCCTGCAATCTCACTAAATCAGGGCTGAAGCCTAAAGTATACATAGTACAATGTGAGTTGTTTTAGCTAACTCGACGAGGATCAACTTCTCGGCGAGTTGGCTTCTAGCTAATTTTCCGTATCTTTCTTCTCTCCCGTCCAGATTTATATAGATAGCCGGGTTAGGGCTTACAGAAAGGAAACCTGGAAGACTACGGTATGTTTCTAACTTGCAAAGCAAGAATCCGCCTTCTACTCCAAGCCGTACCATGTGGGCCGTGGTCGGGTTCTTCTAGAATCCGGCTTCTGCACGTTAGCTTACTGGGCCGCCTAATGGACCGTGATCAGGCCACCCTGGTAATCCGGCTCTTTAGGACAATGCCGGATATACCCCTAATCGGTATATATCCGACAGTAGCCCCCAAAAAGGATTGAGACTCCAATTTGCCACCTCTCATCAATTTGCATTCTTTTCCGAGAAATGTTGGCTCTTTGTCTCGATTCTTCTTTCCCTCAAATCATGCTTTAACGCGAAACTCGGATTTTGTGAAAATCCGGCTTTTTCTTCCACGAGCCTTCGTGGAGAAGTAACTTCCTTACGTCAGCGATGAAATCATGCTGACGTCAGGGATGTTTACGTTCCAAATGTGAAACCCTGAAACATATCTCTGACAAATTCTCGCGGGAAACGAGGAGATAGAAATAATCACCCGTCCTTTCATTTCCCGGATTTTCCGGCGAGTGACACACGTCGAAGATCTAACGGTCAAAAGAGCTCTTGTAGCGCATCTTAAAGCTTTGCCGGCTATAAATAGCCTTCCTCGGGCCCTCCGGTAATCCTTCCGCTCTCACACCATCTCCCAGCTCTCAAGTTCTATTGCTCTCGAGCCATGGTCACTAATGCGAGCAGAGCCCGTGCACACCGCACCGTCCCTGGAACTTACTATCGGAGGTTCAGAATCCTCCCTGCGCCGCCCGAAAATGGCATCCAGCGATTCACCACGCGCCGTAGAGGAGAACGTCGTTGACCTCGACATCGACGACATCATCAACGACATCAACCCCCTGCTCGATTCCCCGAGCCGCGCCGCCGCGAACGCGCCGGAGGGAACTGCCGATTGCATGGCCTGCGAGGATCCTCCTCTCGCGGCCGGAAATCTGGCGGCGTCGTATTCCGCTCTGCCTCCGCCCTTCACCGTCGAAACGGCAGAAGAAAAGTCACCCTCGTGGGTGAGGAGCTCGCCGCTGAGACCGCCGATGGCGTGGAGGACGAAAGCTAGATGTCCGGGAACTGGAGCCAGTGCAATCTAGTTCCTTCCCTCCTTCCGACTATGGAAAAGGAGGGGTTGATATTGAAGGGGAAATGGCGGCATGAGGACGACTCCGAGCCAATGCCGAGAGCCGGGGAAAGGGTTCTCCTCACCTCGCATATCAGCCGAGGTATGGGTTTCCCACCTTCCGCCTTCTTCCTCCAGGTCCTTAACCATTACAAAATTCAACCTCACAATCTTCCTCCAAATTCCATTTTGTATTTAGCCGGGTTCCAAGCCCTCTTCGAAGGGTATCTACGGATAGAGCCTAGGCTATACTTTCAGCAGTACTGTTTCGGGGTTAAGAGAAACCCCTCTGAGGGCAAACTCCCGACTTGCGGGACCATATCCTTCACCCTCCGTAGATTTTGGGAGGATTGGTTCCCCAAGAAAAAAACCTCGGAATCCGTCAAGTTTTGGACGGGTTCCTTCTTTTACCACCAAGACGTGCCGTATCCTGGAAAGGATACGGGAATTGCTCCTTTTGTCAACTGCGCTACCACTCCCCAGGACAACTGGTCAGTGGAGACAATTCAGACTCTGTCGGACGATTGATGAGAATCAAACGGCGCATTGCCAAACTCGTCTCCTCTGATCCCCCTCTTACTGGTACCGACACATTTCTTTGTTGGTTCGGGAGACACATTCAGCCTTTGGCTTACCGCGGAACCCGACTTTTGTGTGATTAGACGGGACCAAAAGATACAATGAGGGGAACGGACAAGGCGTTCTCCAAAAGAGACTTCAAAAAGCGGGTAAATCACTTGGTCGGTACACGCGATCAATATGAAGAAAGCCGAGAAATGTATCACGAAGAAAATCCGGCTCCAAAGGTAATGACTTACTTCTTTAGGTACTTTGTCGGATTTTTATCTTTCTCGGATTTTAACTTAGCCGGATTTTGTCGTACAGCTGGCCGCTCTCACTGACAAGGATCTTGCATCTGATGCTGAATTGGATGCTTTGCGTGCCAAATTCTCTGGTGGAAGGAAACGCAAGAAGCCATCAACTGCTGAAGAGGTGGTGGAACTTGACGGAGTTCCCGTCGTTACTTCCAGGTAAATCATCTGGGTTTCCGTTTTTCTCTGCTTTTTGTCGAAGGAATTCTTTTACTTTCTCGGAATTCTAATTTCTCAGAATTTCTTTCACTTCTTTTCTTTTTCAGCCTTGCTCCTACTTCTCTGAAGCCAAAAAAGATGAAGAGACATAAGGCAGTTGCTAGAAAAGGGGTACACCCATCCCCTGCTGCAGCTCCTGCTACCCCAGCCGCCCTAGGAGGAGAGAACCAATCTGCAAGGGAGGAAGAATATCCTCTGCCGACCAGCAAGCCTATTGCGTCCGAGACGGGCGCGAGGGAAAGGGCGGTGCCGGAAATGGGTGGCCCTTCTCGTACAACTGAGGAGGAACCCATTCCGAATTTGATAAGGATTTTAAGGTAAAGGAAGAGCCATTTGACGAACACGGATATATTCATCCGTGGGCGACCAAATTCTTCGCTCCAGCACCTCTAATCCGTCCTTGGCCGCAAGGCGGGCTTATTATAAGGAATAACTTCGTGTTTTCACGTCGACATGTCATCCAGGACGACCTTTGCCATGTTGGGATTCTTTTTGCAGACTATGCGAAAGAATTCAATGAAAACTTGGCAAACCTGACCAAGATGAGCCAGGTAATATCTCTAGCCCCCAAGCAATAAGCCTAATGTATACTTTTCACTTAGTGCCTTTTTCCTTATTATGCTTGTTTTTAACTTAAGCATGTTTTGTCTTTTCCGTGTTTCAGCAAACTGCTGAGAACATCAACGTGGAAGTTTTCGATAAACTTACCATCAAGAACAAAGAGGTGAAAACCCTTCTTAAAATTCTTGAAGATAAGGATGCGGAATTGGCATCTACTCAGCAGCAGCTGAGCGAATCAGCATGTAATAGACTTTCTGTGCTTTCATTCGCAAATTTGTCTAAGTATTTTTTCGAGTTATTAACTCTTCTTTTTTACTTGCTTTTCAGCTTCTTTGGCGAAAGCCAAACAAGTTGCTGAAGATGTCGGCAACACCGAGAACCTGGATCTTCACAAGCTTACTGTGAAGCTCCAGAAGGAACTGGAGGCCAGCCAACTAGCTGTTGGCATTGCCGAATCTAAGGCCTCCAGCCAGGCCGAGAAGGATAAGGCTACAATCAGGGACCTGGAGAACACCCTGAACCAACGTCTGGAAGAAGGCACCGAGCTGGACCGGATTCTCGGTAAGTCACTTTGTCTTTTACTGGATTTTCCTTGTTTCCTCTTCTTCTGTTTTTCGAACATTTGTCTGTTGATTGAAATGGGAGGTAGCCCCCAGCTTACCCAGATTGAAAGAATCCGGGCTTTCGGGAAAGTCTTCACCGCGATCAAGGCTGCGGGGATGTTACTTATTAATAGGTACATTCCTACCAGAACTGGGGAGTTCTCGGACATATTGAGAAACTTCCGGAAGCTATAGTGGAGGTGGCGGATCGCAAGGAATCATTACTCCATTCTGCGGCTCGCGGTGGTGCATGCATGGCCCTCGGGCTCATGCGCATGCACTACTCTACTGCCAAATCTTGGCGCGTGGCATCCGACATCCCTCAAGGATACACGGAAGCTCAACGGGCCAGCATCTTTGATGAGATCAAAGGTCACACCACAAAGATTGCCAACATGGTGAACATCTCCACCTTCTACCCTGAGGAGGAAATCTCGACAAATCCCGAGGAATCGAGCAGCGAGGATGACGACTCGGATGCCTGAAGAAGCTGCCTGGTCCTGAGTAGGAGATAAGAAAATAGAAACATTATTGTTCTTACAATGTAACACTTATCGTAATGCTTTCTATTCTTTTGTATAAACAAGTACTCCGCTTTTGCAGTTAAATTATTAAGTCTTTACAAGTTTTCCGGGTTTTATTCGTTTATCTTCTAAGTTCTCTGGTTTATATGTCTTAACTGTCCTTAGTGTTTGAAATGGCTTGATAGTATCTAATCTTCATGCCAAGTGACTGGGTATAACCAATCAGTCGAAACTCGGAAAAATGGATCATACTAAAGGCATTTTTACTTACTAGTTCCAGTGACTCAACATAGAAACAATCACATAATAATTAGAGAAAAAGCAAGGAATTTTTGATGAAACTCAGGCACGCATGCACAATCTGGGTTTCCTTAAGCCTCTTTAGGCTGAAAATCATTCAATTTTTTTTTAACTCCGAGCACGCAGGCACAATTCGGGTTAACATTGAGTATTTTGAAAGATCACTGGGAAATAGATAAGGCGGATTTATGCTTTGTACTATAATAAACATGTAAAAAATATAGATGTATAAATTGCGACAATTTTATTTCATGATCTCGAAGATGTTTACATAGAAATTGAACTAAGTGTAAAAGGCACGTAACTGCTAGATGCTCCATGGCCTTTTGGTCTCTCCTAGTTCGACATCTATCTTTCTCTTTCTTTTGCGATTCGGTCTTTTGGGATCATCCTCCGTATCCCGAATATCCACAAGATATTATGATCCATTTTTCATAGCTTTGCTAATGACAAATGGTCCTTCCTAAAATGGGGCTAACTTGTGCTTCCTTTCTTGCCCCAATCTTAGCACTAAGTCACCTTCTTTGAAAGAACGATGCCTGATTTTTCGACTATGGTAGCGTCGTAATCCTTGCTGATAAATGGCGGATCTTTGAAGTACAAGTTCTCGTTCTTCTTCTAGAAGATCGACAGCATCATGTCGTGCACTTTCGGCATCCGAGTCATCGAAAGCTTGCACTATTGGGATATCATGGAGCATGCCGGTTGGAAGCACTACTTCTGCGCCATAAACCAGAAAAAACGGGGTTTGCCCTGTTGATCTGTTTGGTGTCGTTCGAATACTCCAAATCACGGAAGGTAACTCTTCTACCCATGCTCCAGCTGCTCTATGAAAAGGAGATTTGAGTCTTGGGCGTATTCCCTGCAGGATTGAGCTATTCATTCTTTCAACCTGTCCATTGGATTGCGGGTGTGCCACAGATGCAAGATCTAGGCGTATTCCGTTTGTCGGCAATATTTTGCCAACTCTCCAATTGAGAAATTTTTCCCGTTGTCGGTAATTATGTTGTCTGGAACGCCGTATCTCATGACTACGTCAATGATGAAGTTCCTGGCAGTTACACCGTCAAGATTTTTGATGAGTTTTGCTTCCACCCACTTGGTATACTTATCTACTGCGACGAGTAGATGTATGAGTCCACCTCTTGCCGTTTTGAATGGTCCCATCATATCTAGCCCCCAGACCGCAAATGGCCATGTAATAGGGATAGTTTTGAGTGCTTGGGCTGGCATATTCATCTGCTTGGCGTAATACTGACATCCGGCACATGTATTTACTATATGTTCAGCATCTGTCTTGGCTGTTAGCCAAAAAAGCCCCGCACGGAATGCTTTCTTAACTATGCTTTTTGATTGAGCATGGTGTCCCCAATCCCCTGCATGGATTTCTTGCAGTATTTATCGGCCTTCTTCTGGCGAAATACATCGCTGAAAAATTCTGATAGTTGTAACACCCGGGGGTTTTTCCCCAAAATAAAAAAAATTGTTTGTTTTATTTTTTTTTCGCATCATGGCATCATGCATTGCATTTTTTTTTACCCTTAAAAATTGTTTTCTCTCAATGCTAATTTAATTGTCGACTCAACATATTTTTTTTTGGATTGCTTTCTCAATCTTCACATGACTTATAAGTAAATCTATGTTTTTATTCAAATTATTGTACCCACATTATTTTCCTAATTAAAACCCTCACTAGAATCTCTCTCTCAATAATTTCTGGGAAAAAAAAGTTTTAGGGAGAGGCTAGGCCCAGCCAGCCAGCCCACCTACCAATCCCTAACCCTAACCCACACAGAACACACGCCCACGCAACTCACCCCACACGCACGCAACACACACGACACACACACGCACGCGCCGCCAGGGAGGGGATCGATCGATCCCCATCCTGTTTCCCCTGCATCGCTACTCCCTCCTCTGCCTCGACCCCGAGCGCAACCCCCCCATCGAGCGCCGCCTCCTCCTCGTCTCCCCCACCCCATCGCCCCGATCCCCTCACCTCCTCTCCGTCCCGGCCACCCGCCTCCGGCCCGAGCTCTGCCACCGCCAGGCGTCCCAGCAGCCCGCCGCCCAGCGTTTCAGCAGCTTAATCCCCTGCGGCGCCATGGCGACGAAGTTGCCGACGGCGGACGTGGAGGCCAGCCTCCTCGCTCACCTCAACTCGAACGTCGACATCGCGGACTCCCGCTCCTTCGCCTCCTTCCTCGGCGTCTCGCACAAGGAGCTCGAGGACTGTCGCACCCTGGCTTCTAAGGGATACTCATCGTACGAACTGGATAGTAGGTGCTTGGATTATGGGGCATAACTGCTCCCACGTCCCAGCTTCCTGGTAGGCCTGCGCTTATGCGCGACAACACAAGCCCTACTATTCCACCGTCGATGTAAACTATCCATTAGGAGTCACAGGCACTACTGTCGACGTACTTCATAACAAGCACGCACTGTACGTCAACAACTTCGAACGAATGATTATCACAACTTATCTCTACGACACCAAAAGATAAAAATAAAGTTGCAACTGGCCTTCACTAAGGCAGAAATAGCGAATACAATCATCCAGAGGACACATGTCCCAACATAGCATTCATTACATCAGCGGAAGCAACCAAAGGGGTCTGAGTACAGACAAATCCAACAGGCTTAAGAAGCCGGAGAAAATAAATAAGACGAAGCCCATCCACGTAGGTCCTGGATCCAGCCCTGGTCCAGCTAACTACTCGTCTGCAGTCTCGTCAAACTCCACGAAGTAGCCGTCCTGAGAAGCATCGTAGTCGTAGTCGTACTCTGCATAAACCACAGCCCCAACAGGGTCAGTACATCCAAGTACTGGCAAGCAAGACTCACAGTTCATCAAGGAGTTACCCGTCAACACAAGCATAGATGCTTGGGATCAACGGAAGAAAGGGGTGATATGAAAGTTGCTGCTGGCTGCTCTAACCAACTACAGAAAATAACTACAAGTTCCGGCTAACAGAATAAGATAAGATCGAGGATTGTAACCAACTGAAAGATAACTTCAACCAAACCCATCCTGGATCTCGCCCCTTATCCGAAGAAGCAATCCGAGGATAACGCACACAGTTGTGATAAGGTGAATCAAGTTGTTGTGTGAATAACCTATTACTAGTCAGGTTATTAATCATTGGGTGAAACATGATTGATAGTTATGTTGAAGTTGTCCTGAGTACTTGTTAGCCAGTACTTTCACCAAGTAATCCATAACCGCGGAAAACACGGCTTCTCGAGAAGATTATCCCTGCAGGGTTGCACCAATTTGGCCGTACACGCAAGAATAACCCACCAGATGGGATGCCTCCCACCAAGCGGGGTACTCTACACAACCAACCATTCTCCGCATCAAGCCCAAAGCACCTTGAGCGCACGCTAATCGAGCCCAGAAGAAAATGGACCCTCATAGCACTCTAAGAACGTGTCCCCCTATATGCCGACTACAAAAGTTCCACCCTGCGCTGGGCTCGCAAAACATGCATGCGGCAAATAGAAAGCACGAACTAAATGAGATGATTTGGACGAGATGCGAATCAGGTCAAGTTGAGGGGGGCGCCCATACTCGCTTCCCACATGCGGGTAGTGCGCTCATCATGGATCAGTAGACAAGACCCTTTTCCTATTAGGGTCGACACTAGCAGGCTCCAAAACCTCTCATGGGCCTCCTGCCGGTGCCTTATCATCAAATTATTATTACCATTAGCAATTAACAGGATTGATTGATTAACATCGAGCCCCCGGTACAAGTAACAAGATAGTAAAAGTAGTAACCGACAACAGACTCGAGTAAAGGCAACCCTAAGCATGCTAGATAATACTAAGGCACAAACAAAGGCTGTAGGTATGGAGGTGAGGCAGTATCATTGGTTCAGGGTATCATGTGATAGGTTCGGAGAACAAGCAACGATACATAGGGCTAGCAATAGTAGACAAAAGGATAGTATCGACAACAAGTGTGGAAAGGAACTCGATGATTCATGTGAGTGATAACTTGCCTGGAAGCTCAACAGCCGGGTACTGAGCTAGGTCCTGGTAGTGGTGTCGTAAGGATCGTCGGTCTCAACGTAGTCGTCTAACCGAGAAGAAGCAAACAAACAAAACAGGAATGTAAACAATCATTGCCATGGCATTGTGCACAATCAATATATGATGCATGACAAGTTAATAGTGCAGCAAAATAAACTGACTAACATGATAGCACAAACTGAATGGACCCATATGCAAGGGTTGCATATGGAAAGATCCATTGAAAATAAGTGGAAACAAATGATTATTTATTATTTAGTTGTTATCATGATGCATGCATGATGAATAACAATAACATAACAATTTAAATGCAATTGGAATGATAGTTAACAATTTAGAAAAGCATTTATTAAGTTTGGAATTTTGTTACCTAATGGTGTTAAACAAATAGTTGTTGTTTTCATCAAGTTAAAGGGTGCAAAACAAATAACAAAATTGATATTTGAAAAGGTTATCAAATTTTAGTTGAGTTACATGTTTCACATTTTGAAATTGGACTTTAGATTATTTAGTTATGAATTAAACAATATTGAACAATTTTTAAGTGCATTAAACAAGATTTAAATTGTTTAGGCAATTTAAATTGTTCAAACCAGAAAACAAAATTTATATTTGAATAGGATATTCAAAAAGGTGTGAAAAACATATTTTATTTGAATTATTTGAAAACAGTATGAATTAGTTATGAATTATTACAAATTGCATTTGAATTATTCAAATTTTAAATTTAAATGAATTTTGAAAACTCAAAACAGAACACAAATTGAATATTTGGAAAGTTTAAGAAATTTGGAGCAATAAACATATAAAGTTTGTATTTATTAGAATTACAGATTAAAAGTTATTGAATTTTAAAGATTATAGTTTATTCTGCTATTTAAAAGAATTAGAAATGAAAACAGAAATGTTTTAAATCATTTGGTACCGCACTGGAAGCGTACCCACACGCTGCCAGTGGGCCCTGTGGCTTTGCGTGCATGCGTGGCAGTGGGGGTGGCTGACTGGTGGGCCTTGCGCTGCGGAGAAATTCTCCAAAAAGATTGCGGCTTCCGGGACTCGAACCCTGCCGCTGCGCTGCGCGCAAAAGGAACCAAGCCACTGCGCTGCGATTCAGTGTTTGACAGTAGTAGCGCTGCAGTGAGTTAAGGTTCAGTTAGGAGTTTAACTGAACCTGACGAACAAAACCTTGCTCGTTCGTCAAACAGTGCTCGCCGGCGACTGAACCACGGTGGCTCTCGAAGCAGATGGATGCGTGGGCGTTCAGACCTAAGCATGGATGCAGGGAAGGGAGGAGGAGGAACCGGCGCTCACCACCGTTGTAGAGGGGCAGAGGCTCGACGGTGACAGGCTGCTGACGACGGGGTGACGACGGTGGCCGCGGAGACGAAGTGGACGGCGCCGTCGATGCAGTGCTCCTGCGGTGGCGCTCCCGTGTCCGTCACGTAGAGGAAGCAGCAGCAGTTCGATTCCAGCAAACGATTGGAGCGGAGGAGTACTGCAACGTCGACGAGAAGCTCGGATTGATAACCATGGCGCGGTGGCCGGAGAGAGAGAGGATCGCGGCGGCGAAACGAGACTTACCGTGGCGGTTTCTGGTGTCCAAGGGGGAGAAGAGAGTGGGGAAGCAACTGCGGTAGATGGGGCTAGATGGGAGCGGAACGCGGCGGCGCCATGACGGTTTTCAGAAGCATCGCCGGCGGGAAGAAATACAGAGAGGTGGAGGACGTCGAGGAGGGAGGAGATGGCGGCGATCGCGATGGGAGAGAGGAACCCTAGCAGCTAGGCTAGGCGCGGGGTGGTCTAGGGTAGATATAGGGGCCGCTGTGCCCTCCTGGCCGTCGAGGATGGCCGTACTCCGACGTGGAGTGGCCGGATGGGCGCCGTACGGGGGGAAGACGAAGGCGATTAGAAACTGGCGCGAATCTTGGCGCAACGAAGCGGTAAGTGGGGAGATTAGCTGGGTTGGGTCGCGCGCAGCTAGGCTAGTTGGGCTGGGCTGCTGCTTGTCTGCTGCGCGCGCTGTAGGTTAGCTGCTGCCTTTTATTTTTTCTGTTTTATTTTTTTTGTAGTTTTGCTTTTGAAAGAAAACTGTTAAGGGTTTAGTTAATAAAAATTACAGAAAAATTAGTTTAGGCTTGTTAGGTAATTAGAAAACATATTCCAACTTTGGATTTCAAAAATTTGAGATTTAAAATTAGATTTGCATTTGAAATTAAATTGAAAGCATTTCTAATATTAAACACAATATTAAACAACAATTTTTAATAGGGTTCACCCTAAGGAATATGTGTTTAAAGATTGCAATGGTTGAGTGATTTTCATGTATTCAAATAGTTACTAATTTTGAAATTCATTTGGTTTGAATTGAAGTGAAGTAGAATTAAGTAATTGGATTAATGGTTTGATTAAACCAGCAATTTGATAAGTGAAAAACAAGGAATAAAAGGGTTGTTTTTATTTGTTATTTTGGTTCCAAAAGTTGTAACAGAGCAAGTATGAAACCATGTTTGAAAAAAAAGGTTTGAATTTGATTTGTGAAAACAGTGGAAAACAATTGCAATAAATAAGAAACAAATGCAATGAGATGATGACATGATGCATAGCTTGAAATAAAACAAGGAACAAAACATTCTAAGGGGATATTTCATACTTGGGATGTTACAAAACGCCCCCCCCCCCTCGAAGGAATCGCGCCCCGAGATTCCTTACTGAGAAATGAACAGGTCCGGATACTTCTTGCGAAGATCCTCTTCGGTCTCCCATGTTGCCTCTTTATCGGAATGATGCGACCATTGCACTTTCAAGAACTTGGTGCTCTTGTTGCGAGTATTACGAACGGTCTCATCGAGAATTCGAGTAGGGTGCTCCTCATAGGAGAGATCATCTTGCAGTTCAATATAATCATGATCAACTGCACGATCAGGGTCCTTGAAGCACTTCTTGAGCTGTGACACGTGGAACACATCGTGCACTTTTGATAGTTTTTCTGGAAGCTCGAGACGATAGGCATTTTCTGCCCGTCTTGAGAGGATGTTGAAAGGGCCAATGTATCTTGGTGCCAGCTTTCCTTTCACACCAAAACGATGAGTGCCTCTGAGGGGAGTTACACGGAGATATGCCTTATCACCAGGTGCATAGACCATGTCCCGGTGCTTGCTATCATAATAACTCTTCTGACGAGACTGAGCAATCCTGAGATTGTCACGAATGATTCGAACCTTCTCCTCGGCTTCCTTAACAATGTCAGGGCCTAAGAGTGAACGTTCACCAGCTCCAGACCAATTGATTGGACTCCTGCATCTGCGACCATACAGTGCCTCAAATGGTGCCATGCCTAGGCTTGCCTGGTAGCTGTTGTTGTAGGAGAATTCAGCATATGGAAGGCAATCTTCCCATTTCATGCCAAAGGAGAGACCACATGCTCTGAGCATATCCTCGAGAATCTGATTGACTCTTTCGACTTGCCCCTGAGACTGAGGGTGATAAGCTGTGCTGAACAGAAGTTTGGTGCCCAATGCTTCTTGAAAACTCTTCCAGAAATGAGAAGTGAAGATACTTCCACGGTCTGAGCTAATTTCCAATGGAACACCATGAAGAGGAACAACCTTTGCTGTGTAGAGCTCTGCTAACTGGCTAGCTGAGATAGTTTCCTTTACAGCATAGAAGTGAGCAACCTTAGTGAGACGATCAATAACAACGAAGATTGCATCGTTGCCCTTTCTGGACTTTGGAAACCCAGTAACGAAGTCCATTTCAATCATGTCCCACTTCCACTTAGGAATTTTCAGAGGTTGGAGAAGACCGGCTGTTTTCTGATGGACTGCTTTAACACGTTGACAAACGTCGCATTCAGAAACGTATTGAGCAATTTCACGTTTCATGCCAGCCACCAATACAGAGTCTTGAGATCCTGGTACATCTTTGTACTTCCAGGGTGAATGGATAGAGGAGTTTCATGAGCCTCCTTGAGAATGATATCCTTGAGACTTTGAATCTGAGGGACTGCAATGCGTCCTTCGAAGAACACAGTTCCCTTGTCATCAATTGAGAAGGACTTGAACTTATCACTGCCCTCTTTGATTTGCTCTACCATCTTCTTGATTTCATTATCACGAAGTTGTTCAGAACGAATCTTGTCCTCGAGAGTTGGGCTGGCTGTCAAGCTAGCAAGGTATCCTTCAGGAACAAGACCAAGGTTCAGCTTCTGGAATTCTTCATGAAGTGGAGGTTGGCTTTCCATGATCATGAGGTTATTGCAATAGGATTTGCGACTGAGAGCATCGGCCATAACATTAGCCTTGCCTGGAGTGTAAGAAATGGTGAGATCAAAGTCTTTAATCTTCTCAATCCATCTCCTTTGCCTGAGGTTCAGATCTGGCTGAGTGAAGATGTATTTCAGACTCTTATGATCGGAAAAGATTTCAGTTTTGTTACCCAACAAGTATTCTCCATTTCTTGAGGCAAACACAACTGCTGCAAGTTCAAGATCATGAGTGGGATAGTTTTGCTCATGTGGGTTCAACTGACGTGAAGCATAAGCCACAACTTGACGTTCTTGCATAAGAACTGCTCCTAGGCCTTGGAGAGATGCATCGCAGAATATCTGGAAAGGTTTGGTAGTATCTGGGCCAACCAGAACAGGTGTAGAGGTGAGTTTAGTCTTCAGGAGGTTGAAACTCAAATCACATTGTGGAGTCCAAACGAACTTTTTGTCCTTCTTTGTGAGATCAGTGAGTGGTTTGGCAATCTTGGAAAAGTTTTGGACGAATCGACGGCAATAGCTAGCCAAGCCAAGAAAACTTCTGACTTGCTTCACCGTCTTAGGGGGTTTCCAGTCAACAATTGCCTTAACCTTTTCAGGATCAATGGCAATGCCTTTGGCAGAGATGATATGACCAAGATATGCAACTTCTGGAATCCAGAACTCACATTTGGAAAACTTGGCATACAGACGATGCTCGCGAAGTTTCATGAGAGTGAGACGAAGGTGTTCTCCATGCTCTTCCTCGGATTTTGAGTAGACTAGAATGTCATCAAGATATACCACAACGAACTTGTCGAGGTATTCATGGAAGACAGAATTCATGAGTCTTGAGAAGGTCGCCGGTGCATTGGTGAGACCAAAGGACATGACGGTGTATTGATATAGACCGTAACGAGTGGTGAAAGCTGTCTTAGGAATATCTTCCTTTCTGATCTTTATCTGATGGTAACCCATCCTCAAATCCAACTTTGAGAATATTGAGGCTCCAGCAAGTTGATCAAAAAGATCATCGATACGAGGAAGTGGATACTTGTTCTTGATTGTTTTCTCGTTGAGAGGACGATAGTCAACCACGAGTCTTTTTGTTTGATCCTTCTTGGCAACAAACAGAGTTGGGCAACCCCAAGCGGAGGAACTAGGCTGAATGTAACCTTTGTCCATGTACATATCGATTTGCTCCTTCAACAATTTCAGTTCAGGAGGAGCTATCTTGTATGGATGCTTAGAGATTGGAGCAGTACCTGGCTCAAGCTCGATCACGAACTCAACTGCTCTGTCCGGGGCATCCCTGGCAACTCTTCTGGAAAGACGTCAGGGAATTCACAAACCACCGGAACATTTTCAATTGCAGGAAGGGGTTTGGCATCGAGGTTGAACAGCTGAACAGAACTTGATCCATATGGAGAATAGACTATCTGGCCTGAAGTGTGGGAGAGAGTTATTGACTTTTGAGCACAGTCAATTTTAGCTTTGTGGGTCTTCAACCAATCCATACCCAGAATGACATCAATGTCAGAATTTCCCAGC
Organism: Alopecurus myosuroides; assembly: GCA_028641055.1. Taxonomy (NCBI): domain Eukaryota; kingdom Viridiplantae; phylum Streptophyta; class Magnoliopsida; order Poales; family Poaceae; genus Alopecurus; species Alopecurus myosuroides. Next base: position 587,279,270 of record CM054057.1, on the reverse strand, counting down.
AACATGAGTGAAGCAAGGAATATGCGACCTCCAATTAGGATCTCATTGTCCATGCTTATCTTCGAAGTCAACATTTGCGGTCCCGGAGAGTGAACAGTCATTTGATTGGTTAGCGGAACCAGAACTAGGTTGTATGCTTTTGCAAAAATCTTTGACACAAAGGAATGCGATGCTCCAGTATCAAACAACACTTTAGCTGGAATAGAGTTTACGGTAATATACCGAGAACGACGTCAGCAGCTTCCTCAGCTTTGTCGGCCTTGATATGGTTCACCCTCGCGTTCCTCCCGACAGGCCTGTTGTTGGAGTTGAAGGCTTTAGCCGGGGGAGCACGAACCATAGCCTGGTTGGTGTTGGGGCGAGGAGGTAGGGGTAGCTGCTTCTGAGTGCACTTATCAGCATAGTGTCCAGTATCCTTGCACTTGTAGCAAGTGACGACACGAGAAGGACCTGGCCTTGGCTGCCCCATCGGAAACCTCTGACCCTGCATCTGAGATGGGTTGGGTGGGCGGGGACCAAAGCCTGGAGAAGCTTGGGCATTTGGAGCCCGAGTGACAGCACCATTTGGCACCCAGATGCGGCGCTTCTGCGGAGGGGTGGTCTTGTTGGAGGAGGAACCACCCTCACGCGAGTGCTTGCGCGACTCTTCGAACGCCTTGCGCCCATTCTCCTCATTGAGCGCGGTGTTCACAAGCTCCACGAAGTCCTTGCACTTGATGTTGGTGAGAGCGTACTTCAGTTCCGGGTTAAAACCTCGGCGGAACCTTGCCATCTTCTTGGCTTCAGTGGACACTTCGTCACCAGCGTACCGAGCGAGACGATTGAACTCGTTCTGGTAGCCGAGGACGTCCAGCTTGCCCTGTCTGAGAGAGCAGAATTCCTCACGCATCCTTTCCATGAGACCATCCGGAATGTGGTGCTTCAGGAAGGCATCCTTGAAACATCCCCAGTTGATAGGAAAGCCAGCTCTCATGGTCTGGTAGTTCTCCCACCAAGTAGCTGCCTGACCCTTCAGTAGGTAGGTGGCATACTTGACCTTATCCTCTTCCGCAACATGAGCAATCTCCAAAGCCCTTGCTACGTCACGGATCCAGTCATCAGCATCCAGGGGCTCACGTGTTGCCACGAAAGCTTTTGGGCCCAAGCTGAGGAAGTCCTTGATGGTGACCCTTGGAGCATTCTGGTTGTGGTGCTGGTTAGCCTGGATCTGGGCCATCTGTGTCACCACTTGGGTCATCTGAGCTAACAGTTCCCCCATTGGTGGTGGCGGAGGCGGGGTGTTCCTGGTTGGAGGCATCCTGAACAGAAATTCATTTTAGCACAACAACAAAAAAGGATAGACTTGGTAACCGAAAGATAGATTATTTCGACGCATGAATAGATAACCAACAGGTACATCATCACATGTTCAAATACATCAGAATATCCAACAGACCAATACATGGTTCGAAAACGAAAGGATAAACTAGACACAGCTAGTAATGGATACATCGGTACTCCCATGCTCATCACGCAGGACGGCGGTGAGTAGTACGACGAGAGATACGGTGCGGAGGAATCCCACGGAAGTAGGTATCACGACGATCCCTGTAGATAGGAACTGCTCTGAGAGCAACTCTCGGTGTGGTGAAGTAGAAAGCGTCGTGTCCCTGTGCTCCATAGCGGGGAATCCCTGTGTAACCAGCTCCGAGGTCGAGAAGTGGGCCTCTGATCGGCTCGTAACCTCCAGCATCTGGCAGAGGAAAACCCAGTGTCTGCTGGAAACGCGCAAAGCGCTCGTCTCCAACGAAGTCTGTGGTGTACGTCGCCAGACGAGTCAACGCGAGGTAGAGCTGCTCCCTGACTGAGGCCAACTCCTGAGCAAGTGTGGAAGCAACGGCGTCACTGTGCCACACGAACTGGGCAGTGGTGTGCAGCCTGGAGCTATCATCCTCGTAGGTATCCAGGTTGCGGTGGAGAGTGAAGTGAACCCCCGCTGCCGTGATGTAACCACGGGGATGTGACGATAGATGGAATCATCAAACCCCCAGTAGTCAGCACGGAGAACGGTGAGACTCACGTACGCTGCCTGCTGCACGGCCATATCCACTGTGGAACCTACTGCCTCGTAGCGGTGGGCAATGCTCCTGCCATCATCCGACAGAATGTAGACGATGGCCCGGTAGAAAGTCTGGTCGAACTCGCGCTGGTGCTCGTAGACCTGGTACTCTGGTGCCCAACGGAACCCCAGATAGGTAACCATGTCTCTCAGCATCTCCGGAAAACCGGCGGTGCTCTCACAGCGAGTCATGCGAACCACCTGCGGGTAGTAGCTGAGACCCATCTGCAGATGATTTGGAAGGTTTTGATTAGACTCCGGTAGATGAAAAAGGATGTGGAAAACAACAACAAGGTTCAACGGACGAAAAGGATGTTGAAAAGAACATGATATCGAAGCAACATCAAAACGAGACCAAAAGTCCTGAGGTACTAAGGAGAACCCAAAACACGTGAAATCCTAACTTGAAAGTTTAGGTGAGAACAGAAAACAACGTTGCACTTCCTTACCAGAAAAGGGTGGGTGGGTGGGGAAAGAAGAAAAATGGCAGAATTCCTACTCTCACGTTTGCATTTTTCCTATGTAGCTACAAAATAATTTCTAGACTCAACTGCGACCAGTAAAAAGGGATCCTACAGGCAGACAGGCTCTGATACCATTTGTCGCACCCTGGCTTCTAAGGGATACTCATCGTACGAACTGGATAGTAGGTGCTTGGATTATGGGGCATAACTGCTCCCACGTCCCAGCTTCCTGGTAGGCCTGCGCTTATGCGCGACAACACAAGCCCTACTATTCCACCGTCGATGTAAACTATCCATTAGGAGTCACAGGCACTACTGTCGACGTACTTCATAACAAGCACGCACTGTACGTCAACAGCTTCGAACGAATGATTATCACAACTTATCTCTACGACACCAAAAGATAGAAATAAAGTTGCAACTGGCCTTCACTAAGGCAGAAATAGCGAATACAATCATCCAGAGGACACATGTCCCAACATAGCATTCATTACATCAGCGGAAGCAACCAAAGGGGTCTGAGTACAGACAAATCCAACAGGCTTAAGAAGCCGGAGAAAATAAATAAGACGAAGCCCATCCACGTAGGTCCTGGATCCAGCCCTGGTCCAGCTAACTACTCGTCTCCAGTCTCGTCAAACTCCACGAAGTAGCCGTCCTGAGAAGCATCGTAGTCGTAGTCGTACTCTGCGTAAACCACAGCCCCAACAGGGTCAGTACATCCAAGTACTGGCAAGCAAGACTCACAGTTCATCAAGGAGTTACCCGTCAACACAAGCATAGATGCTTGGGATCAACGGAAGAAAGGGGTGATATGAAAGTTGCTGCTGGCTGCTCTAACCAACTACAGAAAATAACTACAAGTTCCGGCTAACAGAATAAGATAAGATCGAGGATTGTAACCAACTGAAAGATAACTTCAACCAAACCCATCCTGGATCTCGCCCCTTATCCGAAGAAGCAATCCGAGGATAACGCACACAGTTGTGATAAGGTGAATCAAGTTGTTGTGTGAATAACCTATTACTAGTCAGGTTATTAATCATTGGGTGAAACATGATTGATAGTTATGTTGAAGTTGTCCTGAGTACTTGTTAGCCAGTACTTTCACCAAGTAATCCATAACCGCGGAAAACACGGCTTCTCGAGAAGATTATCCCTGCAGGGTTGCACCAATTTGGCCGTACACGCAAGAATAACCCGCCAGATGGGATGCCTCCCACCAAGCGGGGTACTCTACACAACCAACCATTCTCCGCATCAAGCCCAAAGCACCTTGGGCGCACGGCTAATCGAGCCCAGAAGAAAATGGACCCTCATAGCACTCTAAGAACGTGTCCCCCTATATGCCGACTACAAAAGTTCCACCCTGCGCTGGGCTCGCAAAAACATGCATGCGGCAAATAGAAAGCACGAACTAAATGAGATGATTTGGACGAGATGCGAATCAGGTCAAGTTGAGGGGGCGCCCATACTCGCTTCCCACATGCGGGTAGTGCGCTCATCATGGATCAGTAGACAAGACCCTTTTCCTATTAGGGTCGACACTAGCAGGCTCCAAAACCTCTCATGGGCCTCCTGCCGGCCTTATCATCAAATTATTATTACCATTAGCAATTAACAGGATTGATTGATTAACATCGAGCCCCCGGTACAAGTAACAAGATAGTAAAAGTAGTAACCGACAACAGACTCGAGTAAAGGCAACCCTAAGCATGCTAGATAATACTAAGGCACAAACAAAGGCTGTAGGTATGGAGGTGAGGCAGTATCATTGGTTCAGGGTATCATGTGATAGGTTCGGAGAACAAGCAACGATACATAGGGCTAGCAATAGTAGACAAAAGGATAGTATCGACAACAAGTGTGTAAAGGAACTCGATGATTCATGTGAGTGATAACTTGCCTGGAAGCTCAACAGCCGGGTACTGAGCTAGGTCCTGGGTAGTGGTGTCGTAAGGATCGTCGTCTCAACGTAGTCGTCTAACCGAGAAGAAGCAAACAAACAAAACAGGAATGTAAACAATCATTGCCATGGCATTGTGCACAATCAATATGATGCATGACAAGTTAATAGTGCAGCAAAATAAACTGACTAACATGATAGCACAAACTGAATGGACCCATATGCAAGGGTTGCATATGGAAAGATCCATTGAAAATAAGTGGAAACAAATATATTATTTATTAGGTGTTAGTTGTTATCATGATGCATGCATGATGAATAACAATAACATAACAATTTAAATGCAATTGGAATGATAGTTAACAATTTAGAAAAGCATTTATTAAGTTTGGAATTTTGTTACCTAATGGTGTTAAAAAATAGTTGTTGTTTTCATCAAGTTAAAGGTGCAAAACAAATAACAAAATTGATATTTGAAAAGGTTATCAAATTTTAGTTGAGTTACATGTTTCACATTTTGAAATTGGACTTTAGATTATTTAGTTATGAATTAAACAATATTGAACAATTTTTAAGTGCATTAAACAAGATTTAAATTGTTTAGGCAATTTAAATTGTTCAAACCAGAAAACAAAATTTATATTTGAATAGGATATTCAAAAAGGTGTGAAAAACATATTTTATTTGAATTATTTGAAAACAGTATGAATTAGTTATGAATTATTACAAATTGCATTTGAATTATTCAAATTTGAAATTTAAATGAATTTTGAAAACTCAAAACAGAACACAAATTGAATATTTGGAAAGTTTAAGAAATTTGGAGCAGTAAACATATAAAGTTTGTATTTATTAGAATTACAGATTAAAAGTTATTGAATTTTAAAGATTATAGTTTATTCTGCTATTTAAAAGAATTAGAAATGAAAACAGAAATGTTTTAAATCATTTGGTACCGCACTGGAAGCGTACCCACACGCTGCCAGTGGGCCCTGTGGCTTTGCGTGCATGCGTGGCAGTGGGGGTGGCTGACTGGTGGGCCTTGCGCTGCGGGAGAAATTCTCCAAAAAGATTGCGGCTTCCGGGACTCGAACCCTGCCGCTGCGCTGCGCGCAAAAGGAACCAAGCCACTGCGCTGCGATTCAGTGTTTGACAGTAGTAGCGCTGCAGTGAGGTTAAGGTTTAGTTAGGAGTTTAACTGAACCTGACGAACAAAACCTTGCTCGTTCGTCAGACAGTGCTCGCCGGCGACTGAACCACGGTGGCTCTCGAAGCAGATGGATGCGTGGGCGTTCAGACCTAAGCATGGATGCAGGGAAGGGAGGAGGAGCAACCGGCGCTCACCACCGTTGTAGAGGGGCAGAGGCTCGACGGTGACAGGCTGCTGACGACGGGGTGACGACGGTGGCCGCGGAGACGAAGTGGACGGCGCCGTCGATGCAGTGCTCCTGCGGTGGCGCTCCCGTGTCCGTCACGTAGAGGAAGCAGCAGCAGTTCGATTCCAGCAAACGATTGGAGCGGAGGAGTACTGCAACGTCGACGAGAAGCTCGGATTCAGATAACCATGGCGCGGTGGCCGGAGAGAGAGAGGATCGCGGCGGCGAAACGAGACTTACCGTGGCGGTTTCTGGTGTCCAAGGGGGAGAAGAGAGAGTGGGGAAGCAACTGCGGTAGATGGGTGGCTAGATGGGAGCGGAACGCGGCGGCGCCATGACGGTTTTCAGAAGCATCGCCGGCGGGAAGAAATACAGAGAGGTGGAGGACGTCGAGGAGGGAGGAGATGGCGGCGATCGCGATGGGAGAGAGGAACCCTAGCAGCTAGGGCTAGGCGCGGGGTGGTCTAGGGTAGATATAGGGGCCGCTGTGCCCTCCTGGCCGTCGAGGATGGCCGTACTCCGACGTGGAGTGGCCGGATGGGCGCCGTAGGGGGGAAGACGAAGGCGATTAGAAACTGGCGCGAATCTTGGCGCAACGAAGCGGTAAGTGGGGAGATTAGCTGGGTTGGGTCGCGCGCAGCTAGGCTAGTTGGGCTGGGCTGCTGCTTGTCTGCTGCGCGCGCTGTAGGTTAGCTGCTGCCTTTTATTTTTCTGTTTTATTTTTTTTGTAGTTTTGCTTTTGAAAGAAAACTGTTAAGGGTTTAGTTAATAAAAATTACAGAAAAATTAGTTTAGGCTTGTTAGGTAATTAGAAAACATATTCCAACTTTGGATTTCAAAAATTTGAGATTTAAAATTAGATTTGCATTTGAAATTAAATTGAAAGCATTTCTAATATTAAACACAATATTAAACAACAATTTTTAATAGGGTTCACCCTAAGGAATATGTGTTTAAAGATTGCAATGGTTGAGTGATTTTCATGTATTCAAATAGTTACTGATTTTGAAATTCATTTGGTTTGAATTGAAGTGAAGTAGAATTAAGTAATTGGATTAATGGTTTGATTAAACCAACAATTTGATAAGTGAAAAACAAGGAATAAAAGGGTTGTTTTTATTTGTTATTTTGGTTCCAAAAGTTGTAACAGAGCAAGTATGAAACCATGTTTGAAAAAAAAGGTTTGAATTTGATTTGTGAAAACAGTGGAAAACAATTGCAATAAATAAGAAACAAATGCAATGAGATGATGACATGATGCATAGCTTGAAATAAAACAAGGAACAAAACATTCTAAGGGGATATTTCATACTTGGGATGTTACAAGGACGTCATCAAGAGCCTCTCGGATTTCCGCATCGTCGAGAGCGCGGACATCACCAAGGAGACGTGGGTGCTCACGGACGAGGCCAAGGGGTACGTCGCGAGGGGCTCCCCCGAGGTGCAGCTCGTCTCTGCCATCCCACCGGAGGGTGCCTCCGTGGCCGCGCTCAAGGAGAAACTGGGGGGAATCTACGGCATTGGATGGGGGGGCAGCCAACAAAAATAAGTGGGTTAGCCTGGACAAGGGGAAAGGCCTCGTAAAACTACTGATACAGATCCATACGTTCTATTGAAGGTGGTTGATGGAACTATTCAACTTCTTGTTGGAGGTGATGCGCCGCTGCTGTGGTACTCCCTGTGCCGCCGTCGTTGCGGTGATGCGGTTGTCGCCCCATCTTCGGTGCCGGCGGGACGATGCCATGTCCGCAACCCCGACATTGACTGGGCCGCCTCCACTGCCTCGGCTACAACTTCCCGAGGCACTTGATCATGCACATGATCTGTTTGGTGTGGCTGAGGCCTTCGCGCCCGTGTGGTGGATGACCGTGACGCTGCCGAGATCCTCCCTAGCCCGTACCTCGTCGCCATGATCTTCATCAACAAGAACCACCGTGAGCAACTACCGCCTCCCCGACATGTACCTTGTCGACAAGATCCGCCACGACGCCATGACCGACAACGACCACGGGGATGTGTGGGATCGAATACCGACCACCGACACGATCTCTCGTCGCTCGCTGTGTTCGTTTTGCGTTGGCCGCCTTCGTGCGTGTCCGGGAGATGATGTCGTGAACCCCGGAGACCGGAGAATCGCCCAGTTCGCCATCGACCACAAAGATCGGAACCACCAAGATCTTCTATACGGACGCGGCGAGTACCTCGACCACGTCTACTACCTCTTCGGACCTCGATGAAAAGATCGACAACGACCACCGATGACGTGAACGACTACCTCGGCTACGGAACGAGAACGACGACTTCCACTACTTCCTCGACGTCGACTACTTCCTCCACGTCCTGAAGACACCGGCGTTGCCCCGAAGATCTCCTCTTTCCGGCGTCGAACACAAAGATCCTCTCCACACGTGTGCACCCCAAACCCAAACCTCTATACCTATGCCCTATTTTCTATAACATATCAACTATAATTAAAATGTCATATCATTCATCGTGTTGCATTGCATATTGTGGGTGCGGGTAATAATAATGTCATCTAATAATTAAATATGGAATGAGTTGGGATAATTAAATATTGTCCCGGTTCCATTTAAAATTGCATAGCTCATCTTTATATTATCTCGCCATGTTAAACAACATTTAATCTTGATGGGTAGATAAACAACTCGAACCTCCTAAATTAGATGTTGGGCTTCCGGCTCAATTTAAATTGATTTAATTGCATAAACCATAACTAATTCATTTTAACTCCAAATTTGAAAAGTAAAATATGTTTTCCAATCAAAATTCTCTAAACTTTGCAAATATCAACTTTGTTTTCTGTTTTGAATAATTTAAATTGCTGAAAACAACTATTTCTTAATTAATGCATTAAAATTGCTAATTTGATAACTTGCTCATTTTAATTCCAAATCCAACAAATAAAATATGTTTTCATACCATAAAAATGCACTTAATCTGTTCATGCCATCCATGTTCATGTTTGCACCTTGCATGTTGCATTTGTAGTAGTGTTATGTATGTTCACCTAATAAATAAATATGGAATGTGTTGGGGTATTTAATTCAATTGTTGCCCTATTCCATTTAATATTGCTTAACTCACCTATTTACTGTTTTCCATGCTAAACAACATTTAACTTTATGGTTAGCTAAACAACTTGAACCAATTCCTATTTCTCCGGACTCCGGTTCCGATTAAATTGCTTAAGTTGTTTCCCCTGTTGCATCTTGCCATGCCATGCATATAAAATAGGATCATGCTGGATCTTTTGCCGTAGTAGTAATTGTTGCATCCGGTGTTTGTTCGAGGTTCGTTGATTCTTCGCGGATAGGACGTTGAGATGATGTGAGCAACGACAAGTTCTGCGGATGTACCTCTACTTGCTGGATTCCAGGCAAGTATACTCACTTGCTGCCAAATGGCTGCCTTTCATCACTTGTTACCGATTCTTTCCGTTGTTATTATTCTAGCATGTTGATTTGATGCTTGTGTATCGATCCTATCATATGTTTACCTTGCAGCCATGATATAGCCTTCCTCCCACTTCCTATTAACTGTTGTTTGTTTACCTTGTTGGCCCTCGTGTCGTAGTTGCATGCTTAGGGTTGTTTGCGCTCAAGTCTTGTTGTCCGTCTTATCACCTGTTTAGTTTGATAGTTGGGTTTCAATTCAATCAACAACATGTTAATGTTTTGGCTAATAATAATTTGATGATAAGGCACCGGCAGGAGGCCCGGCGTGGTTCTGAGGCCTGCTAGTGTCGACCCTAATTAGGAAAAGGGTCTTGTCTACTGATCCATGATGAGCGCACTAACCGCATGTGGGAAGCGAGTATGGGCGCCCCCCTCAACTTGATTCGATTCGCATCTCGTCCAAATCGCCACACTTAGTTCGGGCTTTCCATTTGATGCATGCATATGCAGGTGCGAACCCGAGGCCAGGGTGGAACTTTTTGTAGTCGGCATTTAGGGCGGCGTGGTCTTCCGGTGCTATGAGGGTCCCCCTTTTCTTCGTGGGGGCTCGATTAGCCGCGCACGCACAGCATGTGGTTCTTTGGGCTTGATGCGAAAAAGAGTTGGGTTGTGTTGAGTACCTCCCTTGGTGGGTTGATCCCCCGTCTGGCGGGTTATTCTTACGTGTACGGCCAAATTGGTGCATCCCTGCAGGGTTAAATCTTCTCGAGAAGCCGTGTTTTCCGCGGTTATGGTTGACTTGGTGAAAGTACTGGCTAACAAGTACTCAGAACAACTTACACCTAACTAATGATACTTGACTAGTAATAGTCTTATTGACACAATAACTTGATCCATCCTTAATCCAACAGTGTGAGTTATCCTTGGGTTGCTTCCTTAGTAGGGGGTAACATTGGATGGGTTTGTTTGGGTGTTTAGTATCTAGTTGGTTACGATACGCTATCTTATCCCCCTCCTTTAGCCGGATGTTGTAGTGAGTCTCTGTAGTTGGTTAGTGCAGCCCGCTGCAGCTTATTTGCAATAATCCCTTCCTTTCCGTTGAACCCAAAGTATTTGTATCTTGTGATGACTGGCTACGCCGGTATCTTGTGAGTATGGTTTATCCACTTGCCAGTACTTAACCGTACTGACCCACGAATCTCTTTCGTGGCTGCATATTCAATATTGCAGTCAACAGGTTTGAAGTCTGACGACGTTAGCTTGGGAATCCCTCCGGCTTGGCCTGGGCAGGGATTGGACGCTCTCGGTTATCTTCAAGACTCTTAGTCCAATTTGTATCTTGTCCGTAGTCGGACGCTATGTTGTTCTTCCACTGTTATTTGGATCTTTGTATTGTATCAGTTGTATCCTTGACTCGTTTGAGTCATCTTGTATATATATTTGCTGTTGTTGTTGTGGATTATTCGTGAACTGTTGTAATGTTATCACAAGTGGCAACCTGGAATCGGTTATTATGTGGATTTTGGCGGGAATGCTGAAATCTGCATAGTGCCCGATCTCGGGGCGTCACAAATGGTATCAGAGCATGGTTTCCGATTCCCAAAGTTGTTTCGATACAAATGGTTATCGAAGCAACGGGTCCGCAAAGCCTGTAGGATAACCTAGCTAACGGTCGTTGTTTCTAGAATGTCAAAAACTATTTCTGCTAAACTATTTTGGAAAAACATCTCAATAGGATTCTTGTTTTCTCCTTATCTCTATTCTATTTCCCCTCCCATCTTATTTGTTTTGGAGTCTCCCCCCGTTGTCTATCTTTAAAAGTGTTAGGATCCTACGTGGGTGGATGTTTTCTGAGCCTTTAACCTAATAGGTTCGATCATCGGAAGATTCCTGGTGGAAGAACATCGTCGTCACTCCGCGCAAGAATCTCTTGTTAGTGGTGTCGAGGAGATCAACAATGTGGCCGAAGACTCGATAGTTCCGACTTCTTCCCTCTCCCGTGTTTGTGAGCGGATTGCGGGGGCGCAATCCCTTGTTAGTGGTGTCGTCTGTAACACCCGGGGGTTTTTCCCCAAAATAAAAAAAATTGTTTGTTTTCTTTTTTTTTCGCATCATGGCATCATGCATTGCATTTTTTTTACCCTTAAAAATTGTTTTCTCTCAATGCTAATTTAATTGTCAACTCAACATATTTTTTTTTTGGATTGCTTTCTCAATCTTCACATGACTTATAAGTAAATCTCTGTTTTTATTCAAATTATTGTACCCACATTGTTTTCCTAATTAAAACCCTCACTAGAATCTCTCTCTCAATAATTTCTGGGGAAAAAAAAGTTTTAGGGAGAGGCTAGGCCCAGCCAGCCAGCCCACCTACCAATCCCTAACCCTAACCCACACAGAACACACGCCCACGCAACTCACCCCACACGCACGCAACACACACGACACACACACGCACGCGCCGCCAGGGAGGGGATCGATCGATCCCCATCCTGTTTCCCCTGCATCGCTACTCCCTCCTCTGCCTCGACCCCGAGCGCAACCCCCCCCCCATCGAGCGCCGCCTCCTCCTCGTCTCCCCCACCCCATCGCCCCGATCCCCTCACCTCCTCTCCGTCCCGGCCACCCGCCTCCGGCCCGAGCTCTACCACCGCCAGGCGTCCCAGCAGCCCGCCGCCCAGCGTTTCAGCAGCTTAATCCCCTGCGGCGCCATGGCGACGAAGTTGCCGACGGCGGACGTGGAGGCCAGCCTCCTCGCTCACCTCAACTCGAACGTCGACATCGCGGACTCCCGCTCCTTCGCCTCCTCCCTCGGCGTCTCGCACAAGGAGCTCGAGGACGTCATCAAGAGCCTCTCGGCTTTCCGCATCGTCGAGAGCGCGGACATCACCAAGGAGACGTGGGTGCTCACGGACGAGGCCAAGGGGTACGTCGCGAGGGGCTCCCACGAGGTGCAGCTCGTCTCTGCCATCCCACCGGAGGGTGCCTCCGTGGCCGCGCTCAAGGAGAAACTGGGGGGCATCTACGGCATTGGATGGGGGGGCAGCCAACAAAAATAAGTGGGTTAGCCTGGACAAGGGGAAAGGCCTCGTAAAACTACTGATACAAATCCATACGTTCTATTGAAGATGGTTGATGGAACTATTCAACTTCTTGTTGGAGGTGATGCGCCGCTGCTGTGGTGCTCCCTGTGCCGCCGTCGTTGCAGTGATGCGGTTGTCGCCCCATCTTCGGTGCCGGCGGGACGATGCCATGTCCGCAACCCCGACATTGACTGGGCCGCCTCCACTGCCTCGGCTACAACTTCCCGAGGCACTTGATCATACACATGATCTGTTTGGTGTGGCTGAGGCCTTCGCGCCCGTGTCGTGGATGACCGTGACGCTGCCGAGATCCTCCCCAGCCCGTACCTCGTCGCCATGATCTTCATCAACAAGAACCACCGTGAGCAACTACCGCCTCCCCGACATGTACCTCGTCGACAAGATCCGCGACGACACCATGACCGACAACGACCACGGGGATGTGTGGGATCGAATACCGACCACCGACACGATCTCTCGTCGCTCGCTGTGTTCGTTTTGCGTTGGCCGCCTTCGTGCGTGTCCGGGAGATGATGTCGTGAACCCCGGAGACCGGAGAATCGCCCAGTTCGCCATCGACCACAAAGATCGGAACCACCAAGATCTTCTATACGGACGCGGCGAGTACCTCGACCACGTCTACTACCTCTTCGGACCTCGATGAAAAGATCGACAACGACCACCGATGACGTGAACGACTACCTCGGCTACGGAACGAGAACGACGACTTCCACTACTTCCTCGACATCGACTACTTCCTCCACGTCCTGAAGACACCGGCGTTGCCCCGAAGATCACCTCTTTCCGGCGTCGAACACAAAGATCCTCTCCACACGTGTGCACCCCAAACCCAAACCCCTATACCTATGCCCTATTTTCTATAACATATCAACTATAATTAAAATGTCATATCATTCATCGTGTTGCATTGCATATTGTGGGTGCGGGTAATAATAATGTCATCTAATAATTAAATATGGAATGAGTTGGGATAATTAAATATTGTCCCGGTTCCATTTAAAATTGCATAGCTCATCTTTATATTATCTCGCCATGTTAAACAACATTTAATCTTGATGGGTAGATAAACAACTCGAACCTCCTAAATTAGATGTTGGGCTTCCGGCTCAATTTAAATTGATTTAATTGCATAAACCATAACTAATTCATTTTAACTCCAAATTTGAAAAGTAAAATATGTTTTCCAATCAAAATTCTCTAAACTTTGCAAATATCAACTTTGTTTTCTGTTTTGAATAATTTAAATTGCTAAAAAAAACTATTTCTTAATTAATGCATTAAAATTGCTAATTTGATAACTTGCTCATTTTAATTCCAAATCCAACAAATAAAATATGTTTTCATACCATAAAAATGCACTTAATCTGTTCATGCCATCCATGTTCATGTTTGCACCTTGCATGTTGCATTTGTAGTAGTGTTATGTATGTTCACCTAATAAATAAATATGGAATGTGTTGGGGTATTTAATTCAATTGTTGCCCTATTCCATTTAATATTGCTTAACTCACCTATTTACTGTTTTCCATGCTAAACAACATTTAACTTTATGGTTAGCTAAACAACTTGAACCAATTCCTATTTCTCCGGACTCCGGTTCCGATTAAATTGCTTAAGTTGTTTCCCCTGTTGCATCTTGCCATGCCATGCATATAAAATAGGATCATGCTGGATCTTTTGCCGTAGTAGTAATTGTTGCATCCGGTGTTTGTTCGAGGTTCGTTGATTCTTCGTGGATAGGACGTTGAGATGATGTGAGCAACGACAAGTTCTGCGGATGTACCTCTACTTGCTGGATTCCAGGCAAGTATACTCACTTGCTGCCAAATGGCTGCCTTTCATCACTTGTTACCGATTCTTTCCGTTGTTCTTATTCTAGCCTGTTGATTCGATGCTTGTGTCTCGATCCTATCATATGTTTACCTTGCAGCCATGATATAGCCTTCCTCCCACTTCCTATTAATTGTTGTTTGTTTACCTTGTTGGCCCTCGTGTCGTAGTTGCATGCTTAGGGTTGTTTGCGCTCAAGTCTTGTTGTCCGTCTTATGACCTGTTTAGTTTGATAGTTGCGTTTCAATTCAATCAACAACATGTTAATGTTTTGGGTAATAATAATTTGATGATAAGGCACCGGCAGGAGGCCCGGCGTGGTTTTGAGGCCTGCTAGTGTCGACCCTAATTAGGAAAAGGGTCTTGTCTACTGATCCATGATGAGCGCACTAACCGCATGTGGGAAGCGAGTATGGACGCCCCCCTCAACTTGATTCGATTCGCATCTCGTCCAAATCGCCACACTTAGTTCGGGCTTTCCATTTGACGCATGCATATGCAGGTGCGAACCCGAGGCCAGGGTGGAACTTTTTGTAGTCGGCATTTAGGGCGGCGTGGTCTTCCAGTGCTATGAGGGACCCCCTTTTCTTCTTGGGGGCTCGATTAGCCGCGCACGCACAACATGTGGTTCTTTGGGCTTGATGCGAAAAAGAGTTGGGTTGTATTGAGTACCTCGCTTGGTGGGTTGATCCCCCGTCTGGCGGGTTATTCTTACGTGTACGGCCAAATTGGTGCATCCCTGCAGGGTTAAATCTTCTCGAGAAGCCGTGCTTTCCGCGGTTATGGTTGACTTGGTGAAAGTACTGGCTAACAAGTACTCAGAACAACTTACACCTAACTAATGATACTTGACTAGTAATAGTCTTATTGACACAATAACTTGATCCATCCTTAATCCAACAGTGTGAGTTATCCTTGGGTTCCTTCCTTAGTAGGGGGTAACATTGGATGGGTTTGTTTGGGTGTTTAGTATCTAGTTGGTTACGATACGCTATCTTATCCCCCTCCTTTAGCCGGATGTTGTAGTGAGTCTCTGTAGTTGGTTAGTGCAGCCCGCTGCAGCTTATTTGCAATAATCCCTTCCTATCCGTTGAACCCAAAGTATTTGTATCTTGTGATGACTGGCTACGCCGGTATCTTGTGAGTATGGTTTATCCACTTGCCAGTACTTAACCGTACTGACCCACGAATCTCTTTCGTGGCTGCATATTCAATATTGCAGTCAACAGGTTTGAAGTCTGACGACGTTAGCTTGGGAATCCCTCCGGCTTGGCATGGGCAGGGATTGGACGCTCTCGGTTATCTTTAGGACTCTTAGTCCAATTTGTATCTTGTCCGTAGTCGGACGCTATGTTGTTCTTCCGTTGTTATTTGGATCTTTGTATTGTATCAGTTGTATCCTTGACTCGTTTGAGTCATCTTGTATATATATTTGCTGTTGTTGTTGTGGATTATTCGTGAACTGTTGTAATGTTATCACAAGTGGCAACCTGGAATCGGTTATTATGTGGATTTTGGCGGGAATGCTGAAATGTGCATAGTGCCCGATCTCGGGGCGTCACAATAGTGCTGCGTTTATACAGGCAACCATTGATTACCGTATATCCTTCTGGCGAACAGTACTATCTTTCTTCGGGACTAATACTGGGTTCGCAGACCATTCAGTGTGTATAACTTCCCGGATAAAATCAACTGCTAATAGCCGGATAATTTCCTTGCCAATAGCCTTCCGTCTTCTTTCGTCGAATTGACGGGTTTAGATCCTGGAATCACCTTGAGTTGATGCTCAGCAAGTTCCTTGGGTACACCTGGCATGTACGCAGGACACCCGGCAAAAATATCCCAGTTATCGCGGAGGAACTAGATGAGCTCGCTTTCCTATTTGTCGGTCATCCCAGTTCCCACTATGACAAATTTTGTCGGATCTTTGGGATCTAGGATAACCTGCCTTGTATTCTCGGAAGCTTTGAAACTATCTGCCGGCTTCCGACTTTCTTTTCCTGCCGGCATCTCTGTCGGCGATACTTCCTTTGGCAGCTCTCTCAATTCCTCCTTTGCTATCACTTTTTCTGCGCAAAGGGCGTTTCCTTTTTCCAGCTCGTTTGTCAGTTTGAAGTCTCCCGATATGGTGATTGCTCCTCCTTTTGGCCCTGGCATCTTCAGCTTGTTATAAATATAACACAATCTTGCCATGTATTTGGCGAAAGCTGGACGTTCGAGTATTGCGTGGTATACACTTTCGAACGGCACGACCTCGAAAGAGATTTTTTCCTATCGGGAATGCTCTTTTTCTCCAAAGGTTACGTCTAGGGAAATTTCTTCTAGGGATTGTGCTTGTCTGCCAGGAACGATGCCGTGGAAACGTATGTTGCTATGATTGAGCTGGGTCTCGGAGATTCGCAGATGCTTGAGTGTATCCAGGTATATTATATTAATGCTGGATCCTCCATCCATCAGCACTCTTTTTAGCCTAGTGTTTTGAACAATAGGGATTACAATTAGAGCTTATGTGCCGGGTTTTGGGATATTTCCGGGATGATCAGACTGATCCCAGGTAATTGGTGCGTTCGAGTACTTCAAGAATTTGGGGGTTGGTGGAACAACCGCGGTTATTTCTCGAAGTGTCCTCTTTGCCACCTTTGCTGAGGGAGTTGCCAGGAAAGTTAAATTGCATTCCCCATCAACTCTCGTGAACTTTGGTTCGCCTTTTCGCTGATGTTCCTGGATTTTTTCGTCAGTGTCCGATTCACTGTCTTCTTTTTCAGCTTCTGGCTTTTGCTTGGAGAATTTTCTCTTGGAGCTTTTCCCCTTGTTCTCGGATCCTGCGATGCCTTTCATATGCTTATTAAGCCGGCATTGCGCGTTAGTATGGGTAGGTTTCCCAAATTGCGAATGGTGGACACCGTTTTCCGACTTAATCTTTTCCCATTCTTCTTTTTAGTAGGAGATAGGTCCTGTTTTCTTCCTTTCCATTTGCTGCCATTATCCTTTCCAAAGGCTAGATTAACTTCTTTGGGATTTTGTTGTGTCTCTGGAGTAGCTTTTTCTCAGAACGAGACGTCTTTTTGGCTTGAGCCAAAGCATCAATATTTCCACCTCTCGCTCTGATGTCGTCTTCAGCCGTTGCGTGCTCATTTGCGGTTGTAAGCATAGATCCGAGATCTTTGTGCTGCTTTGAACCAACCATGAACGGTACGAGGCCGGGTTTTAAGCCATTGATGAAAGCATGCATTGCTTGTACATCACTTACTCCAGAGCAACTGTTCTTCATTGTAATCCATCACTACTAGGAAAATGGCTATAGGAGTGATGATACCCGCGACGCACATCACATTTGGCGCGTCACGCCTATTACCCGCGGCGCACCACGTTTCTGCGCGTCGCGCCTAAAGGCATAGCCGCGGCGCACCAAATGGAAGGCACGTCGCGCCTATGTGTGGGGCCGGGGTGGCGAGCCTCCGAGGCATACCCGCGACGCACCAACCCAGCGGTGCGTCACGGCTATGTTGGGTAGCCGCGGCGCACATTCCAGTGGTGCGTCACGGCTATCTTTTCCACGGGTGGCATCTATAGCCGTGACGCACCACTGGAACGTGCGCCGCGGGTACCCAACATAGCCGTGACGTGCCGAATATGATGTGCGTCACGGGTATACCTGGAACGAATTTAAGTGGTTGGGACCACCCCCACCTCCCATCCCCCCATATCTCCACCCCATTTTAGATCTGGTCGCCCCCACCTCCTCACCACCTCATTTCCCCCATTTTCCCACCATTTAAAACTTATTTAACCTATTTTATTTGATATATGTGTGGGGAATCTAGTAAACATTTGTCTCCACCCCCATCTCTCACTTTATTACCACTTTCCCTTCCTTTTCACTTTCTATAGCCACATACAAACGTACTCTCTCGGTCTCGTGTCGGCAAGATCTATAGTTGGTGAGTTGTTGGAGGGACGATATGTATATGTGTTGTATGTATGTGTGTCGGCGCCGTGCGTCGTCACAAAAGATTCATATATATGGTTGCATATATACATATATGCGAAATTGTGTTGCGTATTTTTGATGAAATTTGTGGATGTCTTAAAAATGAGTTGACATGTGTTGCCAAAATGTTGATTCATTTCCATTTCGGCGACCATGCACTCCGAGAATGTCCTATTTTTTAGCATAGGTCATGCCGAATTTTTCCGTCGACGACCATGTGCATGCATCATATATCCATATATTACGTAATTTGATTCTAATTAATTTTTCATTTGATCTTTTTTTACTATGTAGGCAACCATGCATATAAGCACAGGCACCGTGGCTAGATTTATGAAACATGCGACGGACGAAATGTTTCGAAATAGCATGACGGAGATAAGATGTCCTTGTCGAAGATGCAAACTGAAACACTTGATCAGATACGATTCTGGTGACTTGGAGTCGCACCTTATCCGTCGTGGTTTTATGGATGGCTACACTCTTTACCCGACAAGTGATGAAGATGAAGAGTCGCCGGACATGATGAAGGACATAATGATCAAGATGAAGGACATGATCATAATCAAGACGAAGGACATCGTGATGAAGATGCCGGACATGATCATAATCAAGACGAAGGACATCATGATGAAGATGTCGTGACATCGTCGTCGGACTGGGTGCGGGACCCTCATGTCCAAGCTCTGCTTCTCAAGGAGACTAGCAACACCAGAGCTGCTGCTAGAGAGAAATCGAAGTTGTCGCAACTGGAGATAGACGCCGTTACTCCATTGTATGAAGGATGCGTGAGCGAGGATACCCGTCTGAACGTAACGTTAAGGACCCTAGAGATGAAGACAAAACACCGATGGACCGATGCGAGCTACGATGAGAACATGGCATTCTGGCACGACCGTCTTCCCACGGGGAACAAGTGTCCAACGAGCATCGAGGAGGCGAAAAAAGTCGTGTGCCCTCTGGATTTACCTCACGTGAAATACCATGCTTGCATTAATGACTGCATCATCTATCGGGGCGCGGACGCGGAGAGAACCATATGCCCGGTGTGCGACGCAACTCGATACAAGACAGGGAAGAAGGCCTCTCCTCGAAAAGTGGTGTGGTACTTTCCGATAACTTCCCGTCTGCAGCGGTATTTCGCAGACCCCACACAGGCGAAGCTCATGCGATGGCACGCGGAAAGGAAGAAGCCAGAAGAGCTTGATGGAACCGATCCGAAGAATGATGACACGATGCTGACACACCCCTCAGATGCTAGCCAGTGGAAGGCGCTAGACATCGAATACCCCAAATTCGGCGACGATCCAAGGAACATCAGGTTGTGCATGAGTACGGATGGATTAAATCCTTTTGGCAACCAGAGCAGCACCCATAGCACCTGGCCCGTGTTTGTATGTATATACAACCTACCCCCCTGGTTGTGCTTGAAGAGGAAGTACATACAGATGAGTATGCTTATTCAAGGGCCGAAACAACCAGGTAACGACATCAATCTGTATGTCCAGTTGTTGGAAGAGGAGCTAGCCACGTTATGGGACGAGCCAGCCAATACGTGGGACGCCTATGGAGAAACGTTTTTCCCATTGAGAGCCGCGCTCATCACGACGGTGCATGACTACCTCGGTTACGGATATGTCGCGGAGCAGGTGGCGCACGGATTCTGTGCATGCGTTAGGTGCATGGATGACACTACGTATCTCCAGCTAGAGAGAAACCCCGGGTCATCGAAAACCGTGTTCTTGGGGCATCGAAGGTGGCTTCGCAAGGATGACCCGTGGAGAAAACGCAAAGATCTGTTCAACAATGAAGTTGAGATGCGAAGAGCCCCACGTCAAAGGAGCGGCGAGGAAATCGACGAGCTGTTGAAGAACTGGAAAGAGTGCCCTGCGCCGGGAAAGAAGCGAAAGGCGCCGGCGCCGTTGGAGGGTGTATGGAAAACAATGTCTGTTCTCTGGGACGTGAGGTACTGGAAGATTCTCCGCACACCCCACTGCCTTGACCTCATGCATATCACAAAAAACGTGTGCGAGAGTCTGCTTGGCACCCTGCTCAACATGCCGGAGAGGACCAAAGATGGGCCGAAAGCAAGGAACGACTTGAGATTTTTGAATATCAGGGGCGAGCTCCACGGAGGAAAACCGGATGATGATGACGATGACGATGACGATGTGTTAGATGGGATGGAAGGTCGCCGCAAGGGCAAAAAGGCCAAGAAGACGGAATATTACTGTCCCCCTTCGTGCTTCACACTATGCGAGAAGGAGATCGACCAATTCTTCAAGTGCCTCCTTGGAGTCAAATTTCCTTACGGTTATGCGGGGAAGATAAGCAGATACCTAGACGTACCAAAGCAGAAGTTCAGTGGAATGAAGTCTCACGACTGTCACGTGATGATGACCCAGATACTTCCAGTTGCAATTCGAGGGATAATGGATGAGCACGTCCGCGAAACGCTGTTTGGACTCTGCAACTTTTTTGACGTCATCTCTCGAAAGTCGATTGGCGTGAAAAAACTCGCAAGGCTACAGGAAGAGATCGTGGTGATACTATGCGAGCTTGAGATATACTTCCCGCCAGCATTCTTCGACATTATGGTGCATCTCCTTGTCCATGTCGTGGATGATCATCCAGCTCGGGCCGCCGTTTTTACACTCCATGATGGCGTTCGAAAGGATGAATGGTTCCATCAAAGGATACGTCCGCAACAGGGCCCGTCCAGACGCAAGCATTGCCAAGGGCTTTCTGACAGAGGAGTGCATCTCTTTCTGCACGAATTTTCTAGACAAAGATGAGAACCCTGGTCTGCCCGTAAACAGGCACTTTGGCAGGCTCGGTGGATGGGGACACCGCGAGGGCCAGCGCGAAATGAATGTCGACTTTCAGGGCCGACGCAACGACTTTGACAGAGCAAACCTAGTCGCGCTACAACATCTAACAGTGGTCGATCCTTGGTTGGAAAAGCACAAATTGCTAATCGCGAAGTATTACAGTGACCGGGGTCAACATAGGACCGAAGCAGAAATAATCAAAGAGCACAACATCCATTTCACACAGTGGTTCAGGGAGAAGATTATGACCGATCAACCGGAGACGCCTTATTCTGAAGAAGAAAAACTCATACTCACATTGTCACAAGGCCCCGCACATAACCTCATGACATATCAGGCATACGATATCAATGGTTACACATTCTACACGGCAAATAAGGACCGGAACTGCGAATACCAGAACTCGGGGGTAACGATGGAATCATTAACAGGTGACGTCAAGGAAAGATACTATGGTAGGATCGACGAGATATGGGAACTCGACTACTGCGGAGAGAAGGTGCCAATGTTCCGTGTCACATGGGCAAAGAGCGTCAGGAAAGAAGGACAATATTTCACCACCATGGTGATACCTGAAGCCAAATCCGGCACGAATGTCACCGCAAAAAATGAGCCATGGGTCTTGGCTAACAAAGTGGACCAATGCTTCTTCATTACTGACCCGACAAGGCCTAGCCGTGTTGTCGTGCGGAGAGGCAAAAGAAACATCATCGGAATGGATGGAGTAGCCAACGAGCAAGACTTTGACCAGTACGGCGACCCGAAAATGGAAGATGACAATGACGATGGAACGAAATACACAACAAGAAGAAGCAGGACAACGCTACCTACAGGTCGCCCATTCCACCGAAGAAGTCACGGTGTTCCGGGACTGAATTACTCAACCGCGACAAAGAAGGGAAAGAAAATTGTAAAACGCTAGCTCTAAGAACAACGATATATGTGTCGTGTGTTTGCATGCATTCGAGGAAGTGATGGCGATGTAATATATATACACTTATGTTTAAATTGATCTGTGTCGTGTGTTTGCATGCATTCGAGGAAGTGATGGCGATGTAATATATATACACTTATGTTTAAATTGATCTTTCTGGATTTTAGATTGATTTATTTGAATTTATTTTGAGATTATATTGATTTATTTCCTAAGGAAAAAACCATTTTAAAAAAAATGGGGGGTGGGACTCGAACTTGGGGCAATGGAGCAGGGGCAAAGGTGTAAGCCACTGGACTAAGCAGCTGGTTCTGCTATAGACCAGCGCACATGCTTTTTGAATAGAAAACAGAAATAGGCGCGACGCACCTCTCATCCGTGCGTCACGGCTAAGTAATGCGCGACGCACCTCCGCTACGCGCGTCACGCGTACACGATGCGCGACGGGCGTCTGTTTGGTGCGTCACAGGTAAGCAATGCGTGGCGCATCTTCCTGATGTGCGTCACGGCTATCCCTCCGCCTATTAGGAGTACTGGCCCGTTCCCCTCTCTTCTTCCTCTTCCACACATCGCGATCTCGATCGATCTGAAACCACCGTCGCCTCCGGCCTGCTTCCTTAGCCTCTCATCGCGATCTCGACCAACACCTCCCTCTCGCCGCCGCCCACCACCACCCCAAGCCCTAGACCTAGCCTCTACTCTCCCTCCGCCGCCCACCACCACCGAGACCTCGCCTCTGCATCGACCTAGGAGGAGGAGGAGCAGGCGCAGGACCAGGTCCAGGAGCCGTCGACGACTGCGCCGTCGTCATCTCCATCGACCTCTGTAGCATCGACTGCACCGTCGTCGTCGACGTCCCGTCTCCATCAACCTCGAAGCCCGACGAACAAAGGTGCGCCGCCCCCTAGTCCTCTCCCTCCCCTTCTCCTCGATTGTGTCATTGCATTCGTTGGCGACAAGACCCATCGATCTGCTGCAGGCTCCATCCACTGCGCAGTGTGTATGAGCCGTCGGGCCAATCTGAACTCGCAAATGTGCAGGACGAACGTGTTAGCACCAGGGGATGGATATACTGATATACACATTCAGTTCACTTTACCAGTGGAGTTAAACTGCTACATCATCATCAGTTCGGCAAAAGCTAGCACTGCTTGTACTTGGAAATTTGTTCATCATCATCATCAATTCACTTTACCAGTGGAGTTAAACTGTTGCTAGGCTGCTGTTTAATTGACCCAAGGCACTGCTTGTGTTGACTCAAATTTGTTCAAGCCACTGCTTGTACTTGGAAATACACTTTAGGAATGAATGTTGCATAATCTTGCTGCAATTGTATGTTTAAAGCTCCACTGCTTTTTACCATGTAGCATCCACCAATGAGAAGTATGTTTAAAGCTTGCTGCAATTTAAAGCAATGGTAAAAAGCCACTGCTTTTTACCATGTAGCATCCACCAATGAGAAGTATGCTTAAAGCTTGCTGCAATTGTGGCCTAATTGACTCAAAATCACAATTTTAGTTCTATTCTGTATAGCACTTCTATTCCTATCTGAGGAAAATACCCCCAGCCTGCTCTCTGTGCATAATCTAGAAATTTCTAGCTAGATGGTGTGTAGTTAGCAACCTGGGGCTTGTTGGTGATGGATGGTTTTGTGCTTGTGGTCTACTTGCTCCTCAGCCATGCTCCTCCACTTGTTCAAAAATGATGTTGCTTGTTCAAAAATGTTGCTGCTTTTGTTTGCTGCTTGTTCCTGAGAATTTGCTACTGATGTTACTTATCATATCCAATCTATATAGAAGTGTCTACTTAGAGATCATATTGGTTGTTGTTGCTGCTAAGTTGTTTCCATGTTGTTCATGAGAAATTGCTGCTGCTAGGCTATGTTTGTTTGGCAGGTACTGCTGTTGGTACTGGTAATATAGTTTTGATGGATAAAAAATGATCTTCTAGGACTGGTGCTGGTGTTGTAGGACTGGTGCTGGTACTGGTGTTGGATAAAGTTTTGCAGATAATAAAAATTGTGCTGGTGTTGGCCTAAAGAATCTGTCCGGCTATCGAGCCGTTTAAAACTTTGCAGGGAATTCAAATGAGTTGCCCATTTTCGCCGAAATGTTGATTAATTTCCGTTTCGGCGAGAATCGGGCACTCTAGTGTTAGAAAATTAGCAAAGGTCATTCCGAAATTTTCCCGTGAATTTAGGACTTAGCCGTTTTCCCGTGATCGAGTAGTATGTCGATTTTTTGTTTCCTTTAGATTAACCAATAATTTCCCCCTTCAGAACATGGCACACGACGACGAGGCCGGCGGTTCTAAGCCGTTCTGGCAAATCACCGACGAAGAAGATGAGCAATACGACCCGACGGCGGATGCCTGGGCTGACGCGGACACTACCGGTGGCGAGGAGGATGACACCACGACTAGTGGCGCCGCCGGTGATACCACTAGTGGCGCCGCCGGCGGAAATGACACCACTGATGCCGGCGGTCAGACAGATGGTGGTAGCAAAGCCAAGAAGAAGAGGACGACAACGAGAAAACGGAAAAGTAACACTCTCCGCACCTACCGTGAAGAGATCACGGAAATTGATAGCTTTGGGTATCCAATCGCGCCCGAGGCGGTGGTCAGAGGATTCGGCAACCAGATTGGTTGCATTGTCCGGGACACTTTCAGGATCTTAACCGATGATCTAAGGAAAAAAGAGAATGCACATTATCAGGTTCTTCTCTTTAGAAAGCTGCACGGACGATACTTGTACCCGCATCCGCCAGACGAGCCGTTTAAGTACAATAACGACAATCTGGCGGGGAATATAGTCAACCACTGCGCCATTGGTAAGATGAACACCGCCTTGGCCAACTGGAAACACCGGGTGAAGGTTAAGGTCTTGGACCCCAAAAATAGCCTGCAGGATGTTTTAGCGAGTGAGCCGAGAATCACCGAAGATGAACTCCGGGACTTCAAGGTACTTTGCCAGAGCGAAGTCGCCAAGGCTAACGCTAATTGGGGGCAGAGGATGCGGAAGTTGAACATTGGTTCCCACAAACTGGGATGCGGCGGTTACAGAGCGGCGATTCCCAATTGGGAGAAGGAGGACGCCAAACGTGCAGAACAGGGCATCCCTGACCCTCTCGCAAAGTACTCGCCGCGGACGAAAAACTTCATCAGGGCCCGGTTTACATATGACCCGGTAGCTAATGAGTATACTACCGATGATGAGAAGGTGAAGACGTTGTATGACAACTTGGTAAGTAAATACACCTCCCTAGTTAGTTTGCTCTCGACGATCTAGTCGATTGCATTATAGTGTACTGGTGAAATTCTAAACGGTTCACGCTAATTGTGCAGAACTTAGAAATCGAAAGTGGTGGAACCTCGTCATCCATGCCGAGGCTGCACGGCCCGTGGGACGACACTTTAAATAGGGCGGTGAACGTGACGCAGGGGAAGGAAAAGCACAAAAGGCCGTCAGGTGGCCGAGTTTGTGGCCTGGGCACGACGACGAAGCTCAGAGAGTACTTCAAGGAGCCCAGGGAGGCGAGAAGGAATAGAAAGAGGAGCATCGAAGATATCCAACGTGACGAAGCCCGCGATCGCGAGATTGCAGACCTCAAGGCCAAAGTTGCCGATATTCCTAATATTGTCAAAACAGCTTTGGCAGAACAAATGGGCAGCGTTTTGCCTACCATCTACGATGTGGTTACTGGATGGAATGAAGGAGGTCGAGTGGGGCCGTGCCCGGTGCCTAGCGTGCAGGGCAGCAACTCAAGAGACTTGTCAAGAGTCTCGCCGGCCAACGCCACGATGGCGGACCCACTTGTGACTCCGCCCGCCTACACCACGGCGCCGATAGTGACTCCGCCCGCCTCTACCCGCCTGACCATCCGTTGCACGCCCATAGTGGGCGGTCCTCCGCCGAATGAAGAGCGTGCACCAACGAACAACCGCCGCCTGGCCATCGGTTCCACGCCCGCCGCCGGTTCTCCCTCGCCATTGAACAGTAGCACGCCCGCCGTCGTCGTTGGCCCCTCGCCACTAGAGGAGCTCGACGCCCTCGCCAGCCAGGTAAATAGTTAAGCGTTGGAGCGTCGATCTTCCTTTGCCTTAGACTGGCCTCTCTGACGCCCTGCATGTTTTCCGCAGAACGACGACGTTCCACTCTCTTACACACAGTGGACGGCGTGTTGAAGGATGTTGCTGTGGGAATGATCGTTCAACCGTCAACCCGCAGGTTCCACAACAGGCCGATGCGCGAAGACGTATATAGAGTTCGAGTGCTTCGGGTGCTGGCGGGCTACGACGACTTGTTGCCTCCCATTCAACCCTACCAAGAACAAGATGACCCCGATACCCTGACGCTGCTCCAGTGCATGCCTTGGAACATGGAATGGCCGAAGAGCCAGATTCGCCTGGGGAAGAGGGGCGCCACCCCGCGGACATCGCCTCTAGAACTACCGGCGCGAGGCACCACCTCGAAGACACCCCTCTAGAAGCTCCGGAGCGGAGCCATGGCAAGACCGTCGCCGCGCCGTCGCCTACCCGTGACATGGAGATGGCACAAGACCAGGAGAATGACGTTGATCTTGATGCCATGGATGTCATCGCTGATGACTTTGATGGCGGAGATTACGTTGCTCCTCCTCCAGAAGAACCCTACCATAGCACGGAGGCTCGTGGTGAGGCTCCTCCTGCGGATAAATCCAATTGCAAGCGTCTCTTCGGTTCTCAGGAAGACACGCCTCCAGATGTCGGCCCCTGCACCGAGACTCAGAAAAGTGCGAAGGGTGGAGTTATTTTCAGCCCTAGCACAATCCGTAAGGCGGCTAATGAGGAGATTGAGAAGGAGATCATTCCGAAAGTGCCGAAGCCGCGGAAAAGAGGACCTAGATCCAAGGCCGCAAAGTCCGCGAGCCAGCCTGCTAAGATGCCGCTCCGTGTTCAGGACGGCCCACCTACATCTAAGCATACGAAGATGCATGTGATTGGTCAGCCTATGCTTAGCCAGAGCAAGCTCAAGGCCGCAAGTGGGGATATGCGGAGTTTGCATGACAGCATTCTTTTTCTTGAATCGCGTCTTCTTGAATCCAAGGATCCATCATACCCGGTTTTCATTGCCATGGTGCCAAAGGACTTGGGCTTCGTCGAGTCAACCGGCGCGGATAGAATAGTACTGCGGTTTTCGGACATCTTCGATATGTTCCATAGCAATCCGCTGCACTACTCCATGATCCGCCTATACTCGCTCAGTCTGGCGGTGCAAGTCATCAGGGATAATACACCGGGCATCGCGATAGCGGACCCCTTCTACATGCGCCACGACGTGTTGTGCGGCGTTGGGAACCAGGTAGTCGCGTCGACATATCTCCGGGACTTCATGCTGGCGAACCAGACCAAGGATTACATCCTCGTGCCTTACTTTGCCGGGTAAGTCAATATTATTAGCCGAATCGAAAGTGATTTTCTTTAGATTTTCATCGCTCCTTTCCAACACTTTGTTTGGATTGTTCCGCGCAGATATACACAATGCACTCATCTGCATTTGTATCAGTCATTCGCATGCCACGTATCTCGACTCAGGGAGTGCGGTGAAGAAAGACTACTCCAACGTGAAGAAAGTTTTGGATAATGCTCTCACCGGCTACCACGCAAGGGGGGGCAAAATCACTAGGGAGAAGGTCGTTCAGGGCGCTCGGGTGTTCACCCACACGACGACTTTCGCGTGCGTCAAGCAGCCGGCGGGCAGTAACCGAGACACCTACTATGTCCTCCATCATATGCGGGCGTATGTACGGGATCAACAGTTCCTTACCCTGCCGAGTCAAGTCCAACAATGGGCCTCCCGCTTGTCGATGGTCGGTGATGACAAGGTTAGAGAAGAGATATATGATATCCAGAAGTGCTTTGCCACGAAAATCGTTCATGAAGTGGTGAACAGGAGTGGGACATTTTACTGCCGGTTCAACATGCCGAACCGCGACATAGATACCTACCTAGCAACTGCCTGTGACGACAGGCCCTTCATCACTCAGGAGGGCTGTCCCGTTGTAATCCCTGGGAGGATGAGTCAGAAGGAGTGAGAACTATTGTAAGGCTTGCTACATTTTCCGAAATTAGTCGAACTCAATCGTTAGGGTTATGAATCGTCCATCGTGTGACAGATGCTTTATTATGTTAATGCTTAATTATCTTTCTTTTCATTATTGCGGTCTTACTTGTGATGGTCGTTCGAGCTTTTGAATAAGTAAATGCCGATGATTAAAAGAGTTGGTTCACACTCAGATGGCCTAGGCGGTCCGTTGCGCCTTGTTATTTTCACAAAGTTAGGATCTTGTGCATCCCACTTGGCGCAGCGGCACCGCCTACGGCCGCTTGTATGTGTCCACCCTAAATATGAGGCACACATCGTTACGGTTATGAATCGTCCATTCTGTAACTGATGCTCAATTATGTCAATGCTTGATTATCTTGCATTTTATTATTGCGGTCCTACTTGTGATGGTCGTTCGATCTTTTGAATAAGTAAATGCCGATGATTAAAAGAGTTGGTTCACACTCAGATGGCCGAGGTGGTCAGCTGCGCCTTGTGATTTTCACAAAGTTAGGATCTTGTGCATCCCACTTTGGCGCAGCTGCACCACTTCGGCCGCTTGTATGTGTCCACTCTAAATATGAGGCACACATCGTTACGGTTATGAATCGTCCATTCTGTAACTGATGCTCAATTATGTCAATGCTTGATTATCTTGCTTTTATATTATTCAGGTCCTATGTTCGTTCGATCTTTTGAATAAGTAAATGCCGATGATTAAAAGAGTTGGTTCACACTCAGATGGCCTAGGTGGTCCGTTGCGCCTTGTGATTTTCACAAAGTTACGATCTTGTGCATCCCACTTGGCGCAGCGGCACCACCTACGGCCGCTTGTATGTGTCCACCCTAAATATGAGGCACACATCGTTACGGTTATGAATCGTCCATTCGTAACTGATGCTCAATTATGTCAATGCTTGATTATATTGCTTTTATATTATTCCGGTCATATGTTCGTTCGATCTTTTGTATAAATGCCGATGATTAAAAGAGTTGGTTCACACTCAGATGGCCTTTTATATTTCTCCACTTACTACTTATTGTAGACATGTTTAAAACTATTGTTTTTGCTATTCTTTCTTGTCATTACAGATGCCGAGGTGCTACGTGGTGTTTAGAGGCAGGGTTCCAGGAGTCTACGATCACTGGGAAGACTGCTTCGAGCAGGTGAACAAGTTCAAAGGGAATGCCTACAAATCCTACAACACAAGAGTGGCGGCGGAAGCTAGGTGGTTCATCCATCTCGAGGAGGAACAAAATAAGAAGAAGAAGAACAACACGTGGATGAAGACCATCGCAGCCGCTCTTGTCGCCGTCGCCTCGCTCGTCATGCTATGGTTCCTAGTTAGATGATTAGGTTATCGGCGACTAGATAGGTCACTTGTCCCGATGATGAAGCATCATCGATCGATGTAATCGGTCCCGATGATTAACCGTATGATGTAGGTCTATTTGCCATGATAAACACTTTGTTGTATTCTCATAATCAACTGTTTGACGTAGCTATTCGGAATTCTAATTAAACAGTATGATCAACTATAATATATCATTTGTTAGTCAGAGAACTATTTTGATACATTTTGTTTACTGATATTTTTCTGTATTTGAGCTGTGTATATACCTGTATAAATACGGTACCGTGTATTTCAAAAAAATACAACACAGTATACCCGTGACGCACCAGGGAGGATAGCCGTGACGCGCAGAAGTTCATACCCGTGGCGCACCCAGTAACTTAGCCGTGGAGGCATTACTTAGCCGTGACGCACCAATATTCCTAGCCGTGGCGCACCTCCTTAGTTAGGCGTGACGTGCCTCCCGATATCCGCGGCGCACCGTGACGGTGCGTCACGGGTATCAATAGGCGCGACGCACCAGCTCGGTGCGTCACGGATAAACCAATAGGCGCGGCGTGATAGCCGTGACGCGCCCTGGTGCGTCACGGATAAGCGAATTGGTGCGTCACGGGTAAGCTTTTTCCTAGTAGTGCATCTTGAGATAAAGTCAACATATGGCTCATCTTCAAACTGGGTGCAACGGTTTAGCTGGTTGATGCTATTGGGGCGTTTGTAAGTTCACCGAAAATGCTGAGTGAAAACTCTAGCCATATCATCCCAACTGTCCATGGTTCTTGACGAAAGCCCGTTAATCCAATCTCTGGCTCCATCCAGCAATATTAGGGGGAGGAATTTTACCGCCTCTAGATCTGTCCCATTGTTGATCTAGACGGCTGTATAGTAGTCTGAGAGCCAGGTATCCGGGTTTGTACTGCCGGTATATATTTGATATGTTGGACCAACTTTGGCGAAGACAGAATGTAGAGTTATTCTTCGGATCCTATCGGTGAAACACTTAGGTCCGAAGTATAGATCATCTCTTTCCGCTTTATCAGTGTGAACGGAATATCTGCCGGCTGAATGGATAGAAGGCGATCTGCTCCTTTCTTTTCCATTGTTGCGCGAGCGCGCTTTTCCGGGGTTATCCCTATTTCCTCCGTTATCGTGTCCTTTGGAATAAGGTGGAGTTCTACTCCTTTGTCTTTCCTTATTCCTAGGAGGCGTACGGGATCTCTCACGCCTGTGAGGAATGTTGTATCTTCCGGCTTTTTCAGCAGGGCGTCTCAGAGGCGGCATTGTTTTTCCGTCTTTCTGGTTTTGTTCTTCCCGATGTCGGGGGTTAATTCCACCTTTCGGCGGATGGGATCCTGCCCTAGACGCTGCATCCTTGTTATCTGGAATTTTCTTGTCCTTTCTCGGATCTCCTTTCTTCTCTTTTGAATTGCCTGAGTCTCCAGGTTCGCCAGGTCCAGGTGCTCCAGCGGCGCATGTGACTGTTTTGCATAAGGCCGAGTCGTTATGCAACTTCCTTGATCTTGCCTGCCCCCGCTGTTGCTGTTGCAATGCTTTTCCTAAGAAAACATACACCCGTTGCAGCTTTTCGTCATTGGAGTACTGATCATCATTGAGGATCGCGAAAGCGGCTTCCGCGTTTTCTGCTGCAGTTTTGTTTACAGGTTCTCCCTTGGCATTCATGCCGTTTAATTGTTTTTGCCAGGAAGGGTTTTGGAACCGTTCCTTTGGCGGCAGTGCTTCCGGTCTTGTGATTCCGGGTAACCGTGTAGGTTTATGCCAGATCTATTCCTTCTTTCCTACTCCTCAATTTCTTCCTGCTGCAACTTAATGTCAGGCTGGGTTTTTAGGAGATTTTCCCGAGTTCTGAATAGATGTTGCTGCTGCCTTTGGAGAGCTTGTCTCCTGGCTTCCAGCACTTCAGGGGATTCGTGGAGTCCCACTGGTGTTTGAAGTAAATCAAGTTCGTCCTGTTCTGACATTGGTGGAACAGAGATTTCCTTCGTTTTCTTCTCCGTAGGCTTGACTCCGCTTCCTCCTCCTACTTCCAGGTTTTCATTGGCGGTATCCGCCGATTTTTTCTTCCGGATTTTGTACTGGAGTTTCTTGGCAGTCTTGTTTCTTTTCTTGGAAGAGGGAGGTTTTTTACCAGATTGATCTTCTGTCAATTCCTTGACATCAGGGTAAGTTGGACTGGTTTCACCGTCCTCTCTTTCCTCATCTGGCAAAGGCGTTTGAGGGTCTTCCTGGATGTCGGCATCCGTGTTTTCGGCCGGTTTTGCCATAAGCACTTCATGGAATCCCTCTTGAAGAGATTTGACCTTTCTTTCGAAAGCATCTTCATCTTCGTCTTCGGAATCGAGCTCATCTGATCCGGGTTCCGACTCCAATCTCGCCTCAATGGCGGCTAGCACGAAATCGGCTTCCGAGTTCGTCGTCGTATCGACGGATGTCGGATCTTCCAGCTCTATTGTGGGATTGTTCTCCTCTGCCTCTTCCACGGGATTTCTTTCATCCGTGTTATCGGCGATCTCGGATTGCACCATACCAATAAAGAGCGATCTCAATGCAGGCATCTCCGAAGAGGCACAAATTCAGCAGGATATTGGCGATATGAGCAAAATCTGTCGGATATATACCAACTAGGGGTATATCAGATGGTAGTGTAAAGTGCCGGATTACCAGTGTGGCCTAAATGGTAGTGGGTATGGTCCATTGGGCGGCCCAGTAAGCTGACGCACGGAAGCCGGATTCTAGAAGAACCCGGATCACGGCCCACGTGATACGGCTTGGAGCAGAAGGCGGATTCCTTGCTTTCCAAGTTAACACATACCATAGTCTTCTAGGTTTCCTTCTCTGTATGCCCTAACCCGGTTATTATATAAAGCCGGACGGGAGATAAGGTAGATAGACAAGAAGCTAAAGGATAACTCGCCGAGAGGTTGATCCTTGACGAGCAGCTAATAGAACCTCACATTGTACTCTGTATTCCCAGGCTTTAGTCCTGAATAGTGAGATTGCAGGAGTAGGAACGCCGCATTACTGCGTCGTACCGAACCTGGGTAAAACCCTGTGTCCTTGATCATCGTACAATCACGCCCCCCCACGTCTCTATCGGTAGTCTCATGGCACCCCCGTCTATGAAATCTACTACGATGTCTCGACAGTTGGCGCCCACCGTGGGGCCAGTGACGTCAGGCGTTATGTTTCGATCGGGGATACTTGGCGGAATCGGCAGTACAATAACTGTCAGAAGCTTGGAATTCGACAATGACGTCGGGCGCTTCCTCGACAACGGATCGTACATGCCGACGCGGAATCACCTGGTAAATGCCTGCGTTTTACCGATTGGATCTGCAAACATCTTTATCGGATTGACTGCAGAAGCAATGGGATTCTGTGGTGGGAGCAAATTTATCCCACCCGCCCTATACCCAGTCGAAGACGACTATGATGCCGGATTTCGCTCATATCGTCGATATACTGCTAAATCGCACTTTATCGGCATGGTGCAGTCCGAGATCGCCGAAAACACGGATGAAAGCAATCCCGTGCAAGAGGCAGAAAACAACACTCCCACAAAAGAGGTGGAATATCCGACATCCGCTGACATCACGACGCACTCAGAAGCTGACTCTGTATTAGCCGCCATCGAGGCGAGATTAGAGTCGGAACCCGGATCGGATCACTTCGATACCGAAGACGAAGACGAAGACGCTTTTGAAAGAAAGGTCAAATCCTTCCTAGAGGGATTCCACGAAGTGCTGATGGCAATACCGGCTGAAAACACGGATGCCGATAGTCAGGAAAGCCCTAGAACGCCTCCACCAGAGGAAGAGAGAGAAGAAGGAGAAACTTCTCCAAAATTCCCCGACGTCAAAGAATTGACAGAGGAAGAACCCTGCAGGAAACCTCCCTCTTCCAAGAAGAAACACAAAGCTGCTAAAAAGCTCCAGTATAAGCTCCGGAAGAAGAAGTTGGCCGATCCAGCCAATGAAAGCCCGAAAGTAGGAGACGCAAGCGGAGTAAAACCCGCGGAGAAGAAAACAAAGGAAATCCTTGTTCCGCCAATGACAGAACAGGACGAGCAGGAATTACTCCAAACACCAGTGGGACCACATGATCCCCCTGAAGTGCTGGAAGCCCGGAGACAAGCTCTCCAAAGGCAAGAACAACATCTATTTCGAACTCGAGAACACCTCCAAAAAACCAGGCTGACATCAAGCTCATGCGGGAAGAAATCGAGGAATACGAGAGAAAGAATAGATCTGGCATTAAATCTACGCGGTTACCCGGAATCGCAAAATCGGAAGTACTGCCACCAAAAGAAAGGTTCCACAACCCATCTTGGAAAAAGCAGGTAAACGGCAAAGATGCCAGACGCGAGCCAATATACAAAACCGCAGCAGAAAATGCGGAAGCGGCATTCGCCATTCTCAACAACGATATGTACTCCAATGGTGAAAAACTTCAAGGGGTGTATGCTTTCTTAGGTAAAGCATTACAAAAGCAACAGCGGGGGCAAGAGCGATCAGGGAAGTTGCATGACGACTCCTCCCTATGCAAGACAGCTACATGCGCCGCTGGAGCACCTGGACCTGAAGAACCTGGGGACTCAAACAATTCGAAAGAGAAGAAATCAGATCCGAGAAAGGACAAGAAAAAACCCGACAATAGGGATGAAGCGTCCAGAACCGGATCCCATCTCCCGAAAGATGGAATTAATCCTCGCGACCGGGAAGAGAAAAACTGGAAGGACAGAAAATTAATGCCGCCTCCGAGACGCCCTGCAGAAAATACGGGAAGACAGGATATACCTCACAGACGTGAGAGATCCCGGACGCCCCCCAGGAATAAGGAAAGATACAGGAGTAGAAATCCACCTTATTCCAAAGGGCAAGGTCACGGAGTAAATAGAGATAATCCCGGAAAAGCGCGTCCGCGCCACAATGGAAAAGAAAGGAGTAGATCCCCTTCTGTCCATTCAGCCGGCAGATACTCCACACACATAGATAGAGTGGAAAGAGACGATTTATACTTTGGACCCAAGTGTTTCACTGACAGGATCCGAAGACTAACTCCGCATTCTGGCGTTGCCAAAGTTGGTCCAACATACCAAAAATACACCGGCAACAAACGCGGATACCTGGCTCTCAGACTACTATACAGCCATTCAGATCAACAATGGGACGGATTTGGAGGCAGTAAAATTCCTCCCCCTAATGTTACTCGATGGAGCCAGAGATTGGATCAATGGATTACCATCAAGGACCGTGGATAGCTGGGATGATATGGCTAGAGTATTTAATCAGCATTTCCGGGGAACTTACAAGCAACCAAATAGCATCAACCAGCTAAACCGCTGCACCCAGTTGGAGGACGAACCATACGTGGATTTCATCTCAAGATGGACGACAATGAAGAATAGTTGCTCTGGAGTAACCGACGTTCAAGCAATGCATGCTTTCGTCAATGGCTTAAAACCCGGACTCGTACCGTTCATGATCGGTTCCAAAAAGCACAAAGATCTCGGATCTATGCTTACAACCGCCAATAAGCATGCAGCGGCCAAAGACGACATCAGAGCGAGAGGCGGCAATATCGACACTTTGATCCAAGCCAAAAAGACCCCTCGCACCGACAAAAAAGCAATTCCCGAAGCAACGCAAAAGCCCAAAGAAGTTAACATAGACTTTGGAAGAGAAAATGGGAACCAGTGGAAAGGACGAAGCACAAAGCCGATAAATTACACCAAGGAAGAGTGGGAAAAAATAAAGTCGGAAAACTGTGTCCACCACTCGCAATTTGGGAAGCCCACCCATACTAACGCACAATGCCGCTTGAACAAGCATATGCAAGGCAGTGCAGGATCCGGAAACAAAGGGAAGAACTCCAAGCGGAAATTCTCCAAGCAAAAGCCAGAAGCTGAAAAAGAAGACAGTGAAACGGACACTGACGAAAAAATCCAGGAACAGCAGCGAAAAGGCGAGCCTAAGTTTCCGAGAGTTGATGGAGAATGCAACCTAACTTTCCTGGCAACTCCTTCAGCAAAGGTGGCAAAGAGAACGCTTCGAGAAATAAACGCGGTTGTCCCTGCAACCCCGAAATTCTTGAAGTACCCAAATACACCAATAACCTGGGATCAATCTGATCATCCCGGAAATATCCCTGAACCCGGCACGCAAGCTCTGTTGTAAGTCCTATTGTTCAAAACACTAGGCTAAAAAGAGTGCTGATGGATGGAGGATCCAGCATTAACATAATGTACCTGGATACACTGAAGCATCTGCGAATCTCGGAGACCCAACTCAATCACAGCAACATACGTGTAACATCCCAAGTATGAAAAATAGCCATTAAATGTTTGCTCTCTGTTATTTTATGTTTTGCATCATGGCATCATGTTGATTGCAATTGTTTTGCTTGTTTTCCTTTTGTTTTCCTCTGTTTTCATTTGTTTTCCTTTGTTTTCTATTTGAATTTCAAACCAAAATTCAAACCTTTTGTTTCATCCTTGTGATGTTACAATTTCTAAAATGATATTTCAAAATAAAACAATTGTTTGTTTCCATTAAAGTGTGATTTCAAAACTGTTGTGTTGTTTCTATAAAGATGCATCCAATAACCAAACCCTTTTCAAATTCAATTATGATTTTCCTCCAAACAACAACCCTTTTGAAAGTTATGAAAATTGCAAAACAAAACTCTCCAAATAAAATGGTTCAATTAACACTTCCATTTGTTTCCATGAAATAATAAAAAGCTCAACTCTTATTTCTTATTTAATAATCCACCTAATATAAATTGCATTCAAAACTCAAATTCAAATCATCAAACAACACCCCAATTGAATATGTGCAAATTACCAAACATTCTAATTTGTTGTTTCTATTTCGAACTCCAAGGTTCATGCCATTTAAAATTTTGTTTGAAAGAATGCAAATAATAATTAAATCCATCCAATTTAAATTAAATTACAAACAACATTGTATTTTGAATCTTTTGAAAACCAAAAACTTGACAAGTTATTAATATTACATAACTAGTCAATACCAAAATTTTTCTGAAATTTTCCACCATCAAAAAACCTTTCTATTCCTCTTCCTATTTCCAAATCAGCAAAAAAAAATAATAGAACACAAAAGAATAAAAGAAACAAGGGAGAGAGAGAGCAACCAGCAGCCCAACCCACTTCCCCTCAGCCCAACTTACCTCCCTGGCCCGATACCCCCCACCTTTCTTCAACCTCAATACGGAGGAGCATCGACTGCATCCACGTAGCAGAGGAGAACAAGGAACGGCCATCAGTCCTCCCCTCCTCATATATCTAGCCCTAGGGCGCCCTAGACCCTGCCCTAGCTCCCTCTCTTCCCTCTCCCCGCCGTATTTCCCTCTCCTTCTTCCACCTTCATCTCCCTTTTCTCTCTGTCTATTTCTTCCTGTAACTGAACCTGTACCAACTCCCTAATTCCTCCGGTGATCGTCGGAGCTCCGGGCTCCCTCCGGCCCGGGAGACCGCGGGAATGGAACCCCACGGTCGCCCTCTCCCTTCCCCCACCTCGGCTTAAACCGGGAGGGCTCCCAGCGCCGCCGCCGTCACCTCCCGTCGCCGGCCGTCTCCCTGTCCGCCCACGACCTGCTCCGCCCCGTACTGCCTCTTCTCCGACCGTCCCGAGGTGAGGCCCCTCGACCCCATCTCCCTCTCGCCTCCCTACTCCTCCCGCGAGCCCGCACCCCCACGGATGGTACCCCTCCGGCGAGCAGCAGCCGCCATGCCCCCATCGACCCCCTCGTTTCTGTCCGCCAGGTACAGGTTACGTGCAGTGTAGTTTCAGAGAAAACCACCGCGAAACCCCACCTCTTACCCCCACAGATCCCTTCCTATCAACAAGTCATCGCACGACCCCAGTGGTCAACACCCCTTGCGCTTAACCCACAGGCTGGGTTCGATTCCCCTCACCACACCTTTTATTCTCTGTTTTTTCTTTTTCTGCCCGCAGTTCAGAAAGACAGATCTGATCAATTACTTCTAAATTCCATATAAAATTGAATATCACTCCAATTTGGATGATTCAAAATCCTGTGGTTTCATAATTTTGTGCTCCTTCTAGTAATGTCAAGTTTGCAACATGTTTCTGTAACAATTTTTGCACTAAATAAATTAATTACTGAAAATGCAATAAAATTTGGAAACTTTGGAATTTCATAACTTTAGTTCTACTCATCCAAATTAAGCAAACTTGGGCTCTAAAAATTCGTCTTAACAAACTCTACATATTGGTATTTTATTTGGTCACAATTGAATTAATTTTGAGCATGTTTCCCCCTGTTTACTAAAAATGGCAGAATAAGAATGATTATGGAAAATTGCATAATAAATTCAATAATCACCCAAAACTTATGTTTGATAGCTCTAAATGTTCAATGAAACCTTTGATACATGTTTTCAACCTTTTCAATGCAATTTGTTACTGTTTTGAATATTTTAAATTGTTGAAATATTTGAATTCTTGTTTAATTCACTTAAACTTGCAAAAATCATAACTTGTTCATAAAAATTCCAAATTCCACAAACTAAATAATTTTTCCAATCAAATTTTCATGTACTTTCCAAATATAAATTTTGTTTGCTGTTTTGAATAATTTAAATTGCTGAAAACAACTGTTTCTTGTTTATTGTATTTAAAATTGCCAAAATAATAACTTGCTCATTTTAAATCCAATTTCAACAAATAAAATATGTTTTCAAACCATAAAAGTATAACCTTTTCAAATATGAACTTTGTTATTTAATTTTAACAATTAAACTTGATGAAAACAACAAATGCTTGAGCAACACCTTTAAGTAACCAAAATTTCCTAACTTGATAACCAAATTTCCAAACTTGTTAAACCTTATTTCTAATTGCTTCTATTGTTGTTATTTTTCTGTTTTCCTAATCCATGCATCATGGTAATCAACTTTCACATGATGATTAGTTGTAGAACAATTAATTCAACCATAATTCATGGGCTTTCCATATGTAATCCAATTGCATATGGGTCCATTTAATCATGTTGCTATCTTGTCAACTAGTTTATTTCTATGCATCAATTAAATTGACATGCATCATCCCATGTTTGTGCACTATGCCATGTTATTGATTGTTTCTCTCTGCGTTGTTTCTTTGCTTCTTCTCGGATACACGACGACGTTGAGACCGACGATCCTTACGACACCCCTTCTAAGGAGTTAGCTCAGTACCAGGCTGCTGAGTTTGCAGGCAAGTTATCACTCACATGAACCATCGTGTTCCTTTCAACATTGGTTACCGATACTTTCCGTTGTCTATTCGGCTAGCCCTATGATTAGTTGTTTCTGTTACGAACCTATCACATGAATCCCTTAACCCTGATATTGCCTCACCTCCATACCTATAACCTTTTGCTTGTTGCCCGTGTCTTACTAGCATGCTTAGGGTTGTTTTGCTCGAGTCTGTTACCCGTTACTTTCTGTTACTATATCTCTATTATGTTCTGGGGCTCGATGTTAAACAACAACCTGTTAATTTGGGGGTAATAATAATTTGTTGATAAGGCACCGGCAGGATGCCCGGGTTAGGGTTTTGAGGCCTGCTAGTGTCGAACTTAATTAGGAAAAGGTCTTGTCTACTGATCCATGATGAGCGTGCTCACCGCATCCGGGTGGTAGTATGGGACCCCCCTCGACTTAGACCTGATCCGCAACTTGTCCGAAGAGCCACACTTAGTTCGGGTGTTCCATTTGCTCCTTTGCATAATGGGTTGGCCCCCCTTGGTTACTGATGATGATGATGATGCATATAGGGCGAGGCCTGTGGTGCCGGGGGGTGTGGTCTTCACCCTTGCGCTTAGCGGACTGGCCGGGGCTCCGTGGCTCCTAGGATGGGTTGTAGAGATGGTTTGGGTCGTGTCAAGCCAACCTGAGTTTTAGTTGGTGGCTTGAGTGTGTACGGGTACTGTAGCACACCCTGCAGGGATAAATCTTCTCGAGAAGCCGTGTTTTCCGCGGTTATGGATTACTTGGTGAAAGTACTGGCTAACAAGTACTCAGACAACTTACACCTAATGATAATAACTTGACTAGTAATCGTCTTATTGACACAATAACTTGAACCATCATTAATCCAACTGTGTGAGTTATCCTCGGATTTCTTCTTTGGATAAGGGGCGAGATCCAGGATGGGTTTGTTTGGAGTTAGCTATAGTTGGTTACGATACGCTATCTTTTCCCTTTTCTGATAGCCGGAAGTTGTAGCATGTTTCTGTAGTTGGTTAGAGCAGCCAGTTGCAGCATCTTATTTTATCCCCTTCTCTTCCGTTGAACCCAAAGCATCTGTGCTTGGTGTTGACGGGTTACACTTTGGTGAACTGTGAGTCTTGCTTGCCAGTACGTTACTGTACTGACCCCTTTGGGGCTGTGGTTTCCGCAGACGACGTTTCCGAGGATCTACATGGTGGCTACTACGTGGAGTTGACGAGGCTGCTGACGAGTAGATAGCGGACCCGGGCAGGATCCGAGACTTCGTGGATGGGCTCCGTCTGTTCGTTCCCGGCCTCTTAGGCCTATTTGGATTTTGTCTGTACTCAGACCCTTTGAATGCTTCCGCTGTGATGTAATGATGATATGTTGGGACATGTGTACTCTGGATGATTGTATTTGCTATCTCTGCTCTAGTGAGAGCCATTTGCAACTTATTTTCATCTTTTGTGTCGTAGAGATCTGTTGTGATATCACTTGTTCAAACGCCGTTGACGTACCATGTGTGTATGTTTTGAAGTACGTCAACGGAAGTATCCTGATTTCTATGGGATAGTTTACGTCGACGCTGAACAGATAGGGGTTGGTTGTCACACATACGTGTGTTGGCCTACTCGTAAGAGGACGCGGGTGCCGGTAAGCCCCGTAATCCAATCTACTACTGTTCAACGGAACGGCGAGTATCCTTTAGAAGTCCGGGTGCGACAAATGGTATCAGAGCCTGTCTGTCTGTAGGATCCCTTTTTACTGGTCGCAGTTGAGTCTAGAAACTATTTTGTAG
Organism: Alopecurus myosuroides; assembly: GCA_028641055.1. Lineage (NCBI taxonomy): Eukaryota > Viridiplantae > Streptophyta > Magnoliopsida > Poales > Poaceae > Alopecurus > Alopecurus myosuroides. The sequence continues at coordinate 587,238,826 of CM054057.1, read as the reverse complement.
CTATATAGGAAAAATGAAACGTGAGAGTAGGAATTCTGTCCTTTTTCTTCTTTCCCCACCCACCCTCCCTTTTCTGGTAAGGAAGTGCAACGTTGTTTTCCCTTCTCATCTAAACTTTCAAGTTAGGATTTCACGTATTCTGGTTTCTCTAGGATGGTTATATCTACTAGACCATAGGAATGGAGGTGGTTGTGACATGATTTATCATGTTGCCCACTCACGATTGAGAACGGAGGCGTCTAAGCCCCGGAAGCAGATCCTCTATTCCTTAAGCAGTAGATATTGATCCTTTAGAAGCCCGGATGGGTTTTCCGTAGTAACTCAGGAGTGCTTTATTCTCGTGTTTTCCCGGTGTTGCTTCGTTATCCTGTTCTTCTCAACATCCTTTTCGTCCGTTGAAACCTTGTTGTTGCCTTCCACTTCAGTTCTGCTACCGGCGTCTAATCAATAACGCTGTACCACCCTTCTGAACAGATAGTCTATTCTACAAATGAATCAAGTTCTATCCAGCTATACACCCTCAATACGAAACCTCTACCTTTACTCGAAAATGTTCCGGTGGTTTGCGAATTCCCTGACGTCTTTCCAGAAGAGTTGCCAGGAATGCCTGTCATCTTGAACTTCCAGAAAAACTATCAAAGGTGCACGATGTGTTTCACGTGTCACAGCTCAAGAGGATCTTCGCAAGAAGTATCCGGACCTTTTCTTTTCTCAGTCGGAATCTCGGGGCGCGATTCCTTCAAGGGGGGGCGTTTTGTAACATCCCAAGTATGAAAAATAGCCATTAGAATGTTTGCACTCTGTTATTTTATGTTTTGCATCATGGCATCATGTTGATTGCAATTGTTTTGCTTGTTTTCCTTTTGTTTTCCTCTGTTTTCATTTGTTTTCCTTTGTTTTCTATTTGAATTTCAAACCAAAATTCAAACCTTTTGTTTCATCCTTGTGATGTTACAATTTCTAAAATGATATTTCAAAATAAAACAATTGTTTGTTTCCATTAAAGTGTGATTTCAAAACTGTTGTGTTGTTTCTATAAAGATGCATCCAATAACCAAACCCTTTTCAAATTCAATTATGATTTTCCTCCAAACAACAACCCTTTTGAAAGTTATGAAAATTGCAAAACAAAACTCTCCAAATAAAATGGTTCAATTAACACTTCCATTTGTTTCCATGAAATAATAAAAAGCTCAACTCTTATTTGTTATTTAATAATCCACCTAATATAAATTGCATTCAAAACTCAAATTCAAATCATCAAACAACACCCCAATTGAATATGTGCAAATTACCAAACATTCTAATTTGTTGTTTCTATTTCGAACTCCAAGGTTCATGCCATTTAAAATTTTGTTTGAAAGAATGCAAATAATAATTAAATCCATCCAATTTAAATTAAATTACAAACAACATTGTATTTTGAATCTTTTGAAAACCAAAAACTTGACAAGTTGTTAATATTACATAACTAGTCAATACCAAAGTTTTTCAGAAATTTTCCACCATCCAAAAACCTTTCTATTCCTCTTCCTATTTCCAAATCAGCAAAAAAAAATAATAGAACACAAAAGAATAAAAGAAACAAGGGAGAGAGAGAGAGCAACCAGCAACCCAACCCACTTCCCCTCAGCCCAACTTACCTCCCTGGCCCGATACCCCCCACCTTTCTTCAACCTCTGTACGGAGGAGCATCGACTGCATTGTAACAGCCCAAGTATGAAAACCATCCCTTTAGAATGTTTGATTTCTTGTTATTAAAGTATTGCATCATGTCAGCATATTGTTGCATTTGTTTATTTTTTTTGCATATGTTATTCTTTGTTTTCACAATGAAAATCAAACAATTTCAACTGCTTTGTTTTCATACTTGTTCTGTTACAACTTTTGGAATAAAATCACAAATAAAAACCATCTATTTGTTGTCATAATTTTTCAATATGGATCACTTAATAAAATGGTGTTATAATTTCCACTAAGTCTTTCCAAATTGGTCTTCAAATTCAAAGCAAAGTCATCATCAACACCTCATTTGGAAATTATCAAATATCAAACCATTCCAATGTTTCTAATCCCACTAATAATAGGGTTCACCCTATTAAGTGGTTGTTTTCTATATTAAATTAACCAAATATTCCAATTTCAAATCAAATTCATTCAAACAGCTCCCAAGTTGAGTTATAACAAATTATAAACATTATCAATTCAATCATCTAATTTTAATCTTTTAATTCATAGGGGCTACCCTATCAAAATGCTTTTATTTCATAAGGTTTACTTAATATGAAAATTCATCCAAGGTTGGTTGAAATACAAATACCAAATAAAAATTCAAAATTTGGACAATGGAAGTTGGCATCTGTTTGCTTTTGAGCTAACAAGCATAACCTAATTTTTCTAGAATTTTCATTAAGCTAAAAGCTATGTTTTTCTTCTAAAACCAAACCTTACAAAAAAAAACAGTAAAACAAAAAAATAACAAAAGGAGGCAGCAGCTAACCTACCTATCCAAGCCCAGCCCAAACTCTTTCACCTTGGCCCAGTACCCCCCCTCCTGTCGCTGTCTTCCACCTCGAGCTGATGTCACCTCTGTACGAACAGAAGGAACACCACCCGATCTTCTCTCCCTCCGCTCGATGCTCGCCGTACGAGCTCACTCACCCCCCATAAAACCACCTACCTCTCGTGCCCTAGGTCCCCTCTCACCCTCTCCCTCTCATCCGCCCCGCCGCCATCTTCCATCGCCACCAAGCCATCTCTCTCTGTGCTGAAAAAAAATCAACAGTCTGCGAACACCATCGCCTCCACTTAGCTCCGACCGCCGTGGTCGCCTCGAGGGGGATCTGAGAAGGGGAATGGAGCCGCCGCGTTCCCCTGAAGCTCCTCGTCCTCTCGCCGCGTGCTGGGACGCACCGGAGTGGCCGCGCCGTCGCCGGAGAGCAGCCGCGCTGCTACTGCCCGTCGGCAGTCGTCATCACCAACCAGCCCGAGGTGAGCCTCGTCGCCCTCTTCCTCTCTGCTTCAGCACGCACACCGCACGAGCACACAGCCCACACCGCAGCGCCGGGCGCAAGCACACACCCGCCACGCGCGCCGCGGCCGCGCGGACAACAGCCGCCGGCGGGACGTTCCCCTCGATCGCTGCTGCTGTCGCTGCAGTTTCAGGTTCGTCAGGCAAGGAATAGCTGACGGGATCACACCTTAACCTGTACCCTGCCCCTTACCTGTCAAGGAACCGTTCCCAGCGCAATTGGTACTGCACCACGGCGCGCGAGCCACAGCTCCCGGGTTCGAAACCCCTTGGCCGCAGCGCCCACCCTTTTTTTCGGGAATTTTCCCCCTCGCAGTGCCCCACCCGTCAGGCACTCTGGTTGCCACGCGTGCAGCTGCGTGGGCCACGTTGGCCCAGGCCCACGCTGCAGTGGTTAGTGCTGGCTAGCAGCACGGTGACAAAAGTTCACCTGTTCTGTTTTTATTTTCCAAATCAATTTAAATAACAGTTTTAACACTTAAACTTTAAACTTTAATATCTTTAAATCTATAAGCCCAATAATTACAAGTTTTATATGTTTATTGCTCCAAATTTAATAATCTTTCCAAATAACATAATTGTGTACTGTTTTGACAATTACAAATGCATTTAAAATTCAAACTTAAATATTTCAAATGCTAATTTCTAAAATCAATAACTAATTATTTATTAATCCAATATATGCAACTAAAATATGTTTTCCATACCATTTTAAATAACCTATTCAAATATAATTTTTGTTTCATGGTTTGAATAATTTAAATTGCCTAAATAATTTAATACTTGTTTAATTCAATTAAAATTGCTAAAATCATAACTTGCTTAATATAAAATATTTTTGAACATGCAAAATTTTTCAAACCATCAAAGTGTGAACTTTTCAAATGTGAACTTGAATTTATGCTTTGAACAAATAATAATTCAATTAAATTCAAACTTGTTCTAAATTCAATTAAAACTTGTTTAATATTGTCTAACTCATAATAAATTCCTCCTAATTCCAATTTCAATATTTGAAACATGTAATCCAACTAAAATTTGATGTTCTTTTCAAATATAAACTTTGTTATTTGTCTTGAACACTTTAACTTGTTGAAAACAACAATTACTTGTGTGACATGTTTTAAGTAACCAAACTTTCTAAACTTAATCAATGATTTCCAAAACTTGTTCCAATCCTTTTTCACTTGCATCTATCATTGTTATTTGTTGTTATTTTGCTGTTTTCCTCATGCATGCATCATGCTAACAACTCTCACATAATAATTAATTGTAAATCATTTGTTTCCACTTATTTCAATGGATCTTTTCCATATGCAATCCAATTGCATATGGGTCCAATTAAATTGTGTTATCTTGTCAAGTACTTTATTTTGATGCATCTATTAACATGACATGCATCATCCCATGTTTGTGCACCCATGCCATGATATTGATTGTTTATCTTTCTGCATTGTTTGTTTGCTTCTTCTCGGATACACGACGACGTTGAGACCGACGATACTTACGACACCCCTTCTAAGGAGTTAGCTCAGTACCAGGCTACTGGGTTTGCAGGCAAGTTATCACTCACATGAACCACTGTGTTCCTTTCAACATTGGTTACCGATACTTCCGTTGTCTATTTCTGCTAGCCTTAGTAGTAGTTGTTTCTGTTACGAACCTATCACATGTATCCTTTAACCCTGATATTGCCTCACCTCCATACCTAAACCATTGTTTGAGCCAGTGTCTTACTAGCATGCTTAGGTTGTTTTGCTCGAGTCTGTTACCCGTTACTTTCAGTTACTATATTCCATTATGTTCTGGGGGCTCGATGTTTAATCAATCAATCATGCTAATGTTATTGTTAATAATAACTTGATGATAAGGCACCGGCAGGAGGCCCTTTGTGGTTTTGAGGCCTGCTAGTGTCGACCCTAATAGGAAAAGGGTCTTGTCTACTGATCCATGATGAGCGCACTAACCGCATGTGGGAAGCGAGTATGGGCGCCCCCCTCAATTTGACTCGATTCGCATCTCGTCCAAATCGCCTCATTTAGTTCGGGTTTTCCATTTGCTGCATGCATGATCTTGCGAGCCCTTGGTACCCGGGTGGAACTTTCGTAGTCGGCATATAGGGGACACGGTCTTAGAGTGCTATGAGGGTCCCTTTTCTTCGGGGCTCGATTAGCCGTGCGCCCAAGGTTCTTTGGGCTTGATGCGAAGAAGAGTTGAGTTGTGTTGAGTGCCCCGCTTGGTGGAAGGGCCTTTCCATCTGGCGGGTTATTCATGCGTGTACGGCCAAATTGGTGCAACCCTGCAGGGATAATCTTCTCGAGAAGCCGTGTTTTCCGCGGTTATGGATTACTTGGTGAAAGTACTGGCTAACAAGTACTCAGGACAACTTAAACATAATGATCAAACCTGTTACACCCAATGATTAATAACTTGACTAGTAATAGGTTGATGACACAATAACTTGATTCACCTTTATTACAACTGTGTGAGTTATCCTCGGATTGCTTCTTTGGATAAGGGGCGAGATCCAGGATGGGTTTGTTTGAAGTTATCTTTCAGTTGGTTACAATCCTCGATCTTATCTCCTCTCTGTTAGCCGGAAGTGGTAGAATCTCTGTAGTTGGTTAGCGCAGTCAGTTGCAGCATCTTTTATATCCCCTCTCTTCCGTTGAACCCAAGGCATCTGTGCTTGGTGTTGACGGGTTACACTTTGGTGAACTGTGAGTCTTGCTTGCCAGTACGTTTATGTACTGACCCCTTTGGGGCTGTGGTTTCCGCAGACCTACGTTTCCGAAGATCTACATGGTGGCTACTACGTGGAGTATGACGAGACTACTGACGAGTAGATAACGGACCCGGGCAGGATCCGAGACTTCGTGGATGGGCTCCGTCTTTTCGTTTCCGGCCTCTGAGGCCTATTTGGTTCTTGTCTGTACTCAGACATGTTGGATGCTTCCGCTGTGATGTAATGATGTATCGTTGGGGCATGTGCCCTCTGAATGATTGTATTTGCTATCTCTGCTCTAATGAGAGCCATTTGCAACTTATTTCAATCTTTTGTGTCGTAGAGATCTGTTGTGATATCAGTTGTTCAACGCCGTTGACGTACCATGTGTGTATGGTTTGAAGTACGTCAATGGAAGTGTCCTGATTTCTATGGGATAGTTTACATCGACGGTGAACAGTAACGGTTGGTTGTCGCACATAAGTGCTGGCCTACTCGTAAGAGGACGCGGGTGCCGGTAAGCCCCGTAATCCAACCAAAATACTGTTCAGTTCGTACGGTGAGTATCCCCTAGAAGTCCGGGTGCGACAAATGGTATCAGAGCCTGTCTGCCTGTAGGATCCCTTTTTACTGGTCGCAGTTGAGTCTAGAAACTATTTTGTAGCTATATAGGAAAAATGAAACGTGAGAGTAGGAATTATGTTCTTTTTCTTCTTTCCCCACCCTCCCTCCCTTTTCTGGTAAGGAAGTGCAACGTTGATTTTTCCCTTCTCATCTGAACTTTCAAGTTAGGATTTCACGTGTTTTGGGTTCTCCGTAGTACCTCAGGAGTTTTGTTCTCGTTTCCCCCGGTGTTGCTTCGTTATCCTGTTCTTTTAAAGAACCTTTTTGTCCGTTGAAATCTTGTTGTTGTTTTCCACTTCAATTCTTCTACCGGCGTCTAATCAAAGTTTCCCCGTTCATCTGCTAAACTCTATTCCAGCTAAAGTGTTATTTCATACCGGAGAATCACATTCCTTTGTGTCAACAATCTTTTCCACAACACACAACCCAATTCTGGTTCCACTAAGCAATCAAATCTCTGTTCACTCCCCGGGATCTCAAATGTTGACTTCCAACATAAGTAGGAACAATCCAATTCTAATGGGAGGCCACATATTCCTCGTTACTCTCATGTTGATGATTCTGACATTGGTGTTATTCTTGGTGTTGCATTTATGTCAATAACTCTGATCCACCCTTATTACAGATAGTCTATTCTCCAAATGAATCAAATTCTATCCAGCTATACACCCTCCATACAAAACCTATACCTCTACTAATATTGTTCCGGTGGTTTGCAAATTCCCTGACGTCTATCCAATGTGCACGATGTGTTTCACGTGTCACAACTCAAGAGGATATTCCTAAGAAGTATCCGGACCTTTTCTTTTCTCAGTAGGAATCTCGGGGCGCGATTCCTTCAAGGGGGGGCGTTTTGTAACAGCCCAAGTATGAAAATCATCCCTTTAGAATGTTTGATTTCTTGTTATTAAAGTATTGCATCATGTCATCATATTGTTGCATTTGTTTATTTTGTTTTGCATCTGTTATTCTTTGTTTTCACAATGAAAATCAAACAATTTCAACTGCTTTGTTTTCATACTTGTTCTGTTACAACTTTTGGAATAAAATCACAAATAAAAACCATCTATTTGTTGTCATAATTTTTCAATATGGATCACTTAATAAAATGGTGTTATAATTTCCACTAAGTCTTTCCAAATTGGTCTTCAAATTCAAAGCAAAGTCATCATCAACACCTCATTTGGAAATTATCAAATATCAAACCATTCCAATGTTTCTAATCCCACTAATAATAGGGTTCACCCTATTAAGTGGTTGTTTTCTATATTAAATTAACCAAATATTCCAATTTCAAATCAAATTCATTCAAACAGCTCCCAAGTTGAGTTATAACAAATTATAAACATTATCAATTCAATCATCTAATTTTAATCTTTTAATTCATAGGGGCTACCCTATCAAAATGCTTTTATTTCATAAGGTTTACTTAATATGAAAATTCATCCAAGGTTGGTTGAAATACAAATACCAAATAAAAATTCAAACTTTGGACAATGGAAGTTGGCATCTGTTTGCTTTTGAGCTAACAAGCATAACCTAATTTTTCTAGAATTTTCATTAAGCTAAAAGCTATGTTTTTCTTCTAAAACCAAACCTTACAAAAAAAAAACAGTAAAACAAAAAAATAACAAAAGGAGGCAGCAGCTAACCTACCTATCCAAGCCCAGCCCAAACTCTTTCACCTTGGCCCAGTACCCCCCCCCCCCTCCTGTCGCTGTCTTCCACCTCGAGCTGATGTCACCTCTGTACGAACAGAAGGAACACCACCCGATCTTCTCTCCCTCCGCTCGATGCTCGCCGTACGAGCTCACTCACCCCCCATAAAACCACCTACCTCCCGTGCCATAGCTCCCCTCTCACCCTCTCCCTCTCATCCGCCCCGCCGCCATCTTCCATCGCCACCAAGCCATCTCTCTCTGTTCTGAAAAAAAATCGACAGTCTGCGAACACCATCGCCTCCACTTAGCTCCGACCGCCGTGGTCGCCTCGAGGGGCATCTGAGAAGGGGAATGGAGCCGCCGCGTTCCCCTGAAGCTCCTCGTCCTCTCGCGCGTGCTGGACGCACCGGAGTGGCCGCGCCGTCGCCGGAGAGCAGCCGCGCTGCTACTGCCCGTCGGCAGTCGTCATCACCAACCAGCCCGAGGTGAGCCTCGTCGCCCTCTTCCTCTCTGCTTCAGCACGCACACCGCACGAGCACACGGCCCACACCGCAGCGCCGGGCGCAAGCACACACCCGCCACGCGCGCCGCGGCCGCGCGGACAACAGCCGCCGGCGGGACGTTCCCCTCGATCGCTGCTGCTGTCGCTGCAGTTTCAGGTTCGTCAGGCAAGGAATAGCTGACGGGATCACACCTTAACCTGTACCCTGCCCCTTACCTGTCAAGGAACCGTTCCCAGCGCAATTGGTACTGCACCACGGCGCGCGAGCCACAGCTCCCGGGTTCGAAACCCCTTGGCCGCAGCGCCCACCCTTTTTTTCGGGAATTTTCCCCCCTCGCAGTGCCCCACCCGTCAGGCACTCTGGTTGCCACGCGTGCAGCTGCGTGGGCCACGTTGGCCCAGGCCCACGCTGCAGTGGTTAGTGCTGGCTAGCAGCACGGTGACAAAAGTTCACCTGTTCTGTTTTTATTTTCCAAATCAATTTAAATAACAGTTTTAACACTTAAACTTTAAACTTTAATATCTTTAAATCTATAAGCCCAATAATTACAAGTTTTATATGTTTATTGCTCCAAATTTAATAATCTTTCCAAATAACATAATTGTGTACTGTTTTGACAATTACAAATGCATTTAAAATTCAAACTTAAATATTTCAAATGCTAATTTCTAAAATCAATAACTAATTATTTATTAATCCAATATATGCAACTAAAATATGTTTTCCATACCATTTTAAATAACCTATTCAAATATAATTTTTGTTTCATGGTTTGAATAATTTAAATTGCCTAAATAATTTAATACTTGTTTAATTCAATTAAAATTGCTAAAATCATAACTTGCTTAATATAAAATATTTTTGAACATGCAAAATGTTTTCAAACCATCAAAGTGTGAACTTTTCAAATGTGAACTTGAATTTATGCTTTGAACAAATAATAATTCAATTAAATTCAAACTTGTTCTAAATTCAATTAAAACTTGTTTAATATTGTCTAACTCATAATAAATTCCTCCTAATTCCAATTTCAATATTTGAAACATGTAATCCAACTAAAATTTGATGTTCTTTTCAAATATAAACTTTGTTATTTGTCTTGAACACTTTAACTTGTTGAAAACAACAATTACTTGTGTGACATGTTTTAAGTAACCAAACTTTCTAAACTTAATCATGATTTCCAAAACTTGTTCCAATCCTTTTTCACTTGCATCTATCATTGTTATTTGTTGTTATTTTGCTGTTTTCCTCATGCATGCATCATGCTAACAACTCTCACATAATAATTAATTGTAAATCATTTGTTTCCACTTATTTCAATGGATCTTTTCCATACAATCCAATTGCATATGGGTCCAATTAAATTGTGTTATCTTGTCAAGTAGTTTATTTTGATGCATCTATTAACATGACATGCATCATCCCATGTTTGTGCACCTATGCCATGATATTGATTGTTTATCTTTCTGCATTGTTTGTTTGCTTCTTCTTCGGATACACGACGACGTTGAGACCGACGATACTTACGACACCCCTTCTAAGGAGTTAGCTCAGTACCAGGCTACTGGGTTTGCAGGCAAGTTATCACTCACATGAACCACTGTGTTCCTTTCAACATTGGTTACCGATACTTCCGTTGTCTATTTCTGCTAGCCTTAGTAGTTGTTTCTGTTACGAACCTATCACATGTATCCTTTAACCCTGATATTGCCTCACCTCCATACCTAAACCATTGTTTGAGCCAGTGTCTTACTAGCATGCTTAGGTTGTTTTTCTCGAGTCTGTTACCCGTTACTTTCAGTTACTATATTCCATTATGTTCTGGGGGCTCGATGTTTAATCAATCAATCATGCTAATGTTATTGTTAATAATAACTTGATGATAAGGCACCGGCAGGAGGCCCTTTGTGGTTTTGAGGCCTGCTAGTGTCGACCCTAATAGGAAAAGGGTCTTGTCTACTGATCCATGATGAGCGCACTAACCGCATGTGGGAAGCGAGTATGGGCGCCCCCCTCAATTTGACTCGATTCGCATCTCGTCCAAATCGCCTCATTTAGTTCGGGTTTTCCATTTGCTGCATGCATGATCTTGCGAGCCCTTGGTACCCGGATGGAACTTTCGTAGTCGGCATATAGGGGGACACGGTCTTAGAGTGCTATGAGGGTCCCTTTTCTTCGGGGCTCGATTAGCCGTGCGCCCAAGGTTCTTTGGGCTTGATGCGAAGAAGAGTTGAGTTGTGTTGAGTGCCCCGCTTGGTGGAAGGGCCTTTCCATCTGGCGGGTTATTCATGCGTGTACGGCCAAATTGGTGCAACCCTGCAGGGATAATCTTCTCGAGAAGCCGTGTTTTCCGCGGTTATGGATTACTTGGTGAAAGTACTGGCTAACAAGTACTCAGGACAACTTAAACATAATGATCAAACCTGTTACACCCAATGATTAATAACTTGACTAGTAATAGGTTGATGACACAATAACTTGATTCACCTTTATTACAACTGTGTGAGTTATCCTCGGATTGCTTCTTTGGATAAGGGGCGAGATCCAGGATGGGTTTGTTTGAAGTTATCTTTCAGTTGGTTACAATCCTCGATCTTATCTCCTCTCTGTTAGCCGGAAGTGGTAGAATCTCTGTAGTTGGTTAGCGCAGTCAGTTGCAGCATCTTTTATATCCCCTCTCTTCCGTTGAACCCAAGGCATCTGTGCTTGGTGTTGACGGGTTACACTTTGGTGAACTGTGAGTCTTGCTTGCCAGTACGTTTATGTACTGACCCCTTTGGGGCTGTGGTTTCCGCAGACCTACGTTTCCGAAGATCTACATGGTGGCTACTACGTGGAGTATGACGAGACTGCTGACGAGTAGATAACGGACCCGGGCAGGATCCGAGACTTCGTGGATGGGCTCCGTCTTTTCGTTTCCGGCCTCTGAGGCCTATTTGGTTCTTGTCTGTACTCAGACATGTTGGATGCTTCCGCTGTGATGTAATGATGTATCGTTGGGGCATGTGCCCTCTGAATGATTGTATTTGCTATCTCTGCTCTAATGAGAGCCATTTGCAACTTATTTCAATCTTTTGTGTCGTAGAGATCTGTTGTGATATCAGTTGTTCAACGCCGTTGACGTACCATGTGTGTATGGTTTGAAGTACGTCAATGGAAGTGTCCTGATTTCTATGGGATAGTTTACATCGACGGTGAACAGTAACGGTTGGTTGTCGCACATAAGTGCTGGCCTACTCGTAAGAGGACGCGGGTGCCGGTAAGCCCCGTAATCCAACCAAAATACTGTTCAGTTCGTACGGTGAGTATCCCCTAGAAGTCCGGGTGCGACATGCATCCACGTAGCAGAGGAGAACAAGGAACGGCCATCAGTCCCCCCCCTCCTCCTATATCTAGCCCTAGGGCGCCCTAGACCCTGCCCTAGCTCCCTCTCTTCCCTCTCCCCGCCGTATTTCCCTCTCCTTCTTCCACCTTCATCTCCCTTTTCTCTCTGTCTATTTCTTCCTGTAACTGAACCTGTACCAACTCCCTAATTCCTCCGGTGATCGTCGGAGCTCCGGGCTCCCTCCGGCCCGGGCGACCGCGGGAATGGAACCCCACGGCCGCCCTCTCCCTTCTCCCCCCTCGGCTTGGACCGGGAGGGCTCCCAGCGCCGCCGCCGTCGCCTCCCGTCGCCGGCCGTCTCCCTGTCCGCCCACGACCTGCTCCGCCCCGTACTGCCTCTTCTCCGACCGCCCCGAGGTGAGGCCCCTCGACCCCATCTCCCTCTCGCCTCCCTACTCCTCCCGCGAGCCCGCACCCCCACGGATGGTCCCCCTCCGGCGAGCAGCAGCCGCCATGGCCCCCATCGACCCCCTCGTTTCTGTCCGCCAGGTACAGGTTACGTGCAGTGTAGTTTCAGAGAAAACCACCGCGAAACCCCACCTCTTACCCCCACAGATCCCTTCCTATCAACAAGTCATCGCACCACCCCAGTGGTCAACACCCCTTGCGCTTAACCCACAGGTGCTTGGTTCGATTCCCCCTCACCACACCTTTTATTCTCTGTTTTTTCTTTTTCTGCCCGCAGTTCAGAAAGACAGATCTGATCAATTACTTCTAAATTTCATATAAAATTGAATATCACTCCAATTTGGATGATTCAAAATCCTGTGGTTTCATAATTTTGTGCTTCTTCTAGTAATGTCAAGTTTGCAACATGTTTCTGTAACAATTTTTGCACTAAATAATTAATTACTGAAAATGTAATAAAATTTGGAAACTTTGGAATTTCATAACTTTAGTTCTACTCATCCAAATTAAGCAAACTTGGGCTCTAAAAATTCGTCTTAACAAACTCTACACATTGGTATTTTATTTGGTCACAATTGAATTAATTTTGAGCATGTTTCCCCCTGTTTACTAAAAATGGCAGAATAAGAATGATTATGGAAAATTGCATAATAAATTCAATAATCACCCAAAACTTATGTTTGATAGCTCTAAATGTTCAATGAAACCTTTGCTACATGTTTTCAACCTTTTCAATGCAATTTGTTACTGTTTTGAATATTTTAAATTGTTGAAATATTTGAATTCTTGTTTAATTCACTTAAACTTGCAAAAATCATAACTTGTTCATAAAAATTCCAAATTCCACAAACTAAATATGTTTTCCAATCAACTTTTCATGTACTTTCCAAATATAAATTTTGTTTGCTGTTTTGAATAATTTAAATTGCTGAAAACAACTGTTTCTTGTTTATTGCATTTAAAATTGCCAAAATAATAACTTGCTCATTTTAAATCCAATTTCAACAAATAAAATATGTTTTCAAACCATAAAAGTATAACATTTTCAAATATGAACTTTGTTATTTAATTTTAACAATTAAAATTGATGAAAACAACAAATGCTTGAGCAACACCCTTAAGTAACCAAAATTTCCTAACTTGATAACCAAATTTCCAAACTTGTTAAACCTTATTTCCAATTGCTTCTATTGTTGTTATTTTTCTGTTTTCCTCATCCATGCATCATGCTAATCAACTTTCACATGATGATTAGTTGTAGAAAAATTAATTCAACCATAATTCATGGGCTTTCCATATGCAATCCAATTGCATATGGGTCCATTTAATCATGTTGCTATCTTGTCAACTAGTTTATTTCTATGCATCAATTAAATTGACATGCATCATCCCATGTTTGTGCACTATGCCATGTTATTGATTGTTTCTCTCTGCGTTGTTTGTTTGCTTCTTCTCGGATACACGACGACGTTGAGACCGACGATCCTTACGACACCCCTTCTAAGGAGTTAGCTCAGTACCAGGCTGCTGAGTTTGCAGGCAAGTTATCACTCACATGAACCATCGTGTTCCTTTCAACATTGGTTACCGATACTTTCCGTTGTCTATTCTGCTAGCCCTATGATTAGTTGTTTCTGTTACGAACCTATCACATGAATCCCTTAACCCTGATATTGCCTCATCTCCATACCTATAACCTTTTGCTTGTTGCCCGTGTCTTGCTAGCATGCTTAGGGTTGTTTTGCTCGAGTCTGTTACCCGTTACTTTCTGTTACTATATCTCTATTATGTTCTGGGGCTCGATGTTAAACAACAACCTATTAATTTGGGGGTAATAATAATTTGTTGATAAGGCACCGGCAGGATGCCCGGGTTAGGGTTTTGAGGCCTGCTAGTGTCGAACTTAATTAGGAAAAGGGTCTTGTCTACTGATCCATGATGAGCGTGCTCACCGCATCCGGGTGGTAGTATGGGACCCCCCTCGACTTAGACCTGATCCGCAACTTGTCCGAAGAGCCACACTTAGTTCGGGTGTTCCATTTGCTCCTTTGCATAATGGGTTGGCCCCCCTTGGTTACTGATGATGATGATGATGCATATAGGGCGAGGCCTGTGGTGCCGGGGGTGTGGTCTTCACCCTTGCGCTTAGCGGACTGGTCGGGACCTTATAGCTCCGTGGCTCCTAGGATGGGTTGTAGAGATGGTTTGGGTCGTGTCAAGCCAACCTGAGTTTTAGTTGGTGGCTTGAGTGTGTACGGGTACTGTAGCACACCCTGCAGGGATAAATCTTCTCGAGAAGCCGTGTTTTCCGCGGTTATGGATTACTTGGTGAAAGTACTGGCTAACAAGTACTCAGACAACTTACACCTAATGATAATAACTTGACTAGTAATCGTCTTATTGACACAATAACTTGAACCATCATTAATCCAACTGTGTGAGTTATCCTCGGATTTCTTCTTTGGATAAGGGGCGAGATCCAGGATGGGTTTGTTTGGAGTTAGCTATAGTTGGTTACGATACGCTATCTTTTCCCTTTTCTGATAGCCGGAAGTTGTAGCATGTTTCTGTAGTTGGTTAGAGCAGCCAGTTGCAGCATCTTCTTTTATCCACTTCTCTTCCGTTGAACCCAAAGCATCTGTGCTTGGTGTTGACGGGTTACACTTTGGTGAACTGTGAGTCTTGCTTGCCAGTACGTTTATGTACTGACCCCTTTGGGGCTGTGGTTTCCGCAGACGACGTTTCCGAGGATCTATATGGTGGCTACTACGTGGAGTTGACGAGGCTGCTGACGAGTAGATAGCGGACCCGGGCAGGATCCGAGACTTCGTGGATGGGCTCCGTCTGTTCGTTCCCGGCCTCTTAGGCCTATTTGGATTTTGTCTGTACTCAGACCCTTTGAATGCTTCGCTGTGATGTAATGATGATATGTTGGGACATGTGTCCTCTGGATGATTGTATTTGCTATCTCTGCTCTAGTGAGAGCCATTTGCAACTTATTTTCATCTTTTGTGTCGTAGAGATCTGTTGTGATATCACTTGTTCAAACGCCGTTGACGTACCATGTGTGTATGTTTTGAAGTACGTCAACGGAAGTATCCTGATTTCTATGGGATAGTTTACGTCGACGCTGAACAGATAGGGGTTGGTTGTCACACATACGTGTGTTGGCCTACTCGTAAGAGTACGCGGGTGCCGGTAAGCCCTGTAATCCAATCTACTACTGTTCAACGGAACGGCGAGTATCCTTTAGAAGTCCGGGTGCGACAATACGTTTTCACGGCATCGTCCCTGGCAGATAAGCACGATCCCTAGGAGAAATTTCCCTAGATGTAACCTTCAGAGACAAAGATCACTTCCGTCAGGAAAAAGTATCCTTCGAGGTTGTGCCGTTGGAAAGCGTGTATCACGCAATACTCGGACGCCCGGCTTTCGCCAAATTTATGGCAAGATCATGTTATATTTATAACAAGCTGAAGATGCCAGGACCAAAAGGAGGAGTAATCACCATAACGGGAGACTTCAAATTGGCAAACGAGCTGAAAAAAGAAAACGCCCTTTGCGCAGAAAAAGTGATAGCAAAGGAAGAATTGAAAGAGCTGGCGAAAGAAGTATCGCCGACAGAAATGCCGGCAGGAAAAGAAAGCCGGAAGTCAGCAGATAGCTTCAAAGCTTCCGAGAACTCAAGACAAGTAATCCTAAATCCCAAAGATCCGACAAAGTTTGTCGTAGTAGGAACTAGGATGACCGACAAATAGGAAATCGAGCTCATCAAGTTCCTCCGTGAGAACTGGGACATTTTCGCATGGTGTCCTGCGGACATGCCAGGCGTACCCAGGGAACTTGCTGAGCATCAACTTAAGGTGATTCCAGGATCTAAACCCGTCAAACAAGGTCTCCATCGATTTGACGGAAGAAGACAGAAGGCCATCGGCAAGGAGATTATCCGGCTTTTGGCAGCAGATTTTATCCGGGAAATTATAGATACTGATTGGTCAGCAAACCCAGTATTAGTCCCGAAGAAAGACAGTACTGCCCTTAGGATGTGTATAGATTATACCGGTTTGAACAAGTTGTGTCCAAAAGATAGATTTGCGTTACCGCGAATCGATCAAATAATAGATGCCACTGCTGGCTCTGAGCTTTTATGTTTTTTTGATGCATATTCCGGGTATCATCAAATACGCATGAAGGAAGAAGATCAAATCAAAACCTCCTTCATAACCCCATATGGGACGTACTATTACATAACCATGTCGTTCGGCCTGAAGAACGCCGGGGCAACATACCAGCGTTGCATGCAACGATGTTTGCATAGTCAGATTGGCAAAAACGTCCATGTTTACGTGGATGACATTGCTGTCATGTCCAAGGAAAAAGATACACTCCTTGAAGATTTGCGAGAAACCTTCAAAAATTTGCGCACTTATAAGATGAAGCTAAATCCACTAAAGTGCGTATTCGGGGTCCCCTCAAGAAAACTTCTGGGTTTCATCGTTTCTCATAGAGGAATAGAAGTAAACCCAGAAAAGATCAAAGCAATCTTAAACATCTCCAAGCCTACGTGCGTAAAAGATGTACAAAGATTGACGGGTTCTGCAGCAGCCGTTAGCAGGTTTATTAGCCGGCTAGGCGACAAAGCTCTGCCACTATACAAGTTGTTGAAGAAATCCGACAAATTCGAGTGGACAGAAGAAGCAAATGCAGCATTAACCCGGTTGAAAGAAACTTTGATGAAAGCTCCGATTTTGGCATCCCCAAAAGACGAAGAACCTATGTTACTGTACCTTACGGCTACAAACCGGGTTATTAGTGCGGTGATAGTTGTGGAAGGGAAGAAAGACGAACAAAGCATACCAGATCAGCATCCAATATACTATGTAAGCGAAGTTTTCTCCGAGTCTAAAAAAGGTACCCACACTATCAAAAACTGGCATATGGCGTATTTTTCGCATCTCGGAAACTTCGTCATTACTTCCAAGGACATTCCATAACAGTGGTATGTAAAGCACCGCTAGGGGATATAATAAACAATGCGGAGGAAACTGGCCGAGTAGCCAAATGGGGCATCGAGCTAGCAACATTCGACATTAAGTACCAACCCAGGACGGCAATAAAATCCTAGGTTCTGGCAGATTTTGTCGCCGACTGGACAGAAGCAATGGAAAAAACACCAATGCCGGAGTCCGAGTACTGGATCATGCACTTTGACGGATACAAGATGAAGGAGGGCGTTGGAGCTGGTGTAGTCCGAAAGTCCCCTAAAGGAGACACAATGGAGCATGTATTACAAATACACTTCAATGCCAGTAATAACGTGGCAGAATACGAGGCTCTGCTTCATGACTTGCATATTGCAAAAGAAATAGGTGTTAAGCGCATCTTATGTTATGGCGACTCAGATTTGGTACTGCACCAGCTCAACCAAACGTGGGACGCAAAAAGTCCCATCATGGACGAATATCGAGAACGGTGGACGAGTTTGCAATCTGCTTCTTGGGATTTGAAGTACTCCACGTCAAAAGGGAGGAAAACTAGAACACGGACACATTAGCCCGCATGGGATCGGAAAGGGTGAAAATTCTACCACTAGGTGTGTTTGTCCAACATTTGTACGAACCATCGATAAAAGGTGGAGATGTCGACTATCCTCTGGTTTCCGAGACAATCGAAGTCATGCTCGTTAACCCAGAATGGACAATTCCATTTTTAAACTTCTTAGTTGATCAGAAGTACCCGGAGGGAGCAGACAAATTCTTGCAAAGATAGATACAGCGTCGATGCAAAGGATACACGGTAATCAATGGTTGCCTGTATAAACGAAGTACTATCAGAATTTTTCTGCGGTGTATTTCACGAGAAGAAGGACGAGAAATCCTGCAAGAAATCCATACAGGAGATTGCGGACATCATGCTCAATCAAAAACCATAGTGAAAAATCATTCCGCGCAGGGTTTTTCTGGCTAACAGCTAAGACAGACGCCGAGCACATAGTAAACACATGTGTCGGATGTCAGTATTACGCCAAGCAGACAAATATGCCAGCCCAAGCACTCAAAACTATCCCTATTACATGGCCGTTCGCGGATTGGGGGCTAGATATGATGGGACCATTCAAAACTGCAAGAGGCGGACTTACACATCTACTCGTTGCAGTGGATAAATATACCAAGTGGGTGGAGGCCAAACCCATCAAAAAACTTGACGGTGTAACTGCCAGAAATTTCATTATTGACATAGTCATGAGATATGGCGTTCCACATAGCATAATAACTGACAACGGGACAAATTTCTCTATTGGAGAGTTGGCAAAATATTGCCGACAAACGGGAATTCGCCTAGATCTCGCATCTGTGGCACGCCCGCAATCCAATGGACAGGTTGAACGAATGAATAGTTCAATCCTGCAAGGAATACGCCCAAGACTCGAATCCCCTCTTCATAGAGCAGCTGGAGCATGGGTGGAAGAGTTACCCTATGTGCTTTGGAGCATTCGAACAACGCCAAATAGGTCAACAGGGCAATCCCCGTTTTTCCTAGTATACGGTGCGGAAGCAATTCTCCCAACAGACATGATCCATGACAGCCCGAGAGTGCAGGATTTCGATGAATCAGATGCTGAAAGCGCATGGCAGGATGCCGTCGATCTCTTAGAAGAGGAACGAGAACTTGTGCTTCAAAGATCCGCCATATATCAGCAAGGTTTACGACGTTATCATAGTCGGAAAATCAGGCATCGTTTTTTCAAAGAAGGTGACCTAGTGCTAAGATTGGTGCAGCAAAGAAAGCATAAACTAGCCCCAGTATGGGAAGGACCATTCGTCATCAGTAAAGCCATAAAAAATGGATCATACTATCTTGTAGCCATTCGAGATACGAAGATGATCCCGAGAAGCCGAATCGCAAAAGAAAGAGAAAGATAGATGATGAACTAGGAGAGACAAAGAGGCCCTGGAGTATCCAGCAGTTATGTCCCTTCTATACTTAGTTCAATTTCTATGTAAACATCTTTGAGATCATGAAATAAAGTTGTCAGAATTCATACTTCTATGTTTTACATATTCCGCCTTTTCTATTTCCCAATGATCTTTCAAAATACTCAATGTTAACCCGAATTGCGCCTGCGTGCTCGGAGTAAAAAACTGAACGATTTCCAGCCTAAAAAAGGTTTAAGGAAACTCAGATTGTGCCTGCGTTCCTGAGTTTCATATAAAAAATTCCTTGATTTTTCTCTAAATATTATCTGATTGTTTTTGTGCTGTGTCACTGAAGCTAGTAAGCAAAAAATGCCTTTAGCATGATCCATGTTACCGAGTTTTTGACTTATTGGTAATACCCAGTCACTCGGCGTGAAGATTAAAACGCTATCGAGCCATTTCAAGCACTAAGGACAGGTAAAGCATACAAAACCAGAGAATTTAGAAGATAAAGGAATGATAACCCGAATGTCGAGACATCGTAGTAGATTTATGTAACACCCCGGCCAACTCGTAGCCGGCGGCTGTCACCCCTGGTAGCTCTCTAGGATCTCTAGACTAGCCCCACAAACCAACACTAGTCTTTCCTGCGCACTTTGTCCTCACTCATGCGCACCCGGGAAGGACTTCCCGGTCGGTCACCCATCCTCAAATCGCTCCAGGCCAAGCACGCTTAACACTGGAGTTCTTTCAAGATGAGCTTCCGAAAAAGAAGTTGCAACTTGTTGATATGAGTATCCTATTAATCCTATTGAGCCCTGCACCAGGATCTCACATCCTTCCCCCCTTAGAAGACCGACGCCCTCGTCGGTCAACCTACAGTCCAGGAACTTCCCCTCTTGGCACTCGTCTGTGCGTCCAGTGTCGGCACATGTCCCACATGTCCACCCACTGACCCGCACACGCCCGTGTAACCGCGAGGGTCGGCTCTGATACCAAATGTAACACCCCGGCCAACTCGTAGCCGGCGGCTGTCACCCCTGGTAGCTCTCTAGGATCTCTAGACTGGCCCCACAAACCAACACTAGTCTTTCCTGCGCACTTTGTCCTCACTCATGCGCACCCGGGAAGGACTTCCTGGTCGGTCACCCATCCTCAAATCGCTCCAGGCCAAGCACGCTTAACACTGGAGTTCTTTCAAGACGAGCTTCCGGAAAAGAAGTTGCAACTTGTTGATATGAGTATCCTATTAATCCTATTGAGCCCTGCACCAGGATCTCACAATTTCATAGACGGGGGTGCCATGAGACTACCGATAGAGACGTGGGGGGACGTGATTGTACGATGATCAAGGACACATGGTTTTACCCAGGTTTGGTATGACGCAGTAATGCGGCGTTCCTACTCCTGCAATCTCACTATTCAGGACTAAAGCCTGGGAATACAGAGTACAATGTGAGGTTCTATTAGCTGCTCGTCAAGGATCTACCTCTCGGCGAGTTAGCCTTTAGCTTCTTGTCTATCTACCTTATCTCCCGTCCGGCTTTATATAATAACCGGGTTAGGGCATACAGAGAAGGAAACCTAGAAGACTACGGTATGTGTTAACTTGGAAAGCAAGGAATCCGCCTTCTGCTCCAAGCCGTATCACGTGGGCCGTGATCCGGGTTCTTCTAGAATCCGTCTTCCGTGCGTCAGCTTACTGGGCCGCCCAATGGACCATAGCCCACTACCATTTAGGCCACCCTAGTAATCCGGCACTTTAGACTACCATCTGATATACCCCTAGTTGGTATATAGCCGACACCGAAAAAACTTGCAAAGTAGTTATATAATATTAAACTTCAAAAGGCGGAGTACTTGTTCATTCAAAAGGATATAAGCATTACAATATTGTTTACAACATAAAGTTCGGTAATTCTCCTATTTTCTATTGCCCCAGGACCCGGATTTCTCCTTCAAGCATCTGAGTCATCTTCGCTGGAGGATTCCTTTGAAGTTTCCGGGATTGCCTCCTCCGGGTAGAAGATGGAGAGGTTGACCATGGAAGCAATCTTGGTTGCGTGACCCATGATCTCGTCGAAGATGTTGGTCTGCTGGGTGTCTGTATATCCTTGTGGGATACCGGACGCCACACACCAAGATTTGGCAGTGGGGTAATGCATACGCATAAGGCCTAAAGCCATGCGTGCACGACCCCGTGCTGCGGAGCGCAAGCTGAACTCCTCGGACTCCGCCACCTCCAAGATAGCCTCCGGAAGTTTCTCAACTTCCGAGAATTCCCCAGTCCTTGCGGGAAGGTACTTGTTGATCAGCTGCATGCCCACAGCCCTGAGCGCGGTGAAGACCTTCCCGAAAGCTCGGATTTTTTCAATCCGAGTAAGAGCAGGGTCATCTCCTGTTTTCAGACAAATAACCAAAGAGTTATAAAGAAAGCAGGGAAAGATTATAAAAGGTCGAAAACCCGATAAAGGTCAAAAAACTTACCGAGAAACTTATCCATCTCGGAGCCTTCTTCCAGCCGAAGGTTCAAAGCATTCTCCAGATCGCGGATAGTTGCTTTGTACTTCTCAGCTTGGTTGGAGGCATTAGATTGCGCAATGCCTACAGCCAGTTGGCTGGCCTCCAGTTCTTTACGAACCTTCATAAGATTCTTATGAAGGTCCATGTTCTCCCGGTGGAGGTTCTCGGCATTGCCGGCATCTTCAGCAATTTGTTTGGCTTTCGCCAAAGCAGCTGAAAAGCGAGAAAAAAATACCGAGTTAGAAAACTCGGAAAAGTACTTAGGGAAAAAGAGTAAAAAGTGAAATCACGGGGAATAAAATACCTGTTGTTTCCTTCAGCTGATGCTGAGATGATACCAGCTCCGCTCCCTTAATTTCAAGAATAGAGAGAAGGCTTTTAACCTCCTTATTCTTGACAGTTAGTTTGCTGAAAATTTCCATGTTGATGCTTTCAGCGGTTTCCTAAAACACGGAAATAAACCAGAACGCTTAAGTTAGAAACAAGCATGATAAAATTGAAAGCATTAAGTTAAAAGCATGCATTTGACTTATTGCTTAGGGGCTAGAGATATTACCTGGCTCATCCGCTGCAAACCTGACAAGTTCTCGTTGAATTCCTTTACATATTCAGAAAAAAGAATTCCAACATGATGCAGGCCGTCTTGGATGACCTGACGAGGTGAAAACACGAAGTTATTTCGGACAATTAGCCCGCCTTGTGGCCAAGGACGGATCAGGGGAGCAGGAGAGAAGAACTTCTTAGCTACCGGACGAATGTATCCGAGATCGTCAAAAGGTTCTTCCTTTACCTGGAAGTCCTTGTCAAAAGTAGGGATGGGCTTGTAGCTGATGCATCAAAAATAAGCTAGTTGACATGGTAACACAATTTAAATGGACCCACATGCAAGTTGAGTTGCATATGAAAAGCCCATGCATTTAGGTTGAAATAATTGTTTTACAACTAATCAACAGGTGAAAGGGGATTAGCATGATGCTGGATGAAAAAAACAGAAAAATAACAACAATAGAAACAAGTTGAAATAAGGTTTAACAAATTTGGAATTTTATTTATTAAGTTATGGAATTTTGGTTACTTAAAGGTGTCACACAAGTATTTGTTGTTTTCACCAAGTTAAATTGTTCAAAACAGATAACAAAGTTTATATTTGAAAAGAACACAAAATTTTAGTTGGATTACATGTTTCAATTATTGGAAAAGGAATGAAAATGAATTACTTATGAATTAAACAAGTTTAAACAAGATTTAATTGGAATTAAATTAAGTATGAATATTATTTGAATTTTATTTGTTCAAAACATTAATTCAAATTCATATTTGAAAAGATTATGTTTTTCTGGTTTGAAAACATATTTTATATGTTCAAAAAGAAATTAATTTGAGCAAGTTGTGAATTTAGCTATTTTAAATGAATTAAACAAGGTTTAAATTATTTAAGCAATTTTAATTATTCAAATCATGAAACAAAATTTATATTTGGTTAGGTGGTTTAATTTGACATGGAAAACATATTTTATTTGTGTTATTTGGATTAATATTGAATTAGTTATGGAATTAAGCAAATGTGTAAGGAATAGTTTGAATTTGAAATTTGAAAACATTTGCAATGCTCAAAACAGGAAACAATTGATTTAATTAGATAGAGAATTAAATTTGGTTCAGAAAACATATTTTATATACATAATTTGGAGTTGGGATTTAAAAGTTATTTAAGTTTTGTTTCTATGGACTATTCTGTAAAATTACTGGACTTAAATTAAAAGAAAAGGAAGAAAAAACAAACTGCACCGCGCAGTGACCCAGAATGGGCCACTGCCAGTGGGCTAGGCCACTGCGGCGCCTACATGGCCTGCAGGGCCACTGACAGCGGGCCCCGCGCGGGTGCGGGCAAGGGAAAAAAAGGGGGAGGCAATTGCCTCCCGCGGGATTCGATCTCGCGATCCCGGGCGAGCGAGCGAGGGGGTGTGGCCAGTGCGTCTGGGAGCGATTTCTTGTCAGGTATGGGTAGCAAAGGAGGTTATCCTTCCGTTAACGCATCTAACTGAATTTTTCTGAATTTTGGTTGCAGGTGCTGACAGCGATGGCGGACAGGGAGGGCGGTTGCCCGCCGGCGGCCGTGGCTCACGGGCGCGGTCTGTGCGAGCGGTGCTGCGTGCGCTCGGTGTGCGTGGTCGTGCGGTGCGGATGCACGCGTGTGTGCTCGGTGTGCGAGGCAGAGAGGGGAAGGAGGCGAGGGCAAGGAGGGCGAGCTCACCTCGCTGACAGAGGGAGCGGTCGGTGCAGCCGGCGGCGAAAATCGAGATGGCGGCGGCGATTCACTAGCCCCCGGGGGAACCCGAGGCCACGGCGAGGAAGAGGGGAGCGGGGCGGTTCCGTTCCCGGCCCTGACGCGGCCGGGAGGGCACCGCGGCGGCGGCGATCGCCGGAGGAAGGCGGCTGTGGTGGAAGAGCTCGGTGGGGATCGAGTTACAGAGAAAAGGAAGGAGGGAGAGAAAGAGAGAGAGGAGGAAGACGGCGCTCGAGGGAGAGAGGGGTGGAGAGAAATTAGGGCAACGAGGAGGGAGCTCGAGGGCAAGTTAAGAGGAGGAGGTGGAGCTGCTGATCACCGTTCTCCACCTCTGTAACCCACGTGGACACCATGGATGTCCCTCCGTATGGGAGGTAGAAGAGACCGAGGGGGGTACCAGGCCTTTTGGGCAAGTTGGGCTGGCCCCAAATGGGCTGGTTGCCCCCTTCCCCCTTCTCTCCTCTTTTAATCTTTTTCTTCCTTTTTT
This sequence comes from Alopecurus myosuroides, assembly GCA_028641055.1. Taxonomy (NCBI): domain Eukaryota; kingdom Viridiplantae; phylum Streptophyta; class Magnoliopsida; order Poales; family Poaceae; genus Alopecurus; species Alopecurus myosuroides. The sequence goes on along the minus strand of CM054057.1, from coordinate 587,214,273 downwards.
TTTTGCAGATTTGGGAAAAGAGAGAAAAACAAATGGTTCTAGGGGTTAGCAAATTTTGGAATAAATTTTTAATGATTTATTTTTGTAACAACACCTTAAAATAAACTTTTGTTCAATTATTTAATTTAGTTGATGTTTGGTAATTAAATGAATTGAGCAATGTTGGTATAAAAGAATAAATGAAACTTAAGCCAAAATAAAGTTTTTGATTCCAACTTTTGGTGGAACAAATTATTTGTTTGTTTTGTAGTTTTTATTTGAAACATGTAACATAACAAGTATGGACAATCATTTGAATTTTTGTTTGGAATTCAATTGTGAAAACAAATGAAACAGATGAAAACAAATGAAATCAAATGCAAACAAAAAGCAATGACTATGATGACATGATGCAAAGCATAACTTAACAAGAAATAAAACATTCTAGGGGGAGATTTTCATACTTGGGATGTTACACATGCCATGAGAGCTGGCTTTCCAATCACGTGGAATTGATTCAAGGAAGCCTTCCTGAAGCACCACATTCCAGATGGTCTCATGGAAAGGATGCATGAAGAGTTTTGCTCACTCAAGCAGGGCAAGTTGGACGTCATCGGCTATCAGAGTGAGTTCAATCGCCTCGGTCGTTACGCTGGTGATGAGGTGTCCACTGAAGCTAAGAAGATGGCAAGGTTCCGCAGAGGTTTTAACCCGGAACTCAAGTATGCCCTCACAAACGTCAAGGCCAACAACTTCGAGGATCTCGTTAACACCGCGCTCAATGAAGAAAATGGGCGCAAGGCGTTCGATGAGTCTCGCAAGCACTCGCGTGAGGGTGGTTCCTCCTCCAACATGACCACCCCTCCGCAGAAGCGCCGCATCTGGGTGCCAAATGGTGCTGTCACTCGGGCTCCATACGCCCAAGCTTCTCCAGGCTTCGCTCCCCGCCCACCCAACCCTGCTCAGATGCATGATCAGAGGGCTTCGATGGGGGCAGCCAAGGCCAGGGCCTCCTCGTGTCGTCACATGCTACAAGTGCAAGCAGACGGGGCACTACGCTGACAAGTGCACGCAGAGGCAGCTACCTCCACCACCACCTCGTCCCAACACAAACCAGGCAATGGTGCGCGCTCCCCCGCCTAAGGCCTTCAACTCCAACAACAGGCCTGTCGGGAGGACCGCAAGGGTGAATCATGTCAAGATCGACAAAGCTGAGGAAGCTCCTGACGTCGTTCTCGGTATATTACCCGTAAACTCTTTTCCAGCTAAAGTGTTGTTTGATACCGGAGCATCGCATTCTTTTGTGTCAAAAACCTTTGCCACAACAAACAACCTAATTGTGGTTCCACTAAGCAATCAAATCACTGTTC